>CM028917.1:19532480-20269980 GCA_016801845.1 Polydactylus sextarius | reverse complement strand
CACACACACACACACACACACACACACACACACTCAGGAGGCTGCAGATTCCATGTGTGCGCGTGTGTCTGTGTCATTGCGCGCAGCAAAACTCCCAAAAACGCGCGTGTCAGTGTGTGTTCGGATGTTTCTTCTTCATGATGTGATCAGATGTGATGTGGGAACTGATCAGCCGGTGTCCATTCTTGCACGCGCACATGCACGCGGTTCTGAAACCTTTATATTTTCTCTCTCTATATATATTTATATATGTGGCGAGACAGGCGCGTGCGCGCCCGCGCGTGTGTTTGTGACCGAACCATAATGATTGATGTGATTTTTAAAGTTTTTTTTTTTTTTTTTATGATGTTTGTGTGTTTTTTTTAATATGTGACGTTGTGAGTTGCTGTAACCTTGGAGATGATGTGGTGACACGAGCGCTGTTACATATTTGATCTGGTTAACGCGCGCGCGGCTTCTTTTTTTTCTTATTTCTGGCTCAGATTGACTAAATTAATCAGTGTTAATGTGTGTGTGTGTGTGTGTGTGTGTGTGTGTGGAGGTAACACACACACACACACCACCCCTGCAGATGACCCCAGGTTTGTGTTTTTTTTTTCATTTGGAGGTGGTGGTGGGGAAGGGGCTCGTGCGGGGCTGAAATAGAAATAATAATAAAAAAAGGCGATTGCGCACGCGGCACCTTGCGGTTTCCGACGCGCCGGTGTGTTTTCTGGATCTGTGAGTGAGTCAGAGCCCGCGAGGACCAACCGGTCAAACCGAGAACGAGGAGCTGAAAAAAAAAAGTCTGAGACATGAAGATTTAAATGAGACTATAAGTTATTAATGTGGAGCTGGAAGGTGAAGTGGGGCAGTGGGGCAGGATTAGAGGGGGGGGGCAGGAGGGGTCGTTGCACTGAACTGACACCCCCCTCCCCTCCCTCCCCCACTTAACTCCCCCATTTCGTCCCCATCGTCTTCAAACATTCAGCTTCATCTTTGTAAGTTTTGTTCAGATTTTAGTTTTTAAATTTAAAGCTCGTTAACGTTAACAAACCTGTAAACTGTTCTAATGAAAAGAAAACGACACAGAGTAACAGTTTTTTTTTTTTTTTTTTTTAACGAGACTTTAAGACTTTGAGGCTTCATCGTGTCTAAAACGGGCTCAAAGACGTAAAAGTTTTTAAGACGACGATGAACGTTTTTATGTCGAATCTGTAAAAATAAATAGTCGACCAGACGCTTCAGGAGAGATTTGTCACGTTTAATAGCAAAAGGCCACCTTCATCATCATCATCATCATCATCATCATCATCTTCTTCATCATCATCATCATCATCATCATCATCATCATCATCATCATCTTCATCTTCATCTTCATTATTATCAAGAACCAGAAACATCACATGATTCATCAGAGCTGAACTTTGGTCCTGAAACGAATCCAGACTCTGTCTCTGATTCTCGTTTTGACGTCGACATAGTTCGACTTCAAGGCCCACACACACACACACACACACACACACACACACACACACCTCTTCCTGTAGCTGTAGTTGAGTTTGACTGATTCCAGTCGTCTTTAAGAATCAGGCCGAGCTGTTTTTTTTTCCTCTTTCTACCCTGAGGAGGACATGGCGCTCACGCGTGGCCGATGAGCTTGATGAAGACAAGCGAGCAGGTTAACAGGGAACATGGTAAATTACACCGGCACACCTGGCCCTGGAGGGAAGGTGTGACTTTGAGATAAAGCTCTGGAAAGCGAAGAGGAGCAGCAGGAGGAGGAGGAGGATGATGCTGAAATCCTCCTTTAAAAAAAACAAACAAACAAACAAACAAACAAACATGAGGTGGAGAGAAAAAGGGCGCGAGAAGAGTCGAGTTTATAAATGATCTTTTTGAAAACTGCAACAACGTCAGCGGGTTTATTGTTGTTGTTGTTTATTTTTCAATCTTCTTCATTTTCTTCTTCGTCGTCGTCGTTTCGTCTTTTTTCTTCCTTCGTCCCGAAAAGGACAAAGGACTGCATTAATTCTGAGGGACGTCTCTGCTGCTACATTAGGATGCAAAGAGTGTAACTGTTGCCCTAAATTTGGTGTCTGCATGTGTGTGTGTGTGTGTGTGTGTGTGTGTGTGTGTGTGTGTGTGTGTGTGTGTGTGCACAGAGCGAGACGCAGATTATAGATGACACTAAAACTGCTCTAATCAGGGCAAGCTGGTCGCTGATCTCTTCATAGGGCGAAGGTGGCGTTGATTGATGGCGCCGCTGACTTGCTGATGTTACACAGGTTGAAGGGTGAGAGGAGGAGAGAGGGAGGATGGGGGAGAAAGAGAAGAAGGGGGAGGAAGGTTCAACGATCAGCAACGAGAGGCAGGAAATTTGTGGGAATAACCTCCGGCTGTTAATAAAACAGCAGCAGCAGCAGGACGACGACCACTTCTCCATCGCTGTTACCGTTACTAACGTTACCGTTACCGTTGGCGACGCAGCGTGTTCACACCTCAAACCCTCAAAACCCTTAAACCTCCTTGATCTGAGAAATTCTGGTTTTTGCAGCGAGAAAAGAAACATTTCAATCAGTAACAGGACGTAGAAGAAAAATGTGACGACAGGAGATATAATCCAGACCCTGGTCTGGTCTGGTCTGGTCTGGTCTGGTCTGGTCTGGTCTGGTCTGGTCTGGTCTTGACGACCGTTTGGGTTTTAATTATTGAATAACAGTCGTGACGAGTGGCGACGGCTAATGACGCCGAGTGAAAGCTCTAATCCATCGGATTGACGTAATTAGAAACGCTGAAATTTCCCCTGAGGAGGAATTTATTCTCATCACGACCTTAAAGCGGCGCCGGGTCGTTTCCTGAATCTGCGTCACGTGGATTTTTGTTACAAATTACAACCGGTTTTCAACGTTGTAGCGTCTCGTGTTTTAACATCTCGTCTCCAACGTTCGTCGAATCATTTGCTGAATCTGTGTTGAGTTTTGTTAAAAACTGAAGAAAATTAACTTTTATCTTCATCTAGAAACATTCACCTCGTTCTAGATTCTTTAAAGAAACGTCAGAGATGTTTGTTTTTAACGTCTGATGAAGTTTAGAGGAACAATTCAGAGGGAAATTAACTTTTATCTTCTTCTGCTTCTAGATTTCTTGAAGTTCTAGCCCGGGTCTTTTATTTTGTTGACATCATGTGGCTTTTAACTTGAATTATTTCCTGTTCTGTATCATGTAGGTTTTGTTACAGATTAATACAGAAGTTTTACACCAAAAAAACAAACGTTTGGACAAATCAGATGCAGAAATCAGGAAAAAAATATCTTTATCTTCCGCTGGAGACATTGATCTGGCTCTAGATTCCTTAATGTTTCCGCCTGGGTATTTTATTTTGTTAACGTCATGTAGATTTTAACTTTTATTCTGTGTCACGTAGGTTTCGTTACAAATCAGAAGTTTTTCATCAAAAACCAAACGTTCAGACGCGGAAATAAGAAGAAAACAAACATTTATCTTCATCTGGAAACACTGATGTGATTCTACATTTAATAAAACTTGAAACAAAACTTGAAAAAACTCAAACAAACATGTTTCAGTTTTAATCTCTGACTCCAGATCAGCACGAACGCTCGTTTGTCTGCGTCAGTCATGTGACGACCTGTCCAGGCGGTAGCTCCGCCCCCTCGCCACGGTCGCTCGTCTCCGACTCTCCTGCCACCATCTTTTATCCATTTATGACGGATTATTATGATGTTTTAATGTTTAGGGAGAAAAAAAGGAAAATGATGGAGATGATTCGTTTCACTTCCTGTTTCTACTTCGGACTCAGGAAGTTGTTTATTATTTTAGTTTATTAGTTCATCATCTGTCACATGACGATGACGATGATGACAAACAGACGAACGAGTGAAGCGTGAAAACATGAAGGTGTGAGGCTTTTTTTTTCATCCTTGTTGTTGTTTTTCTCGCACTGTGATTCAACCCTGACACACACACACACACACACACACACACACACACACACACACACACACGGTTTAGTTTCCACGGCAGCAGCAGCAGCAGAAGAAGAAGCGTGGGCTCGTTTGTGTCGTACTTGATGACATGCAATCAAATGTCTTTTTCTGGATCTGGTTGTTGTTGTTGTTGTTGTTTTCAGTGAAGTGATGTCACAGTTGCGGTGAAACGTTGAAACGTTCCAACGTTCGTCCCTGGAGATGAAACCGCCGCCATCGCCGTCGCTTTGATAAATCACAGGTTCGAGGCCGTTGCTCGGTCAGGACGATTACTCTCAGCGCGTCACGTGAACAACGTATTCTCGCTCTCTTTGCTATTTGTTCTCCAACTCCCCGGTGAACCGGCACCGCTTCATGTAGAGTGTTGACTCAGTTGTACCAGTTTATTTATATATTTTGCTTCTCTTGCACTTTTTTCTCTCCTGGTAGCTCGTTGGGTTTGAGATGGTGGCGACTAGAGGTGTAACGATCCAATATTATCGATCCAAATATAAAACACGGATCCATATCATCATGTTTACAACTGTGTTGCTGTTTCCGTCTTAAACATTCAAACGTTGCTAGTAGCCTAGCGCCAGACAGGTCACGACAAGTAGCCAAGAAAAAGATGACGAGGACGTTTAGTCTCGTCTCAATGAGACAAAAGACGAGTCGACAGACGAAATGTCTGGAAACGACGACCAACCCGTCTAGACACCTGAAGAAGCAGCAGGACGTTGACCCGTGTTAACGTGTCAGATACCTGCTCACCAGCTCTGACCAGTTGTTTTACAATAAAACTAAAAGACTCTGAGTATCACAGCTGATCAACAACACAACAACACAACGTTTGATTCTTTTTATAAAAACATTTAGAATCAGGAAGAGATGAAATAAAATGGTCACATCACATTTTAGCTGTTTTGTTGTGAACTGATCCATCTGATCCATCAGGAACCTGAATCAAGTCAAATCATTGTCTAAAGAATTGATACAATATCATCTTGTGATCAAACTTTACACGTCTGGTGGAGGTGAAGACGATCAGACTCAGGTTTTGCTCAAAGTGATGGTTGTTAATTGGCGCGATGAGTTTACAGCTTCGTTATATCACAAACGGAGAAAGTCTGAGGCTGTAAAAGTCACATCAGGATTCACGGCTCTGATCTGTGTTTAATAATCAGATCCTCCAGGATTTCATGATCAACGCAAATTCACGATCCAAGCGTCAGTGAATCACTTCCTTGTTTCTTTTAGAAGACACAGGAAACATGTGAGATAAAAAAAGTCTTTAAAGGACCAAGAGAAACAGTCTCCGGGCAGATTTCACCACAGAGGAGGAAACTATTTTATATTGTTGTGGAGCAACAAGAGGAAGTTACAACTTTGTTAGAGAAAAACACATGAAGAAAGTTAGAAACCCAGGGAGGACGTGAGACCAGACACTGGTTTGTACCTTTGCAACTTTTGATTTGCTCCTGCAACTTAACACCTAAAAGCACCGCAACTTTAATCAACTTTTTTTTCAAAAGCTGCTGCGACATCAGACAAATTAAACCTCAACAACGTGGAGAAACTGGTTAACGTTGACCTGCAGGTTGACGACGTCGTCCGGTTTCTATAGAAACCTACAGAACAGAACGGACGCTGCGCCGTCATCATCATCATCATCATCATCATCATCATCATCATCATCACCATCATCATCATCATCATCATCATCATCATCATCATCATCATCATCATCATCATCATCATCATCATCATCATCATCATCATCATCACCATCACCATCATCAACGTGACACAGACACGCAAAGCTGGAGAGTGGTTACTATGGCAGGTTACTATGGCAACCTCAGGTCTCTGAGAGCTTCCATTTCGCAGCGTGGGAGAGTAAGAGAGAGCAGGGGGGAGGAATCAGCAGGAGGAGGTGAGGCGTGGAGATAAACACGCCTGAGGTGGAGGGAGGGAGGAGGGAGATCAGATCAGAGGAGACGTTCTGTAATCAACCTCACGTCTCCGTCTCTGTTGCCGACGCCGTGTCAGTCATAGTGACCGGTCTCCATGGAGACGTCCATCAGTTAAAACGAGTGTTTATCTGTCGGTGTCGGACGGACGGACGGACGGAGACATGAGACGTTTGTTTGTTTGTTGGTCGGTTCAGTTGTTGCTGCTCCACATGTTGAACTGTTTTAATGTTTATTTCCTCCTGAAATCATCATTAAGCGGCGGCTGATGATGCTGATGTTGCAAACATCGCCCCCCATCCCACCCCATACACCACCCTCCCTAACCCCGTCCTTTTTATTTTATTGAACTTAATCTAATGTTTAATTTTAACTTAAACATCGAGTGCGATGGAGCAGAAACAACACAGACGCAGGAGTCGACCTTGACCTTGAAGGAAACGTTTTGCAGCGTCGCGACTCGTTAGAAATAAAAGTGTTTTCAGTTTGAAGCTGCTCAGGTGCGAAGTGTGTGTGTGTGTGTGTGTGTGTGTGTGAGTGACAGCAGACTCTAAAAAATATATGTTTTCTAATATTAAAGCTGCAGCGCAGAAGTGTTTTATTTATTTATTTATGTTTTGATTCGTCCTCCAGCAACGAGTAAAACAAACAGAGAAACTTTCATGTTCATGATTTTATCATTTAGAGATCAAAGTTAATTTAATAACCGTTAAAACTGAACGTGCAGTGTTTGACCTCGACGCTCTGGAGCAGAAACTTTTATAAAACTCTTCTCAGTTTTTTTTTTTTTTTTTTTTACATCATTCAAGCTGCAGCTTCTCTGTTTATCTCTGATGCTACATTAAAACAAACACAAACTATTGGTTCATGTAAAAAAAAAAAGCAAAATCACTAACGGTCACAAATTTTTAAAACACTAAAACCTGAAGATGCTGAGAGGTTTAATAAGTTACTTCAACTTTGATTTAGTAATTTATCATCAAGAAGAAAAAGCTTTTTTAAACTTCTTTTCTAGTTTGAGAAGCAAGTTAATGTTAAAAAAAAAGAGAAAACGCATCGTTAAAAGTTAAAACTCTAAAACCTGACAGATTTTAATAAGTTTTAAACTTTAAATTAGTAACTTATCATCAATAACAGAAATAATCTCTACTTGTATACTACTAAAAAGAAAAAAAAAACTTAAACTGTGTTTTATCTCAAACTTCCTCTTTTTATTATCATGAAAAGAACAAATTTAAAATAAAAATAAAAACTGACGATGCTGCGAAGTTTAACATAAAATGTTCCAACTTTAAATCAGTAACTTATTACTTCTTTTATTTCTATGCAAAAATAAAAAACAACTTTCTTTTCTAGTTTGATAAGTGTTTAATGACAAACTGTTCACGTAAAAGAAGCGTCAACGCTACAGTTTTAAAACTCAGATTTAAAACTACTTTACTAAAAACATTTCTTCTTTCATTATCATGAAAAACAGAAAAACCTCATTTCTACTTTGAGAAATAATTAATCACGAATCAGAAACAAAACTTCTGATGTGAGTTTGGTTGTTTTGTTACTTTAACTTGATAAATATTTATAGTTGATGTAAACTTAATTAAATTTAATTGAATAATTTTCTGTTTCTGTTCTAGAATTTGACCATTAAAGTCACGTTTCATGTGAAATTAGTTGCAGCGTTCACGTCTGAAGACGCTTGTTGTTTCAAGAAGCTTCTGGAAAATCCCCGACCGTCGACTCCTCCTCCTCCTCCTCCTCCTCTCTCTCTCCAATTAGAGAGTCATGAAGCTGCTTCCTGGTGTGTGATGTTGTAGCTCAACAGCCTCCGACTGTTAGATTTATATTTAATAATAAGAACAAAACTCTCCGGCTGCTCGGCTCCAACTAAACTGAACAAAAAACAATAAAACACCAACTCCAACTGCACCGACTGCTCCACCTTCACCAGAGCGTCACACACACAAACCAACGAGCAGAAACACACACGTTCAACGTGTTTCAGTAAAAAATTTAACGTCAAATTTAAAGTTTAATGGATAAAAGACGAGGTTGAGACGTTTAACTGTGACTGTGACTTTGCTTCATTAAAGACGTTTTAGTTACGTGAGCGTGACGCCGTCTGATTTTGAAGCTTAATAAGGAAACAAGGAGGAGTTTGTGTCTAATTAATACTTTATCGTTCAATCGTAAGCTCGATTGACCTTCTGTTCACCCGAGGAGAACCGAATCACCGAATCACTGATCAGCTCGAGTGCTAACAAGACGACAGAAGTGTTTTCTGTGATATTTCAAATTTATTACAGAAGGAAAATGATTTTTAATGAAAACAGAGATGAGATTGAGTCGTTGCAGCAGAAAGAAAAACGTGTTGAAATGTAGAAAAACACAACGAGGACGTGTTGAATCTCCTGTGTTCATTTTCAGTTTTTAGTGGCTAAAGATCAAAGGTCAGTGTGACCTCATTTAACAGGTTTTTGATCTTTTAAATGTGAAATCTCAACCTTAAACTCTAGTTGACACCAGTTGACTCCACCATCAGTCTCCAGTGGTGGTGTCTGGTGGACTTGGTCCTCTGATGGTTGGTGAATCATCAGTTAATGATCATAATGTGTGAACAGCCCTAACGACTCCATCAGAGGCCGTCGGGACCTGGTCTGAGACCGGGACTGGATCTGTCATGTTAGAAAACTGGAGGAGTCTGAAGAGACTGACAAAGAGCGACAGCCAATCAGAGGAGGGATGTGAGATAAATGCTGCTGCCGTCTCACTGATTCACTCACAACCACGTTTAAAAGTCTGACGTTTTAACGCTTTTTCTTTCATTTTCACTTTCTACAAACTCCCCGCGTCTGATCCAGATGTTACCCGGTACCGGGGAGGTCTGCCGCTGATTTCAGCTCCACTGTGAAAACCGGCGTGTTGCCATGGTGATGTTTACACACCGGTTTAGCGGTTTAGTCTGTGTCGGAGGCAGCGTCTTCACCGGTGCTAAATCAACAATAAACGGCTGTAAATCACGGTGAGAAGCAGCGGCTACATCCTGTCTAGTTCACGTGACCAGACGTAGAGTTTGGTGACGTCACGGTGTGATCGGGAGTCAATCACTGACAAGTCTTGTAGTGTGAACACTACAGGTCTCAGACCAGTTGTTGAGACTCCACATCATGGGAACACAAGTCGCCAACGATCACGACAGAGACTGAGACTCACTGATCGATGGTGAAGTCGACTTTGAACAACGAGTACCGACAAGTCCGGGTGTTTATTTTCCCAAATGACTCAACAGACCCTGCGTTTATCTGAGACAAGCGTTTTTAAGGCAAAGTACCTGATCCTCTCAGCGCTCCGGTATCATCTCGTTTTTCAGTCTTTCGTTGTCATTAATCAGTGGAAACTTGTATCCACGGCCGGATCCACATCGCACAGCGCGTGAGTGGTCCAGGGGTCTGGTCTGGGTCCTCTGGTCTGGGTGTCAGTTAGAATGAACTAAACTCAACGACAAGGAGAAAATCAACTATTATATCAGCTATTAAAAGAGACCGGCGTCTATTCACCATCCGGCTGTTATTTGCATCTTCATGGTAGTTAGTTGAAGTTGTTGTTTGCAGCTTCTTTCTTTATCTGGTTTTGGTTCTTTTCTCTTGTCGATGTGTTTGTTATTTTACATTAATTTCTAGTCTCTTGTTTTAATATTTAAATGAGGGGGTGTGGTTAAGTTACGACGACGCCTTGAGACACAGTTGATGCTTCGTTATCGATAAACGTTATTTATCAACAGGTTTTATTTTGCTTTTGACTGAAAACTTTTGAGAAACAATTGTTAGAAATTGAGCTTCGTGATTGTGCAGATCGTCCTTTACTGGATAAACCTGGCGATGCATTTATGCCATTTCCGTTAACTTTAGTCTTTTTATGACATAAAGTTTGGCTTTAAGATGT
The DNA here is from genome assembly GCA_016801845.1 of Polydactylus sextarius. NCBI lineage: Eukaryota > Metazoa > Chordata > Actinopteri > Polynemidae > Polydactylus > Polydactylus sextarius. Next base: position 20,260,106 of record CM028917.1, on the reverse strand, counting down.
AAAAAAACATGGAAATATCACAGTAAAGTCAGTGAAATAGATACAAATGTTATTTCTTCATATCACCGATCAAACGCAGGTCGAATCGATTTTGTTTCTGCACAAACTTGTGTTGTTGCAGCATAAAAAAATCTATAAGAAGAACAATAAAATAAAATAAAAACAGACTTTTGTCTTTAAATCATTGACTCACCTGCATCAACTGACGTCTCTGGATGTTTCAGTTGATGTTGTTTCCTCTGGGAATCAGACATGAATCAGGTAGAACTGAGGACGTTAGTCACAGTGTGTGTGTGTGTGTGTGTGTGTGTGTGAGAGCAACATGACGTCAGCTTCATTCACCAACAAGGCCGACGCTCCTTCAGTTTTCTTTCTTTCATTGCCGTCGGGGGGGAGGAGGAAGGAAGTGGGCGATCGAGGGGCTTCCTCTCTTCCATTCAAGATAAAACCAAACGACGGCGGCGACGGCGACGCCCCCTCCTCTTCATTTAAAACTATTCACAAACTCCCTCTGACTCGACCCCCCCGACCTCTTCGTTCATCCCTGATCATTAAAAAGAGAAAAAAAAAAAACCCGGAAAACCTCGTTTCTGCAGAACAAAACTCCTTTTTTTTTTTTTTTTTTTGTTTTCCATTAAATCACAGTTTCTGTGTCCTGATGCAGAATTTCCCGTTTCATTTTTTTAAAAGCTTTTCATCCCTAAGTCAATTTGGTCTGGCAGTTAGTCAAACGTTTTAAATGTTTATAAGAGAGAGAGACTCCAGCAGGACGCTGGTTCACATCAGAAATATTTATGTTATTTTAGTGTTTAGACGTTAAATATCTGAGGTGTAAACGCTGTGGTTGATGTTCGAGTGAGACGCTGCTGTTAAAGTGAAGATGTGGTAGTTTTATATTAACCAGCAGAGACTGAAGGTTAATTATATTAGTGCTGATTTATCATCTGATCAGATCCTGAATTTATCTCTGGTTCTTATGATGCAGCTCTGCCTTCGTTTCCTTTCATTCCTGAAGAAAATTAACGTCTTCCCGCCGCCGGCGGCGTCTGATTGTACTGTGGTCCGTCATATTCTCTGTTAATAAGGAGCAGTGAGATGAGACGTGTTTCACCGGAGGCTTCGCTCTGAATCTGACTCTGAATCAGTGTCAGAAAATGACGATGGAGCTGATGTTGATCTGATGTTTGATGCTCAGATTGTTTTTAAATGTTGAAGAAACATTTGTGTTTATTTTAATCCTAAAACATGACGATGACGATGATGTTCAGACTCTGTAGTTACCTTCAAAACTAAGAAGTTTGAATTCATTAGCAATAAAACGCTTCACTGCTCAGTTCAATACAACCAACAGGTTTTTACTGCTGCAGCTCGGTTCAGTTTGGCCACTCGCAGATTACGACGTTTGATGTTCGATAACTTTGATTTTATCCATCATCCATCCATCTAAATAAATTAGGATAAATCTCCCTGGAAACAGGAGTTGTAGCCTCCGTGTGGATGTGACTTCTTTTTTTTTTGTCAGATGCTTCATCTGAAGGATTTTCAGGTGCCTTAAGTGTTTATGTTGCTGTTTTGGGATAATTAAGGATAAAATTGGATTTCACAATTGGATTTACGTCAGAAAAGACAAACGTTTAAGACTCAAGTTGGTGTTGAAATTGATTAAGATCAAGTTTTTAAGTGTAATGTAACAAAAAGACAGAACAAATCACTTCCTGTTTCATATCTGCATAAAATGTCTCTATCTATCTATCTATCTATCTATCTATCTATCTATCTATCTATCTATCTATCTATCTATCTATCTATCTATCTATCTATCTATCTATCTATCTATCTATCTATCTATCTATCTATCTATCTATCTATCTATCTATCTATAATTGGGATAATTAAAGATAAAATTAGATTTTTACAAACAGTAAAAAAGCCTGTTGAAAAACAGATTACAAACAGATTAGATTTTAAAGAAATTATATAAATTAAGAAGCTTTTATCAGTTTTTATAGATAAAAACATTGTTATGTTGCTGATTTGAACATTTTTTGTGTGTTTTCTCCTCAAACATTTGATGTTTTGCTGAATCTTGACTCTCCAGAGTCTCAGTCAGTGACCTGCTGAGTTGATCATTTGGTTAAACTGTGTCAAGTCCAAAACACAGAGTTCACAAACATGTGAGAGTGAAGAGGGGGGGGGGGCATTACTTCCCCCCCGTCGACTTGGCCCTGTAGCGGCGCCGCGGGCCGTCAAGACTTCTCCTTCGTCTCTGTCGGTGTCAAGACTGAAACGCGAGACGCTGCAGGAGGCGGTTGAGCGTTTCACTCTTGGCGTCTCCGTCACCTCGTCGTGTTAATTCGCTGCTGACGTCGAGCAGCTCGACCGCGACGACCGACGACCGAGCTGCTCCGGTTTACAGTCGTCGCCTCGCCGCCTCTTGTGCTGCAAATTCTGCAAAAACTGTTTCTGAATCTTTGTTTTTTTTTTTTTTTTTATTGCCCTGAGTTATGTGAACTGTTAAGGCCGATATTGATGTCGTTTAGATCGAAGGGACCAATTTCCCTCTGAATTTTATTTATGTTTTAGTGGTAAAACCTCAGAAACAGCAGCTACTAAAACTAAAAAACCTAAAAAACGAAAAAACTAAAAACACCAGAACTCTCCGTTCAGTCTGGTTCAGATGAAGAGATTGAGACAGTGTTGTTGATCAATATAGATATTGATCAGAAAAACATCATCATATTCATCACATCAGACATGTGCCGCCGCTAACTGAATTTTAATAGAGTGAATCGACTGAAATCGACTGAATCATCAGCTGCCGTTGAAATGCTCCATCGCTCACGGAGCCAAAGTGTCGTCAGGTGAAATCACAACAATCTTTTTTGGGATCAAATGTTTTTAACGTTTATTTAAGAAAAAAAAAATCAGTTAAAATAAAGAAACTTTTCCTCCGTCGTCGCCTGAAGCTTCACAGGTTTTGGGGCGAGATGTCGCGGTGATTCAGAAAAAGGTTGTGGCTTCGTTCCTGCTGCAAAGAAAGAAAGAAAAAATTGACGTTATTAGCTTCTCTCTTTCTCTCTTTGTTCTGGCTGCATGAGCTGCCATCTTGGTGTGTGCCAAGTGGTTATTGATGGGCCTCCACGCTGACGTGCAGACAGGACACTGGAGAGACGAGCGAACTCCTCGTCCGTTCGTCTGTCAGCGAACACCTCTCCTCTGCTCCGCGTCGAACCATCTGCCTCCATCTCCGTTGGAGGCAAAAAGGAGAAAAAAGAAAACCCTTCGCTTCTTATTCTCCGTCTCCGTCTGCTGACATTATGGCTCTGTGGTCGCAGGCAGAGACGTAGTGGAGGGTAAAATTATCCAAACTCAATTACCCAACCTTTAGAGGCTGACATAAATCTTTATGAAATAAAATTTGCAGGATACATCATTGCAGCCAGGATCAAAAAAACACCAAGATAGGGGTCTTTTAACCTATTCAACCCCCACGGCGCCTTTGGCAAGTCGAGCATAAAAAATTCATACAGTGCAACCATGCGTTGCTTCGGATGCACAAAAACTTTATTTGAAATTCTTGTCAAGATCTTAAAGAAATCGAATAAGTCAGAGCAAATTACAGCGAAAGGCTGCATGTGTAGAATAATGCAGAGGACGTCATCATCATTCAGTCTTGAATTTTAATATTTTATAGAGCAGAGATTGTACTGTATGTGTAATGTTGTTCACCAGTGTGTGTGTGTGGAAATGTTTTATTTAACTTTGAAGCTGCTTTTTGAAGCTCAAGGGAAAATTTAAGAGAAATAGTGAAAAGTTTTTTTTATCTATTTTGTTATTTTGTCGTCACATTTAAAGGCTCAGTAGTTTTGCATGTTTTCAGTCCATTAGCTGCCACTCATTTGACTGTAAACTCTGCACTGCGACGAACCGTTCTGCAAAACATGATTTAATTTTATGTGTTTAACGTCGTCTGTTTCCTCAGAATCACAAAAAAAAAAAAAAAAATTCTGACGTGTTGAGCTCACAACATAAGCAAGTTTCAATCAGAAATTAATGAAAACAGCAGCTGAGGGAAACTGCAGGGAAAAAGGGTCATTAAAAGTTTTAAGCTGTGCAGCTCTCACTGGAGGATGGTTAGCAAAAAAAAAATAATGTTAAGTATACATAGTTTAGTTAAAGTCCCAATGAAAGAACGTCCAATATTTACCCTGCTCTGTTTTTAGCTTTACTTCCTCCTTGGGGAAATATGTGGCTCTTTAGCTGCTAAATGCTCCGCTGTGTTCGACCAGTTTAGTTTCTAACTTTGTCTGTTTGCTGACTGGTCGAGAGCAGGTGCTGTTTTATTAGAGCGTTTCCTCTGCTGCAGCTGAAAACCATGCCACTAGGGAACCAAAACAACAAGCTGAAAGATGCTAAAAAGCTGTAATGTTGTGTGATAAACCTCTGTTGGTTTGTCTTTTTACTTTTCCACAAGTAAATGCATTTTTGCAACTTCCTTTTTGGGCGACTGGATGCTACAATAACTCATCATAGTAGATTATGTTTTATGAAGTGCTAGCTGCAGGCGCTAGCTGCTAGCATGCTAACTTATGACACATAGCATCTTAAAGTTTTTTTTTTTTTTTTTAGTTTTGGTGTCTAATATTTTGCTTTTTGGCATTTTTCAGGTGCTGTTTTATTAGAGCGTTTCCTCTGCTGCAGCTGAAAATGATGCCACTAGGGAACCAAAACAATGAGCTGAAAGATGCTAAAAAGCTGAAATGTTGTGTGATAAACATCTGTGGATTTTATGGTCTAATTTATTTAGTTTTGCATTGTTTTGCAACTTCTATATCCGGCGACTGGACGCTACAATATCTAACATCACAAGAGACTGTTTTATGAGATGCTAGCTGGTAGCATGCTAACTTATAACACCTAGCGCCTTTAAAGTTTTTAAATTTCTGTGTTTAATATTTTGGTTTTTGGTGTATTCTGTCAGGTGACACAGTGCCCTCGGGTTTCTTCAGAGGAAGAACATGAAGTTTCATAGTTTCTAACTTTGTCTGTTTGCTGACTGGTTGAGAGCAGGTGCTGTTTTATTAGAGTGTTTCCTCTGCTGCAGCTGAAAATGATGCCACTAGGGAACCAAAACAACAAGCTGAAAGATGCTAAAAAGCTGTAATGTTGTGTGTTAAACCTCTGTTGGTTTGTCTTTTATTTTTCACAAATAAATGCATTTTTTAACTTCCTTTTCGGGTTCTGGATGCTACAATAACTCATCATAGTAGATTATGTTTTATGAGATGCTAGCTGCAGCAGCTAGCTGCTAGCATGCTAACTTATAACACATAGCGCCTTTAAAGTTTTTATATTTCTGTGTTTAATATTTTGGTTTTTGGTGTATTCTGTCAGGTGCCACAGTGCCCTCGGGTTTCTTCAGAGGAAGAACATGAAGTTTCATAGTTTCTAACTTTGTCTGTTTGCTGACTGGTTGAGAGCAGGTGCTGTTTTTTTAGAGTGTTTCCTCTGCTGCAGCTGAAAACCATGCCACTAGGGAACCAAAAAAAATGAGCTCAAAGATGCTAAAAGACTGAAATGTTGTGTGATAAACCTCTGTGCAACTTTTTCATTGGGCAACGTGATGCTACAGTAACTTCTGAGTGTGGAGCTAGGTGGCTAACATGCTAACTTAACTGCTCTTTGCAGTTTTAAAGTTCGAATTGTAACATTTCTTCTTAACTAAACAGCTCGTAGTTATTGTCAGTGTCTAATATTTGGTTTTACGGCCTCGTTTATTCAGATTCCTTCAGAGGAGGAATACAAATTTTGACGGGGTAATAGCCATGTTAGCCTCTGGCTCCTTTTTGTCTCCATTTTGAATTTAAGTAACAAGTCTGAGGGATGACAAAGCTCACAATAACTGCGCCCTAGTGGTGAAACATGAAATACTATTTATCTTTGTAGCAATAGCAAAAAACAGTCATATAGCACCTTTAAGTTTTAACATTTCAGTGTCTTTTTTTTGTATTTTGATTGTATTTTGTTGGACACGTCCGAGAGGTGAACAAGCAAACAACAACTATAGGAGACAACACGTCACCATTTGCACCCTAGTGGTGAAAAAGTGAATTGCTATTTTAAACCAGTTGCTAGTTTTGCTAACCAGCGACCGTCCTCATCTGTTACAGCATCTTTTACTCTTTTCTGTCTTTATTTTGAGGTGAACAAGCAAACAACAACCACAGAGACGATAAGCATTACGTAACCGCCTGTGTCCTAGTGGTGAAAAAGTGAACTGCTATTTAGTTGTCGCAAAACTAGTTGCTAATTTTGCTAACTAGCGACCACCCTCATCTTTTACAACCTCTTTTGCTCTTTTCTGGATCCATTTTGAATTGTATCGACATCTCCAGGAGGTGAATAAAGCAAACAACAACTACAGAGATGTCATGTCACCATTTGTGTCTTAGTGGTGAAAATGCGCTAAATGTTATTTTAAACTAGTTGCTAGTTTTTCTAGTGAACTTAACAGTCGTTGCTTCATCTCCATCATCTCTGTTTGATTCAGATGTTACTAAAATCAGATGTAGCCTCGTGTTTTTGACTTTGGCAGCAGATATATGTGTTTTTGTTCGAGAGCTTTTTAATTTAATTTCAGTCACAAGAATCTGTCACTGCATCATCGCTCACCGGGGAGTAGAAAAAAAAATCGCCTTGACCTTTAAACATGTGATTTACGGTCGCTCTTCGTCTGGTTTGCAACGCGACGAACCAAAAATGTTCATGTGCATAAATGCGGCCTCATGCTTTGTCAGAGCATTGATGTCACTGGCGCTCGTGTTTGCTCCGTGCCATTTGTATATGAGCGAGTGTGTATAGGGTGCTAATGAGGGAGGAGGAGGAGGAGGGTGGATGTGGAATCGGTGGGATACAGCTGGACCGAGTGTGAGACTGTGGTGAATAGGTAACCATGGTAACTCTGTTGGCTAAAATTTGAATGCAGCGAGAGAGAGCGAAAAAAAAAAAAAAAAGAAAAAAAGAAAGAGAGAAAGAGAAGGGGGGGAAAGGAAGCTGCAGTGTTTGTGCACGATGGAAAGAGAAAGAGATGGAGGGTGCGACTGGTGCGACTGGTGCTACTGGTGCTACTGGTGCTACTGGTGCTACTGGTGCTGGTTGTGTTGGTGTCGGTGAGGTTAAGGGTTAATATGCATCATTGTAACAGGTTAATCTTTCATCAGACTGCAAGGTCAGTGCAGCTTTTACCCCATGAATGGACACTACAGCGCACAAGGCAACGAGGCGATGCAGGAGGAGGAGGAGGGGGGAGGGAGGTGGAGGTCCAGGAAATATTTAGTAGTAGAGAGCAAGGAAGTGTGAGGCAGCTGGTGGGAGGAGGTTGAATGAGTTTGCAAAAGAGTTCACAGAGGAGGAGAGTGTTGGACGGAGACGAGAGAAGGAGGATGAGGAAGGTTACAGGTAGAAGCTGCTGTAGTTTGTCGGTAGTGACAGCAACGAAGCAGAGCAGCTACAACCAACCTCTAACCAGCTGTCAGCTCCAACTAGACTCCACCACCTCCACCTTCTGCTTCACACTTCTACCTGAAACACCACGTTAACCACAGACTTTTCTTTTTCTCCTCCTCATCCTCATCGCACCTTTCGACTCTGCTCAGACGGCGTCTACCTGAAATAGCTCGACAAGAAGAAAAAAAAAGAAAGAAAGACGAAGGAGGGAGGGAGGGAAGGAAGAGGGTGGTTGGGGGGGAGAAAAAATAAAAAAAGAACATGGCTGGAAATTAAAATACGTAAAGAAGGTGAGAGCCGATCCAAAAATAACACTCGAGTGAATCTTTATTTGTTGACGCCTGCGAACAGACGAGGAGGCAGAGAGGAAGACGACGACCGTCCCTGAGGAGCACGGTGGTGCCGACGCTGGAGTTACAGCAGTTGAAGTTGTAGTTGATGAAGATGTTGCTGTTGTTGTTATTGTTGCAGTTGCAGCAGTTGTTGCTGTCATAACTACTGATGCGGATGTAATTGTAGCAGTTGTTGCTTTCTTTGCAGTTGCAGTTGAGGCAGTTGCTGCAGTTGTTGCAGTTGTTGCGGTCCTTCCAGTTGTTACTGTTGATGTAACTAAAGCAGGTGTTGCAGTTACAGATGCAGCAATTAAAGCAGCCACAGCAGCTGCTGCTGTTGCACTTGTAGTTGATGAAGATCTTGCTCTTGTTGCAGTTGCCGTCATGGCAGTTGTAGTTGCTCCTGCTGTTGCAGTTGGAGTTGTTACAGTTGTTGCTATTTTTTGCAGTTATAGTTGCTGCACTTGCAGTTGCAGCAGTGTTAGGGTTGTTGCTATTGTTGAAGTTGCAGTTCCAGCGGTTGCAGTTGTTGGAGTTGCGGTTCTTACAGTCGTTGCAGTTGTAGTTGTTCCTGTTGTTGCACGTGCAGAAGTTGTTGCAGTTTCAGTTATTACAGTTAAAGTTGTTGCAGTTGCTGCTGTTGTTGCAGTTGTAGTTGTTGCAGCAGCTGTTGCTGTTGTTAACTGTTGTTGCAGTTGAAGCAGGTGTTACAGTTGCAGTCCCAGTCTTTGCAGTTGCTGACACACCAATTATTGCAGTTGTTGCGGCTGGTGTTGTTGCAGTTGAAACAGTTGATGTTACAGTTACAGTCGCTGTATTTACAGCTGTTGTTGTCATAGTTACAGTCGTAGTTACAGTTGTCATAGTTACAGTTGTCACAGTTACAGTCATAGTTACAGTTGTCATAGTTACAGTTGTCGTAGTTACAGTTGTCGTAGTTGAAGCTGTCGTAGTTACAGTCATAGTTACAGTTGTCATAGTTACAGTTGTCATAGTTACAGTCATACTTACAGTTGTCATACTTACAGTTGTCATAGTTACAGTCATAGTTACAGTTGTCATAGTTACAGCTGTTGTAGTTACAGTCGTAGTTACAGTCGTAGTTACAGTTGTCGTAGTTACAGCTGTTGTAGTTACAGTCGTAGTTACAGTTGTCGTAGTAACAGTTGTCATAGTTACAGCTGTCATAGTTACAGTCATAGTTACAGTTGTCATAGTTACAGTTGTCGTAGTTACAGTTGTCATAGTTACAGTTGTCATAGTTACAGTTATCATAGTTACAGTTATCATAGCTACAGTTATCATAGTTACAGTTATCATAGCTACAGTTGTCATAGTTACAGTTGTCGTAGTTACAGTTGTCATAGTTACAGTTGTCGTAGTTACAGTTGTCATAGTTACAGTTGTCGTAGTTACAGTTGTCATAGTTACAGTTGTTGTAGCTACAGTTGTCATAGTTACAGCTGTCATTGTCGTAGTTAGTCGCCGTCGTCCCTCCACCATCGTCCTCTGCTCCGTCTCATCACATATGTTGCTGCTGATATGATTTATCATTGTGTCCTTGTGTGTGTGTTTTAATGTCATTGAACTATAACGCTCTCCCTCTATTGATCAATCCCACACCCACCCGTCCCACCCCACCTCTCCTCCTCCTCCCACCCGTCTCTATCTCCACCTGTTTCATATTCATCCCTCTGTATTGTCTTCTGCCTCCATCTCTCCATCGCTCTCTGTTTTATATGCGTCTCTGTGTTGTCATTCCCCTCCCTCCACCTCTCTGTTTTATATTCATCTCTCTATTGAGTCCCCCTCCTCCTTCCTCCCCCTCTCTCTCTCCCTCTCTCCCTTTCTCACTGAGCGAGAGATTATTAATATTAATGTGTCTCTTCTTCTCTCTCTCCCTATTTCCCCTCATACTTTTTTTTTTTATCTTTCTTTTACTAGTGATCTCTTTTCTGCTCTTCCCACTATTTATACCTCTCCCCGGCTCTTTATCCCTCATCATCCCTTTCACTCAACCTTCCCTGCATCTGTCTCCATCTCTATCTCTTCCTTTTCTCTCCATCTTTCTCCGGCCTCGCTCTCTGCAGCTGTTCAGTATTCATCTATTACTGTAGTGTTGATAATTCCCTTCTCTGCCTGCAGCCATACAGTCATCTATCAGATTAATAATCCTTCTCTCCTTCCCCTCCTCGTCGTCTTCTTCTTCCTTACGCTGCCAAGTGAAGATGCTCGCCGTGTCAAATGAGTTTGCGTGTCACAGTCGCATCATTACAACCATCATCATTAATAACCATCTCTGGGATCCTGGATGTCCTTATTTAAGGTTACTCAGGTCTAAATAACCTGCAGAGGGAGTTTAGAGTTGGCGTTTATAGTAAATATTTTCTGCATCATCTCGAGCTCTCGAGTGTCCGACAGCGACGCTAGAATTAGCATCTCGTTCCCGCTGCTGACACATGAAAGACTTGTATTTTTTTTTTTTTTAATGACAAGAACCTGCTTCGATAAGTTTGACTTTAATTAAAGGTGGCGAGGGCGGCGTGTTCGAACATCAATATATCATTGTCGTATTAATTGTTATACCTTGGTTTAATTAGCGTTAACAAATGAGAGCATGGCTGGAAGCCTCTATCTCACGCCAGAGAGGTTATTAATGCTTCTCCATACTAAGACCACATGTTTGAACCTGCTGCTTCCTGCTACAAACTGGACGATGTTTATTCTTGTTTAAACTGGATCAGTGGCAGATTTACAAAGAGGGAATTATAGTTTTTTATAGTTGAACTACCAACATCTGTAGTTATATTTCTTTCTTTCTTCCAACAGTGATGAGTTTTTCACTGATTCTGTTGTTTCACTTCGATTGATCAGCTCATGTTTTGTCCGATTGAGATGAACGTTGGTGCAGTTTAGTTTAGTTTATTTCTGGTGTAAACGTTATTTGCACCAATCACAGGAAGTGTATCTGTCACATTTCATTGGTTGGAAAATGTTTTCACTTCATTGTTGATTCTGAAGTTTAACATTTAGTGATCAGATAATGTTCCTGCACCAATTTCAGGAAGCGTATTTGTCTTGTACAGAACAAAAAAGAAAACTGAAATGATGTTTGATTCTTGATATTTTTGTATGAACATGTTGATTGTTGGTGAACTGACAGAACTGATTGGTCGACTGGTTGGTTGGTGAACTGATTCTGTGGTTTTACTCGATTGATTGATTTACTTGATGATTTCTGGTGTGAACTTTGTACCAATCACAAAAAAAAACAAGAAAAAACATATTTGTCTCCTTTCATTGGCTGAAGATGTTGGTGACTGAACGAGAAGCAACGGGGTCAATCATTCTCGGAGATACTCAGAGATATCGTTAGATTATTTGGTAGCAGACGTTCATGTGTTCAGATTCAGTACGAACCAGAACCAGATCGTTTTCTTCTACAGTCTTTGATTTCAATTTACCACAAGATATTACATTATATTAATTTATAACAAAGTTTGCAAAAGTCATTCAAATTTCCTGATGTGAATAATGTAGCAGCATTTCCACCACATGACTCAACCAAAGTGAAAACTGAATTGATGTGTGATGTGATTCTGGACATTTCTGCATGAACACGTTGATTGTTGTCTTTGGTTGATTGGTGAAATGATTCTGTGGTTTTATTTTTAGTGATTGAACTAAACCTTGATCCACCTCAGGTTCATTTTTGGCGTAAACTCCATTTGCACCAATCACAGGAAACGTGTCTGTCTCCTCTCATTGGTTGGAGACATTAGCGACTGAACAATAAATAACTGAATCGATCACTGTTGGAGATATTCTTGGAGGAGTATGAACAGAACTGGTCGTTTCTTACTCGCTGACTATCGACCAATAGTCCAGCAGCATTTCTACCACATGACTTTGTGTAAATATTATCATTGATGGTTGTTCGTCTTGATTTCACAGACATTTTGTTAATATCACAACCTCAACTTCTGATTCTTTTTCTCTGTTCAAATCAAATCAATGAATTATTTGATGGTTTATTGTGGTTTATTGTGATTTTGTGTCTCTTTTTCTTTTAAAAAACCCAAACAGACTTGATGATAAATCTGCAGAAATTGAATCAATATCATCATCAATTTTTATAAGCTGATTATCAGTTCAAGTCGATTATCAAGTGAAGATGAATCACATTTGTGAAAATCTTTGATTCTCGATCAGATAACTTCTCTTGATCATTCATCATCATTTATTGCATCTTTTGCAAAGTTCGGACAGTTTATTATCCACATCAGAACGTAGATATGCCGACTAAGTGAATAAATTAATTGATAAAGATCAATTAATAACGAATATAATTGTAGAAGTTTCTGCTTCTGGTTCCACTTCATCGCTCAACCGTTTCTGTTTTATTGTGATCGTTTGTCGAGTTGTTTCAAAAATTAATGTCTCTTCTGATTTATTCATGTTGAAAAGGTAGAAACAAGTCGTTGTCCCACTTTAAGGATGCATTGTGTCTGTTTTTTTTTTTTTCTGTTCCACCACCTTGAACTAATAATTACAGAAATCGTCTTCCTGCTCTGAGTTTGAGGATTTTGATTTCTGACAAAATGTCTGCTCGGGGGCTTATGTGGGATTTGATACGAGAGGTGACACAACTTCTAATGCTTCTGTGAGATTTTCTGACAGCTCGTCCCATGATAAGCTATACTGTCGATGTCTACCTGTTATTTGTTCTGTTCGTTCTCTGTTGGTGAAAACACAAGGCGCCGTCTTGTGTTCTCACTTTAATATCTGCTCTTTTCTTTTGTGTTTTTTTTTTGTTCTCCCACAGTAACTCCTGGCTTCTTCTCACTTCACAAAAAGCTTCGCTCAAATCCCCAGACAACACAGGAAGAGGAGTAAAAAAAAAAAAAGAAAAAAAAGAAAAAAAAGGGAATAACATCTGTTTATCTGCATATTTCTGTTTAAAAAAAAAAAAAACAAGAGGAAAAAACACAGAAATCGACAGAGGACGAGAAACATCTTGCAGGATGTGGAATTAGAAAGAACAAATTGCCACCGGAGAACGAAGAGGAAAAGGAAAAGTGAATCTCTTGTCGCGGATCCACCAGAGTGGAGTCACCTCAGCTGTACCTTCGGATTAAAGAGCAGGGTCATGTCCCAGTTGCCATGCGCATCGCCACGCTGACCTGCCTCCCCGGCCCTTCCCCCTTCCTCTTCTTATTGGCCCAGCTGCTACTGCGGCTCCTCCTCCCCGGGCCGGAGTTGGTGGGAGCCGCCTCCTCGTCCTGCCCGTCGCTCTGCACCTGCTCCAACCAGGCGAGTCGAGTCATCTGCACCAGGCAGAACCTGGAGGAAGTACCGGAGAGTATATCAGTCAACACGCGATACCTCAACCTGCAGGAGAACTCCATACAGGTAAACAACAACACGACTAAAGTTAGCGTCAATACAATCCAACGGCACATTTTATGATTCTAAAAATCCTTTGATCAGTTGTAAAATGTCGGCATGTTGGTTACCAAGATTATATTTGACATAAGTTTTAACGCTTTATAAAGTTAAGGTGATTGTCCAAAAAACAAACAAACAACTAATAACTGCTGATAATAAATGATAATAACACTTGAAGTGATGGTCTGGAGTAACTAGAACCCAAGGTCTATTTCACCACCAATATCAGTTGTTTTCTTAACAACTGGTGATGAAGTGTGTTCCAGATCAGCAGATTCATCATTTTCCTGAACAACAGACTGATGTGTCCATGAAGGGTGAGAAAAATGTTGAATCTGCTGATGTGGAACAACCTTCATCACCAGTTGTTATAAAACCAGACGTTGGGTAAGTCTTGTAAAACAGTGTTTTTAATAAACTCTGGGTTCACTTACTAAGTTATCAGTACTTCAGTTTATGTGTAGGGACCCTATTCATGCTACTGCTGAAGTGAAGTGATATTTTGAGCTTTATTAGTGGTTAAAAAATGACAATTTAGATACGTTTGGCTGACTGCCCCATTTACTTTCATTGTTAACTATTTGGTTGTGAAAACAAAAGACGGTCAAACTGGATATTACTTCAACCAACGAAAAATATCTGTTGAGGGCGTCTCTGACACAAACACAAACAGCACCATTATTATTGCACCAACATCTTTCTTCTATTAGCAAACATTCAACATACAACATCAACGTTACTAGAATTGGGTGTGAAATGAAAAAAACAATTTGCTAATTCATGTCGACTCAAAAAATTTGATCGATCGTATGATGTTTCCATTTCGTGTTTAGTCTCGGTGATTATTTATTTTTTTATCACCAGTTTCTGTCTTCAGCTCGTATCCAGTTTCCACCAGCAGCTTGTTGTCAAAGTTCATCTTGGCAAATGTTACATTTTTAATCGTTACTATTATTATTATTATTATCTTTGTCGTGCTAACATTGGCTAATTCTAAACCTTTGATGCTAATGTTAGCTTGAAGTTAGACTGCTAACATCCTAACATTAGCTCGTTGTGAAACAAGCTAATGTTAGCATAAAGTTAAATCCCGTTTTTTAGCCAAAATGCTAATGTTAGCATAGGTTCGATCATATTTAACTACTTAACGAGTTAAAACTACAACTAGCGAATGTTAGCAGAAAGTTTGATTCTACATTTTTGTTAAAACACTAGAAAAAGTTGACAGCATTTTCTATATATTAAAAATAAAACGTGAAATTGTTCATTTGATTAAAACATTTGCTCAACTATCATCTGACTACAGTTACTGGAACAACTTTAGGGTCAATTTGTAATGAAAATCTTCATCTTCATGAAATTAGCAGCGACACTGATCTGAAGAGGTCGTACCTGAAGGTCACAGTAAAACACATCTTTTAATTTAAAATGAATTCTTCTATTATTATTGTCATTATTATTATTTATTGCTGCGAGTTTCATAACTATCGTTTTCTTTTGACAGTCTGAATTCAACCGTGTTGCAGCATAAATCACACAGAGAAGACACATGTTTCATCATCGTCTACATGTCGACGTCTGTGGTTTCAGTTTGTCCACTTCACTATTGACACGTCTGAACACACGTATTGATTTAGTTTATTGTGAGTGCGGCTGTTTATGCAGCAGCTGATGGATGAGACATAAATATATCCACATATATACTTTTTTTTTAATGTTTGCGACGTGATTGATGCAGGTTTCTTCTTTTAAAAAGTGAAGTTTGGAGGTAATAATGGTAGGAAAAAGGGCACTTAAAGCCTCCGCTGAACTGAGGGAATATTTTACGATTTGAAAGCAAGGCATATTTCCATGACACCGCGCTGCCTTTTGTATGCATTACCAATTTATCTAGAGTCCCTAGATGGCGTTTTGTGGTTTCACAGCTGCGAGGGAAGATCATTTAACCACAGACCGTCGATACAAAGCGTGCAGATCTCTACATTTATAAACACAGTGGCTTGATTTCACTCTTTGCAGCAACATTTGAAGTAATTGGATTCCTCTTCGCGTTGCTGACTGTGCTTTGTTCTTTTGTGATTTTTAAAAATCATTTCCACTACATTTTGTTTCCTCTAATGAAAAGCAACGAGGATCCTAAACATTGTTAAAAATAAATAAATAAATAAATAGTCTGATGTCCCTTCCCGGTCCTGTTGCGAGAAAACATCATTAAACATTATGTGACGTTAATGGAGCAGAAATGGGACATCGCACCCACGTGGTTTGATTTGAGAAGCATCACATGGAAACAAACAAATAAATAATTAAATAATAAAGAAATAATAACAATATTCGTTGCTTTTTATTTTTTTCAACCTACAAATTGCGTGTCGGTTTGTCGTATCCTGCAGCTCCACTTGAAATGATTAAAAATCTAAAAATGTTTTAACACCTGAAGGCATCCTAGATTCTCTGGCTTATTTTTTCCTTCAGTGAGTACCCTGAGAGTAAAGCCTTGACAGCTCCCATCCCTCTTTACATCCCCACCCCTCTCTCTCTCACTCTCTCCCCCCTTTTTGCTCACCCCCCACCTCCCTTTCTCCTGCTCTACATACAGAGG
Organism: Polydactylus sextarius; assembly: GCA_016801845.1. NCBI lineage: Eukaryota > Metazoa > Chordata > Actinopteri > Polynemidae > Polydactylus > Polydactylus sextarius. The sequence goes on along the minus strand of CM028917.1, from coordinate 20,244,218 downwards.
AAGCGATGGCCTGACTCCAGGAGCTTCACACAGGGCTTTGGCCACACATATCTCAAACAGTCAGAGATTTAAGGGGCTTTTAGTCGCACTCACTCGCTGTCTGTCTTTGACCTCTTGCCAAATGAGCTCCGGTTTGGACCACGCCGATGCTAACATGCACCGTCCAAACTCACGACATCTTTTTTTCTTCTTTTTTCTTCCTGCAGGAAAAACAAAACAAAACAAAAAAAACCCTCTTCTTCATTTGTTAAATTCAATAAAAGTTTTGTACGTTTTGTCGTCTGTGTTGAGCTGTGATGACACTTCATGTGAATAGTCCCAACACTGATAATCAGTTTATTATCAAGGGATTATAATGTGTCAGTAGAAAGTCCCCTGAGTCTCACTGAGACAACAGCGTGAAAAGCACCTCGGTGTCTGAAGCCGACGCTGAAATAAGGTCGGGGTAAAGAACAAGACTCAACGTGTCACCGTGCTTAGAGATGTAAAGGAAAGTCAAGTGTTTAGCACCTTATTTTATTTATTTTTTTTCCACCAATCGTACCATAGTGACATGGTGGAAAAACTAAATCTGAGCTAAACAACACAACTCATTAGCAGGTCGAGGATTATGGATTTGGATTTTACCGCACAAGCAGCATTTCACATCCTTTGTCAGTGGATCAGAGGAGTCAGTAAACCTCTCAGGCAGAGGGACGCCATTTAAACGTGATTTATCCATATTTTGCACCAATGAATCATTCATTCATTGACAATGTCTTGAGAAAACCGTCTGAGATCCTCAATAATAGCACGTTTCTTTGTCTTGCAGTGATTCCTGCAGGAAAATCGTGTGCAAACGCAACAGTAGCCTCAATAAGAGTTTCACATATTACCAACAAAAAGCTGATCAGATTAATAAGTATCTTACTTTGATGGGTTGTTTGTAGACTCACTCCCAGATGGTAACGATTAATGCTGCAAATTCTTACAAATATTAATGTTTACATGCATCAGGGTTCGTTTCAGAAACGTCCCTTTGCTGCACATTGAACACGTCTTCTGAGATGTGCCTGCGATCAGTTCAACTGACCAATCAGGAACATTTTCTTTAAAAATATTTAAATTTCTGACACGTCAGTAATTAGCCAGTCAGTACAGGAGACGCGTGGACGACGACAGAAGTTCAAACATACAAAATACTTTTGATGCTACAGCACCACAAAGAAGGAAATAATAATAGTAACAATTAAACATAAATGAAGCAAAAGAAATAATTTACAAAGTCGACTTTAACAACAAGCTGCTGGTGGAAACAGGACGAAAACTGGTGATAATAATGATCACTGAGACTAAACAAAGAAAACTGAAAATGGCAACATTAAAAGATCAAAGGATTTTTTAAAACTCAACCCTAGTAAGGATGTTGTATGTTATTACAACCACCAGATTTTAATTAAGAAGTAAAGAAGTATTATTGCCATTTTTTTAATTTACTCATGTTTCTTTTGGACAATGTAGTCCAGGTGATCATCCAGAGTTTGTCAAGTTGTTGTCGAAACATAAAATGTTTGTCCACATGTTGTTTAATAACTTCATTGTTCTTTGTCCTTCCAGGTTATCAAGTCCGACACTTTCAAGCACTTGCGGCACCTCGAGATCCTTCAACTCTCCAAGAACCAGATCCGTCAGATTGAAGTCGGAGCGTTCAATGGCCTCCCCAACCTCAACACGCTGGAGCTGTTCGACAACCGCCTCACACTGGTGCCATCACATGCCTTCGAGTACCTCAGCAAGCTGCGGGAGCTGTGGCTGCGCAACAACCCCATCGAGACTCTGCCGGGCTATGCCTTCCACCGTGTGCCCTCGCTACGTCGCCTGGACTTGGGTGAGCTCAAGAAGCTGGATTTCATCTCCGACGCAGCCTTCGTCGGCCTCATCAATCTGCGGTACCTGAATCTGGGCATGTGTGGACTGAAGGACATTCCCAAACTGACAGCCTTGGTGCGTTTGGAGGAGTTGGAGCTGTCGGGAAACCGGTTGGAGATCATCCGACCCGGTTCCTTCCAGGGTTTGGTGTCTCTTCGTAAGCTGTGGCTCATGCACTCACAGGTGTCTGTCATTGAGCGAAACGCCTTTGACGACCTCAAAAACCTAGAAGAGCTCAATCTGTCTCATAATTCCCTGCACTCCTTGCCCCATGACCTCTTCACACCCCTCCACCAGCTGGAGAGGGTACACCTCAACCACAACCCCTGGGTCTGCAACTGTGATATCCTTTGGCTTAGTTGGTGGTTGAAAGAGACAGTTCCCAGTAACACCACCTGCTGCGCCCGATGCCACGCTCCTCCGGGCTTAAAAGGCAAATACATCGGCGAGCTTGACCAGAGCCACTTCACCTGTTACGCACCGGTTATCGTGGAGCCGCCGACGGACCTCAACGTCACCGAAGGTATGGCCGCAGAGCTGAAGTGTCGCACGAGCACCTCCACGACATCGGTCAACTGGATCACCCCCAACGGCACCTTGATGACGCACGGCTCTTACCGAGTTCGGATATCCGTCCTGCATGACGGTACTCTCAACTTCACGAACGTTACGCTGCGAGACACGGGTCAGTACACCTGCATGGTTACCAACGCTGCCGGGAATACCACGGCAACCGCCGTCCTCAACGTCACCGCTGCTGATGCCAGCGTCAACTACACCTACTTCACGACAGTCACTGTGGAAACAGTGGAGACTCCAGGAGAAGAAGACTCTGCACTTGTTGCCATAAATGAGACCTTCATCCGGGTCCCCACGCCTTCAGGCCACTTGTGGCCGGACGGCGTTTCTACTACGACCTCCTCGCTTTCACCCGGCTGGTCCTCCTCATCTCCTCGGGCGACCCGACCCACCTTCACTGTGTCGAACCCTGACCCGGGCCTCTCAGGCATAGACGATGTAATGAAGACCACCAAGATCATCATAGGCTGCTTTGTAGCCATTACTTTCATGGCAGCGGTGATGCTGGTGGTGTTTTACAAGCTGAGGAAGCAGCACCAGCTACACAAACACCACGGACCCGCTCGCGCCATCGAGATCATCAACGTGGAGGATGAGCTCGGCGCCGGGGCAAGTGGTCGAGGCAGCGGCATCTCAGGAGGATCGACGGTGACGCAGAGCGGCAGCAGTGGAATAGGTGGAGGTCAAAGCCTCAGGCTGCACCACCCGGAGATGGTTAACCTGCCCAACCTGGCGCGATCCGAGCACCTCAACTACTACAAAACCCATCACTTCAACAACAACATGATGGGCCTGGGTTTGGGCGCAGGCCTCAACAACAACAACAACCCGTCGCTTTGTTCGCAGTCTCAAAACACATCCATATCCTGTTCCCAGGTTCCCACCTCCAACACCGGGTTATCGTCCACGGGTACCCTGCCCTCCCCGGTGCCCTTGCCCCAGTTGGGTCTTCACAGTTCTCTGAAAGGCCTAATGGGGAAAGGCCAAAACGAGCCACTGCTTTTTAAGAGTGGCTCAAAAGAAAACGTACAAGAGACTCAAATCTGAGTAAAAGTGAGAGTGGAAGTAAGAGAAGTAAGAAAAATCTAGAGACAGTGATACAGAAAGCACCTGCGAGTAGACGAGACTGATTGTAGCCAACTGTCCGAGTTGGACAGATTTTTCAGAAAAGATGAAATTTCACACAAGTCGCTGCTTTGTGTCGTCACAAAGCAGAAACACAAAGAAGCAGATAGGAAAAGATGGAAGGGGACGGAGTACGATGTCTGATCAGCGCTAGTCCCACAGTAGCACCTGCACATACAAGAATCAGAAACACAAACATGTACGATGTAAACCACAGACATCAGTATTATCAGTTACCTGTGCAACCTGCTGTAGTCTTTGCCAAAGTCTGGGATCGAAGTTGAGATCGAGCCAACTCTTTCAAGTTTTTTACGTCCACAGTCACGTCCGAAAATCTAACACACGTGCAACGAAACTCGTATATTTCCAGACACATTCAGTGTATATATATTTGGACGGAGACATAATGTTGGCCACTGAACGTGTTGTCAGATTAGTGTTTGGCAGAGATGCTGAATAACAAACAATGTTTTTTTTTTTTTGTGTGAGCGCTACAGTCCCAGGTTTCCAGGAAGCATTAAAACACAACAGGACGCAAAAATTAGAGCAGCAGCAGCAGCGACTCTGTCCAGGACGAGGAGCGTCAGGTGATCGAGGTGTTCGCAAACAGAACAATAACTGTGTTTTTTTTTTTTTTTTTTTTAGCGTCGTTTTACTCTCACTTTCTCACTTTTCCCACCATTTTCCCTTCCCCCTACTTTTACTGGCTACTGTCTTCTAGCAGAAGAGAAACAGAGCGGGTCATTTATGGGGAAAAAGAAAAGGACAATGAAATGAGAGATTTGAAAAAAGAAAAACAAAACAAAAAAAAAAAAAACAGAAAGTACATATTATATATACCGTAAATATATTTTCATTCAAAGAAATAAATTATAAAGAATTTATCAAGCTTCTGACTGAAAACTACAACTGATAAATATATTAAAAACAGACACAGACACTCACTCACAGAGCTCTTGTAGTGGACGTTTCCTTACTACTTTTCTCAACTTTTTGGAACAAGATGGCCGCCTCCGATGTGCCGGATAAAAGGACACGTGTCGGCAACGGCGGCGGGAAAAGGAAAGAGATGTTCGTTGAGAGAAGGAGCTTAAAAAAAAACTTCAAAAAAAAAAAAAAAAAACTTTAAAAAAAACTAGCAAAGTGATTTTGAGTGAATTTATTTTGGTCTCGACTTTTTTTGTAGCGACACGCAAAGTGTTTTTTTTTTGTTTGTTTTGTTTTTTTTTTTTGGTTTCCTCCTCAAGCTAACGGAGTCAGCGGAGAAAACGGCGGGATCTTTTACGATTTATGGCGGGAAAAAAAAAAAAGAACAAATAAAACCCATCAAACAGCTCTTCATTATCTGGTAATCCAGCTCAGCTATCGGTATTAATAATAATGATCGCGACGGTGATAATGATAACGAGCTAAAGCTTTTTTAAAATTTTTCTTTTTATTTACGGTCAAGTATTAAAGTCGCACATGCTAGCTTAGCATGCTCGCTAAACACACACAATCTGGATTTGATCAATTACCTTCGGTTTTAGCGTTTAAGTGTTATTGTTATCGTGTTATCATTATTATCGTTCAGATGACTATTATTATTATTACTTCGTGTGCCTACAAATAGCTGAGAAGTACTTTTTTTTTTTTTTTTTTTAATTAATTTGTATATGACACTGAAGTTGTTTTATGATTGATCCTGTTGGACTCCGGCGACGTGACGGGAGATTAACCGTTAAAATGGTGCCCTCGTCTGGACACACCTCTTTCCTCATGTGTATCACAGACATCATGAACCTCTGATGAAGACTTGACTCGTTTTGCAGAGGATTATTTCACAGCTGTATCTCAGTGTTATCGTGGGTGAGTGGATTTTCACGGCAGCAGGAAGTTAAACGACGCGCCGTCGTCGCCGAGATGTTTTTAAAAAAAGGTAAGCGAAGCTCGTTCTGTGGTGGAGAAAAAGCTCAGTTATACAGTGGTGGGGTGATTTTATTTTATTTTATTTTTTTGTTATTTTTTTATTTTATTTTTTTGATTTTTAAGTTTTGTTTTCTAAAGAAAAAGGACAATTAAATGATGAAAAAGATATAGAACCTTATAGATCTCTTTTGAAAAAAAAAAAAGGACAAACAATGACAACAAATCTATTATGATAAGTGTTTTTTCATTTTGGGTTTTTATCTAGTTTGATTATTTTCTGTTTTTTTTTAAAAATCAAGTGTTATCTTTATTGTAATATTGTTATTATTGTTATTATAATTAGCTAATTACACTGGTTATAATTATGAGAGATGTTCTGTTAGCAGAGGTCACTTTGAAAATTAAAAAAAACCTGGCACATAAAATGGCAGTTGTGAGATTTGGTGGCTATTATTATTATTATTATTATTATTATTATTAGTATTATTAGTATTATTATTATTTTCCCCTTTAACTTTAATTGTAGTATCACTTTTTGTTTTTTGATTGAGATGAGACACGTGGTGAATATGAAATGGTCACATCACCGGGTTCCTTCTTTTTTTAAAAATATTTTTTAAAAAATTTTTATTTATTTTTTAATTTTTTTGGTTTGTGCACAGGGGGACGGGAAAGACCCTGCTCTGGTTTACAGTTACAACCTCACTCACACTCACACTCACTTTGTTGTGCTGCGTTTTTATCACCATCACTGCTACTCAAGAGTGCGATTGTGTCTGTGTCAACACCTCATTGTCATAACAACAACCTTCCTTCTTCCTCATCTTGTTCCTCATCTTCTTCATCTTCTTCTTCCTCATCTTCTTCTTCTTCATCTTCTTCTTCTTCTTCACGTCCCTTTCAGGTGAAAACATCTGAATCGAGCGGTTGTTGTTGTTGTTGTAGCAGATCAACCGTTGCACCAGTGGTTGGTCATGTGTGAAAAAAAACTTAATATCTCAATATTTTGGGGGATTTTGACGATACGAATAATTAGTGCATATCCTTGAGTTCTACCTAATTAACAGCTCTTAAAACTAAATAACAAAGACTTCGTTTATCACAGTTTGGTGACTTGAGTCGTCCAGGTTGGACAGTTTCTCTGCATCACTTGTTATCATGCGTCACTTTTCTGTTGAATGATTCACGGGTTTGTGTGATGCGAACTTCTTCTTGCTCTTTGCTACGGTCGGTTCAGAGGTGATGAAACAGGTTCGCTGTGGAGCTTCACTTTTGTCTTTTGACCCACGTCGGTTCAACCATTTCCATGTGACAGAGGTCGACCCACGACTCTATCGGCACTAAATCGTCTGAGGTCGTTTCAGGAGCTTCTTTTATTCAAATACTCGATTGTCTGATCCTCTGTGATTTCACGATGTTGCAGCTATCAACACAAATTCAACAAATCTCCACGAATTTCGCACGACTTTGTAACTTCCAGGTAAACATTGATCCATACGTCAGTGAACTCACTTCCTTGGAAACGTTCCAGTTTTCACCACAGAGGAGGAAACTATTTTATATTGTTGTGGAGCAACAAGAGGAAGTCGTCTGTTGAGAAACAGGAGAAAGTTAGAAACACGGGGGGACGTCAGACCAGACACGTCACAGACACACTGGTTTATACCTTCACTTTAACTACCTGATGAAATGAAATTATGAAGTGGAAAAACCATGACTCCTGATTATTGCTCCTGTTACTTTATTGCAACAAAACAGCATAACTCTCATCAGATACTAGGGATGTAACAATACACAAAGATCACGGGTCGGTTCATTTTTGCTACAGTATCGGAACAAAATGTGAAACCATTTGCTTGTTGTTTATTAGCGCGTTTATTAAACCAACGGTTTGTTGTAACATTATACAAACATGGAAAATAAAATAAATGCAAAGTGCTGCTTGGTAATTCTAATAAGTTAAATAAAAATATTCTCAAATAAGCTACAAATGTATGAAATATTATAAAAAATAAATTCCTTGTAAACAGTAAATAAAACTTTTCAACACATGAAGCACAGCACTATCTATGGAAGCTCATTATGAGATAAAAAGTTTAAATTATAAGATAAGATGTGTGCATGTGTTTTCAATGGTCCCATGAGATGATGAATGAAGGACTGAAGAGATGTGACAGCGACACAGAGACAGTAGAAAACAGCAGCTCAAACGTTGAGCAAGTTAGTGTGTTTCTCACACATTGTCCTGTCATTGTCTAATTTTAAAATCGGGCCAGAGATAATTGTCCTCCACACATTACAGCACTTGGTAGCGCTAACGCTAACACTCGAGCTCCTGTTAAAAACCTAAAGGGCGTCTGTATAATGGTTATGGTGAAGCCCAATCACGGATGAGTTTCCTCATGAGCCGAGGCTGTAGTGGCAAAATGTAAACACACAAATTGCATGAACTCACTTAAGTACATGAACCGTTACATCCCCGTCAGATCCTGTTTCTCTTGGTCCTTAACAGTGATGTTGAAGGTAAATATGAGACTTTTTTATCTAACGTTTCCTGCATCTTCTAAAAGAAACAAGGAAGTGATTCACTGACGTGTGGATCAACGTTTCATTACGTTACAAATTACAAGGTCGTGCAGAGTTGGTGTTAATAGTTGTGATCGCAACATTGCAAAATCCTTGAGGGTAATCGATTGTCTGATCCTCTACGATCTCACGATGTTGCAACTGTTAACGCAAATACAAAGAATCTCCATGTATTTCTCAGGACCTTGTCATTTCCCTGTAAACGTTGATCCATAACGTCAGTGAAGCAACAAGAAGAAGTCGTCTGTTGAGAAACAGAAGTATGATGCTCCTATAACCGATCCTGCAACTTTATTGCAACAAAACAGCAACTTTCATCCCAATTTTATTTATTTATTTATTTATTTTTAGAAAAGCTGCTGGGAAATCAAACAAATTAGGCTTCAACAATCTCAAAAAAAAAAAAAAAAAAAGACCTGAAATCCTGGAGGAACTGGTTCATCTCAATTTGCATGTTGTTAAAATAATAATTATGATATTATCTCAGACACCTCTACACCTTACACCTTTGTCCTCACATTAAAATATAATAATAATAATAAAAAACGACCTTCCCTTCCTTCCTCCCATCATCCTCATCATCATCCTTCTTCTTCCCTCAGCATCCTGCCATCAGGTTTCCCTGGCAACTGTTGCTGCTGCGACAGCCCTTATCACAGGGTCTTGATTTGGATTTCGAATGTTAAACAGACGAAAGACGAAAGAAGACGAGAATATAGGATATTATTTTCCTTTTTCTCTCTCTCTCTTTTGGCCAAACAATAATAACAATAATAATAAAAATAGAAATAATAGTAATAATAAGTTTCCCTATAATGTTCCTCGTTAGTGCGTTTTGATTTGTTTGACTTCGATTTACATGCCTCCGTCCTTTATGTTTGTATTTAATTTGCATCACTGAAACGCATTTATACACCCAACACTTGTGATTAACACTCAAACTCTGCACCAGACATTAACATATTCCCTTCCTTCCTCCTCCCTCCTCCTCCCTCCTCCACCACCACCTCCCCTCGTTATTTACATATTCATCTGCCTCTGTGTGTGCAAATGACAGAGGAATTATCATGTGGCTTCGCTTGTGGGAGCCTGTGTGTCAGTGTTGTGTACCTCAGTGGTTGGAAGTGAGGATTGTTACAATGGATGTTTACTCCTAATTCCTCAGACTCGACCCCGGTGCTGCTGCTGCTGCTGCCGCCTCCTCCTCCGTCGCTCATCATCACTTTGGAAAAAAAAAAAAAAAAAGCATTGTGTTATGTAGCCATAGCTGCTGTGAAGTGGCATGAACTGGAGGCCATGTTATTGAGGCTACACACACACACACACACACACACACAGAGAAAGAGAGAGGAGTCACAGCGCTGCAGTGTCTGAGTCACAGAGCAGCAAACACTCTCCCAACACTCTAATGGAAATGCTGTGTTTACTGTGCAGGAAGAGACTCGCTTGTTCACCCATTCAGGGAATAAAGTGTGTGTGTGTTAAAGTGTATATGTGTGTGTGTGTGTGTAGTGTTGGATTACAAAATGCCTGTTGCAGTGTTGTGGAAAGCAAAAAAAAAAAAAAAAAGGGGGGGGGATGAGGACGTCTGAAGCGACTCGATGTTGATGGTAAAAGACGTAAAGACGTTAGACGGTTGTCGGTGTTGATGCTGATGCTGTTAATCTGTGTGTGTGTGTGTGCGTGTGCACGTACATGTGCACACTCAGGTGAGCTTTACGCTAGCGAGGTTGTGTAAGGAGGAGAAGAGGGAGGAGGGGCGGTCAGACCTCCATTTTAAATCCCCGGTTTAAAGCTGCTCTGTCTGTCTCCTTCTGCTTCAGGCTACTTTTATGATCCTCTCACTGACACTTAAAGTTAAAAACAAGGTTTTTTTTTCCCTTTTTTTTTTTTTTTTTTGCTTAAGCAGCTCACACCTCCTCCTCCTCCTCCTCCTCCTCTTCTTCTCTTAACCTTTCACTCTTAGACTTTCAGCTTATTTTATTCAGGAAGTCAAAGGTTAAATCGAGTCGCAGCCGTTTGTTTTTAATCGTTTTGGCCTCAAACAGGAGTTAACACCTGTTGGTGAAGCTTAAGTTATTTTTAATGTGTTATTTTTATTTTTTATCTGTACGTTAAATGTTTGTATTATTTAATATTTAAGCTAGCAGAGACACGACGCGCCGCTCGCCTCATTTCTTCTCCGTCACAAAAAAATGAAGCGACAGCAGAGCTCGTTGCATTATTGATACTTGTGGTGTCAATGATGCATGCGTGTGCTAAGGCACCGGCGCTAATTTCCTCCCAGCGTCTTGCGAAAGGCTCGAGAGCGTTTTACATCGGGTTTGCGTCGCGTCACGTTACGCCGTGGATCATATGCGTCGTTACTGCGATTATGTTTTCACACGGAGGCCAAACGTTGCAGCTCGTCGTCGTCGTGATTCTGTGAAGTGTAGCAGGATTTTGTGTGCCACTGTGTCACCCAGCGTCCTCCTCCTCCTCCTCCTCCTCGTCTCCATCTCTGGCTCCTCTGTGGGATGTTTAACAGTCAGAGTCGCCTTCGTCAGCGTCATGGCGCCGCTGTTTGAACCCGATGTGACGGCACCAGCTCTTCACGTCTGAGTCGTTTCTGCAGCGTTTCTTCCTCTTCTGCTGCTGCAGCAGCTTCTTGTGCACAAACATTTTTCTTTCTCCATATCATCACCGTGAAAACCCACTTATCAAACCTGACCACACACACACACACACACACACACACACTCTGACTGACTGAGTGATTTATCGATCGAGGCGTGGTTTTCTTAAACAATTTGCAGCCGAGTGCAGTGGAGGTTAACGTAAAGCCTCTCAACGTGCAGCAGCTTCATCCCCCTGTGAAGGTGTCCTTAATTTTCAGCGTTGTACATCACATCAGCACGTGGCTTATTTCCTTGTTGCCTTGGTAACCGGTGTCGTCGGTCACAAGATGTCCGTCCTGCGGCGGCAGCGCCAGCAGCAGCAGCAGCAGCGGCGGCGGCGGCGGCGGCGATGCCTTGTCAGTGTGTGGGCTGCGATGAGAGAGTGATGAGCGATGTCTCGTCCCAGATGAATATCTCATATCTTCTCTGTGTCACTCAGCTGCAGGTCAGCGCTGCTACACAGGAAACTAGAGGATAAAAAAAAAAAGAAAAAAGAAGAACTGTAAAAAAAAAAAAAAAAGCTGAAATAGTAAAATGGGACACGCTCACGAGCCTGTGTAATTGCAAAGTACCAATTAATGAGAACAGTGAAGCTTCAGAAAGACGTGAATCAAGCCTCAACATCAGTGGGATGATTATAGTTTAACATATTTCTCTGTTTATCAGATCCTCCAGGATTTCATGATGCTACAACTATTAACGCAAATTCAACTAATCACTGTGAATTCAGTGTAACCTTGTGAGTTTTTTGCACAAAACATCGATCCATACGTCAGTGAATCACTTCCTTGTTTGTTTTAGAAGACGAAGGAAACGTGAGATAAAAAGTCTCACATTTACCTTCAACATCACTAAGGACCAAGAGAAACAGTCTCCGGGCAGATTTCACCACAGAGGAGGAAACTGTTTTATATTGTTGTGGAGCAACAAGAGGAAGTTACAACTTTATCACCGAGAAACAGACGGAGAAAGTTAGAAACACAGGGAGGACGTGAGACCAGACACGTCACAAACACACTGGTTTATACCTTCACTGTTAATTATCTGGTAAAGTTAAATTATAAAGTGGAAAAATGACTTAAACCTGCAACAAGAAACCTAAAAACATCAAACTTTCATCAGATACTGTTCCTCTTGGTCCTTAGCAGTGATGATGACTTTTTTTATCTCACGTTTCTTCCGTCTTTTTAAAACAAATGAAGTGAGGAAGTGATTCACTGACGTATGATCAATGTTTCACTGGAAATCATGATGATTGGTCAAAAATTACAAGGATGTGATCACAACATTGTAAAATCCTGGAGGGTTTAGTTATTATAAACGGGAAAAAATCACAACTTTATTGCAACAAAATGTCTAAAAACATCGCAACTAAAATTAGGCCTCAACAATCTGAAAAAAGACTGAAATCCTGGAGGAACTGGTTAATGTCACTTCACCATGTTACTTGGTGAAGTTGAATTATAAAGACTTGAACTTTATTGCAACAAAACGTCCAAAAAAAATGCAACTTTCATGCAATCTTTTTTTTTTAAAAAAGCGGTCGAGAAATCAGGTAAATTAGACCTCAACAATCTGGAAAAAAGGTCTGAAATCGTGGAGGAGCTGGTTTATGAGCTGAGAGAAAACTCCTCCTTTGTTGCAGGAGAAACTCCCTGGTTTCACGGCTCCGCGCAGGGTAAAATAAAAAAAGTAAAAGAGTCAGAGAGACCGGTTCAAACAAAGGTTTGTCTCAGATCCTGAGGAGGAGGAGGAGGAAGGTGAGGATCATGTTGAGTTTTTTAAAAAATACAAACCAGTTGTTTTTGTGCTGTGATGTGATGATGTCACATTCGCTGGACTCGTCTGGAAACATCCGTAACAATTAAAGAAAGTGCTGACCGAGCAGCTCGTCGTCTTCTTCCTCGTTGCAGCGAAGTTTCCACCTCCGACTCCCAGATTTACTGTTTATTGGCGCCGTGGCTCAGCATCATAATCACACTCTGCTGTGTCTGATGTTTGTTTGAAGCCGTGGTGGTGGAGGAGGAGGAGGTGGAGGATGGTGCAGCACGTTTCGCTGCTTTGAAGTGTAAATCCAGGTCTGGTTGTAGTTGTAACGCCGTATGGAGGCCGTAAGGACACGGCCACAACCATATGGACGTAAGCCGCAGCTGTCTGAGTCTGATCTGTCTACGCAAGATGGCCGACACCTCCACCTCCACCTCTACGCCACCTGGAGCAAAACACGAGGTCACACTCAGGCCGGACGTCGACATCGAAGGTCGGACCTGACGTTTGTGAAATCGTGCGTCATCTGAAACGGTAAAAGACGTCGGAAACGGTTGTAAACATTCATCAGTACGAAATAAACTTTTACTGCAGATATTGATTTTTTTCTTTACCCTATTTTTTGTCTCCACGCCCTCATGTCAAAGCACGCTGTTTTTTTTCTCGGCGGTGCTGATTTATTTATCCGCTCCGGCCTCGAGTCTCCTCGTCTCACATCCACTCGACCTGACGAACATTACGACGCAGAATTTTCTGAGCTGATTCTGATATTTGAACATTTTCTTCTTCTTACATCCAATATCCAACTAAATATCATACGTCATATTTGACAAACTAACACTCATTAATATTATTTGAAGTCTATTTTTGTTCTATTTTCTTTCTAAAACGATGACAAAGTGACATTTGATGACTAACATGATGTGAAGTGTATCGGAGGACGGTTGTTAAATATTTTTGGTGTTGAACTCGTCTCGTCCGACTGTTCATGGATCAATGTGGCTGCTACAAATCAGAGGAAACACAGCTGGTTTGGATGAAAACATGGTCTCGGTTAAACGTTAGTACAAGTAGAAAGAGGTGTTGTTTTTAAAATTGGCCAAATTCAGGATTAATCGTCGCACATTCGTTCTTAAATTTACAAGAACAAAAGCTGTAATTTCATCCATTTCCTCCTCCACAAAAGAAACAATGTAACGATCTAAATTCATGTGTTTCCCTCTTCAAGACAGACAAAGTTTCCTGCTCAATCTTTTCAAATTCCTGATACTTTGAAAAGCCAAAACATGCAGAAGTTTCCTTGTTCAGAACCAAAATTTGTTACCACTTTCATTCATGTAAAACTGCGACTTTATTCTCGAAATTTGAGATTTTTTAGTTTTTGTTCTTTCTCCACGTGTCGCCGTGCGGCCTCCGTCGGTTTGTTGGTTCGTTTTCGCCACAGAGCCTCAGAGGAGACGGAGCGACAGAAATAGAGGAAGAGAGTGAATGAAAAGAGATGAAGACGACGCTGAGAGACGTCCTGTCACTCCACATTTATGTACAAGCGTGTGTGTGTGTTTGCAGATTTATCCGAGCGTCGCGTGCGTTTCGTGTTTGTGTATCTGCGGCGGCGGCGTAGATAAAGACATGAAGGAGGAAGGAAGGAGGCCGCCGTCGTGCTTATATGTCACCCAGCGCCAGAGGGGAAGTGACTCCTCTCTGTCTCTGCCTCCCCCACCACCCTCCTTTATCCCTCCCCTCGACCCGGGGGAGGCTCGGAGGGGGAGGAAGAGGAGCACGGATGACTTCTCCTGCTCCTCTGCCTTTTATTTTTCTCACCCTCTTCTTTCAGAAATGTAGCTAAACCCTCTCCCTCTCTCTCTCTCTGAGTCACACATGCTCATATATCCTCCCCCCTTTTCATGCCTCACCCCTTTAACCCTCGTGTTTTTTTCTTTCTCTCTCTCCATCCTCAGCTTCTCTCTATCTACCTCATGCTTCCTGTCACCTTGTGATTCGTTATTAACCCCTCGATCCACACAAACACACGCACACATGTATGTTATCCTCCCCTCTTCCTCCCCTCTTCCTCACCCGTACGCCAATTCTCTCTCAGGAAAAATGGAAAACAAACCCGACAACAAAACCAAGGCTTCTGATATTTCCTTCCCCCTGTTCAATTAAACATGGCCTCCATCTGCTTCATTCGTTCTTTCTTTCTCCTTCTGCAATATTGACGATGGTTGTTCTTGTGATTGTTTCTTACGATTGTGTTTTAACCTGTTATAACCACAAACGTGTGTGTGTATTAACACTGGAGGAACATGTCACTGTGTGTGTGTGTGTGTGTGTGTGTGTGTGTGTGTGTGTGTGTAGGAGGGTGGATTCGTTCTGCTTCAAGGTTTTGTGCCAAATCTTTTTTCAGAACATTCGATCTCTGTTCATGTGCCATACTGAGAAATTTATGAAATAAAAATAACGTTTTTGCACAAAAATACAAACTGAGATTGTGGTGATTATTATTATCATTATTATTTTTGTTCTAATTATTATTATTATTTAATAATTAAGTCCCTGTCACATCCATTAAGACGCGTCACATGTTTCTGTGTGTGAATCTTAAACGTGCTCCGTCTTCTTTTCTTCTTGCATGTTTGATTATTTTTTATTTTATTTTTTTTCAGACGCTACTCGTGGGTTTTCTCAGTGTGCCGCAGCAGCAGTGTTGCAGAGTGTGTGTGTGTGTGTGTGTGTGTGAGAGAGAGAGAGAGTGTGTTACAGCTGAATGGATGTGGATGTAAGCGGCTGCAGGGTGTGTACACTGACCCGGTGGCTGACCTACGCCTGCACCCTACGTCTGCCAGCCTCTGTGACTGTGTGTGTGTGTTCATATATATATACATTTATATGTGTGTGTTGTGTTTCTGTGGGCGCATGTCTGCGTGTTTGTGGGATGTTGTTTAGCCTGCGGTGAACACTTCAGCTCGTGCTGGCTGGGGCTTTGCCAAGAGGTCATTTTGTGAATGCTACTGAGTCAGGGTTACAATTATTGGCTTACGTGTGTGTGTGTGTGTGTGTGTGTGTGTGTGTGTGTGTGTTATCGCCGCTTCACTGTGTCTTAACGGAGATTTTCCTCTGGAATAAATTGTTTTATTCACCTGTTTTAATATCAGAGCTGCAGCAGTTTTATCTGCCTGTCGATCGACAACAAAAAGCAGAAAGCGTTAGATGAGATTTCAGTGAAGTGTGTTTCTGAACACAGCTGCTGATTTACTGAGTGTGTGTGTGTGTGTGTAGCTCAGCAGCCTTATTCTCATCAGGACAATGTACAATATTATTAATGTCCAGGTTTAAACTGTTGTTCGATAATGTAATCTGGACTGAAACATAATCAATGACGCTCACCCGGAGCTGTAGACTTGATTTGGCCTTGAGCGCTGCCAGACTTAAATCCTGTTTGTTGACGTGGTGAAATCCTGGAGCGTTTCCTCACATAGATATAAATCAACACATAAACGTTAAGTCTCGACATCCCAGAGACGATACAGTGACGCTAACGGCTCTGTTTGGTCCTTTGAGCTAAATGCTAACAGCAGCTAATGTGCTATATTTAGCCTGTTTAGGAACATTTCTGGGTTGTGTCATTTACGTCGCGTTTTGCAGATAAAATATTGTAAATGTCTTTTTATTTTCATTTCATCGACTCAGTTTAGTTTTAACTAAACATCCACATCACAAACGTCACCTTCGCTGCAGTGAATCTTGGGATATGTTGGACTGTGAAGAATCAAAACGTTTTAGCCGTTTTAGCTACTTTAGATAACTTTGATACCTGATAATTTAGTAACTTTGAAAGTTCGATACCTTTTCAGTTTATTTTGGCTACATTTGTTAACTTAACTTAATCATAATTGTATTTGAAATGTTTTAAATGATTTCCCTACGTTAGCTAACTTAGCTAATTTACACACCTTTAATAACTTCAGCCAACTTGGCTAATTTAGCTACATTAGCTCACTGAACTGGTTTATGTTTGTCGACTTACCTAATATAGCCACCTAAGCTAACTTAGCTGATTTTGACACTTTAGGTAATTTAATTTAAGATAACATAGTTAACATAGTTGAAGCAACTTGGCTAATTTAGCTACATTATGTTCTTTAGCAACCTCAGCTAATTTACCTGATCTTAGCTAACTTTGTTACCTTAGATATTTGAATTGTTTTAAATGATTTGCCTATGTTTTCTAACTTAGCTAATTTACTTATCTTTACTAACTTTCAGACACTTTAGGTATTTCTGCTATAATATTGTAGCTAACTTTGTTATCTTGGATAATTTGGTTACTTCACTCAGCGTAGCTATGTTCACTGACTTAGTTTATTTAGATAACTTAGCTAACTGTGATACATTATATAATTTATTTAAAGCTAACATAGCTACTTCAGCCAACTTGGCTAATTTAGGTACATTAGCTCATTTAACCAGTTTTGCTACTTCAGCTAACTTGGCTATGTTTACCAACTCAGTTAATATAACCATCAAGCTAATTTATCTGATTTTAAGCTATCTTAGCTAACTTAGTTACCTCAGGAAATTGATTTGTTTTAAATAACAATATACGGGTAAGAATGAGGTCATAGATGAACACTCTGGACTAATTTGAAACTCAAAAAAAAAAAAATACAACCCCAGAAAACAAATAAATAAATAGAGTAAAATAGTCACTGAGATGTTTCTATTTGGACCAAAGTGGACCGACATTTCCACCTAATGTGATTTGGGGGGAATCATGTTTAACCAGAACATTAAGATGTTGTATCATTTTTAATAGTTTGCGTTCGGATCTGAGAGACTCACAAATCACAATATGTAAAATAAAAACTGGAGACTTGTCTTGAACTGTCCCTGGAGGACTTGTTACTTGATCTGACACTTTATTTCCCTCTGAAGACTCAAATCCACTTCTGTTCTTTCATTACATGTTTCTTGTTGATTTGCCACAAAAATATATTTACTTTAAAAATCATTTAAAAATTGTACCATTTGCATCCATTTACACTTATTAATAAACTGATTTGAATTGTATTACTTACAACTAATGTTAAATTATGCATATTGTTTGTCATACTGTCTTTCTCTTAAAACAGCTGTTAGAAGCATTTATCCTTTTTTTTTCTAAAGCTGGTAATCTAGCAATTTAGCCTTTCTATATATATATATTTTTTTCAGATTATTGTAATCCAGTTACACATGTATTCGTCCTGCGGCCTTTGTGTGGGTGTGTGCATGAGAAAAAAAAATAAATGCAAAAGCAGCGTCGATTTCTGCACAGTTCATGTTAAAATGAACATATGTGAGATGCATGAACGTGGTGTAATGTTTGACACGTTCTGTGTTTGTTATCGACGTTGCAAAACTTCAAAAACGCTGATGTGAAGCCGCCTACGCTTCAAGAGGACGCCGTCCACGGTTGAGTAGATTATGCAAAAACAAACAAACAAACAAAAAAACAACAAACGTTTCCACCTCGACGAACGCTCGTATCTACGTGACTCGAGGGTAAAGAGATGAGGAAACCGAATGACTTGGTGCACGTGTTTTTAAACTATATGTGAAATTTAAAACGAGTTTCTTCTCGTTAGAGTGAAATAGTTGCGATTGAAGACGAGAGGGTGAGGGAGAAGTACAAGCTGATGGGAGGAGAGAGGGAGGAGAGGGAGTCCTAATGATGAGCCGCAAACAAGTTTCCGTTTTTCTTCCTCCTCCTTATGAAAAGGCCAATTCTTGCAGTTGGCTTGAATCTAAGTGATTTCTCCTCCTCCTCCTCCTCATCCTCGTCTTGTTTCTCTCTCCAGTTTTTATGCTCTGGTGTCGTTTTAGTCGTTGCCGTCGCTGCCGTTTCTCCGTCGGAGGTGTGTGTTTTCGTCTGGAGGTCAGGTTTGGCATCAGTCCTGCATGTGAAGGTCAGAGCCAGAAGAAGGTGCCTCTTGTCTTTTTTAATTCGGTCTCGTGTGATGAACGGTTCGTGTCACCCCCTCCCTCCATCCCTCCCTCTCTCCATCGCCGCTCCGCAGTGATACAGTTGTAAAGTGTAACCTTGGAGACGGGTGCTAATCATCCATCCCATAGCTAACCCTCTTTCAATCCTCCACGCCACCTTTTTTTTTTCCCACCACCTCCTCTTTAACCGCAACAGGCTTCTTCATTGGTATTTCATTGGGTTTACAGTATTTTCTCAATTATCTTCCCTCCTCCCGTCCTCCCCCACCGTTTCATCCTCCCCTTCTCTTTGTTTGTCCTGTGGAAGGACGTTTGTTTTCCTGTGGGGGTAGAGGGGAATCGACATCCAGAGATGAGTTATTGATTAGAAAGCAGGTTGCAGGGGGAGAGGTAATGTGACTCAAAGAGAGAGAGAGTGAAGACAGGATGACACGTAAAACCTATGACACATCCTTCGTACCATATCGTCTCCTGTTGGAGAACGGCGTGACATATGTGTTCCCAATGAAATTAAAGGTGACACGAGTCGTCAGCGTTGTGTGAAAATGTTGACGCTTCAGGTTTTGAGAACGTGGGTGGAGAGATCAACAAACAAATCCGCTCGGTTTCACTTCGGTTACAGCGATCAGGAAACTTCATTTCTCATTAAGATTTAAAGAAAAATGATGAACATAGTTGGAGTTATGTTCGTTATTATTCATGTAGACGACAAGGTCACGAGTCGTTGACCTTCAAGCTTCATTCTGTGGTTGTTTTTAGTGGTTCTCCAAAGGTTTATGTCGTTAAATTTGAGGCTGAAATGATTTGAATCTGATGTTTCGTTATGAGTCCAACAGGCCTCTGTTCCAGGACCAGTTTTATTTTGTACAATATCTGATTTCAGTGATTTTCAGATGATGGTCTGCTTTATTTTTTCACACAAGCTTCGTTATAGTCCCTATTTATTTTGCATTTGTGCTACTTTTGATTTGCAGAAGAGGCTCAGCTCTATTTTTCTTGAAAACCATCTGAATCAACCAAAGTTACATCCTCACCACCAGGATGAACAGACTGATATAAACCGATGATTTAATATGGAGTCCCACAGAGCTCTGTTCTAGGACCAGTTTTATTTTGTACAATATCTGTTTTCAGTGAACTGCAGAAGATGTCCCACTGTATGTTTTGAAAACAATCTAAATCTAATCAATTAAAATAGGTTTTTTTTCTCATTAATCTGACTCCAAATGTTTTCAGGACTGTGTGGACACACAGATCCCACAAGGCCCAGTTTATTTTGTATTTTTATTATTTTTGATTTACAAAAGATTTACAGTTCTATTTTTCTTGAAAACCATCTGAATCAACAGAGGTTACGTCCTCATCACCAGGCTGAAGTGACTCTAACCTGATGTAAACCGATGTTTTCATGTGGAGTCCCACAAGGCTCAATTCTAGACCCAGTTTATTTTTTATTAAATCTCTTTTCAGATGATACTTCATTGTATTTTTCTTGAAAACAAACCGAGTCAACTGAAGCTACGTTATCATCACCAGGCTGAGGTGACTAACATCTAATCCAACTATAAACCTTATGTTGTCTGGACCGTGTGGACACACAGATGTGACGTTTTCCAACCAGATGTTTTCTCACTTTCACATGTGTTTGTAGATGAATGATCTCGGTGTCGCAGCTCTTAAAGGATAAAAACCAGATCTTCTTATTGTTTCTCTCCTTCTCCACCTTAAAGTTGGACAGTAGACGACTTTTTGATGTCGTCTGGAGACGATTCACATTCACAACATTTGCAAACAAACAGCTGAATCTGTTTTTTTTCCAGGTTTTTGGACGGAGTCTTAGTCGCCGGTTGCACCAAAAGTTTCTAACGTTTTGTTTTGACAAAAATCAAAGCAGCTATTAGGGAATCATTTGAAAATCTGACAACTTGCTCATGCAGATGATTAAATAAATCTTTATTCTAGATCTTCAGTGCAGCGTCTGTTGGCTTAGGTCGAGTCTGGGACCTTACCGAGTCCCCCCGGGGACCAGTGAAGGAGAAGAAGATCCGTGTGTAGAGGTGAAGTTTATGAGCCGTGTCTTGGTTTCATAGTCCGTGCACTCAGATCCATGCAATCAAATGGAGTGAAAAGGACAGTAAATACAAATATAACACAACAGAAGCTGTGAAACAAATAATGCACAACATAATACGACACCCCAGAGACCAATATCTTCTTTGACATTGACTGGCTGGTTACAGCTTTGAGTCTTACTCAGGATTTCTTATCGTATGAAATGTTGTCGACGTGGTGCAGAGTTAGACTTCATCTCCAGCTCATAATCCACCGCTTCTTGTTGTTGTTATCATATAAACGATTTTTTCAGTTGTGAAAACAAAAAAATCATGAAACTGGGAGTGGTTTTTTATTTATTTATTTTTTATTTTTGGAAAAAGCAACGCGCGTCGTTGAAGCTGAAAACAAGGCCGTTTATTTCAATCCCAGAGAGGCAGAAAGCGGGAGATACCATTTTCCACCTGACAGTGACACAATTTAACCGCGCTGTTAACCATAATGTAACGTGATGGAAAAACCAGCAGCACAGTTTGCGGCTACATGTGGCTCACGTACGAGACCAGGTACGAAATGACACCAACACAGTTACCACCAGGAAAAGAGACACAGAGAAACAGAGAGAAAGAGAAGATGTTGTATCGTCTCAGGAGAAGGTCAAAAAGAAAAAAACAACAACATGAGATGTAATTTATAACAAGAATTTACCCAGGGACACTATTTCATGCACGGCTATCCATGAAGAAATGTCTCTCTTTTTTTTTTTTTCCCCGAAAACAAACATATGTTGTATCCGACACCAGACCGCCGGCCAATGGAAACAGGTCTTTATGGAGCCGTCAGAGATTCGTCTCTGCAGCGTAATCGACTTGTGATGCGGTGACGTCAGCTCACTATCGTCTCTGACGTTCGAGAGACGATTTGCACAAACGAACATGTGAAAACTCTTTGTCTTCTCTCTGTGTTTGTGTGTTTCCCACGAACATAAAAGACACTGTACACGTTGGCGTCCGTGTGTCAAAACGTCAAAAACAACTAAAATAATCATCTGACCATTTTACTTCTGCTTTTTAATAAAAAAGAGTCTTTTAGAGTCGTAGCTCAGGTTTAGTGGAAAATAACTGGTTAACTATCGACACGTTAACACGGGTCAATATCCTGCTTCTTGCTGTGACCTACCTGGCATTAGGCTACTAGCATTGTTTGAATGTTTAGGAAGGAGCAGTAGGAGGCAGTAGCTTTGGACGGAAACGGTAACATAGATGTAAATATGACGCTATGGATCAATAATATTAGATCTTTAATCAGTGAATCTATGGATCGGTACGACCCTTGCGGACGTACAACTGCTGCCTCTTTCTCTCCGTCTTTATGCTGCAGTGCTAAACGATTCAAGTAGTTGCAGTAATGACTTGAAGCAACGGTTGAGGTGGATCTCTCTCTCTCTCATCAGCGTCTTCAATCCATCGATTAGCTACCGAGGAGAACTGACAGGCAGCGGCCACTGCGGTCCTGCAGGATCTCCTGCTGCATGTGTGTGTGTGTGTGTGTGTGTGTGTGTGTGTGTGTGTGTGTGTGTGTTGAACAACAAACAGTGATAGAGATGGAGACACGGGGGCCGATCCTGTAGTCATGAACACCTATACCTTACTCACTCCACTACCTGGATTATTGAGCCAACCCCCGCAGTCAGTCACACTCTGATGATGCAGATTCATTCGCCACAAACTCACAAACACGTCGGACCTGTTTGTGTTTATGCGTCGGACCAGGAGAAGCGGTGGCGGCGGTGGCGGCGGCGACTAATGAGACGACATTATTTATAGTTTATAGCAACAGCCTCGACCGTTAGACTGATAATGAGTCATTGGGATATTGATGGATGCTCGTCTATAACGATATTCACCAAGGAACCGTTGACATGTTGACACTTTGTCTCTAGGTTGCTGCTAAATCACCCAATGATAATAATAATATTAATAATTGTAATAATAATAATAATAATGAGAGCAGTATGTACACACATGTGTGTGTGTGTGTGGAGATTGAGTTTTTAAAACCACAGGGAGAAGGACGCCGGCTGGAGCGTGAGAGTAATGAGGGTGGATGGGGAGCGATTCATATGGAAAGAGGGAAATAAGTGACACACACACACAC
Source organism: Polydactylus sextarius (assembly GCA_016801845.1). NCBI lineage: Eukaryota > Metazoa > Chordata > Actinopteri > Polynemidae > Polydactylus > Polydactylus sextarius. Next base: position 20,221,494 of record CM028917.1, on the reverse strand, counting down.
ACACACACACACACACACACAATCGATGATCAGTGAAGTAGCATTAGCATTGTTCACACATCTCCTCATCCTCACCGCTCCACCCAACCACCACCACCACCACTTCCCCTCCACCGCCGCCACCTCTCTCTCTCTCTTTCTCTCTCTCTATCTCTCTCTCTTTTCTTGCTGCAGCGTTGCCATGGCGACCGAGAAATGTGGGAATACCTCTGTCCTTCAGAGAGCGAGAGAGAGAAAGGGAGTAAAGAAAAGGAAGAGATGGAGCGAGACAAAGGACACGAGGAAGTAAAGGAGGAAAGGAAGGAGAGAGGATGGAGAAGGGGAAGTTGTTATAAGTTTGAAGGGGGGAGATGTCACGTCACGTCTTATTTAAACCTCGAAGGAGCAGAAAACATGGCGACGTTACTTATATATCAGTTCCTCCAGGATTTCAGGCCTTTTTTGAGATTGTTGCATCCTAATTTGTCTGATTTCGCTGCAGCTTTTCTAAAAAAAAAAACAAAAAAACTTGAAATCCGATTTGCTTTTAGGTGTCTTGTTGCAATAAAGTTGCAGGAGGAAGTCAAAGTTGTGATTTGTTCCCTTTATGATTCTACTTTAAAGGTGCACTATGTAAGATTTTTAAGTCACTGTATCATGTTGGTAGTCAGTGTGGTGGTTAAATGACTCCTTATCGGGTGAATGAAATGTCTCTGCTGCCTCCAGCATCTCTTGATGAAAAACCTTCACTTGTAAGATCAGGACACAATCTTGTCAACGTCGTTTTTTCCCGTTTGCTCGGCGTGTTCAAGGATTTATCCAATCAGAGCTGACGTGTAAATAAACTCCACCAATTTAAAAAGCCGTCAATAGTCGTAAGGCTGGCGTCATGTGACAGGACGTTCAGCTCCTCTGTTTTTCTTGAATTAAACGTTTTGATACGTGTCGTTCATCAAAAAGTGACCAGATTTTGATACTGAACCTTTAATAATTAATTAAAAATAAAGCGAACAAAACCACTAAATGTTACGTTACCAAAAAGGGAAAACAAAAGATTCCAAAGATTAAAGAAAATGTAACAAAAAGACATGAACGTCTTGTTATAGGACTACACCGTTCTAGCACTGATTGACTTGACTCGACTTTTTGTTTTTCCATCAGGGATTGTTCCTGGTACCAGCTACTTTTTTAGTTCCTACTCTGTTGAGGTACCAATGGAGGATCGAGACAGACAGACGGAGACTCCAATTAGTCCAAAAGAAGAAACATACATTGTTGCTGTTACATCACATCTATATGTTTGAATTAAGGGAACAAAAGAAAGAAGATTTTCTTTTTTTCTTCTCGAAATATCAAGATTAAAGTTGAAATGTCATCGCTCAAGAGATATTTTACGTTGGTTGAAGTAATATCCAGTTTGACCGTCTTTTGTTTTCACAACCAAATAGTTAACAATGAAAGTAAATGGGGCAGTCAGCCAAACGTATCTAAATTGTCATTTTTTAACCACTAATAAAGCTCAAAATATCACTTCACTTCAGCAGTAGCATGAATAGGGTCCCTACACATAAACTGAAGTACTGATAACTTAGTAAGTGAACCCAGAGTTTATTAAAAACACTGTTTTACAAGACTTACCCAACATCTGGTTTTATAACAACTGCTCATCACGGACACATGAGCCTGTTGTTCAGGACTTTGGTAAATTACTCAAGACCATCACTTTATTCTCAACATTAAACAAAAATAAAAAATCAGTCTCAAATCTTTTTTTGGATGGATTGGGACAAATTTATCAGTGTAACAGTGATTTCTCAAGTCTGGTTTTTGTCTCTGTAGCCTCTTTTCCACCAACATCTACTGGTCTCTACTGAGTCTCTAGTGTTTCCACTTGGTGCTAGTTCCTGGTTCCAGCTACTGTTTTAGTTCCTACTCTGTGGAGGAACCAATGGAGCTGAGTCGATACTAAAACGTGACGTGAACAGACGCCGGCCACTGATTGGTCAGAGGGAGTGTCTTCACAAGCTGCCACCAGACGCCAGTTGAGTTGAGAGAGCGTCAACAAAATAATCAAGCTCCATTTTTAAACAGGACAAGAGTGATAGCCATCGTCGTAGCTACCTGGTCGTAAGCTAACCCAGCAACAAGTACAGCATCTCCTCCATGTCCATTAATGTTTACTGATGTTTTAGTGTCGTGACGTCGCAGCAGTTTGACTCCACTCACCACATTCACGTGGAGGAGGAACCAAACTGTGATGGAAAACAACGTGTCTGCTACCAGACTGAGTAGAGTCCAGTAGAGTCCAGTAGAGTCCAGTAGAGTAGAGATAGATACTGTTTCTCTTGGTCCTTAGCAGTGATGTTGAAGGTAAATTAGTGACTTTTTTAATCTCACGTTTCCTGCGTCTTCTAAAAGAAACAAGGAAGTGAGTTCACCGACATATAGTAACTGATCAAAACTCGCTGGTTGAATTTGCATCTTTAGTTACGATTACAACATCATGAAATCCTGAAGGTTTCTGATATAAACAAATGTGCATCAATGTTGATGTGACGTCAACATCGTTTCCATGAAGGAGATTTAACAGAAAAGTGAGTGCTGGAGTGTTTGCAGGCGTGATTGTGATTGCACACATGTTAATTAGTGACCAGCCAGGCTTTATATATATTTACCTGCTCTCTTGTGTTGTGCTGTGAGGCCACTGTTACCACAGTAACTCTTCCATCACCATCAAAACAACACAATACAAGTGACTGGTGCATTAGGAAAAGCCAGCGAACTGCCCCTCTCCTCCTCCTCCTCCTCCTCCTGCATCTCTCTCACCTTCCTGCCAACCTGCTGCAAAGATCCTCCTCAAATTCATTTTATTGGCAGCTAGCATTTCCATGGAAACATCTCGAAACCATGGCAACTATTTGAACGGAGCCAAGCGCTTTCAAAACTGCTGCACTCGTCCTCATCGAGCTCCCTCTTTCCCTCTCTCTCCTCTGGCTCCTGTCTTCACTCTGTCGTTTCTCCTCGGTATCGACAATACTGTTGTCGCAGTAAACCAACGTATACACACACACACACACACACAGATAGATGATGTGACCTGTGCTGCTGCACCGATGTGAAATGAGCTTTGCTCAGTTCTTGGCCATGTGTCCGTTTGAGCCGCTTGTCTTTTAACACACGTGTGTGTTTTCATCTTCTCTGCAAGAACCAAACATGATTATGGCTTTAGCCTCCTTCTGCTCCTCTTCCTCCTCATCCACCATCCTTACCTTGAGCTTGTCCTCTCAAGTGTTTCAGTGGCGATGCTGTCAGTCAAACGTCCGACTCCTCCCTCGGGATGCAGCAGCAGCAGCAGCAGCGACTGAACTGAACAGACTGAGACTCACTGACTGAGAGTCTGATCCTCGTCCTGTTCATGTTTAAATCACATCAAAACCTCCGTCTGTCTGTCTGTGTATCAGCCAATTTACCTTAAATAGTTAAATAAGTTATCTAACGTAGCCAAGTTAGTTGAGGTGACTAAATTAGTCGGTGGAAGTAACTAAAGTTAGCTCAAATAGCTAAATGACTTAAGCTAACAGAGTTAGTAAGATAATATAAAATAAGATAAACTGTTAATCGTCCCAACAGGGAAATACTCAATTAATAAGTGAGCCCATGACCTGTAGCAGTAAAGCGTGCATCATCTAGGAGTAGGTTTTTGTTGGGTTTTTTGTTTGTGTCGTTATTTGTTGGGGATTTTTGATGTGGTACAAAACAACCACTCGGCCAACCAGGCGGCCCCTGATGGCCTCTACACACTGTACGATTTAATCAATCTTATCTTAAGACCATTGCACGACACACTGTGAGATGTGGATCTAATTACGACGTATGTCAATATGCAATGTCATTCATCAGCGTACATCATCCATCTGCACCACCATAGTTACCATGGCAACTGTTCATTTGTTGGGGTTTAGCACCAGTGTCGCAGTGTCCATTGCATCATTTCCTGCTGCATTTCGATCGGCTGATTAGTAGACGTAGGTCGTAGCAGCTGTCACACTGTGAGACAGTCGTCCTGAATTTCTGACGCCGCTTGAATTTTATGTCTTGTTATCTTATCACAAGATGCTGACAACGTCCTTGAACCGGTCTCACAGCGACGTAAGACCACCGCTTTAGAGCCACGACCAAAGATATCTCTACATTTCTCCTACGATGGTCGTCTTTCGTCTGGGACAGACCAAAATCACAAAAACGTGTTTAACATGTGTGAGCATTAGCATCACAGCTACCAAGTGCTGTAAAAGTCAGACAATTATCACCGACCCAATTTAGAAACTATGACGTTGCCACAGTCTGGTCAACGTCTAGAAACACTGTCTCCTGTTTGAGTCGCTGTTTTCTAGCGTGTCTAGAAAACAAATTAGCATCAGCAGCTAGTTCGTCGTATCCCTCCCAGGTGGAACTAGTCTGTCTCTTTTTTAAGGCTCCTTCAGTAAATCCAGCTTTTTTTCCCGAGAAGCTACAACAGTTGGATCCTTCCCAGTCCAACATATCCCAAGATTCATTGCATCAGCAGGTGACGTTTGTGACGCAGACGTGTAATTGTTTAAACTGGAAATATGAGACATAATTAGATCAATTCTCCATCCTTCATCAGACAGATACTTGGTAGAATACAGACCTTTGATCAGGACACATCAAACGTGACGTAATAAAACTAAATATTTGATACAGTTAAAATACAAACACCTAGGACGTTTCTAGTTTTCTAGTTTTTACCAAAACTTCTTTGTTTTCAACAAAAGTACAATAAAAACTAATCTGACGTCGCCAGAATATGTTAAAATATCATGTAAATTTAATAGAAAACAGATGTTTTCTGCAGCAAATGAAGCTTTGAAAGTTAAAACGCAAACGTTTTCTTCATGTGCATCAACTTTTGTTGTTGTTGTTGATTTACGAAGCGTCTGTTCTGTCAGAAACAAACTGTTAATGACTTCTTCTGATGCTTTATTAGGACGACGCTGCTGCGCTGCAGGAAGTTGGATCGAAGATAGAAAACCAGTCTAATCTCTAAGAGTATAAATACATCAGCTGTGTCTGTGACACTTAAAGGAGAAGCTCTGATGATGATGGATGGATGCATTTTTAATTTAAAGATAAATGAAGATGTAGCAGGTTTGTCTCCTTTAGATGTTGGAAATGTTCAAAGAGGAAATGAAGAAAGTTGAAATGTTTCCAGACGTCATGTTAGATGATTTTCTGGGTATTTAAACCAATTAAAATCTACGTTTATTGTCTTTTTTAGTGGTTAGATCTTCTTTAGATGAAACAGGAGTAAAGACGGCTTAAATCGTGATACGCTGGAGTAAAAGAGTTGGACTGGATTTAAGATCTTGATCTGACATAATCTCAGATCTATTAAAGGTTGTTTATTTTTATTTATTTGTATTTGAGGCACAAATCAAGATGAGAAGTGACTTGTCTTCTGCCAAATAAGAAGGAAAAAAAAAAAAAGAAAGAAAAAAGTGCCACAACTGTGAAATTTAATCTGTCCTATTTTAGATCCGTCGGTAATAATTGATATCTCGCCACAGCTCGGATGCGTCTTTGATTTTATCTGAGGGATCTAATTGTAACGCCGCGGTCAAACACGCGCCGGGAAACTAATAACATCGTTCTCAACATGAAACCTGGCAGATAAAATCATTTCTATGCTTAATGATAAAGGAGAAAGTCCTTATGAAACATATATAAAACATTAATCACCGCTCGTCTTCAATCACGGTCACGGTGGTCGTCGTCTTTTTGTCTTTCTGTCGTCTGAACTGGACCTTTTCTCTTCCAACGTTAGATTCCTTAAAATAAAACCTTTTCTTTTTTACTTCATCTTCTTTAGCGAGTAAAGTGAAATTAGCGTAATTGTTTTAATGGGGAGACCCTCAGGGCATGTTTTTTTTATTTCTTTCTTTCTACTTCTGTGATCCTAGATGAGTCTGTTTCACTTAAAAAGCACAAGGATGTTCACGAGGAAGAAGCTGCAGCAAAGAAAATAAAAATAATACTAGCGCTAACACATAATGCAAATGTAAGTGCAGGAATACACGCAATTGTATTCTCTGAAGACCTGCTGCAGGATTGTCTCAGTTGGGAAAAAGAAAACAATTACAGTGGCATGAAATGAATAAAAGGTATATTCAGTTATCTGAGGCCTTTGAAGACGAGTGAAGACGTATAAGCAAATCAAATACAACGGTGAGGTTTTCTGTTGAAGAGGAGCTTCAGTGCAAAGGAAACAAATATATATATATATATATATATATATATAAAGAAAGAAAAAAGCTCCCATAGTGCAGAGATTTGTAAGTTAGTGCTGGAAGATTTTACTTCTATAGGGAGTCATAAGTGTATATGTGTTTTATAAGAAAAGAAATGATCAAACATGAGCAGAAAGACAATCGGAAAAACCGACACAAGTGGCAAAAATATATATATAAAATAAATGTTTATATTCTCAGATGCTGCTGCTGCTTTTCTGTCTCCCAACAGGAAAAAAATAATTTAAAAAATAAAAAATATAAAACGTCCAAGGCTCTCTGAGTCATCAAAAAAAAAAATTTGAATACATATATTTTATTTTCTTGGAAAGAAGCGATTAAAATTATTTTTACAAGTGTCGTGCAGCGTTCGCTGTCTGGCCTCCGACAGGGAATAAGACCTTCTAATGTTACCATGAACTATTTCTTGCCCTTTTTTTTTTCTTTTTTTTTCTGAAGCACAGCGGTGGTTTCCAAACCTTTTTAAAGTTTCTTTTTTGTCTAATCTTCCCCCTAAGCCCTGTCAAAAGATGCTCTCTAATCGGCTTAGATTGATTTTAAACTCGATGCTTTTTTTTTTAACACTATTGATTATATTATATTGTTGTGATAGTTTTTTTTTTTTTTTGCTTTCAGATCAGAGGATTTGGCAGTGTTTAATTCAGCCTGGTTGAGTTGTTTCAGTTGTTTAACTGTCGTTAATTGTAGACGACTCCACTCTAACGGAGTGGATCATGTCGTGTCGAGTTTGAGTGTTTCAGAGACTTTTTCATGAGTTTAATGGACCAATCGGTGGTGAAGGAGGAGGTGAAACTTTCATCTGAGATCATAAAGTTAGTATAAAGTATCTGAAAGTCCCACTAGAGTAGAAGTACAGACACTACAGTAGAAGTACAGACACTAGAGTAGAAGTACAGATACTAGAGTAGAAGTACAGACACTAGAGTAGAAGTACAGATACTAGAGTAGAAGTACAGATACTACAGTAGAAGTACAGACACTAGAGTAGAAGTACAGATACTAGAGTAGAAGTACAGACACTAGAGTAGAAGTACAGACACTAGAGTAGAAGTACAGATACTAGAGTAGAAGTACAGACACTCGACCAAAAAATAACTTTGGTAGAAGTTCAAGTCGTCACTAGAATGATTCTCCAGTTAAAGTCTTAAAGTCTCTAGTATTTACTGTCCTTCAGTATGACAGTAATCTATAAGTAAATGTAGTTAAGTGTAGAAAGTAAAAGTACAAGTACATGTTAATAAAACAGAAGAAGTGAAATTTGAACTAATCCAACGTTCCAGACCAGATTCGTCGCTCTTCACGGACACATCCTGTTGTTCAGTAAAAATGATGAATCTGCTGATGTGGAACAACCTTCATCACCACAAGACCTACCCAAACAAAACGTTGGGTAAGTCTTGTAAAACAGTGTTTTTAATAAACTCTGGGTTCACTTACTAAGTTATCAGTACTTCAGTTTATGTGTAGGGACCCTATTCATGCTACTGCTGAAGTGAAGTGATATTTTGAGCTTTATTAGTGGTTAAAAAATGACAATTTAGATACGTTTGGCTGACTGCCCCATTTACTTTCATTGTTAACTATTTGGTTGTGAAAACAAAAGACGGTCAAACTGGATATTACTTCAACCAACGTAACATATCTGTTGAGGGGGAGTTTGGTTGAAATTACTCCAAACCGTCACTGCAAGTGAGGAAATGTAGTGAAGTAAAAGTGGAATTTGACAGAATTACTATAAAACATTGATTGTGACTGAAATAACAAGATCACAGATGCGAACGTTTGAAATGTTTAGAAACTCAGAGGTTGTTCTCAAGGTTTTTCTGGTCATGTCTGAGGGATTAAACATCTCATCAACCCGTGAGATCCTTCAGGGTTTCAACTCGACCCTGAAAATAGACAAATGTTCACTAACTACAGACATTACTTTTAGCTATTTCAACTACTTATCCATTACTTTAAGAGAACTGTTTGTTGTACTCGTCTTGGTCTGAACCTTCATTGGACTGAAAACTAATCTGGGGGTTTCGGTTACATGATAATAATCTACGATTGTGAGTTGGAGGGAGCGTCGCTGCTGAACATGACTCAGGAAAAGACTCCAGACGTTTCTTATTAGACAGTTATTATCAGACTGAGCCACTCTACATTTTTTATGCCAATAATTGCCTTATCGCCAGATGTTCCCACATTACTCTTCTTGTTTTATTTAAAGTTCTTGGATCAGTTGCAGCTACTTTTCTCAGCAACGTATGAAGATGGATGACACGTCTCCACTTCTGCTCAATGTAAGAAAAATGAAGCTGAAACATCACGAATACGTAACAATCGAACTTAACAGAAACCAGCTTTGAGAAAATTTAAATTAATTTGTGCTTCTTTGTTTAAGTTTGACTCATATCACATCTGTTAATGTGAGATTCAGGAAGATGTTTTGACTTTGATTAAGACTGATGAAGCAGCTTCATGGTTTTGTACTAAATTGTCAACATTGATTTGTTTCTAGTGAAGTTAGCATGCTAACCTGCTAGCTCTTCCTGTCACTGAGGTTTGGAAAAATGCATCATTGGCCTTGTATTTATATCAAATAACTTATATCAAAGTAGTCGACATTGACATTGACTGACTCTTGTTTTTCTACAGTTTCTATTTCCTTCTAGCTATATTAGCACCAGCTAGCCCACCTCAGTTTTTGTTATTTTTCACTTTCTGATTGTGACTTTCCCCCAAATTTACCTGAAGAGTCAGACCAGATATCAGAGATAGTGGTTGTGGTCACAGAAGAAGCAGGTGAACGTCTTTGGATTGACTATGTCATAACTATGGTTTACCACGTCACTTAAAAAGTAAAGGTAAACAAGGTAAAAGCTTTTGGTTTGTTTGTGGTGGATTTGGACTCTTTTTGTAGCTGTTATGTCGATATTTTGGAGTTAAATAACAATTGGTTTTGAGTGTGTTTTGTCCTCTAATTTGGACCATCTAGTGGCTGGACATCCTTCTGAAAACTTTGACAAAACTGGGTCAAATTTGACGTATTCGTCTGTGATCAGTTCAATTGACCAATCAGAAGCATTGTCTCATAAATACTGATTTTTGCCACATCAGTAATCAGTTGGTCAAAACAGAAGAAACGCAGATGACAAAGAGTTTGTTACAGATGTGAAAACACACAAAATCATATTAATGTCACAGCACCACAAAGAAGGAAATAATAATAGTAACAATCATTTATGAAGTCTACAGGAACGGAAAATGTGGCGCTTTTCATGCTCGATGTGCAGCCGTCCATAAGCGAGGCTGAAATTGCATTTGCCGCTTTGCTTTTGTCTTGTTATCGGCCAATTTAAAGAGTTGCTGGACTTCTGAGGTCTTCTGCATTTAAACTCTTCAGCTTTATCAATAACCTACAAAAGTCGCAAACTTGAAATAAATACCTACCCAAAGAATAAACAGTAGTGAAGTCGAAGTCTTGCAGTGTGTGGGTGTGTGTGTAGACATCATGATGGAGCAGTGTTTGCACTCGAGGCTGCGTCTGCCATTTGAAATGGCCTCATAGTCCTTGTCTTGTTACATGACCATGCAGATCAATCATCGGACATAATTCCAGTACATAACCGAGCGTAGTTACTGTCACAGATCCACCATCATGTCATAGTCGATAAAAAGACGCCGGGCTGAAGGATGCAGCCTTGGTCCCTCTCCGGGAGAAAAAGAGACAAGAACAACAAACCAGAATCTCCTTCTTTTAATTACATGTTTCTGTTCGTTAACCATCTTTCTCTCTCCTGCTCATTGTGTATTTCTCACCAAGACTCATTCACTTCATTACACATAAATATTCAGTCGTCCTTTAAGTCTCCGAACGTCTTCTCCGTCTTTATCGGAGCATTTTATTTTTTTTTTTTAGTTGCATATGTTTTAACGGTTCCCAGACCGCCGTCTCTTTCACACCACACAGATGGATTTACGTTCACAATATGTCGCTCATTTGTATGTGCCAACACATTAAACACCTACACACAAATTCATGCATGTGTGCACCCACGCGCACACATTTTTTTTTTTTTTTTTTACTTCTGCTGGTTATATTTATAACCCGAACCCATATTCTCTCACCTCTGCAGAGAAACCTAAAAAATAAAATCTGAAGGGTTAGACTCTTTAATTTCAACCTCCCCAACGCTGCTCCACCTTCTATCACATTAATTAATTCCAAGCAAAAAAAAATATAAATTAATTCAGCAGACATGTTCATTACAGTGAGAGCAATCAATGCTCCGGGTAAGATATGGATCTGAGAGCGGCCTGTTAAGACTGTACAGTGAAGAATAAGATGCTCCGTCGCAAATCAACCGATAAAACCTCAATAAGAAGATTCAGATATGTTGATCTGCTGCCTGTGAGTCCTTCGTCCTTCACTTTCTTAAATCAGGTTAAATTTCTTTTGTTCAGTGCAAGGATTTTACCAAAATATAATTTTGTTGCTTAAAATAACACCTTTACTTTGGAAGATGAACTCGATTTTAAATTGTTTTTGGAAGAGATTTTAACACGCTGAGATTACAGCGGCTAATAATCCTTTTATTATAACATATGGCTGTGTGAGTTATTTTAAGACGAGTCCAGGAGGAAACGACAGGAGGAAGCAGATCTTAAAGTTTTGTTTTATAAGACGGAGAATTGGATCAATGAGTCGACTTCCTGTGGAGTTCAGGTTCACGTTCAGCCTCAGGGATGAGAAAACTCGAAGGAAGAAGTCGAAGGAGGCCTGGATGTCCCACCAACCGCGAGGTATTAGACGTCCCATGTGGTCGGAGATCGTCTCGGGATTTACCGAGGGGCCAAAACTCCCATGTGACCTTAAACCGTGGTAAGTGCCAGTAAAACAGATGATACGCTGAAAAAGAAAAGAAAGGAAACCCTGAAACACATCCACTCTGCTGCTGAATCTTCCTAATCTTACTGTTCGGTACGAGCACCATCCATAAACTATGACATTTATCCTTTGATAGTCGCCGTTTTAACACGAGGTTGACATATAGAAATAAAAAATTATTCACGACTACAACTATTACAGTTTAGAGTCGACAGTGAACTGAACCTGCAAGAGAAAAATGGAAACTCCACAACCTCCTTTACAAGTTAAAGTCATCAGTTTATGAGTAAAGTCCCAGAATAAATCCTCATAAATTTGACATTGTTTCATTTTGGAAAAGTCTGATCAACCTCATCCCAAAGACACTGTGACTTTCCGTCACCTTGAACATCGCCCCTTCATCGGTGATATGTTTGCATGTGTCCGTCTTGTTTCCTCTGAATATTATATGTTGAAAAATGTAACAGTTTGGTTCAGGCTCAGCCTTAAAATTTTTATACTTTCTCAGATTAAATCCCCTAAATTTACACAATGTTTAATTTTTGGAAAAGTCTGATCCCACCAAAGATGCCATCGCTTTCTAATTTTTTGTGCTAACAGTGGAAAAAGTCATCAAACAAACCTTTCTGATCAGATTTTAGAGATTCACGTGACTAGTGATGTTCTTGGATGTGACCTTCATGCTGTGACCTTTCCTCTTAATTCACACCAATGTTTGGTCAAACGTCATATGTGTCATATGTTGAAAAATATAAACAAACAATAACGGTGTTGAATCTATGGTTCTGACGAAACTGGAGGAAATTATAGGGAGAATTTACAAACTCCACAACCTCCTTTACAAGTTTTGAGTCATTAGTTTACAAGTTAACTCATAACTGTGCGTTCACACTGAAAGTGACCGGAGTGAACAAGTAGCTGAATACGCTGAAGAAGCTTCTCTGTCGATAAATTTTGAATTTGCTCAATTCGCTCATAACTTGATTCAATTTAACTCAGCAGTTAAAGGATCCGCACTCGTTTGTTGCCCTCGGTGAACCCACACACAGCACATGTTTCCCTGCCACCAAAAAATAAAATAAAAGAGAGCAACAAAGAAAAGAAACAAATATTATGTACAATTTGTTAACCTCTTGTTCACTGAAGCCCCGGTACCGGGGGCAGAGTGGGTCACATCTAATTTCACTGCTCCATGAACATCGGCATGTTTACTATCTTCAGTCGTCAGTATCTCAGCTAAAAACTCATATAAACCATTTCTACATCAACCAAACACAGCTAAAGCTACAAACAATTAAAAGAGAAAGTAAAAAAAACTCCACAAAAAGACGTAAACTCAAACCGTGACCCCTCATTTCCACACAGCGCTTTGGAAACAAACAAATGACGTCACTGCTGAGAGCGACGTCTGTAGATTCTACAACTACAAATTTAATCAAGATCTGATTAAAACTGACTGAACCAGCAGCGATATAATGATCAACAACGTTCAAACGATCGATAAACATCATAAAATCTGCCGTAGAGATTTAAATCCACAGCGATAACGGCCCATTAAACAACTACACTTCCCAGAATGCTTTGTGAGCAGTTCCTGTTCAAAAATCAGCTTTTCCTGAGAAGTGATTGGATGTCATTATGACATAACCTTTTCTACAGATTAAATTACTCGTCTTAAGTATTAATTTGTGTGCTGCAGATTTAAAACAGCAGTGGTCAGCTTTTCAGTCGCCATCTAAAGACTGTCTAGGAACTAGGAACTAAAACTATGCGGCTTGTTCCATTGAATTCACCTGACTGTGGGACACTGGTAAATCTATACGTTCTGATTGGTTATTGCCTAATTTGCTGAACCGCGTCATAGCTCATTACCACAAAGTTAACTAGATTTTAACTTCTTTTCAGTCTATTTGCAGAAAAGGCTTCGCTGCCGGAGAATTTGCTCTTTTCACCAAATTCACTGTCTCTCCATAGAGAAATAATCACTTCTGCCACTGTAGTCGCTTTGGTCGCTTTCGGTGTGAACGCACTGTAAGACATTTCAACTTCATCCCACCACATTTCCCATCATCGTCGATCTAAACTTTCTGATCAGATTCTGATTGAGATATCTGTCGATATCCTTGTACATGTCCATCGTGTCCATTGACATCCCACCATGACGTCATCACTTGCTTGTTTTTTGTGCTAAAAGTGGAAGTCATCAATCGAAACTTTCAGATCAAATTAAGGTGCATGCGTCCATTATGTTTTCTCTGAATTCACACCAGCGTCTTGTCAAAACGAGCAGTTTTGAGTCATTAGTTTAGTTCACTCCCCTTCATTTCAGAAAGGTTTAGTCAACTTCAACCCTCCAGATTCACCGTCATCGTCAGTCTAAACTGAGATATCTGTTGATATCCTTGTTTCCTTCGAATTCACGAGTTTGGTCAAAGGTTTATATGTTTAAAAAAAAAAGAAAAGAAATGATCCTGTCGACCCTGTGAGAGTATGACTGGTGGACAGATGCCGTGTGTTTCCGGTCATGAAGTTGTCATGGTGGTGAAATGTGATGTCGGCTCAGCTCACGGCTCCGTCCTCCTCCCTCTCTTCCTCCCTCAGATACATTGTGCTCATTATATGGGTCGTGAGCTCGGGGAGGGTTCGGGCTCTTTAATCAATGAACACAGTGACACTGGGTATAAGTCACACTGGTATTCAAAAGAGCAAACCATGGCAACCACCAAAAAAAAAAACCTGGGGCGACAAAAGACAAAATGAAAATGTAATGTCCAGCGCTGCACGGTGGTCGTCGTCGTCGTCACGGTCGTAACGTCGCTCAGAGGAAACAGGTAGATGATCTTATAGGAAACATGTTCACTCTCCCTCTTCTTTCATTTAGTTTCATACTGTAATTACACAGATGAGACTCACTGCGAAGCTCTTTCCCTCCAGTGCTCTCTCTCACTCTATCGCTTCCTCTCTCTCTCTCCAAGTCTGTGATTTCATGTATAATTACTTGCATAATTATAGCTCCCTCCATCCCACTGTTTTTCAGGAGGTCTGTTTCTGTCTCTTTGGTATCTCGTGTGTCTCGAACACACACACAGACATAACACCCCACTGATTCTGCTTCTCTTTCCACCGGGTTGCTAACTCTCGTCTTCTGTCTCGTCTTAGCGTGAGGCAGACCCGTTCTAATATTGGAAAGACGACGGCGGTGGCGGTGGCAGCGAAGAGGAGGAGGGGAAGGAGGATACAGTTTGGTTTTTTTTTGTTACTCCCGGGCTGCGATGCTTCATCATTAAATATTCATCCAGACATCACAAACTTAAAGAGCCTCGAGGTGTGTCACAGGGAGTCGGGGGGAAAACAAAATGCTCTATTACTTATTTTATTTTTCTGGTTTAAAAACACAAAGCGAAGACGCTGAATGTTACAAACCTGCATCTTTCTGGTGTTTTGAAAGTTTCCTATCGCTCGCGGATGATGCCGGTAGATACAATTAGTTTGATTGCTTAGCAACTGAACATCATCCATGAGAGCGGGAACGGAGGGTAAAGACTCAGGTGGAGTATCGAGGTTACACGTTGCTTCTTTTTACTGTTTTTTGCCCTAAAACTTTCAATGCGGCTTCATGTCAATCAGCATAAAGTAATGCACCACACTTTGTCTCAGGTTCACCGTCAATAAGATTATATCAATATCAAGTCATTTCCTACTCGACAGGATTCAAATATTGAAGCTTTGTGCTGCACTGCAGGTCCACTGTGCAACCAATCATGGCCTAGTTTCATGTTTCTGCAGGATTTTGTGCATTTGTGTCTTCAACCTAATTCAACTCATCTTTAACATCAAGCTGCAGTGTTAAAATAATACTTCACTATATTTCCTGATTTAATTACATACTTTCACTCCACGCAGCAGTTAAAAAACGGTTTGGTTTTCAGTCCAACGAAGGTTCAGACCATGAAGAGTACAACAAACAGTTCTCTTAAAGTAATAGATAAAGAGTCGATATAGCTGAAAGTAATGTCTGTAGTTAGTGAACATTTGTCTGTTTTCAGGGTCGAGTTAAAACCCTGAAGGATCTCAAGGGTTGATGAGATGTTTAATCTCTCAGACGTGACCAGAAAAACCTGGAGATCAACCTCTGAGTTTCTAAACATTTCAGCTGCTCGTATCTGTGATCTTGTTATTTTAGACCAGTGTCTTATAGTAATGTCGTACTAATACTTCACTACTGTCAGTATGTTTTGGGAGTATCTGTACTTCACTTGAGTTGTTTTATCTTTGATAGATTTTCAGTGTTTTGGTGTTGAAGGTAAATGTGGTGTCGACCTGTGACTGTTTAGACCATCAACACCATGTCTGAGGGTTGATGGAGGCTCCATCTTAAAGGTGGATGATGGAGAAACTTCAACAATATCAATATCAAACACTCATTTACATTTAGTTAAAAAAGAACAACTTTAGTTCTATAGTTTAGACTCATTCATTGTCTATGAAGATTGTTGTAGCTCCATGTTTTAAAGTGCTGGATAAACTTCATAATATTCTTCTGTTTTATTAACATGTACTTGTACTTTTACTTTCTACACTTAACTACATTTACTTATAGATTACTGTCATACTGAAGTACAGTAAATACTAGATACTTTAAGACTTTTACTGAAGAATCATTCTAGTGACGACTTGAACTTCTACCAAAGTTATTTTATTCTACTTTAGTGTCTCTACTTCTACTCTAGTGTCTGTACTTCTACTCCAGTTGGACTTTCAGGTACTTTATAAAACACTGTGAGGAAGCAGCGGTGATGTCGATGTCTTCGCCACAGACCCCTGATGGTGGTCAAGCCGTGGTCTTTGACTTTGTGCTCTTACCCCCTCTGCTGGGCAGACGTGAGAGCAGGTTGATGTCGCCAGTGTCAGATTCCCCAGAGGGAAGAAGAAGCTGCAGCAGCAGGAAACTCCATAAACTTGTTTAATGTGTTTGGTCACAACTTCAGCTTTTTCCAGTTAGCGTTGGGGTCGTTGGCGTCGCTGAAGCTTTAATTTTATATGCGAGTCGAGCGGCGGCGAGGCGGACTCTCCCAGCAGAGACGGTGCTGTGTTTGTTTTGCGGGTGTGTAAATTAGCGTTAATTCGTTTGCTCAGTAATGACGTGGGAGAGCTAATTAGGCCAGTGTTGATGGGTGCATTAATTAGTCTCTAGTGTGTGATGCTAATGAGACCCTGATTTGGAGTGCGTGTTTGTGCTTTGCATGTGCATGAGTGTGAGCCGTGTATCTGTGAAGGCCTACCTCCGCGGGTCACGCCATTACGAGTGTAGTACCAAGACTCAACAGGTTTACATGTGTGGTTCAGACCCGGTTTAAAGGTGCACCAGGTAAGAATTGTTATGAAATGTTTCAGCTTCATATTCACTGTGATGGTTAAACGACTCCTAACAGAGTCAATGAACCGTCTCTTGGTGAAAAACCAACACTTCAGGACACAACATTGTGCAACGATTTGCACAACGTTTAATTTCTGTTGAATTAAACGTTTTGCTTATGTTTGCTTTGTTTTGCTTCTTTTGCTGAATGTAACGTAATGTTACGTTTTGTTACATGTAACATGTTGTTAGATTTTGCTACGTTTACGTTTTGTTACAGTTTCCTGACTGAACAATGTTTCTGTTAGAAACAATCTTTTGAAGTAGTTTTCTCCCATTTGGTCATCGTGTTTAAGGAGTTACCCAATCAGAGCCAACGTGTATATAAACCCCGCCCATTTAAAAAGACGTTGTAAGTAGTGGTAAGGCTGGCGTCATGTAACAGGACGTTCAGCTCCTCTGTTTCTGTTGAATTCAACATTTTGACATTATTGTGCATCTTGAACTCAGTCTTATGCTTCATAGAGAAAAAGACCAGATGTGTAGAGTGTAACTTTAATCCTGGTGGCTCGGGCATGTCGTCCACGCCTGAATAGAGACTGATCCCTCCATTCAACACACACACACACACACACACACACACACACACACACACACACACACCTAACACCACGGTGGTGTTCACATACGGTCACACCGTTGTGGTTTCGTCGCTTACAGCGGCATCACAATCATAAATTCAACCCACTACCACCACCAACCTATAAAAACGTCCCGGACACAAAACAGACAACACGGGGAGCCGTAATGGATGAAAGGCGGTTTTATAAGTGTGTTCAGTGACAGGTCCACTTCACAGATAAGAGGGATCCATCTGTGTGTGGTCACAGCAGGGCAGTGCTACTACACTACTCAGGAGGTGACAAGGTGGCAGCCCGCTGTAAGAATTTATGGCATATTCCTGATGGGGCATTTGTCATAGCGGCGGCGACGGCGGAGGAAAGAGGAGGGAGGGTGTTGGCTTTAGAGCCTCACCAGTGATCTATTCTAATCATATTTATTCATGACTATCCCATTACACATAATCCATTTCTATTCCTTTTCAACTGTATCCTCCGCTGTTTCTCGCCTTCGCTCATTTCTTCGCCTCCTCTCCTTTCTCCTGTACAACTGCGGAGGGAAAAAGAGAAATTTAAATCAGTCTAAAGAAGAAAAAAACTACAATTCAACAAGTTTAAGTTTCACATTAAGGGTTGTTCAGAGGATGTGTTGCTTAATAGGGGGTTGAAAGATGCTGTACCTCGAACCTCCAGCTTGCACTCGACCTCGTCCTGGCCCAGATCGTTGATGGCCCGGCAGCTGTAGCGTCCCCCGTCAAACAGACTGGGCTTGCGGATGTTCAGAGTCAAAACTCCCTGATTGTTCTGCATCAGGAACTTAGGATCCTCGCTGATGATCATGTTGTTCTTCATCCAAATGATTTTGGGCTTGAGGAAAAAATGAAAAAGATAAATTCGGCGGCGAGGATGGAGGATGAGGGAGGGAGGGAGGGAGGGGATGTGAGTGGAGGGAGAGGTGAAATTAGGTCAACGTTTCGGTTTGACAAATCTTCAACGATTCGATGGGAAAAAAAAAGCGAACGGTGAAACGGTGTGTTCAAAGATCTTTCTGCTCCACCTCTTGTTCTAGTTACTGCTGCAGAGGAATCAAAACGCTCCCCGACTGTTTTTACACTCAACGTTTAACACTCAGAAACCTCGGTGTTTTAAAGCTTCTTCATTTTTTAGATACAGCTGCAACAACGTGTCTAATGAAGTAGACTCTGTGACACGCATCATTTTGCCATAAAAAAATTATGTAAATACCTTAGGGAAGCCACGGACGGCGCAGCTAATGGCAGCAGCGTAACCTGCAACCACAGTCCTGTCCACCAGGGGCGCTGTGAACTTGGGGGATCTGCTCATGTCCTTCTCTATGTAGGGTGGAGGGACATAACCCAAACCTGGACAAAGGTGGTGAAGAGAAGAGACAAAACTGAGTCAGTTATCATGTTTTAAATACAGATATTAAAGCTGCTATATGTAAGCTTTAGCTAATGTTACGTTAGCATGTTAGCATCAAAATTTCTTCTTCTATTGGCCAAAACTGGTCTCCAGTAGAGTTGCAGCAAATGAGTCAAGGATCATTTCATGTATTTCAATGTTGTGTTTAATTTCCTCGTTAGAAGAGCTAAGTTAGCATGTTAGCTCACATCGTCACAGCAGTGAAAGATGCTCTCGGCTGTTTTTGTTTCTTTTCTTCATGTGTTTTTACGCTTTTTTCTAACTAAAATGTCGGCTACCAACTTTATGCTAACGTTAGCAAAGAATGTTAAATAATAGGATCAAACATAATGCTAACATTAGCATTTTGGCTAAAAAGCTTTATGCAACTTGATGCTAACAGTAACTGGTTTTATCTAAAATTACGATGCTAACAAAGCTAAATTAGCTCATTGTGTCTTTTTTTTAAAATGTAAGTTGGTTCAGATAAAGGTTTCAACAGTTGAGCTACTGCCCCCTGTACTTCCTGTAGTGAACTGCAGGTATTGATCATTGATCAGAAATGCTGTTTTAAACTGTTTGGCGCAAAGACGATGTTACCAAAGTCCTGCAGAGGTTGTTTTGTTAACAACATGTTTGCATGCTAACCAGCTAGCTCCACCCAGGCTATCTAAGTCAACTCGTCAATGTAGCATTTGCTAAGTGGGCGAATTATAACCCTTTATTAATGTTTTTACCAATTTGTTTATCAATAATAAGGAAACAGGAAACATGAAGTGCGATGTTTAACACAAAAATATTAATAGTTGTGTCACTTTGGAGAAGCTAGCTCTGCTCTGAAGGTTTTTTTATAATATAAAAATAGTGAACTGAGATAACTAATAACTGTATTGTATTTTATTTTAATACTCTTAACACGTCCTGTTCCACTCGCAAATTGTTTCAATTTGCAGATTACCATTTCAATCAGGGAGACAACACACTGACTTTTGTTACATCCCGAGGTCATATGATGGTCGCTGTGATCAACACTTCTCACTATTGTTTATTTATTTATTCATTTATCTATCAATTTTATAGGTCATCCTGTTTCTTGGAACACAATAGAGATTGGCTGGTTTGCTGCCAATTGTTCTGGTAGAGTAAGCAGCAAATGCTACAACACAACAACAACAACAACAGTAGCAGCATTTGGCTGGTGGCAGGTGTTAATTTCTCAGCCTAGTTGCTTTCATAATCCGTGGCCAGTATTAAATGTTATTTAACACTCTGTCAAAGAGTATTTCTGCTTAGCTTAATCAGTGTGAATTAATTCTCTTTTAAATTATATTCCAGTAATTAAGTCGCAAATAGTTCTAATGGTATTACTGTGTTCTACGGTTAAAAATCATATTATAGTTTTTATTTTTAGTCGTTTCTGCATGTGCGCTTGCTAATCACCATTTTCTGATAACGTCCTCCGTAAAAGCTCAGTGTGTTGTTGAGTTGAACACGTTTCCTGCAGATGTTCCTCCACGTCCGAAGCGATGTAACGCTCACGTTACGGTGCGCGCGTCGCTCCGCGGGGATTTCATTACCTGTTTTGGTGATGACGGCCGTGTTCTTGCTGACGCCGGCCTCCTCGCTGAGGCCACAGATGTTTTCGCTGAAAACTCGGAAGGAATACTCGTTCCCCATGACCAGGTCGGACACGGTGCAGCTGGGCCTGCGGTTGTGTTCATAAACCGTGAACCACTCCTGATGCCGGAGAGACACATAGATAAACAGAGAGAGAGAGAGAGAGAAGCTGAGGTTCAAAGAGGCTTAAACCGTAGCTGAGGAGGAGGATGATCTCCTAGTCCATCTTCCTGTCGATTCAGAAAATGTAATGACCATGACAGAACAGCGAGGCTTTGCTGTTACATGACAAACCTTCAAGCAGGAAGCATTAAGGTCCAATGGACATTTATAGATGTTAGAAAAGTCTTATGTTCCTGGTGTAAATTCAGGGTTAGCGACCGTCGGTTTTACATGAGAACGATAGTTGTGGTTTAAAACTAAACAAAAACTAATGTAATTTCCCTCCATGTCTTCTTCTTTCTGGCATCATCTTTATAAAATTTACTAGTGGTTTTGTACAGTTGTTTTGTACGTTTCCACGTCTATAACAAATCATCATCGTCCATGTTTCTCCTGTTTAAACCGAGTAGTAACAAGATGAGGTGGAGCTAGCAGGTTAGCATGCTAACATTACTAATATTATGACTGAAAACACTTCTTGTTTCATGTGATATAGATTTTTTAGAGGGCAAATGAAACAGTTACTGACTACTTTAATATCTGTTTTTTTTTAAATATAAGGACAATAACTGTGGAAAGCCAAAGCTAGCTGGTTAGCATGCTAACTTCAGTAGGAACACAACGAAATGTAAACAAAACAAAACAAACAAACAAACAAAAAAAACGAGTAAATGTTGGTATTTCTTCTTGCACCTGGAGACAGGTGCTTTTTGGGTGCTAATAAAGCTAGGGCTAGCTGGTTAGCATGCAAATGTTTCTAATGAGTTATTGTAGGTGTTTCTTTTTAGAGTCTTAATTGATGTAAATGGCAACTTTAATGTCCTTTTTTAAATACCAGAACCAACTTAATTAGCTTATAAGACAGCATCAGTACCAGGAAAGCCAAAGCTAGCTGGTTAGCATGCTAACTTTACAAGAAACACTAAAAAATGATAATTTTGGCATGTCTTTTTGCACCCGGAGACAGTTCTTTTTTTTTGTTTGATACTGATTTTTTGGGGTTAATTAAACAGTTAATGCTAATGTTAGCTACATAGCAGTAGCATGTAAAAAAAAAAATACAATGCAACTGCTGCATCAGTGACAGAAAAGCAAGGACTATCTGGTTAGTATGCTAATGTCTGTTAAAGCAGAGACCAACGACCATGGTTGATGCTAATGTTAACATATAAAAAAACTTGCATTTGCCTCACGCGTACCTTCGTCTTCTTGTCGGCTTTCTGGATGGTGTAGCCGATAATTTCACAGTTGCCGTCGTCTTTTGGCGGCTTCCACTCCAACGCGGCGTTGAAACCCCAGACGTCTGTGACGTGCACGGCGATGGGAGGACCTGGTTTATCTGATGGAAACAAGAGTCGAGACATGACAAAGTTTTTGTACTGAAAGGTTGACGAAGGCGCAGAGCCAGGTGGTGATAGCTGCATACACTTCTGTAAAAAACGTGTTGGTGTAGAAGTGACAAACTGAGAAATAGTGTCTCTGCCGGTCTGGATTACAGAGCAGCAGAATGCAGTGTGTTTATCATCGATCCCTGTGTGGCCCGGACTATACACGGTGCAGTACAGAAATACTGTACAGCATAGTAATGTATTTGTCATTAATCTTGCTTGACGCGCTCTCCTCCGTGGGGTACAGTACAAACTGCGAGCAGCACGACTGTTTTTTCCCGTTAATCCTTCCTGTGCCGCCTCCCTGTCGAAACGCTGCAGTGACAGATCAGCTGAGGGGGTAAAGATGGAGGCTGATCATTAGCTCAACCTTCTCAGCCGAGGAAGTGACAGAGTAGCCCTCAAAATCCAAACCTAATCCCAGTCTACATGCAAATAATCCCAGCGGAGCCACGGCAAATAAGCCACCCAGTCAGTGGCCTGACCTGCGGAGATGAGGAGTGAGCTGGCGGGTGGGGATTATACCAGAGAAAGGAATCACAGCTTTGATGATTTTCTACTTTACGTCACAGATACTTAGAAAGTGTGAAATTAGGAATTATTATTAAAAAAAAAAAAAAAAAAACATGTGACATGTCGCAGATTAATCCTCGTCCAAACAGGTTATTAACCTTCTACCTCGTTAGGTACAAACCTGATCTCTAACGAGACGACGTGCAACAGGAAAGTTTGTCACGTCGAGTTTTTGTAACTGGTTAGTTTCTACAAATAACTTCTGAAAAACTCTTGTCGCCTCGTTTAGCGCTCCTAAAAGAACATCCTCAAGAAGAATAAACATCAACTAAATGGATTTTTACAACTTTAATTAACCAAAAACAAACTGAACGCCAGGCTACAGCTGAAACTGACATAGTTATGTTTTAATTTAATGATGTGGAAACGAGTTAAAATATCATTGTAGTCGAGTCCAATGCACAAGTTACAAGCTACAGTCTGATTGGACAGTTGCTGTTTCTAGTTTTGCAACTGGTCGTGTGCAGGACTTTGTGACATCTAGTGGTGAGGTTGCAGATAGCAACAACCGTCGCTGTCCAAGTGTGTAGGAGCAGCTACAGTATCGATCACTCAATGTAAAAAGAAAAATATTGTAGTGTCAACATTAATCTTCATAAAAAATGACAGCTTTAGTTTGTGAAATTCTCTTTAACATCCAAGCAAAACTGGTGTTGAAATTGAAATATCTCAATGAAATATCGATATCGAATCAAGAAGTTAGACGTAGACAAAAGTCGACTTCCTGTTTATATCTGGAAACTTATCTGTAGCTAGTTCGCTAACTAACCTAGCATTAGCTACAGGATCGAGTTATGTAAATGAAATAATAGTAAAATACGAAGGCTAAAGCTAAAACTGACAGTTATGTTTTAATTTAATGATGTGGAAGATCGTTAAACTCCAGAGAATCATTGTAGTAAGTTACTAAGCTGAAGTCTGAAGCTGATTGGACGGTTGCTGTTTCTATTATTTTTTTCGTCAATTTCTTTTATACAAACAACTTCTGGTTTCCGATATTTCTGTAAAAAATCTCGTCATCTCATGTTAGCTCACCAAAAACAATGTTCTCAAGAATTTTTTCAGCTTTCGCAACCTGCAAAAGTTGTCGACATAAATGACCAGGATGCAGGATTTTGCAACATCTAGTGGTGGAGTTGCAGATTGCAACACATCTCACTGATGTTAAATGACGCCTCTGCAGAGCTAATGTGTTAGCGCTACTGTAGAAACATGGCGATGCAACGTGTAGAAGACAACCTGCTCATTTTAATGTAACAAAACTCAACATTTCTTAGTTTCAGGTGATTAAACGCTAAAGGCCAATCCCACCTCTCTTTTTTATCCATCATCCCTTGAAACGAAGTGTTGAGGTGAAAACGTTCCTCTACTTTACCGCTACATGTCCTCAGAAGTCGTCACTAGCTGCTACGTAAGATTACAAGTCTCCATGACAACCAAACGACAACAAGCAAAGATGGCATCTCCAGACTCATTCATGTCCATCAAGTTGGTGATGGATTAAAAACTGACAAGATGTTTGTTACATTAATAAAGATCCTGTTGTCAGATGATTGGAAAACGTTAGCAAAGTGACAATTAGCGACTGCTAGCTAACGCTTAAATGTATTGGTTAGTTTATTAATTAGATTGCTGTTAACTGTTGTGACAACTGCATCCTTGTCCTGGTGCATGCTGGGAATTTTCCCATCCCCTTGTGTTTGAAGTGTGGTCCTGGTATAGCTTCGTTTGGAGGGTTGTGGCCCTTAGCGGTTAGCACCCTTAGCCAAAGGGGTCAAAATGAGATTGGTCCTACATGTCTCTGACGGTGAAAGTGTGAGGTTGTGGACTCACCTACGACCTGGATGTATATGTCCGCGCTGTCTGCAAAGTTCTCGATCTGAACGGACAGCGTGTACTTCCCGGAGTGGGTCCTTTCCGCTGTACGGATGAAGAGGATGCTGTCCACTTCGCTGGTACGAGCCCTGATCGTTTTGTCGTCCAGAGGGACGCCATCTTTGAACCAGGTCACCACGGGACGAGGTTTACCCTGCGGAGAGAAGTCTGTGGCTCAGTCTGGTGATTATTTAACTTTTGTTTCAAAAACAGTTTAATTGTGGTTAAACACGTCTCAGCTTTAGTGGAGTCTGATCGTAGAACCACGGTTCCCTCTTCTCCTCAGAGAACGTCGTGTCGCCACGTCCTCTGTCTCAGAACAAGCTTTTCATCTGCTTCTTCAAAAGACAACCGCACTGAGACTCACTTTTTCCCCCGCTGTCTATTTTTATTCTTAACAATGGCTTCCCCTTTTGCTACTTATAGTTAGCTTCTTTTCACTATTACATTAATTTGTGAGTTGCTGTCAAATGCTGTGACGCTCCCTGTGCCCTTTGAGCTCTTGCTCTTTCTGTTACTGGCAAGGTTTACAGATCTGATTTGCATTTCAGAAGAAACACACACACACATACACACTGCAGACTGAAGCCAAAGGGATGTCTTCAGAAACTGAAGATTTGATTATTTCCACTCTCTCTAAAAAAAAAAAAAAAAAAAAAAACACACACACACACACACACACACACACACACACACACAAAAAAATGCTTTTGGACGTGTTTCTAAAAATTAAAACAGCCTCGTCCCAGTTGAGTTCACGTGGGTAACTTCCCCTCTGAGATGACCTAGTTTATGTGGATTAAATTTATAATATAACCATTTAACACGATAATATCATGGGACAGAGTCATACTAACCTGGAACGGGATGACCAAGTTCACCTTCTCGCCCACAACCACGATGAGTTTGGTTCGGAGGTGGCGAGGCAGGCGGATCTTTGGGTTTTCTGATTGGAGGACAAAGCAAAGAAAAAATAAATAAGATCAATTTGTAGGTTTGTGGGCGTCATGAGGGAGTGCAGATTTATAAAATATACAACTAAATAGAGATGTAAATTATTAAGATATGGAAATATGTGTTTGAGTTATTCCCTCTTAGATGAAACATACGGTGAAGAAATAATCCACGAGGAGGCTCAGAGTAGTTTTATTACAGCTAACACACTGAGTTTCTAGATATTTGCGCTGACCCATGATTTCTCTGATGGTGACGCCCTGAGTGAGAGTAGCGGGGGGGCTGCGTCCAGCGATGTTGACAGCGGTCACCCTGAACAGCATCTTCTCTCCGACTGGGAGACCTTTCACCCTGTACTGGTTCTTAGACACCAGCTCCTCATTAGCCTGGACCCACTGGTCACCTGAGGGAAGATACACAGATCAGGACCAACCCAGACCAGAACCCAGACATCAAAGATTGTGGCTGTAGTCTAACAGATGTTAGCAGATGTCTCAGAGAGGAAGCAGGGTGAAGGTCTGTCTTGTCTTGACTGTGGTGGATTTTGGACTCTTTTGGGGTTTTGGTGTCGTTTTGTTTTTTGGGTCATATACATCCTTCTGAAACTTTGACAAAATTGGGCCAAATTTGGCCCCTAAAGATTTTGCAATCTGGGAATGATGTTGTGAAACTTATCAGGGATCAAGTAGCTTTCATGGTTTTTCCATTATTATTTGGCGTATTATAATTCATCAGTCAATAGAGGTGGGTTTAAAAAATTGATCTTCATTTAAAAGAAATCCTTTGATCAATCTTTTAATGTTGCTGTTTCTTATTTCCTCTGTACGTAATTACAACACAATGCAAATGTAGGATTTGCAAACTAGAAGTAAGATATTGTGAGAAAATAATTTAACCAAACATCCAAGCATCAATTGTCTGTAGACATGAACTGTTGATCTGTTGCTAGTTCGCTAACTTGGCTTCATTAGCTGCAGGATCTAGTTACATACATGAATTAAGACTAAAGCTAAAACTGACATAGCTATGTTTTACTTTAACAGTCTGGAAGCTCGTTAAACTCGTTAAAGACACAGTTATGTTGATCAATTTCTAGGAATGACTTCTTGTTGACTCATGTTAGTAAGAAGATGTAGTTACAACCTTTCTAAAGAGTCCACAATTTTTGCATCATCTAGTGGTGAAGTCACAGATTGCAACACTTCTCTCCATGTTTGTAGGAGATAATTTAAATAACGTCTCTGAGCTGATGTTGGCGCTAATGTGTCATTCAATTTATTATTAAACTCAAGTTACAAAGCTTCAGTTTCGGACATTTGCTGTTTCTGGTTTCTACGTTCTTGTCTTGGCTCATTATGCCAATAGATCCAGTTAAATCCTACACACTGGAACTCTAAAACCATTAAAAGTACAAAGCAGGGTCGTATATTTACTTCCTTCTTTGCAGTACTCAATGATGTATCCGTCGATGCCTCCGGCTCCGATCTTCTCAGGAGGACGCCACTTCAGAGCGCAGGTCGTATCGGTCACGTCGTCCACCATGAGTCGAGTGGGTTCGCTGGTCGGAGCTGAGAGACACATCAGCTAATTAATACGTTAATAAATTAGACGGGAGGCAGGTAGAACTGCCTCGGTGTTAATTAAGGACAAACGGCAACGCACCGATGGGCATGAAAGGCTTTGAGTTGACGCTGGGCTGAGAGATGCCGATGCCGTTGACCGCAAACACCCTCATCTCGTAAAGGACGCCTTCAATCATCTTCTTAGCTTCATATGTTGTGGATTCGTAGACATCAAAGTTGAGCTTGGTCCATCTGTCCGAGCCCTTCTTCTTCCTCTCCATCAGGTACCCTGGAGGAATTAAGCAGCGTCGACATACGGTGAAGTCATTAACAAAAAAGAAATGAGTCTGCGTTCGTTTGGAAAAGAGTTCAAAAACACTGCAATGTAATAAACAGAGAGGAGTGTAAACCGCTGTTTCCTCCTGGGAGGAAGACATCAGATGTGTGTGTGTGTGTGTGTGTTACCTTTAAGAGGAACGCCGCCGTCAAACGTGGGAGGATCCCATATGATCGTGGCAGAGTCTTCGCCAACTGACGTGCATTTGACGTTCTCGGGAGGGTTGGGCACATCTGGAGAGGCAGGTTACAGTCGGAAATGTAAAAAAAAAAAGAGACGAAAAGATGAAACGGAGAAAGAAATGAGAGAGAATGAGGAAGTGAAGGTTTTTTCAGGATAAAATCATCCAGCAGATGATCTCATTTAAACCTTAAACATGTGACTTTTCTATATTTCTGTTTGTCGATCGTTGACGTGTCGAAAATAAACAAATAAACAAAAGAATAAACATCGTAAAAACATGAAGTCTTGTTGTCGTGATTAGAGGATAATTCTCCATTTACAGACATAAAAGCAGAACTTAAACAAATCTGTTTATTTCTTTTTTTTTTTGGCGCAAAAATCACCTACAAATTCCTTCTATTGTCTTGGGAAATAATGACACATTAATGTTGTTGAGATGTATGAGTTTGTATATTTTGGTGCAGATCTCGATAATAATCTGTGTGTGGGATTGTTTAGTCTCGGCTTGGCTGAGGTGTCGCCATTCTGGTTTTAATTATGTGAAAATAAAAGCAAATAATAAAAACAATGGATGAAAACATTCAGATATTTAAGATGCCGCGTGAACTGTGTAAACGACCGACCGACGATCCTGATGTAGACTTCAGCGTGGTCTTCTCCGGCCGGGTTTTTCACGGTGATGGAGTAAAGGCCCTCGTCGCTTCTCTCCGCCCCCTCGATCACGAAGCTGCTCAGAGTTTTTCTCGACTCGACTCGGATTCGTCCCTCGGCCTCCGTCACCACCTACGACACACACACACACACACACGGGCCACAACAGATGGAGACAGACACACACAGACGACCACAACAACAAAAGGACACAGTGACAGGTGATTCAACCTTCCCACTCTGGTTCACACTTCATCCTCCTTTAGAGCTGCTCACTGTCTGATTGACGCACAAAAGGCAGAAAGTGTGTGACGTGTGTTGGAGTGTGTACGAGGTGAACGGTGAGGATCCTTTCTGTTCTTACTCACCGTGTCTCCTTTCATCCAGCACACAGTGGGCGCCGGCTCGCCTGTGATCTCAACGTCAAGGCGAAGTTTGTTTCCAGCCACAACAGTGATGGTGTTTTTGTTCCCGTGGCCGGAGGCGTCCAGGTGGATCTTAGGAGGATCTGTTCAGTCCAGAAGAAGTTGTGCTTTTAGACATTCAACGTGTTAAATTTGAGGATTTTCAAAAAAAAAATTTAAAGGATTTATATTTGAAGCAGCATCATGTTGAAGAAAATTATCCATTTTTAACATTTAAAGATGCAAAATGTTGGACCAATGTCAGACTGGGAGAAAACAGGTGCTAATGCTAATGTTAGCCACGTAGCATTAGCAAAAACAAGCGTATAACAGAGCTGGGTATCTGACTATCGATCGAATATCCATTTATTTTGAGATATTTCAGTTTAAACAACAGTTTTTCTTGGATATTAAAGAGATTTTCACAAAACTAAAACAGCAAATTTAACAAAGATGAATGTTTACATCAACAGAGCAGCAGGGCCGGTGCTAGCCATCTGGGTGCCTCAAAAACAAAAACCACAAACATGAAATAAATAAAAATACCATCACTGTAATAAAACTAACCTGTGGACAAACTCCTAACATTTTAAAATCTATACTGTAGCAACGTCTGGTGAGTCCTGCCTCCACACGAGGTGTAGCGCAGGTAAATATGATCCGTTGTGAACACGGTTTATTTTATTTTGAAAGTTTTATTTTGTTTCTGTGCACGACTTCCTGTCCCTGCACGATCTGCTGTTTGCCCGACTGATAAAGTTTTGTTTCTGTCCAGTTCTTTTTCTACGGAGCCTGAGAGAGAAACACACGATATTGTATATTTAATGAAACATTTGTATGTTTTTAAATGAAATGTTTCAGTCGATCAGTTGATGAGATTGATCGTTTTGTGGTTGAACGACTGAATGTTGAGTCGTCCGCTCCATTTTCAGTTGGACAACGTTTAAAAAGAAACTTAAAAGCAGCTGAAAATTGTGTTTTTGTTGACTCGGAGCGATTGAACTACTTTCTTTGCTGCAGTGAGGTTAAAGTGGACCACGGGGCAGGTCAGTTCGCTGTAGCGTGACCCAGTGATGCAGAACGTGATCCAGTCCCAGTTTAGCTTCGTAGAAACCAACGTTAGAGCGAAACGTGTCAACATCAACATGTGACTCTCACCTTGTCGGGGAACGTAGTCGATCTTGATCTCTGAGGAGAAAAAGAAACATTTCATGTTTGTTAAAATGACCTGATGTTTCAGGGAAACGTTTCATTTCTTTCTTTTTTGGTTTCGTGTGTCGTCGTCACCCAGGAAGTTGAGTTTTGCAGAGAGCGTCAGAGCGTAGCCGTCAGGGACAAAAGTATAATCTCCGGCGTCCGATGGCTTCACGTCATCAATTGTCAGCTTGTGTGTCCTGGGGACATGTCACCAGATGTTACCAAGGAGACAACATTCGTTGTGACCCGCAATTATGCAAAAGACAGTTTCCCTGGCAACGTACTCCACCAGGCAATATCGCAGAGTGAGAAACAAACTAAATGGTTTTCACCTTGTGTGACCGCTGTCGCCTTGGCATAACTCCTGCCACGGGCAGCTTTGATGGAGGGATTACTGAGAGAAACCCCAGAGCCCGGGGGTGTGTGTGTGTGTGTGTGTGTGCACAGGATGAGAGTGTGTGTTTAGAGGTTAGAGCTTCATAGAATCAAAATAAATGGGTCAAACAACTTTTAAAGAAAAAAAAAGCCTTGGGTTATAGTTAGCGAGTCTGCGTGCGTCGGGACAAAAAAGCTCAAAGCGACTAGGATCCGATAAAACACCTCCCAACGTGTGTCATCTTGATGCGATCGCTGGGTTGGACTTCCACGCCGTCCTTGAACCATTTCCCCGTCACTTTGTCGTCAGACACTTCACACTTGAACACGGCCTGTTCAGCAGCCTTCAGCGTCAGGTCAGCGATGCTCTGTAAAACCTCCAGCTCCTTATCTGCAGCCAAAAAAATGTTGAGGTGAAGCACCAACCTTTTAAAATCCTGTTTTTCAAGAAACACATTAACATTTTGGGGAAAAAAAAATCATTATTTTTATAGTAAATCTGTTGCAAGCACCTGTTTTGTGTGAATAAGTGTGTTCACACCGACTCGTCTGGTAAAACACTTCGTACTGTTAATACTGAGATGGTTTTTACTCATAACAATAGACACTTATCACCCTCAGTGACGCCATCTTGGCTACGTAGCATAAAGAGGAGGGACGGCGGCGTGATCTACTAGTAAGACTTTAATTAATGATTAGAATTGAAAAGAAGCAGATATGATGGTGGGAGACGATCACGGACTCACGATCACCAAATTGATGATTAACGTTGTGTCCAGTGACGATTCACCATTAAAATAAAGAAGAAAAAGACCTTGATCCTCATTTCTGGTCAGTGAACAACCATTTGAGACAAAACTACCCTGTTGACATTCACAAACGATAGAAATACAGTTCTGTCTGAAAGTTGCTGTAAAGATCATACATATTTATCTCTCACTTTCTTTATGCAGATATAACAAGAAAATACAGGAAATGTGTACAAAGTATTTAAGACATAAAATGTACTAATGATTCTGGATTCAGACTCTAACTACCCCCAGATTTATTGCCCCAGCAGAGCTTCAGTGACAAACAACCACAAGGAATAAGCTGATAAAAGTCATTGTTTCACACTCAGATCAGACATGTCTAGTCTTTCACTGTGGCTCAACCCAATAGAGATGCTGCAGTGACAAGACTTTATGATTTGGGGCCCAAAACATGCTTCAGGTCTCTGGTGACCCTCTTTATTGTTCACCGAGGGGTAATTCTGCCCTAGTTTGCCTCATTGGGTCTTTGGATTCATCCTTTGGTCGTTGGTTTTTCCCATTTTGACCGAGGTGAGATCAGCAGCTGATGTGGAGACTCCTGTCACATCTGGATCTGCCAACAGCTGATGTCAGACTAGACATGTCTATCAGTGATCTGAGTGACTCAACCAACAGCTTTTACCCCTTGAGGATGTTGGTCACTAAAGCTCTGCTGGGGCAATAAATCTGGGGGCGACTAGAGTCTGAATCCAGGATCATTAGTACATTTTATGTGTTCTAATTTCCTGTATTTTCTCTGCATAAAGATGTATGATGATGACTATGTATGGTCTTTACATAACTTTTACACAGAACCGTGTAATGTGCTAACAGAAGCATCCGAATTGAGACACACTAGCAGCTTAGCTTTGTCCAAATATAACAAAATCCACCAACCAGCAGCTCCAAAATGTACAAATTAACATTATTTTTTGTATTTTTGTGCTAAGCTACAATAATATCAAGTCAAGTTATTTAATTAATCTAAATTTTGATGGGGTTATTTCTATATGCAGCGAGGTTTAGCTGCACTTTTTTTTATTTATATATTTTTTTAATTCATCAGACTTGTCAGCAATGAAATGTTCCTCCATGATTCTGTTTTTCCACCTCGTTCAGGTTTATTTATCCGTTTAGTTTTCAGCTTTATGTTCATATCGAACCACCTGGTGCTTTCTCACCGTGACTATGACGATGAATCAGTTCTGGACGACGGACGAACGGACCGACGGACGTTTTCTCACGCTCTAATCGATTCAGGCAGAAGCCGACCGTCTTCGGACGTGTAACTCTAAATGTATCATGACGAATAGTGCGATGAACAACATGATACATGGGATTAATGAAGTAATATTAATTAAGACGCGGCCGATGACTAATTTATTGCTTTTCACGCCTGTCGGACTAGAAAACACAAACATGTGCTGATGTGTAAGTTTTCATCAAGAAACTTTGTCCTAATTTTACTAAAGTTCAAGTACAAATTCATTAAGTCAAACCACTGTAACATCTCAGTTTTTAACGATCCAAACACAGTTTAATGAAAACTGTTGACAATAATTAATTCATTTGTAGTTTCACCTTCAACCTCCAGCTCGGCCTTCGACTCTCCACCGTTGGTGACGGCGTAGTACATTCCTATGTCTTCCTTCGTGGCTTCATTTATGATCAAAATGTGCCTCTTTCCATCTTTTTTAAACCTGTACTTTGAACCTGCAGTTTCTCTCGTCAGCTCCACTCCGTCTTTCATCCTACGGAAAACGAGACGAGATAAAATAAAATGTTATTTTCAGTAAAGCTAGTATCAGTTTGTCCTGCTCACAATGAGATATCGTCCAATCTGATCCGTCTAAGTTGTGTTTAGAGAAGTTTAGAGATGATAAACTTGGGTACAACCTCAAGTTTTAGGCATCTGATGAAATTCAAGGCAATGATAGAAGTTAAGTTGGGTTGTAGCATCCTGAATTTCTTCCTGAGGTATCTCCATCGCTCCCAGAGAAGCACTGGCATGAATGTTTTAAATTACATCTCACTTTGTTATATAAAATCAATGTTTCAAGGTCTCGAGACATCACCTTGTACCGTCATGATGTTTGAGAACAAAACCACAGGGCGAACGGCGCCAACTCACCATTTGACGTTCGCTCCTTCCTCGGACACTTCCACTTCAAACTCCACCTTCTCACCCACCACGGTGTGGACGTCATCCAGCAGCTTTGTGATTGTGACCGGAGGCTCTGGAGAAACGAAAACAAAGTCTGAAGTCATAGTCCAAAACAACCCACAGGGCCCTGAGTCAGTCGTGCTACTGTATTATCTAAATCGCCCACTGTACACTGTACGAACCCAAATCACCAGAGCAATAATGACCAGGAGCATGAGTGGAAAAAAAACACAACATAAAAACACATGATGGTGCACATGGGGTAAACAACGCTGGAGGGTATCGGCACTTTATCAGAGTGAGTAATGCGTTTATACAGGGCATGACAAAACAACCAGTACAGTAAGTGTCTGAGCCTCGGGCCAAATTCTGGCACATGCTAAATTTTGATTTCCACTGAAATATCTTGTCTTTTCTATACAGTCACAAGTAAAACACAGTTAAGAGGAAGTTAAGCTTAATGAAATAAGTTTCTATTTTGCACTCAAAATATATTTACATGTATCCGACGCAACTTAAAAATGAAGGACATGAAAGATTCAGCACAGTAGGAAACTTTAAAGAAGTAAACAAGATCAAAGTGCAAATTAAGTGCTATTAGGCTTTTTTTATATCCTAAAGATAGACCACAAACCAACAAGAGAAACCTGGTCTGTCTGTCTGTCTGTCTATCTATCTATCTGTCTGTCTGTCTGTCTGTCTGTCTGTCTGTCTGTCTATCTGTGTGCTCCACCTACAACACCGTCCTCTCATTTCTTCAAGTGGAGCTACTTGACCTCAGGTGACTTTAATGAGCATCGTAGCTCCAGGTGACTGTTAGTGACCCTAATGATCACCGCTGAAACTACCTGAGCTCCCTAACGAGCGTCGTTAATACTTGTCCATCCGTAGAGAAATGAACTCTGGGAATCTACTGCTCTCTAACAGAACTGAAGAACACTCTCTGATGAAGGTGAAACAGCTCAGATGACTGGGAATCTCCACAGATACTAGTAAGGATGTTAGGAGGCGGGAGAAGATCTTTAAGAGATTCTTGAAGATCTGGGCTGCGATTATCTTGAGAGCCGACAATATTTCTTGGAGGACGCAGTTATTAAGAACGATGAAGTAGGTGAAGGTGAATGATCTGAAATATCCAGTGGAGATCAATGAGCAGTAAAGTGATGTGTCCAATCAAAGACCAGAGGTGTCGTTATGTTCAGGACCATCTTCAGGCTTTCTGTGTGGCTGCAGAAGTAGTCTTCCACGTCTTGTACTAAGTCAGGTAAGGTCTGATTGATTGATTTTTGATGCTATCTGATGCATTATCTATATACAAAATTCGTGCTGCTCTTGTCAGAACATCAATTTGTTTATTTTACTAAAAAAAAAATCTGGTTTCAACCCACAAGTTCTCTTCAATCCTGTAAAAGTTGAGGTATTTTAGTCCTTGTCCCTCCTCTGGTGACGGGCGGTGGGTGGCACGTGTATTTCTGTTCTTGAGAAGTAGAAAACACACATAACACTTCATGTCCTCGTCTGAATTTCAATAACAGCCTAATATGCTCCCGAAGTCCTCATCAATGCCACCGAACACACCTGTCTAGTAGAGGTGGAAGGTATTTCAAGTCTCCTGAGGTGGTTTGCAGTCACATTGTGTAACCACATGGCGTGATGCTTGATGCTCCACTAGCCTCAGCTATTTGTCACCGTCAGCATCCGGTTTCCCCTCCGGGCGTCTCAATTCTCCCAGATTGTCTCTGAGCCGCGGTCACGGCACCGCAGACACGTGTGAAGTTTGACTGCGGGCCTCTCACAAGTTTTATAAAATGAACTCTTCAATGTAAATCAGAGATTTTTCCACATAAAGAAAAGAAGAAAACACTGAGACGAATTCATTACCCTGAGGAATACGTGGAAGAGACAACTAAAAAAGAAAGCAGTGGTTTGACAGGAAAACACAGAAGGTTCGTGTTAAGAAAACTCTAAAAAAACTGAAGAAATCATGTCATTTTAAAGCACAATGACTGTTTTGTAATTGTCAGCTCAATGTTTAATGTTTAAAAACATTATTTAAGGGCAAAGAGCTTCTATTTATTCTCATGACGTCAATTATAAACCAGAAAGATCTTGAGCATCATCATCATCTATAAAACCAAAAGTAAAAACTTCTCGTTTCCATCCCTGACTTTAGATATAACATATTATTAAGGTTGATTTGGACGCCTTCTCATTTTCATGCCTCAGTTTGCCTTCTTCCATATTCACACTTTTCTATTTTTGGTACATAAGTATGTTCACAGCAGCACGCAGCAGCAACTCCGAGTACCTGGATGATGTACTCATCATGTCAAAAAGTTGACTTTGAAACAGTTCTTGATTTTACCTTCACCAAGGCCAAACAGTTTGGATTATTATCTGGAGCTGAAACAAACATCTCAGTGACGTAAAGACGGAGAATTTTTCAAGATCAAGATGTTATTTTCAGGAAAATTATCAAACAGCTGTGGACCTGCCTCTTTAGACAGATGTAATAGATTATTTCCCTAACGCAACAATAAAATAGATGCAAAAATAGACCATATATATTTAAAATAAATGTACATAGATTGTATTAGTATTGCTTCAGGGGGCGATAATGATGCACAAATTCTATGTTTTGACAATGATCTTATGGTCTTAGTCACTCGTTTTAAAGTGACGGTCCAGAGAAACATGAACCCAGAGTTTATTTCACCATGAATACGAGTCAAACTTCCCTCAAGAGATATTTTACATTGGTTGAAGTAATATCGAGTTTCACAACCAAATAGTTAACAATGAAAGTAAATGGGGCAGTCAGCCAAACGTATCTAAATTGTCATTTTTTAACCACTAATAAAGCTCAAAATATCACTTCACTTCAGCAGTAGCATGAATAGGGTCCCTACACATAAACTGAAGTACTGATAACTTAGTAAGTGAACCCAGAGTTTATTAAAAACACTGTTTTACAAGATTTACCCAACGTCTGGTTTTCATATGAAGGGTGTTCCACATCAGCAGATTCATCATTTTTCTTGCTCTTCATTGACACATCAGCCTGTTGTTCAGGAAGTTACCAGTACTTCAGTTTATGTGTAGGGACCCTATTCATGCTACTGCTGAAGTGAAGTGATATTTTGAGCTTTATTAGTGGTTAAAAAATGACAGTTTAGATACGTTTGGCTGACTGCCCCATTTACTTTCATTGTTAACTATTTGGTTAAACTAAAGACGGTCAAACTGGATATTACTTCAACCAACGTAAAATATCTCGAGGGGGAGTTTGACTCGTATTCACGGTTTTTAATAGACGCTGGGCTCAAATTCCTCTCTTCCATTACTTTACGTCTCTGTCAACAGGAAATCGTTTTTATTTTGTAAATTACTGATTGAGAATCATCAATCTTTGTAGAGTTGTCATAGCTACGTTATATTTCAATCGTAGTTTGTTACTTTGGTTTATTACTTTTCTAAAAGCCAAACTTTTTAGAAAAGTGTCATTTCACAAACCTCTGTGGGTACTTGACGAGCTTTTGTTTAAATACTTCATGTCTCTTTTCTTTCTTTCTTTTTTTTTTTTTTTTTTAAGGACTGTGACTGTTTTGACTATCTGTCATAATCTGAACTCCCCGTCGGCCTCAATGATGTCAGAGCGAATCACGACTCAAAGATACTGATGTGGATGTTTGCAAACAGCAACATGAATGATATTTTTATGGACTAAACAAACAGAAGCACCGCAGCTTCATGGTGAAGAGCTCACCCTTGTGAACGGCCTCTGATAATGTACAAAAGCAGGACGGGCAGCGGTGAGTGGGTTTAATATAGAAGCAGCGGCGGCGGCATCAGACCCAATTACATCCATTAAAAGCTCTCGTAGCCACTCACATTGAGATTCAAGCACCAGCGTTAGACGAATACGTCAATAACAATATGATACGTGTTAAACAGCGTATGAAATATAACTTGTGCTACTTCTGAATAAATCTCGAAGAGAAAGAGAATTCAAATTGGCCTTCAAAAACACACAATTCAGTCAAACTCAAAATAAATATGACAGCACATTAATACGAACAACGATACATGACAATAAACAAAACATAAAAACTTCACACGACCACGTTCCCATTAAAAATGAGTGAGTGGAACAACAGAGCGCAGCGTGCTACAGAGTGACAATAAAAGCAGTGAAATGAAGAGATGACAAACACAAGACACACGAAGGGAACAGATCTGTCAATCCTCTCACTGCTCAAATGACAGCGTTTGCTCAAGCGAGCAGAAAAAAAACAAAAAAAACATTTTCCCTCCTGAAAGAAGGATTCCTCCAAAGACGGTGACTCATATACCTTTGACAAAAACCTCGGTGAAGCACTTCTCCTCCCCGACCACGCACTCGTACGCTGCGTCATCCGAGAGGCTGCACTTGTTGATAGTGAGCGTCCGTTTGTTGCCCACGCTCTCAAACACATACCTGGATGCACAGGGACGACGGGGGAAGATTATTGGAGGAGGGTAAAGACCAAACAAGGAGTTAGAGACAGAGAGAGAGAGAGAGAGATTGTCAGACATAAAGAAAAATAAGAGGCCTGAAGACAAGAAGAGTGACTCAGAATTACAGAGCAACACAAAGACCTTCAGCACTCCCACAAACACACGGCGGCGATGCTGCACAAACTGTGACAAGCATCAAAACGCTGCAGAGACGCCATCACAACGTCTCAATGCACGTAATATGGGAAAGATTTCCATGGTGACGAGCTGCACCAGATGACTCGACTGGCGTTAGTAGTAAGTGTGAGTAAGTGTTTGGAAACTGAATGACGCTGAGACAGTAGAGACAGAGTTTATAATCAATATGGCATTAAATTAGTGTTAGTTTTTACGAGCAAATGGCGAGAGAGGTAAGGTTTTCTCTCCAACTACAACAACAAGCACTGAGAGATATTTATGTCAAACGTCAACGGCTTGGTCAGTTATCGACTCATACTGTTAGCAAGACAGGAGGGTTTTAAAGATTACAAACACTTAAACATCCACTGTAAAGAGAATTAACACTTTGTTGGTTTCTGCTTTTGCCAGCAAGTCCATTTGCAGGTAATTAGTGCATTTATACAGGAGTTATGGTCAAAAACATGTTGTATAGAGTCACAGTGACCTTTGATCTCTGGTCACCAAAATCTAATCAGTGCCACGGGAATGTTTTTGTCAAGGCTTTCTTAAGATATTAGTTGTGTCTGAATTTGAGGTTAGGTG
Source organism: Polydactylus sextarius (assembly GCA_016801845.1). Taxonomy (NCBI): domain Eukaryota; kingdom Metazoa; phylum Chordata; class Actinopteri; family Polynemidae; genus Polydactylus; species Polydactylus sextarius. Next base: position 20,183,420 of record CM028917.1, on the reverse strand, counting down.
GAGACTATTCTGTCTTATTTTAACAAATCCAGCATCTTGAAGCTGCAATGGTTTGATCCTTCACAGTCCAACATCACTTAGCTGAAGTAGCTAAATTAGTTGAGGTAATTAAAGTCTCACTAGATTCAGTATCCAATTCTGGTCACTTTTTTCTGTACGTTGCTCCTCCTACAGTCTCAGAGTTAAGCCTGAGTTCAAGATGAACGATACTTATCAAAACGTTTAATTTAAGAGAATCAGAGGAGCTGAACGTCCTGTCACATGACGCCAGCCTTATGACTACTGACAACGTTGGCTCTGATTGGATAAATCCTTGAACACACTGACCAAATTACATTTATGGAGGAGATGCTGTACTTGTTGCTGGGTTAGCTTACGACCAGGTAGCTACGACGATGGCTATCACTCTTGTCCTGTTTAAAAATGGAGCTTGATTATTTTGTTGACGCTCTCTCAACTCAACTGGCGTCTGGTGGCAGCTTGTGAAGACACTCCCTCTGACCAATCAGTGGCGGCGTCTGTTCACGTCACGTTTTAGTATCGACTCAGCTCCATCGGTTCCTCCACAGAGTAGGAACTAAAACAGTAGCTGGTACCAGGAACTAGCACCAAGTGGAAACACTAGAAACTGAGTGGAGTCAAGTCAAGTAGATGCTAATGGAAAATAAATTAGCTAGGTTAGCTAAGATAAAAATTACAGGTAATAGAGTTAGCTAAGTTAGCTGTGGCGGCTAAATAAGAAAAAGTATCTAAACTAGCTAAGTTAGCTAATGTAGTCAAGTTAGCTGAAGTAGCTAGTAACTGGTGGGTCGTGTCCGTCTCATTTCAATTAATCAGCTTCTTTTCTTGAGACATGAAGCTACAACAGTTGGAAACCTCGAGTCCAACGTATCCCAAGATTCATTGCAGGTGATGTTTGCGATGTGGACGTGCAGTTAAAGCTAAAGGTCACATGACCAAAGTAGTAGGAGGATCACGTTTGATTATTATTATGATTTATATGTGTATAAGTGTTATATATGGTTCTTCCACCATATTAGTTGATGTAGGGATCAAACCGCTCTGATCTAAATGTTCTTGTTTGTTTGTGATGTGGTTTAGTTTGCAACCAAACAACCATATGGTTGAAACCACATGGGAACATAAACATCAAAATACATTAAAATGTCTTTTGGTCATAATAACTAAGATCCACAAGTTTATCATTAAATTGGATTATATTTACTTTCACAGAAGCTGAAACAAAATGCTAAAAGCCTGAAGTTTGTCCTGATAAAGAGCTTTTTGTTCCTCACGTCTCAGGTTTTCTCTGAGGAATAATCAAACTCAAATGATGTATGAGAACAAACAGATGGGTCTGTCTCCGTTTCTGTTTTTATGTCACTAAATAGTTGCACAGTTTCCAGTAAAAATAACAGTTTTCCGTTCAGACGATAAATAAATCCACCTTTATTCTATTCTGGTCTGACAAAAACGACCACTTTTTAAACACTAGATGATAAAATAGTTGTAAGGTTCCCACTTTCTGTGTCATATATACGTAGTTTACGACCTCAAATGTCCACAGTCCACAAAACATTTGATTAGTTTGAGTCAGAAACGGTTCAGGCCACAGACGTCCTCTCTCCCTTTAGTGACTGTGTTAATGAAAACAGGAAGGATCCTGCTTCACTTTCAATGAGCAGCGTGAGGCTCCTCAAAATGGCAGATGGTAGAGGGACTGAAAAAAAATAAAAATTTCCACTGGCGGCAGCTGTACTCTTCAATAAAACACCAGAAGAAACGTTTGAAGGAGGAGGAGAGTAAAAAAAAAAAAAAGTAAAGAGGTGAACGACATCAGGCGGAAGAAGCTCCAAACTATTTACATCGACTTTTAGTCTCAGAACTGTTACTATAGACGTTTACATTAACTATTTACAGGGAAGTGTTGTCAGTGATTGAGTCACGGTGCAACAATGATGCAAGTTGTTAGCATTTTTCAACAGCAGCAGCTTCACTTAGCTTGTGAAATAATTTAATAGCAATGCAACAAACCGTCACAGTGAAAACCAAAACATCTGGAAAACCTTGTTTACTATGTTACCAACTTATAACTAAATAACAACTAAATCAAGTTTATCAGTAGATGGTAGATTCTAATATTATTTAATCTAATATTATTTATAAACACCAACATCAACTTCCCATTAGCTCTTCAAGTTTTTGAGCTAATGATCCGCTAATGGACGCCACCAACTATCAGTCAGTTTTCAAATTATGAACTGCAATTATTAAACTGCAACATTAATGAATATGTTAAAAAATACTGCATTTCTCTAAATAATGTAACTTCTGTTGAGGTTGGAAATGGTGGGTGTGACTTTGTGCAACAACAAGAATAACATTAATGACCATGAGTCTTTGTCGTAAAAGATAAATATCTGCAGTTTTACTGACTTTTATCACAGTGACACAAGTCAAACTCATCTCTAAACTCTAGTTGACACCAGTTGACTCCATCAGTCTCCAGTGGTGGTGTCTGGTGGACTTGGTCCTCTGATGGTTGGTGAATCATCAGTTAATGATCATAATGTGTGAACAGCCCTAACGACTCCATCAGAGGCCGTCGGGACCTGGTCTGAGACCGGGACTGGATCTGTCATGTTAGAAAACTGGAGGAGTCTGAAGAGACTGACAAAGAGCGACAGCCAATCAGAGGAGGGATGTGAGATAAATGCTGCTGCCGTCTCACTGATTCACTCACAACCACGTTTAAAAGTCTGACGTTTTAACGCTTTTTCTTTCATTTTCACTTTCTACAAACTCCCCGCGTCTGATCCAGATGTTACCCGGTACCGGGGAGGTCTGTCGCTGATTTCAGCTCCACCGTGAAAACCGGCGTGTTGCCATGGTGATGTTTACACGCCCGGTTTAGCGGTTTAGTCTGTGTCGGAGGCAGCGTCTTCACCGGTGCTAAATCAACAATAAACGGCTGTAAATCACGGTGAGAAGCAGCGGCTACATCCTGTCTAGTTCACGTGACCAGACGTAGAGTTTGGTGACGTCACGGTGTGATCGGGAGTCAATCACTGACAAGTCTTGTAGTGTGAACACTACAGGTCTCAGACCAGTTGTTGAGACTCCACATCATGGGAACACAAGTCGCCAACGATCACAACAGAGACTGAGACTCACTGATCGATGGTGAAGTCGACTGGTGTGAACTGGGGTTTAGCTACATGTGTTTGGTTTAACGTAGTTGTATAATATTATATTGTGGTAACAGTTAAAAGCCTCAACTCATCCTCATCCACACTTCAACCTTCATACGTCAGTAATTGTCTCACTTGGCTGATGGTTTGATTTCCTGTCCGTTTTTGAGCCACTTGACTTGAACATCAGGGTCGGCCACCTCCACCGTCAGCTGGATCTTCTTGCCCTTGTCGACTGAATAAGCGTCATCCAGCTTCCTGAGGAAAGCTGACAATAAAACGTCCTGTTAGTGCAGTTCAACCACAGCTTTAACAGCCAAATAATCCATAAGTGCCAACCAGCAGCGGCCGTATGCTCGCACACATTCCACCTGTCGTCTCTACTATATAACGTGTCCCGCGAGGCCTTTAAATGCTGCTGGTATTTACAGCCTGCTGCATTACACAGCTCTCATTTCCAGTCTGCTTTTTTTTTTTTTTTTTTTGCCTCGTAAACTTTTCTCTCGCCTCCTCACCGTCACTTTTCTGTTGCTCCACCTTCTTCATCTTCTTCAGCCTCTTCAACATGCCCGTGAAGTCGGTGATGCCGTACTGGAAGGCGATCTTCTCGTAGTCGCAGGGTTTAGCCGCCTTCAAGATTTCCCAAACGTCTACTTCCTCTTTGGGTGCCTCTTGTTTCTTTTCCCTGATTGTGTTTAGAATTAGAAGGTGTTTGAATTAAGATAAATCAAAATGGAGAAGGCGTCTATGAAAATGACGACGATGGTTTTACCTTTTCTTGAGCAGAGCGCTGAAGTCCAGATCACCAGCGTCTTCACCTGCATCTCCACTGGAGTTTAAATGAAAGAAACCAGTCATCGTTCAGTCATAACAACAACAAGACTCGGTGGACTGCCCCCTGCTGGTTAATCTCATCCTTTTTTCATTGTATGCAACATGTAAGCAAAATTAAAAAACAAACAAACATAGAAGAAGCAGAAGCCAAAATAATGAGACAAAATAACTGAGCATCATCTACAAAAACCAGCAGAGATGCTGTAAAGTGGATGTAAAAAGTCTTCACACCCCTGGTGAAGCGCCAAGGCCATGTGCCACGTGTTTCCACCTTTAATGTGAAAATTAACCTGAATAATTCAACTGCAAAACCAACTTGAATGTTTTAAGGAAGAAAAAATAGAAATAACTAACTTAAATAAAGTGGTTGCATAAGTGCTCACACCCTCTTATAATTGGAGATCAACAGATCTGTGATAAAACCCAAAATAAAGTTCAGCTGTTCTGTTCAGTTACATCATCAAGTATCAACGTATCAAATATCATCAGTCATGAGTTTTTAACAGTTTAGATAAATGATGGAGAAGTGAAGTGAAGACAAGTCGTCAACAACTGGTTCAGCAGTGACATTAACAAGAACTGGATGTTCCTCCAAATGTGGTGAGAGACGCTGCCAAGAGGTCGGAAGTTAAAGCTGCAGCTACTAAAGGAGCTGCAGGAGTTTCTGGCAGGTTCTGGTTTTACAGTTTCTGTTATGAGGTTGGATACAAGCTGGACTAAAGTTTGTTAAAAAAAAAAAAAAAACAGACATCAAGTCTCCATCGAGGATGTGTGACGGTCTGATGAGAACGTTTTGGTTTTAACGTCGAGGCTGCGTCTCTCCAGGATTTCAGGCTTTTTTTTTTTTTTTATCTTTGAGATTGTTGAGGACTGATTTGTCTGATTTTTTTGTAAAAATGTGCTGAAAGTTTTTCACTGTTTTGTTGCAATAAAGTTACAGGAACAAGGCAAAGACAAAGACTTTATAATTCTACTTCACGAGTACCGTATTTTTCGGATTATAAGGCGCATTAAGTGAAACAAAGCAGTCAGATAAGTCCTTATACACACACCCTAATATTATGTTGAAGCACAGTACGTATTAATCCGAGAGGCTCCAACTACCGTAGCCGTAACGCTCCGACAATCCATCAAGCAGTGCAGCTTCGTAGTTTACCAAAGTCGTACTAAAACGTTCTGACAGATCTTTGAGCGCCGTGTACCACATAAAATCGGTTCCAGGTCAGTAAGCACAACCAGAATTAATACATAAGGCGCACGGTCGATTTTTGAGAAAATGAAAGGATTTTAAGTGGCCTCCGTGTGTTTCTCAATAGACCACTTCCTCTTGTTGCTTCACAACAATATTAAATAGTTTCCTCCTCTGTGGTAAAATCTGCCCGGATACTGTTTCTCTTGGTCTTTAACACTGATGTTGAAGGTAAATATGAGACTTTTTTATTTTATATATTGCCTTTATCTTCTAAAAGAAACAAGGAAGTGATTCAATAATTTCATCGTAGCGTTTGTTCTTAAATCCACCATAAACACCTCGAAATTTGATAGACGCAGCATCAACATTTGAGGCTGAAAAAAGACTGAAAGCTGCAATGAAATTATTAATTAAAAAAAATAACATGAATGCAGCCACGTTTGTCTGTTTTTCAGTTGAATCTTAAAGATTAAAGGTGAAAAAAGTTCTGAAGTGATTTGTCTTAAATCAAAAACTTGTCATTTTAACAGTTTTTAGACTTTTTATATCTGTGTTTTGGTCCAAATAAAACATCCTTGACTGTAAAAGTGATGAAAAATACTTTATGAGTGAAATGCAATCTGCAAGTGAAGAAGTTTTAAAGAGGCTGAAAGTTTTTTTTTTGGCACAAATGTGACTAAAGGTGATGTTATATGTGTATAAGAGGTTGGACGTTCGCGCTCGGTGCAGAATAATAATAAGAAACTTCACGTCGGAGGAGATGTGGTTGTGTTTCACTGCATAAACCACTTTATTACTCCTCATACACACATTTGCAAGTGATGGGAAACATTGAGGTTGTGTGGAGTCATCAGTCACTTCCTCTGACTCCACAAGGTGACAACTGTTCTACTGTACATGGACACGTCAATAAATGTCTACATGCTCGAGCGCGTGTTGTTTTTTCTGCCATGAGTGGTTTTGGCAGCTCCTTTAACAGTTCCCAGAGTATTTTCCCGGCGTGGTCGAGGCTCATTGAACTCCGCGCAGAAGAAAAAGATAAATGCCAATAAATTCAAAGCCATTCTGAGCAATCATGTTCATCCTATGGATGAACGGTTCATCCAAGGATAACATCCATCCGTGTTATTCTCTCCGTCCCCGATGGGAGTAAATTCTCCCGGGGTGATGATGCCCTCGCTCGCTCGCAGGGCGGCACGTTATCACCAACGGTTGGGTGAGCATGAAAACGGTGTTAGTCATGTTCTGCAGCCGCTGCATCTCGACCTACTTCAAGAAACCATCATCAAACACGACGCCGTCTCAGGGTTTGTTTGAAAAGTTGATGGAAAAACTGAAGTTGATATAAAATTATAATATTGTCACAAATGTTTCATGTGGAAAAAAAAAAATCCACCTTGTTCACGTTGCTGCAGCTGCAGCTCGTCATGAAAACATCAACTGCAATGCAGACGTTTTCTTTCTGCTACTTCTTCAACAGGAAATTACTTTTTCTCCCACTGGAAAAAATCGAAAAATGTTCCCTTTTGTTTCTGTCTTTTGTTGCAGCAACAACTTGCCTTGTTTTTCTTTTTAATCCAGTGAAAAAGTAACATTTTGAAGTCTTGATTCTGGTGGATGTTTGTTTGTTTTTGCATCCACCCGTGTGTAACATCGTCATGACATATGGTCTGTGCTGAATATTTACTGATACGCCTGCACTCATTGCCTTGTCAACAGTAATATACTGTGGTGCAGCTGCACACACTGTGTGAAACACGAGCGGACGTTCAGTTACTCCGATGAATATTTCCTGCTTCTTTTTCCACTCGACCAGACGACAACACGAGGAAGTAAAAATAACCTAAATACATGTCCGGGGGGGTTGGAGAGTTGGAGAACTCAAAAGTCCTCTGAAGAACGTGGAAATCAACCTTTTTTGACCATTTATTAGAGAAGCACCAATTAAAAAATACGAATTTTATCACTACACACTGATACAGATGATTTTTAAAAATTTTCTGGTGATGTTATTATGTTTTATTCTTATTTATTCAATAGATAATATTTAAAAAAAAATATTTTCTAATAATTCAGCAGTGTGTGTTAGACTGGTTGTTTAATAAGACATGTATCGAGATTAAAGGAACAGTATGAAAGATTGTGGTAAAAACTGGTTGTGCAGTCAAATTCAAAATAGTGTCCCGTCCCTCAGAGAGTCCAGGTTTCCAGATCAGTTGGTGGATCCTGCAAGAACCGCTTCTACAAGGAGCGACGAGTCGTCCACTGTCAGTTGATCGTCTGTTGATCAAATGATGACGACTCATATTTGACCAATCTTGTGTCTAATGTTACCTTTCGTATTTGTCATAATTATGATGCTGATGTCATGCTGCGTTCCAGTTGTATTAGGAAGTCAGAATTTCCTGAGTTCCCAGTTGGAAATTTCAACTGGATCACCCCCCGAAGTCGGATTTCCGACTCGGAAAGTCGGAGAATCCTCACCACCCTCGAGTTGAATCAAAGATGGCTGCTCAGAGTGTAAACAGTAGCTCCTGTAATATTCTGTTTATTAGCACTTCTGACTAGTTTTTGTTGATTTAAATCACTAATACACATAGTGTTGTTCGCCGTATATATATGGAAGCGCTGCGGTAGAATAATTTACATTTTTCATGTCGTATATATGAACTACAACACAGGCCGTGCTACAATATCCTGGTAGATCGGTGCCCGTTAACTGATAAGATTAAAATGCTCTGAGTGACGGTGACTAGAGGCTTCTGTCCATCAGTGATGTTGTTGTTTGTTTTGCTGTTTTAAAAGACACACACACTGCTACAGCTGTGCACCACATCCACTGTGCTCTGGATCAGCGGATTGACAACTTTTCCGACTTTGTAACTGGAACGCTGATAACTCGGCTGTGACGTCATTCCCAGCTCCGAGGTAAATTAAACGCAGCATTAACATCACAATCAGTGTTCGTCCAACACTGACGAGGCTGTGTCGCCCCGTTATAGTTTAATTTACTCCACTATAGTTTCAAAATTGGACCGGTGATAAGTGTCCTCTGCATTACGACACTTGGTAGCTGTAATGCTAACGCTAACGCTAATGAAGCGCATGTTAAGCGCGCATGTTGTCTGGGTTGAGTCCTGAATCTCTGGAGACGTATTAAGATCATTTTGTGGTTCATTGACATGAAAATCTAAACATACTGCTCCTGTAAAGTTAAAATTTCAACTTTAATCTGACAGAGAAAATACTTCCCCATGTTTTTGTTCTGGCTGTTCAACCTCCAAACAATAAGATGCAACATATTTGACTTTTAACCAACTTTTCACTTTTCATTTGTCACGTTAACGTCTCTCTGACTCATATCATCTCTAGTATAAATAACACATGTTGACGTCATGTCCAAACTCTGATATCATGTTGTCTAATTGATCATCTTTTCACCTAATGAAGAGAGGAAATTATTTATTTAAAGGTAAATTACAAACATGGCAGACGAGGGGTTGAAGCTTGTGTGGTAAAGTATGAGAACTGACAAATAGAGTCGTTAAAACGGCTGAACAGTCACACGATACATTCACAGAGAAGAAAAACTTCCCACAGGCAGAAGAAGCAGAGACAGAAATAGACGACGAAGGGAAACAGATGCATTCAAAAAAAAAAAGGAAAGAAAAAGTCCCTTCAGAGACATGTCACCAAGACATGTGATGAAATATATAAGACGTTAAACCATGAGGGACTCCAGGTGAAGCAGACGCACTGAGACGTGACAGACTGACTGGAACAAAGTCAGACACAAGTTTAAGAAGAAGACGAACACAGACTAACAGACGCCCGGAGGCAGCGAACTACAGAGCGACGTACAGACCAAACCCTTCGACACTCACGATCGTTTAAACGCCTCCAAGATGTTGTCCTGCTGCTCCTCTTGAGCGGCTGAAACCACAGAGAAAGAGGGAGACGGGTGAGGTTCATTCATTACCCAGCAGGCCTCGGGAGCGCACGAATAATAGACTGATGACCTCGCTAGGCCGCTAAATGATAAGACCTAATGTGTATCGTACTCACTGAGTTATTGGCTGACAAAGCCAGTTACATAGTAACATCGGAGACGCTGAATGGAAGATGACAATAATGTGATTAAGCGTCTGTCTGCAGACCTACCCTGCACCGAGATGTCGAATGTGCAGCTGTCGCACTTGTCTTTGGCGGTGACCTCGCAGCGGTAACCACCTGCGTCTCCGTCCACCACTTTGATGATGCTCATCTCGTACGTGTAGATCTGACGGAGAAAGAAAAGTCAAATGAAACCGAAACACGAACGATACAGTTCGACCGACGGAGTTATTAGAAGATTAAAACGACTTGACTCGTTTGTTGCTTTTCTACAAAACAATATTCACTAAAATAACCACGAAAACGACTCGTTTGATGAGAAACGCCGTCACAAAATCAATTATTTCGACTCCAAATCTCATTTGTTGTATAGTTTTTTGGGTTTTTTTTTTGCAATTATACAATATTAGTCGCCTGGAAATTTATTGATTCTTCTTTATTTTGATTAAATTCTACACAGCGTACATAATGTGTTTATTATTAGCAGCATTATTAGACCCTATAGGTTTTAATGAACAGCTCTGATGTGATGTTGTGTAAATTAGGTTTTTACAGTTGGCAACAAATATGTGGTAGAGCCCATTTAACTCTAAGAGGCGACACTGAGACATTAGACAGAAACAAACCACAAATTAGTTGCTCCAGGATTTTTAGGCCCTTTTTCTGATCATTGGGGCCTAATTTTGTTGCAGATTTTTTTAACAAATTTTAATGAAAGTTGGTGTTTTTAGGAGTTTGGTTGCAATTACGTTGCAGGAGAAGTTAAAGTCAAAGATGCATTTTCTTCCTTTTATAAATCTACTATAAAAACAAGCTCCAACAACGTCTGATGAGAACAAGGCTGAACTTTTTGGACATAAATACAACAACAGCATCGACACGGTGAAGCACGATGGTGGCAGCATCGATGTCAAGTATCATCAGTCATGAGTTTTTAACAGATTAGAAAAATGATGGAGTGAGGTGAACTGGTTCAACTGGTTCAGCAGTGACATTAACAAGAACTGGATGTTCCTCCAAATGTGGTGAGAGACGCTGCCAAGAGGTCGGAAGTTAAAGCTGCAGCTACTAAAGGAGCTGCAGGAGTTTCTGGCAGGTTCTGGTTTTACAGTTTCTGTTATGAGGTTGGATACAAGCTGGACTAAAGTTTGTTAAAAAAAAAAAAAAAAAACAGACATCAAGTCTCCATCGAGGATGTGTGACGGTCTGATGAGAACGTTTTGGTTTTAATGTCGAGGTTTGAGGCTGGAAAATGATCAAATGCTGCGATGAAAGTTTTAATCAGTCTCTCCAGGATTTCAGGCCTTTTTTTTTTTTTTATCTTTTAGATTGTTGAGGACTGATTTGTCTGATTTTGCAGTTTTTTTTTTGAAAAATTGTGCTGAAAGTTGCAGTTTTTGGGCGTTTTGTTGCAATAAAGTTGCAGGAACAAAGACAAAGGCTTCATAATTCTACTTCAAGTGATAAACCAGTAAATCAGTGACGTGTCTGGTCTCACGTCCTCCCTGTGTTTCTAACTTTCTCCGTCTGTTTCTCTGTTACAAAGTTGTAAATTCCTCTTGTTGCTCTACAACAATATAAAACAGTTTCCTCCTCTGTGGTGAAATCTGCCTGGAGACTGTTTCTCTTGGTCCTTAGTGATGTTGAAGGTAAATGTGAGACTTTTTTATTCTAAAAGAAACAAGGAAGTGGGTTCGGATTGTGTGGATCAACATTTTGCAGGAAAAACTTGCTGAAAAGTTGCAGTAATTAGTCAAAAATTCAAGGTTGCACAGAATTAGAAGAGAAATCCTGCAGGTTCTGATAAATGTCCCACAGAAATATACTGACACATTCATCCTGGTGCTACAAACCTTGGTGTTCCTGTCGTACGTCTCTTTAAACTGCAGATGTTTCCCCGCTTTGCTGCCGAGGTCGAGCCACTTCCCCTTCAGCCATTTCATCGTCGGTTTCCTCGTTAAGGTCGTGGAATCCACTTTAGCCACAAACGTGACGTCCTTGCCTGCAGGCGGTTCATTAAATTAAATTAAATTAAATTAACTGTCCATAATTTGAGCCTTAAATTTTTTTTTAGTTTTTGAATGTGACGAATGAACCTTTTGTTGCCGTGACAGACTCCGGCTTCAACACGAACAGGCCGCTCAGCTCGGACGACTGCGACTCTTCCCCCGGCACGCCGTCTGCGAAGAGGATCACGAATTAAAACCATAAAGAAAAACACGATCCGAGAATAAACGTACGACGAACAACGACAGGAGACGAGGCGATCAAGCAAACCACCGAACCAACCCTGGTGTTTTTATTGTGAAATCTCAGTTTTTCCTTGAGTCGTTTTGTTTTTTTTCTTTATGTAAAACCTGACAGAGTAAATCTTCTGGGACTAGAAAGAAAGGAGAGTGGCCCTTTCCTCTTCGTCCTCGGGGGAATAAAGAAACTTCTCACATCACCTCTGTAGCATTCATATTAGATCTGACTCTACAATCTGAAGCTGCAGCTGTTATCGTAGCGATAAGATAAAAAAAGAGCAGCTCTTTCATCCTCTCACTTTAGTTTGTTCGTTTGCAAATAAACTGATGTAACCTCTGTAAGGTGTTTGCTTGTCAGCTGAGACGCTAACGTTTTCATTTCTCTTACCATCAGGAGGCAACTCTGCGTCGGCGGGAGAACAAATAAAAGAGAAGAAGAAGAAGAAAGAGTGAGTCTGTACAGTGTCTGTTCTGTTAAACACAAGTGTTAATTGGTCCGATGATAATCTTGACTTCAGGTGAAGAAAACTCACACGTTAAATCAACGAATGCTCACACTTTAAAAAAACACATTTTTCACTGACTCTAATTAACAAATCTCTCTTTGTCTCCTACAAAATAAAAAACACACACACACATATTTTAATTGCTTATTTCTTTCAACAGTCAAGTTCAAACATCTCTTTAACCGAAGCTGAAAATCAAAGTATGACAGGATTCATCCATCGGCTGCAGGGTCACGTGTTGAATAAGGTCGTATACGCCTTCATAAATCCAGTCACGCCGCCGCGTCACTTCCCTCCGTTTCTTCCACTGCTTTTATGGCTTCAGTTAATTTGATCTTTTAATCAAAAGTGGCCCCGAGGACTGATACAAGTTCACATGTTTGAGATGATTTAAAAGGTTTCAGTTCAGGAAGCTCAAGTGGGTAAAGTTGATCCTTAAATAGCACCCAGGAGAGGAGGGGGGGCACTTTTTGAATGTTTACACTATCGTGTCACATTGAACACTTGCTGTGTTTGTGATTGAGAGTCACTGAGTGAAAATTAACTCCAGTCGACGTCCTTGACTGTTTGGATCTGAGGCGAAAACCAACTGGGACCGACTGACCGATGGAAACACCCCCTCTCTGCAAAAACCACATTCACGATGATTTAGATTCTTTATTTTATGGTCCAATTATTCCCTCAAAATGTCCTGATTCTCTCTAGAAACTTTCTTGATAATAACTTTGTAATTTAGTCCTAAATTTAGAGGGAAATGGAGACAAGGTTGAGGTTGAAGTCGCCCTTCAAAGAACAACTCAATTTCAGCAAAAACTGAAAAAAATGTTTGAGCTTTTACTTTCAAACTATCAACTATTAAGAGAAGTTCCCATCATTTAACTAATTTAAAGACTTTTACAAACTTTAGGATGATGAGAACTAAGATGAGAGAAATTATCTTTAAGAAAAGTTGATTTGTGTTTGATAATTGAGTTAAAACTTTAGCAAACGTGTCGCAGCCTGTGCTGCAGCTGACCACCAGGGGGCGATGGAGAAGAGACGTGAGGTTATTTCCTGTTTCTAACTGTTAATGTTAACCGATTAACCACGATGAGACGGACATAAAACAAGTGAAACCAATGTTTTTTGTGAGTTTATGAGCTGTGCTGCAGCCGACCACCAGGGGGCGATGATAATGTTTTGGCTTTAGCTTTTGTAGACTGTGACGTCTTTTCTTGTTTCTTACTGACTGCTGATGTGATGTTGCCATGACGACCAACGTCCGACAACTTTAATGTGACTAAATGAATCGAAAGTCAAATCACAACATATGAGAATATTTTATATATTAGTGTTTTTCTCACAACTTTAAAGTCTAAACACAAAAAAATGATGATTTTCTATGTTCAAACAGTGACTATAGAAAGATAAACAACAGATGAATAATAATAATAATTTGGAGCCAGAGTTTTTGCAGAAATTGTCAGGAAGTCGTTACGTCTGTACGACCAGTTTCACCTTAAACTATCATCAATTAACTAATTAAAAGACTTTAACAAACATTAGCGTGATGAGAAATATCTGAAATCTTTCACAAAAGTTCATTTGGCATCAACTTTTGTGTTTAATGTGTTTATGATGTGTGCTGCAGCCGACCACCAGGGGCGATGGATGGAGACGTTCTGGTTTCACTTTGGTAGATGTGTGATGTCATTTCCTGTTTCTTACTGAACGTCATCGTTTAATTAAATAAATTTAAAGTCCCAAAACCCAACAGGATCATTTTTCTTCTTAAACGAATCCAAATCTTTACGCCATCGTCGTCACATCACGACGGACGTTTGACTTTATTTTCTTTCTGTTTCTGCTCGACTTTAAATTTCATAGTCGAATGTCTGAAGACAAAGAGATTCTTTCCATTTATAGTTTCATTAGTGCAAAATTACATCACTATTTCCAGAAACCTTCCAGAGGAAATTATCTGGAAATGATCAGGAATTTATGAAGCCGTAACAAGTTAAATAAGAGCTTTTTTTTCTCTCTCTCTCCTTCTTTCTCTGCATTAAAATAGAAACATATCTTTTCCTTTCCATCCATAAAATATAGTTCTATACATAGGATGTATAGTAATGTAATTTCACAGTTATCACTTATTCAGCGTGTCATCAATTTATCATGAGCAGCAGCAGCAGACGGAGACACGACGTCGTTCACGTCGTAAAAGAACGAGCTGCAGGTTTGTTGTAACAATATTCACAGATCACACACAAACATGACGATATATACCCCGACAGGAAGGATATATCCTCTTTTTATATGTATTAAAAACAAATCATTTCAACTTTATCAGATCATTTCAGACTCAACTTCATTTAAAAAAATCACTTGTTTTTTCTCTCGGATGCTTTGGTGAATCCAGTCGAACGACTTTAACTTTAATCACTTTGAAATCATCTTTTCTTATTTATTTATTTATTATTTATCTACCTGACACTTTATGTGACGACTTTCAGGTTTCACTTTCCTTCATCTTTATCTGCTCCGAGGGATTTTTTCTTTTTGTTTGTTATAAAAAAAAAAAGAAATTATGATTGTTTCTGTCATAATTATGTTTAATCCAGTCCTGAAATGCTGAAGTAGTGGACGTCACCAGAGCACAAACACAAGCTACAGGCTGACACATCTGTAGACAAAAACAAGCACAAAACAGGCTGAAAAACATGTGTCGTAAAATATGAAACCAACGCTTTCTGGAAACTGTGTGTGTTTGTGAACATTGTCAGGATCATCAGGATAAAGAGGATGAACACACATCTTCACACACACTAATGTAGTTTTAATGTTGTGCAGGACTTTTATACATAAAGTGTGACGGGAAAACACTGAGGCTACGTCCACGTGACAACAGCGTCGCTGTCGTTAGCGAAAAGTCTCACGTAAACACGCGTTTTGTTTCAGGACGTAGCCACGTCCAGATGTACAACATGACGCTACACCTACAGGTGGCGCTGTAAACAAACACAAACGAAGCCGCAGGATGTGCTAGACCGTCTTCGCTTCGTTTCAAACGCTTCGGTTTTCAAACTATCAATCAATCGACAACTGTCTATCAATTATCAAGTGAAGTTATCATCAACTAACTAATTTAAAGAAATCGTCAAACAGCAGGAATGAGCCAGAAACACAAACCCAGGATGGACGATGTGTGATGATAATGACATAAAGAGTTATTGTGATAAATGTAAGGCGTGTTAAAGATGTCATACATGTACAACAACAACAACTACAAGACCTTCATCTATCTTTACACGCAGTCCTACATCTCGTCTCGTCCAAACTTTTCATTTATGAAACCAGAGATTATAATTCGTCCCCTGAGTCAAGTCGTTTTCCGCCGCGAGCCAACGATGCGTCCGACCGCAGCTCGTTTTAAATCCGACACACCCTCAGTTACCACGTTGTAACTGAAAGTCTCCACCAGCTGCACACACACACACACACACACACACACACACACACACACACACACACACGATGTGTATAGTTACAGTGACATTGACCTTTAAAGTGTCACATTCATCAGAACAGGGGGAAGGAAAAACAACATGGACCAAATCTGAAACCGGCAACGACGCTTTAGTTGAACTTTATGTTAAAGTTTCTTCTTTTTTAGTTCAAAGAGGAAATTATGACAAAGTATTAAAGCTACGTTTAAGAAAGAAATGAAGAAGTTTCTAGTAAATTCTTTCTCTTTTAGCCACAAACACGATGTTGTAATAAATGTTTTAAATGTTTTAAAAGATTTGATATCGATTTGTTTCGAGATGTTTCTGCTTTTTATCAGATATGAATGTATATGTAGAGGACACACACACACACACACACACACACACACACTGTAACACTTTGCTTTATGTTAAATTAAAGGTAAATTGATAAATTAACTTCACGTTTATTCAACCCAGCGAACGATTGGATCAATCGAAGACACGTTTTACTAATAATGTCGTGTTTTCATTCACCGTCTCTCGTTGCACAGAAGAAACTTAACCCTTCACGATACTTTAAATTTGAACCTATATTCTAATCTGAGTCTCTTAGTTAACGTTAATAAATAAAAACCAACAGTGTCTACGTCAGTGTAGATGTGGTAGTGGTGAGTCTGACCAGGCAGCTGATAAACTAAGTGATCAGGGCAGATTTCTAACGTCAAAGTAAACAGTTGTTACAACAACAACACTACGTCTGTTCAACTCAGTAGTGGTAAAGAAACGGTAGAAAACAAGAGTTTAATCTTTTCTTTCATTTTTTAACAACTGACGTTAACTCAAAGACCTCTAATGGTAGGATATAGGTTCAAACATGTTAACACCAGCTGGTCCCTGGTGGTCCAGTGGTTAGGATTCGGTGCTCTCACCACCACGGTCTGGGTTCAATTCCTGGTCAGGGAACATATTTGTTGAACGCTACTGTACCCACCTAACTCTAACACCTTGTACATAACTCTGCACAGGGCTGATCTGTATTTTGCAGTATGTAAAGGATGTTTATATACATAAATGTATATCTAATATCTAAATAGACCGGACAGATTAACACACTCCTATTCACTATTCACATTAGTTCATATTTATTCTACACTGCAGTCCTCCAGCTCAACGTCCATAAGTTTATATCTTCTGTGTATATAACGTTTATTCTGTGTTTTATGTCTGTATGTTTAAATTACACTGGAGCAAAAGAAAAGAACCGCAGCCAAACTCCTTGTATATGTTCACATACTTGGCCAATAAAGCTGATTCTGATTCTGATCAAACCGATTGATCCTGAAGTTGTGGATCTGAACGTCGACTTTATTCTCGACAAAGTGTAAAAACTGTTTTCTGTTTCAGTTTTATTGTTTGTTCCACTGGAATATGAGACGTGTTTTTGTTTTTATTTATCTTGTGATAAGTTGCTGTGAGCACAAATCAGTTATTCAGTATTAGTACACACACACACACACACACACACACACACACACACACACACACACAGAAACACGTGTACAGAAGTTTCCCCTAAAGTATAAATTGACATTTAATCCAACAAGGTGAATTAAAGTATATTCACAAATAGACTCGACTCATAAACGAACAACAAGGTGCGTTTCTCCTCAGGGACTCGTTACTTATGACTTTTAACAGCAAATCTCCATAAACATACATATGCATCATATATTCACACACACACACACGCGTACATAGGTGTCTGAGATCACACAGCTTCTCTGCCATCGGCTACTAAACCCACATGTAATTATTTCCCACATTTAGCTGAATTCATCAACTTCGACTACAGATCGGACGTGAAAGGTCACGATGTTTCAGCAACAGAAACGATCGTCTTCGTTCTTCCTCCTCACGCGTCCGAAACGTCTCAAATTCACAAGAGGAAACTCTAAAAACGAGTAATAAATACCGTAACTTTATATTGATATTCTGAATATTAATACGACAGTAGATGATGTAAATTACGTAAACGTGAAAAATGTTGTTTTTTGTTGTTTTATTTTGAATCTCAGACGTTTTGTTACTGATCGTTTCATGCACAAACACTTCATTTATAGATACTTTTATACTTATTTTAGAAAATATTTCCCATAATTTGTGACATAAATTAGTTTTTTCATAAACTGAATTATTTTACTTCCTCTTCAACTGTTTGAAAATGAGTTTGAAGCATATTTGAGTGAAAATGCTGTGAGAGACAGATTTGATATGACGAAGTATTAGAGCAACTGAAGGTTTAAGAAAATCAAAATAAAACATTTTGAGATTATAGTTTTATAGATACAATATAGATACGATCTCGATTCTCTTCTAGATGAAGGTGACGGGTCACAACCTCCACACGAAGGAGGATGAGAAATGTCCCAGCATGCACCAGGACAAGGACGCAATTGTCAAACAAGTTAGCGATTTAATTAATAAACAAATCAATACATTTAACTTATTAACCTAAATTATCGCTAACTGCTAATCAGTGACGTATGTTAGCGTTAGCGTTAGCGTTAGCTATCAGTCACTAATTCCATTAATCTGACAGCAGGGGTCTGTGTTATTGACTCCTGCAATAATTAACTAGGATATTAAATAACTGTATTTTATTATTGACTCATTGTACAAATGCTCCTGTTTGGAGCTGCCAGGGTCCGACGACACACCCGTCACCTTCATTAACTGAGCTTGTCGTCCTAAACCAGAGACTGACTGACACTGAAACTTGACTTGGACTTATAAGATATGAAAGTTAATCTACTGACACTTTGAATCATATTATTATATTTAGTTTTTACTGTTTGTTTTGTGCCACTAGGGTTGCAGCTGAACATGAAGGTTAAAGTTGTATCAGTCTATTCACTGTAACAACAGTCTAGATTTTAGCATCATTGATTTGATTTTAATTTAATTTAATTTCAGTCACATCTACTCGTCTCTGTGGGGCTGTGAAACTATAACAACTTGTGATCTTTTACCAGCTGTCTTTTCAGTTTCTAGCAGCTGCCACCGTGTTGCTTTTTTCCTGGATTATCGGCCGGTTTTCATCATATTGTTGTAAAATCATCGTCTGCTCTACAGCTGTGAAGTCGCCGCTCTGCTACTGTTTCTCTTCTCCATGTTTGTGACTGGACATCTGCTGCAAACTCCGCCTCTTTTATGTGAACTCTTTATTGGAAAAACCTGGGTTGACTAATCGAGTTGATAACCAGCTCAGTAGGAGCTTAGAGAGACTGAGACTGTTGGTTAGTGAAGCAGAGAACTGGCAGAGATCCTGGGTCTGTTCAGGCCTCAGGACTATTAATATAACAAACATCTTGTCAGTTTTTAATCCGTCACCAACTTGATGGACATGAACGAGTCTGTTGACGCCATCTTTGTTTGTTGTCATTCGGTCGTCATGGAGACGTGTCTCATCGTCTTTACGTAGCAACTAGCGACGACTTGACGTGTAACGGTGAAGTTTTCACCACAACAGAAACATGAATTTGTTTATCTTCCTGTTTTATTCTTTGTTGTTGTTTTTACTTAAGTCTCATAATTTCCTCTATTTTTTTTTTTGTCTTTTTTATTTAATCCAGACTCTTCTTGTCCGTCTCATCTTGTTTCTTCTAATCCTTTTCATCATTTAACATCTAAACATCATGTGTTTGCAAGTTCATCACTTTAATTTTACATTTTCTTCTTTATATTTATTTCAAACTTTCTGTCAAATCAATAAATGTTTAATCAAGTGAATGTTCAGTCAGGATCGTAACGTTAACACTGATAACTGAGAGATGATGTGAAACATTGATCTGCACGTGTCACGTGTATGAAACACACACTCCCACACACTCAGCACCTACATATATACATACATACAGTGTGATGTTTGCCCATAAATTAAACACCTTCTATTTTGCTCCTAACACCTAATTTAATTAGCATCTGTAGCTCTTAAAATACACTCATATCATGTCCTCAGTGCTATTAAAAGACTGAGTGTGTGTGTGTGTGTGTGTGTGTGTGTGTGTGTGTGTGTGTGTGTGTGCGCACAGTGGGGTTCATGCATCATCTCCACGCTTCGTTCCTTCACCACAGAAGTTCACAGCTTCTGTGTTTGTTTCATCTTTAAATCTTACCATCGTCCTCCTCGGGATCGTCTGAATGAGGGAAACACACACGTTACAGTGAAGATGATGACGATGATGATGAAGAAGATGATGTGCTGTTGTTTATATCCATGGGACAAACAACAAACAAACAAACAAACAAACAAAGCGGTGAATCCACGTTGTTTTTTCTTACCCTTCTTATCTGCAACAGAAAAAACAAAAAAAGAAGAAAAATGTTCAATCTTCAAGATTTTTTTTTTTAAATTAAATACACTTGTTTGTCACTAACTATTGTAGTTTAGATTTACTGTACATATTTCTATTATTATTATTATTATTATTATTATTTTATTTATTTTTTTTACAGAGCGCGACTCTGATTCGACGGTGGTGGAGACACTTACCAGCAGGGGCTGCTGCAGCCTTGTCGCCTGGAGCTGCTGCAATTAAACAACAATTATGTAAATTAATTTGAACATAACTCATTATTTATATCATGGCAGCAGCAGCAGCAGCAGCAGCAGCAGAAGAAGAAGAAGAAGAAGAAAAGTCACAGAGTTTAAAAGTATTGGTGTTTAAAGAGGCGACAACGACGACCATGTTGTTTTGACAAAACGTCACAGTTTCACTTTAAGAACGTGGGAATATTCATGCAAAGCTTCTTTTTTTATTTGTACTTCGCTTCCCAACAGTGAGTGATTCAGAAATAGCGAAGCAGAGATAAATATAAATATGTTTCTCTGTGTGTGATCATGATGAATAATTGGGTTTTTAAAAAAAATCAGAAAAGGAAGAAGAAGAAGAAGAAGGAGGAGGAGGAGGAGGAGGAGGGAGGGTGGGGCGGCCTCAAGACAAAAATGTTTCTGATGGGATAAATACATCAAAGATCCAGGATCCAGGAGGATCTGGGTTGGTTTTTTCGAGGCTCGTGGGTAATGAGATGGCAGATTATGTCAGACAAACTAAAGCGCAGGAATAATTCAGGTGCGTTTCAATAATTTCCTCAGATCTTTGGCCTCGTTTTAAACAGACGCTGCTTAAATGTTTCACTGCTTTTATTTTGAAGGAAAGACGGAAATAAACAACAGCGAAGCAACGTTAGCAACACATTTGATGTCTTAGCTTAGCTTGTTAGCATGCTAACTTTTGATAATTAGCATTACGCTAAAATGTGATGCAGCTAAAAACTTACACTTACACTGTCCTGTGGTTTTCTGATGATTTAAATGCTAATATCAGCCAATTAGCTTCATGATTAGCTTCTTAGCTTAGCTTGTTAGCATGCTAACTGTTGGCAGTTAGGCCAAACTAAATAAAAATTAACCTAATAAAACGTTAGGACACATTTCTTTACATTTCTGCTTTTGTCCATTTGTAATAAGTTACTTTACTAATTATAATGAATTATTATAAATGAATCCACCAGGGGGAGAATGTTAATTAGCGAAAATTAACACTTTGATGCTAAACTAATTATAAAATATTAATATAATAATTATTATTCAGGATTTCTTTTACAAGTAACAGGATATTTTCTCTAAGTGTAACTACTGATCAGGTGTGTAGCAGCGTATCAAGCCGGTTTAACATGTAGCTTAGCTTGTTAGCATGCTAACGTTTAGCACTAAACTCTAAATGTAGCCAAAAGGACATATTTCAAGCAATTATAACATTTACTACATTTGCTATCTTATGGTTCTCTGATGCTCCAAATACTAATGCTAATGCTAAGTGTTTAGCTATATGTTTAGCATCTTAGCTTAGCTTGCTAGCATGCAACTGTTTACCACTAAATTAGCACTTTAAATACTAATATCAAGTATTTAGCTACATGTTTGGCATTTTTACTTTACTTGTTTTTAAGTAAAGTAAACTAATTTTATAAGTTTAAAAAAGAAAGTAAATGCACTTTAATTAATTTAATTTAAACTTTAATTTAAATTAAGTGCTTTAATTTTTGTTTTAAGCCACTTTTTACTTTTACACTTCTACTTTTGTCCATTTGTAACAAATCAAGTTGCTGATTTTGATGAATCATTATCAATTAATTCACTAGAGCGAGAATGTTAATTAGCTAAAATTAACACTTTGATGCTGAAATAATTATAAAATATTATATATTTTATACAGAAACCATCATCATGACAAAACACTCTCAGTAAATAAAAAAAAGAAAAGATGTAAAACTCCTGTTTTCTGTTTGTTCCTGTGTTCAAATGTTTAAAAAATGATTTCAGGTCTTTTATTTTGTAGAGGAAGTTCAGAAATGAACGACAGTGACGCGTCGACAACGAGCCACAACTGGTGTCCCATGAGTCTCTTTAACAAGTGGTGGCTAAGATATCAAGGCTTGGCCTTGGCTGCTCAGCGCGGCTGCTGCTCTATGTCTGGCGGTGGTTGGTGTCGGGGAGGTGTGGGGGTGCAACGCATCTATTTTGGATAAGGTTTGTTTTTCAAGCAGCAATCTGTTAATGCTTCTCTCAGCGCTTCGGTCCAGAGTGGAGATCCGTGACACATAGGGCAGTAAAAAACTTTCTTTAGATTCCTGCTGAAGCATCAATCGCTTTAGTGTAAATCTGAGAGAAGACGCCAGACGTCGGCGTCGAGGTGTTTTTCATCTGACATAACGAGGAGGAGGAGGAGGAGGAGGAGGAGGAGGAAGGTCTGCTTCTGTTTCTGTGAAACAATCTTCACCCCAGAAAGAGATGAAGAGACGACGGGTGGGGGTGCTTTAAATAAATGTCATAAAATCACCATAGAAACAGATTCCTGCTGTTTCAGATACGCGTGATTAATGATGTAACCATTTTCCCGTTGCTCCAGGAGGAATATTTAAGACTCTGGGAGGAAATTTTCATATTTAAAGTAGAGTAAAAGAAAAAAAAAAAAAAAACCTTTTTATTTATGAGTTTTATGAAGCGAATCCTTTCATCTCGTCGAAGCCTCCGCACCTGTGATGTCACGCTAACACAGACCGGTGTGAATCAAGGAGGAGAAGCACAAAGTGTCACATTACTGTGACGTTGTTTGATGCTGACGAAGCGTTTCCACACTTTCTCGTTCATTGTCGACTAGAAGCAGCTGAACAAGTCAAGAAAATGAGAGTAGTCGAGATTTATGCTCCTAAAAGTCTCGAGTTGAACTGATGTATATTTACCTGCAGCGTAACTTTTGATCAGAGGCGAATGAAACCTCGTTTCCTAAACGCTACATGAATAAAACAAATATTTTAGTCACACGATAAATAGGAAAAATCCTTAAAGACTCTGGAGGGAAATTAGACTTGCTAATGATGCTAATTTATATTCCAGCTGACAACCTTTTTTTTTTTTTCCTTTAGTCTTAACAAAACTAACTTTATATATATATCTTCACATGATGTTGTCAGGAAGTTTTTCACTTCGTTAACAGGAAACAAAAACATCAAGAGAAAATATTTAAAGCTTCTTGGGCCAGGAATAACAAGGACGGAGCGGAAAAACGGATAAAAGAAGGAAAAAGTTAAACAGCGGTGAAACAATGTTTCTATGAACGCAGCGTTTTTCTCACGTTTGTTCACGTGTTCATTATATTTATATGTTGGAAATTAAAATTATTTCAGTGTTTTTTGTGTTGAAGGTCACAGAGGTCAAGTAAAGTTTGGTTTGAGTTTTAGTCCAAACTAGAAGAAGTGATATTTTGGATCAAAATGAAATGAAATCCACTTCGTTTAAAACGTAAAACCAGCGTTTTTTAGTGCTGATTATTAAAAGTTTCAGCAGAAAACAAACAATAACTGATAGAAGATTAAAAATGAGAAAAAGTTGACAACATTCAAGTTATTAAAGTTTTATCCTGAGGTGCTCAGGTGATCTAAACACTCCAAACCATCTTAGCTTAGCTTGTTAGCATGCTAACTTTTGCAGTTACACATTTACATAGTGAAAGGTAAATTAGGACATTTACTCAACTACTACACATTATTTTATTTATTTTTTAATGCTACTTTTAACTTTTCATCATCTGTTTTAGTCATGTTTAACATGTTAGCTTAGCTTGTTAGCATGCTAACTTTTGTTAGCGCTAAATGTTGACCTAACATAAAGTTACACATTTAAGTGGTGAAAATTAGATTAGATTATTACTTTTTATGCTACGTTTTACTTTTTGTCCTCTATTTTTTGCAAATCAAAAGAACCAAATAAACGTGTTCAGCATCTTAGCTTAGCTTGTTAGCATTGTTAGCTAACATTTGTTGTTAGCTAACACGATATGCAGCTGAAAGTAAACCAGTAACTTTGACTATTATAACATTTACTGTCCGATGCTTTAAATAAAAATAAAACCTGCTGTTTAGCTACATGTTTAGCATTTTAGCTTAGCTTGTTAGCATGCTAACGTTTGGTAATTAGTGATACAGAAAATGTTTGTTTGTTTTTTGACACATTTCCACTTTTATTTAATTTTGTTATTTTTTTGTTTTACTTTTCTACTTTTGTCTGTTTTCAAGAGGGTTTTTTTTTATAATTATAATAAATTATTATCAGTTAAATCCACAAAAGAGAACAACAAGTAGCTAAAATTGCCATCTGGATCTGGATCTGGATCTGGATCTGGATCTGGATCCTTGTGGACCAGCGGGTCAAATTTAAAGTCAAACCATCAGTATGATCAGTTCGTTAAGAAAAAGTAAAAGAAGGAAAACTCTTGAAAGAGCTGATGTTTTTCCTCATCTCTCATATTTAATTGAATAATCTGGGCAGATAGGGCAAATCTACATCATCTCAATTAGTGAGTGTGTGACGTCGTTTTCTGCTGTAGCTTCACTTTGTGATTAAACCCGATAACGTTAACTTCTTCTTCTTTTTTGCTCTATAATTAACTATAAGTGACTTGTTTCTCCTTCAGTTCAGTTTATAAAGTCGTCGTCAAAACAAACGAAACCAAACAGAAAAAAAAAAACAAAGCAACGACCTTTGAACTCTGATGATCACATCCTCCATTTTTAATCATTTCACTCCACATCTGTCCGTTTCTTTCTCGTTTTTAAACATATAATGTCTTTATTACTTCTTCCTTCCTCTTCACTTTGCTGTAAATCCCGTCTCAGCACTTTTTTTTGTTCCACAGTTTCTTTGTCCTACTTTAATCTAATTCCACTTTCTTCTAAGTAAGAAAGATGGAGCGCGAAGAGGTGGAAACTAAAACTAAAGAAGAAGAAGAAGAAGAAGAAAGAGCTGAAGGAGTCGGGCCAACGTGGGGTCAAGGATGGCGTGAAGCTTCACGTTAAGAGCCGGAGGATATTGGGTTCGTCAGATGAGATATCCACCGTTTATATTTAACAAATATCATGTGAGATGCTCGTTGAAAGACGGGTGTATTTATCAGTTTTCGCTGACCCTGTTGATTTTAAATACGCCCATAATTATAGACCGTTTTTATTTCCAAAAGCTTATCACTAATATCATCTTTAGGACTTTTAGTGCTTCACCGAACGGCTCTGACCATAAAGTGATGAAGATGAAGGAAATGTAATAATATCTAGGTTGAAGCGTAGGAGGAGCGTGTGTGCTGGTGCAGCAGAGAACGATCTGACCACGAAAGACTGAAACATGTAAAGCATTTCTGATCTGTCACGGCTCTTACAACACCAGCATCCAATAAATGGCATGTAATGTTCTATATATATACGTAAAGATATCGCTATGGATTATAAGGTTACATATTAATAACCTGAACTAAATTATTTTTTCAACACTTGGTGGCAGCAGAAACAAGATCCACACTGAGACGACAGATGGTTTCATTATTAAAAGAAACACAGACGAATATGAGCAACGTCCGTTTTATGACTTTGGTAAATTAGGACGATTTCACAGTAATTCGGATGTTTGGTTCGTTTGTTCAGATCTGAGAGTTTGTTGTTAAGAGTTGAAATAGTGAAGTGGTAGGATTTGGTACTGCAACTGATTTCTAATCGATTCAATTTGAGATATATTCAGATATTTCAGGGTTTTTTTTTGGATATTAAAGAGATTTTCACAAAACTAAAACTGCATTTGTTACAAAGATGAATGTTTCCATATGACAATGAACTTTTTATTGACTATAGCCACAGAAATCACTTTGAGTGAAGTCACAGAGACTATAAAATGTTATATATTGTTCATTTACTATTTTATTTTTCCAAGAAAAAACTGAAACATTCTCTGAGAGAACACGTTTTCATGTTTTCCGTCCTTCCCGTACCGATATTTCTCACAATATTTCTTGAGGTAAAAAAGATTTTAAATTTTGCACAAACCTTCAATTGAAGATCAAATATTGTTATGACCTCACAAAATACATGTTTTAACTCTTATTGAACGTGACATCTCAATCAAATGACATCAAATTTTGCCCAAACCTTCATCTGAACATCAAACGTTGCTATGACCTCACTAAAGCGCAATATCTCAAGACATTTTCAATCACATGTCTTCAAATTTGGCACAAACTTTAACTTGGATTCAAGGATAAACTTGTTACATTTTGATGATCAGAGGCCAACGTTTAAGATCATTAATCTCTAATTTGGTAGAATTCTTATTTCCTTCAACTGCATTGGTTCGACCTCGTGGTAGAAATTCAAATTTTCTGCTTTTGATCTATTTTATTGATAAAAAATAAGATCATCATCACTGCTAATGGAGTTTGTTTGCTGTCTATACTCTCTCATTCTGCAATAAAACAAAGCATCAGTTGTATTTTATATGTTACATGACGCAAAAATTGGCTTTAACGTGTCACGTTTTACGACTCTGAGACCCGACAACCCGTCTGATGTTTCATCACGACTTGTTTTAACCTGAGAACAAATATTAGCATCGTTTACTGGTGGAAACAATGAGCAGATTAACGTTACTGTTCTCATCCTCCACACAGCTTCTGTGTCTCTCTGTCTCTTGATCTCTCTCCCTCTTTCTCTTCCCGTTCTCCGTTTGAAGGGTAACCTCTGTGGAATGTGCTTCGTTAATCTCCCCTGACATTTCCCCGTCTTTCCTCTTTGCGGCACGTGTCTCCGTGTATTCGTGTTCAGTCGAGTTGAGCCAAAGGAGTCAGGCCAAGCCAAACATTTGAATCTTTAAATCTTTTCTCTCTCATTGTCGAACAAAGGCACAAAAAAAAAAAAAAAAGACTCACATTCAGACAAATATGCGTTTGTCTGAATGTGTTTTCTGAGCAACCGTCTCTTTAAACTCACGGTTTGATACATCTATCGCCACCGTCGCTGCCGCTTCTGTTGCTGCTGCTGCTGCTGAGGAATTCGCTGCTTAAGTGGTTTTGTTTCTACCGGAGCTTGATGTCGGACGACTGCTGAATACATTAAGTCACTTAAGCGTGTCTACAACCGTGAGCTATGGCAACAGCAGACGTGTTAACTAGAGAGACGAGGGGCCCCGTGCGGCCTCCTCCCCGCCTGAACGCGACGCCATTTGGCGGCAACACGTTCCCACTGCTCATAGTTTGTTAATGCCGTTTGGTGTCACAGTGGTCAGGCGCAGGTGAAACTATGAGCTCGTGTTTCTATTTGTGTTTGTTAACACGTAACTGTGTATATATATTTATATACAGTACATACAGGAACAGATTGAGGTTTAACTGACTCCTCAGACCTGAAAGTCTTCATCACTTCATCATTTATGAGACATAAAATTCTTAGCAGATAGTAACTTGTCGTAAACATCTGTGCATCTTAGCTGATTACTGAACCAATCAGTCAGTATCTGCTCATTATATCCTGCAACTTGCTCATTTCAATAAATATTGACATTTACGATATTTTTTTTTTCTGCAAAACATAAAATGTTCTTGTGACAGCGTCAAACTTTCAGTTTACTGTGGAGCGACAGTAGTAGCATGTAAGGTACATACGCTGGGGACATAAACAACGTTAATAGGAAATTCTTCGTAAGCTGGATCGTCTCATTTTGTTTGGCTGTGGTTGATGTTAACCGGGTCGACCTGGTGATGACTACACGCCAAGACTTCGATGACTGGATCATTCACAGTCCAACCAAAGTTAACCTAAAGTAGCTAAGTTAGCTCCTTCTCCTAAGGTAGCAAAGTTAGTTAAGGTATCTCAAAAGTTACTTTCGGGGCTACATTAGCAAAATTAACAAAAAGTAACCAAATTAACTGAAGTAGCTAAATTAGCTAAGTTGGCTAAAGTAACTAATTTAGCAGGAATAAGTAAATTATCACAGATGGGCAATTAGCTAAGTTAGCTAAAGTAGACAGTAACTCTTTGATCCAACACAGCCCAAGATTCAATGTAGATGTGCAGTTAAAGCTAAACTGGGTTGATGATGAATTAAAATGAACAAAAAAAACCTGAAAGTTAAATGACATTTACAATATTTTATCTGTAAAACATAAAATGTACAGTGAATTGTTGCTTCATTTGGCTGAAGTTACTATGTCAGCTGAAATAAATTAAATTATCTGAGGTATCAAAGTTAGCTAAGTTAGCTGACGTAGCTAAGTTAGCTGACATAGCCAAGTTAGCGATAACTTAATAACTTATTAAATGACAATGACGATATTTTATCTTCCTTCTTTCTTTCAACAATGTTGAACAGCAAACTTTTAGGTGTCGTCGCTACGTGACAATAACATGTAGCGTAAATACACTAGAGACGTAAACGATGTAAATAGGAAATGCTCTGTCGGCTAAACTGTCTTATTTCGTTCAACAGTGGCCGATGTTTGAGTTGAGACACAGCTTTAGCGTTAGCAAAAACCTAAATATAGCACCTTTAACAAATCAAAAAATAAATGTATAGGTTCATATAAATCTTTATAAAGATCTGAAAAATAAGACAAAACTCATGTTGAGGGACATTTAAATCGATTTTCAGGGTTAAAACTGAAGCAAATCTGAAGCTCGCTGGAAAAAGAAAAAGTCGTAAAAAGAAGCACTCCAAGAATTTTACACGTCCAGATTAGTTTACTCATCATGGAGAGTACTACTGCGCCTGTAAAAGTAGTTGTAAGCTGTAAAAGTGCCTCAGAGTTCTCTGGAGGAGGCTTTCATGAGGCCGGCTGTGAATTAATCAGTGTGCTCCAGTCCTTTTTGTCCTCTGGGACTTTCGTCAGCGTCGGCTGGAAGTCTGCGTTGAAACCGTGAGACCGAAAAGAAAAGACGCAGAAGTTTAACAACTCGAGGAGCATCTGATGGAAGATGTGATCAAGTTGCATCATGGGAGGTGTTTTTGACTTGTCAGTGTGACGTCACAGATTTTTTTACCATAAATGCAGCAGAACTGACTCTAGTTTGATTCTATTTTGATTAATCTTTCTTTAACGAGCTCCCAGATTTTCCAGAAGCACGAAGCTGAGCTGCTGAAAAACAGTTTAGTCACGAACTGTTGATTTAATTTGATGATAAAAGCTGATTATTTCAGGTTTTTGTCTTCAACCAATCATATTCCTCCGGCTTTTAAGAGCTTCTCTACTTCTACACTGATGTTTTCAGTCACTAAAACTTCAATTTAACTCCATTTTATACGGATATTTTCTGCTACAATCCTACAGGGATATTCCTCTTTGCTTTTTTTTTTTTTTTTTTTTTTTAAAAAAAGCACCTTAATCCCACTTTAAAAGCGACTCACTGCGTTCTTGTACCCGTGATCACACCGGTGCTACTGTACTTAAACAGCGTGGCGGTGCGACTGAGAGGTGTTTTTTTTTTTTTTTTTACTTTTATTTATTTTGTATTTGCATAATATTCAAATATACATTAAAATAAGAGTAGGGGATATTTGCGGCGGAGGTGTAAAGAGAAGAAGATTAATATTCAAATATCTATTTATAAAGCCGAGGATGAGGATGAGTATCAATGGTATTATTGGCGCTTGGCTGGCGTCCATGTTGGGGGCAGAGCGTGACTGATGGAGTTTCACCGTTTTATGACGAGGATGGAGCGAGCCGCCGCTGTCGGCAGTATTCGTGGTACACTTAAGCCTCCCGCTTCCATCATCACTCAATAATATGCAAAGTTAATTTGACAGTTTTAAAAGCATCACGAGGTAAACGGATGAACTGTTAGCGACCATTAAATACTAGCTTGACATGCAGGTTAGTAAAAAAAAAAAAAACAAAACAACGTCAACATGTTTTGTTTGTAATTGTCACATAAAACCATCTGAAAGTTTCAAAGGATCCAGTTATTTTAGCTGTTTTTCAGACAAATATGAGATTAAATATTATTTAAACAACCCGTCAGACATGTTTCTGTGTTTGGATTTATGACACAAAGAAGCTTCTCTGCAGCCAATGTTGATTTCGATCGACCGAAATGTCAATTTTTATTGTGCTTGCGACCTTTTGTCTGAAGTTGTGAAACTGCCAGCTGGTTTATTTGTCCATTTTGGATGAAAAAAAAAAAAAAAAAAAGAGAAAGAAAAAGAAGAAGCTCTGATCGCGGACGGGAGCAGAGGGAGACATTAGCATGGTTGGATGACCTACTTTTTGTTTTTGGCTGCTGAGCTGCAGCTACTGGCATAAAAAAAAAAAAAAAAAAGAAAAAAAAGGAAAAAGAAAGAATATTTTTGATATTTATAAATAAGATTAAGGTTTAAGTGAAATCATATCACATCAGAGAAACATGACAGTCAAACTCTCCTCCAGTCTTTTTATTCTGTCCTGCATGTTTCTCATTTGTAATTCTGCAAAATTCATTGTTTTTATTACGAAATATTATTAAATATTAAATATACAGAGACAAGTAGATTCACTGCAAATGGTTTGAAACTCACTAGAGTTGTCATACATTCAAACCCGCGTCATAATTCCTGTTAAAATATTGAATTACTTCAACCCGCACATAAATATGTAAATTTTATGAACATGTTATACATTTATTTATATTTTTATCTACTCTTAGATGGAGCAGTTGTAACAAACCAATATCCTCATGAGATCAGTAAAGTATTTGATTTTTTTCTGTCATTTTTTTCAAGCGTCTTCGATTCTTCTTCATGACTGTTTGTTGGTTTTTCTTCCTCAGAATTTGGATATTTGGGTGTTGATCAGATAAAATCACTTATCTGAACATTGAAAAGTGTTATAGACAGTTTTGCAGTTTTGGTGGAAGCTGTATAATAATGTAAAAATGTCAAACAACAAAATATGCTTAAAGGTGTTAAATGTAAGTTTTTCTTCAAAAAGCTTCAACTATTATCACGTTTAGAAGATCAGATGTTTATCGTACGTTGTTCGAACAAAGCTACTTCTTCCTCTTCTGGGCAGGAAGCTGCAGTGATTCGCTTTATCAGAAACAAGATGGGTTGACGCTAACTGGTTAGCATGTTGACTTCAGTATAAACTGAAACAAAACAAGAGAGTTTGCAGTAAGTAAGAGCATGAACATTTCTATTCGACTGGCTAACATCGGCTTTAGCTGCGTCCCGATTCGAAGGCTACAACGGTCGGATCCTTCACAGTCCAACATTTCCCAAGATTCATTGCAGTAGCAGGTGACGTTAGCGATACTGACTTGCAGTTAAAAATAAACTGGGTGCATAATGACCCTAAAATTAACAAAATGGTGAATTCTTTTTCAGTTAGCTAAACTATCTGAGGTATCAAAGTTAGCTAAGAAAGCTAATGTAGCCATGTTAGCTAAAGTAGCAAGTAACTTTATCTGCAAAACGTAAAATGTACGGTCAAGTCTGAAGGTGGTGATGTTTAAACGTCATCTTAGCATGTAGCATGTTGTAGCACGT
Source organism: Polydactylus sextarius (assembly GCA_016801845.1). Classification (NCBI taxonomy): domain Eukaryota; kingdom Metazoa; phylum Chordata; class Actinopteri; family Polynemidae; genus Polydactylus; species Polydactylus sextarius. The sequence continues at coordinate 20,151,976 of CM028917.1, read as the reverse complement.
AACGTTGATGTGCTACAGACATAAACGATGTAAAGAGGAAATGCTGAGTGGACTAAACCATCTTGTTTGATTCGGGGATGGCCAACATAAGCCAACCAACTGTTGACATTAGCTTTAGCATTTAGCTTCATTTAGCTTTAGAGTTAGCAAAAACCAACATGTAGCAACTTATAAAAAAGAAAATCAAAGCTGAAAGTATTTATTCTGGAGTAAACAGTAACATTAATCTTTATAGAGATTAGAAAATAATTTTTAAAAAAGTGTTAAATGTCTGACAAGTTTAGTAGAAATGGTCATTTGTTTGGGAACCGATGGTTTCCTCTATAAAAACGTATACATGCATTTGTTGGGTTCATGCACGTTAAAATAATTGTCATATTGTGTAGAAAATAATTTGCAGATTAGTGAATAATGTGGATTATTTTTGTTACACTTCATTAAACCTTTTAACAGCTGCTGTGATTCGGGGGGTTCGGTCTCAAGGTGGTTGTGATGTGAAATATCTGGTTTATTTTACAAAGTAAAAGGTCGCTAATAATGTCGTTAAAACCCTCAGAGGAGCTGATGTTCTTGCGTTTGTTGTTTTTATGCCTGTTGTGTCTGTGAACTGAGGGATCACGCTCACGTTCCTGCGGGGGCGTGTGAGTACAGGACGGTTGTATATAACTGGTTTATGGTGATGATGATAAGAATTATGACTTGTTTGGATTCCTCCAGTGATGTCTTTCTCTCCCCCGTCTCCCCCTCGTCTCCCTCTTCTCTCTCCCACATGCGAGGATGAAGATTTATGGATGAACAAGAGGAGGAGGGGGCGGCGGTGGTTGTTGCAAAGGGACGGATTTGGTAATAGAGTTGGAACGGGAATAAAAGGGGGTGTGAAACCGAAGATTAGATTTTATGGCACTGTTGCAAAGTTTCTAGATGATTTGAATGAACTGTTATTACGTGAATAAAACAGTCGCAACATAAGAAAACAATTGCTAAAAGCAAGTCTAATTTAGGGATGAGGAATCTGTGGTGTTCGGTAAACAAAGACGGGCTTTAAATACCGTATTAAACTGTCAAGCTCTTCAGCTTTCCATTCATTTTCCCTTTTTTGTCTTCCAGCTCACATCAGCGCAGCCTTGTGCTCCAAATAGGTCAAGGCCTCCCTCAAATCACAGAGGAAGCTCTTAGAATAAAGGATAAATTCAGGCGGCGAATCCTCCGCTCACATCTCTGCATCTCTGAGGCAGCGTTGGGAGACTCTTTGTTAATGATATATCAAGACACGGTTAACTTTTCACGCTCTCTTTGTAGGACCTCATGGCGCAGTCGCTTAACTCTGCATCTGTCTGTAATCCATCAAGCAGCGGGTGCATACCTGTGGGAACCTGATGATGGCCTTGGCATGAGGTAACGCTACACTTGGACCATTTGTGAGACGTGGGGTTTTAGGGGGGTGACAGGATGTTGGACTGCTTTTACACTGCAGCCTATAGGGGTGACGGGAGGTTTAACCTTCCACTAAACAACTGCTACACTGCAGAAACAAGAAGATATACTCGTAGATGCTCAGTATCCTGGGAACCGCTTCAACTATGGCTTAGATCAAAGACGTAGACTTCAGATATAGTGGATATCTCATTACACAATCCCTGCCCGGTCCTTAATTAGGACTCGTTTTCCATGAATTCTGGGTCACATAATAAAAAATCATTGGTGTGGACCTGTAGCAGAGCAGGACTGAGCTGCTGCTGCTGTTGTTTCTTATTATCACAGAGCTCTCAGTACATTTGCTGACTCGTCAGTCAGCCTGAGGATAATGTCTTTGGCTAACACAAAAAAAGAAAAGTAAAAAAAAAGGCTGCTGTATATTTCCAACAGGTCACAACAGTCTCCTAAAACCCCTTCCATTCTTATTACTCGGTCAGCAATATTGTTTGAAAACTGCAGATCACAGGTCATTTCTCTTCTGTTTTTTAATAGTTTTTGTCATGTGGCTCGACGCCGGTCAGCAGGTAGAAAAAAAAAGGCAAAAAATAAAAGGTAATATCAGGTTGTTGACCAGGAGCAAAGTGTTTATAATTAAAACATTCAAAGTTATTTACCAAGGTTAGCTAACAAGTGAACACATTTGCTAATGGACCATTAGCAAGATCATTAGCAGAGATGTTTTTGAAAAACAATGATATTCAAAAGTGAGAAAAGAGAACGGTGCTAAATTTTAACACAGTTTGAAATTAATCTGTCCAGCTCAATTTATTTTAAGGCTTTAATATTAACAAACCTGTTTTTTGGCTAATGGCTAACAGCTAACTAACTGCTAACTAACAGATAACACTTAAGAGTAAAACAAAAGTGAGGTAAAAGTACGATGCTAACACTTTGTGCAGTTCAAAACCAATGTAGTTACTGACTTTTTATTAAAACTTTCAAATTTAGCTAACAAGCAAACACATTTGCTAATGGACCATTAGCAAGATAATTAGCAGAAACATTTTTTGTTGATAAAAAAAGAAAAGAAAGAAAAATGTAGAGTAAGAGTATGATGCTAACTTTTTAGAACAGTCCAAAAATAAATAAATAAATAAATAAAAAATAAAAAATCTAGTCTGACTACTAACAAACCTATTTTCTGGCTAATGGCTAACGGCTAAATCTCACTGCTAACTGCTGGTTTTAAAAACCAAATTAGAGTAAAACAAAAAGCGATGAGGTGCAAAGTTTCAGCAAAGTTCAAAACAAATCTAGTCTAACTCGACTTATTTCCATGTTTTGATATTAACAAACCTACTCCTCCGCTAACAGCTAATGGCTAACTGCTAGCTGCTGACTAGTGGTATCAAACAACTAATGAAAGCAAAACAAAAGGAAGTAAAGCAAAGATTAGATTTGCATCAATACTAACAAACCTACTTTATGGCTCATTGCTAATAGCTAACAGCTAATGGCTAACAGCTAGTGCATCCAAGTAGTAATAATGTAATGTACTTAATGAGACAAAGAGGAATTTTTAAAAGCAGTTTTGGAAATGTTTATGCAACAGGAAGTTGATAGGAAGATATAGTTATTAGGTCAGGTTAATTAACTTTTAATTGATAGTGATTAACCCAGTCTACTGTGTCTTAAGTTTTACTTTCATTATCTAAAGTGAAACTGGCCTTGGGATGTTGTTTTAGGTAGAAAAGCCAACCTTTGGTAGTTTTACTGGTAATTAAAGATTATGATTATTATATCAGCTGCTTTAAAAAACAAGGATCCCGTTGAGTTTTTATTTTATTTTACCAACGTGGGTCAACCAGGGGCTAACCAAGTGTTCGTACCCCTCCTTTCTCAGAGGCGCCTGCACCTCTCGGGGATCGACGAGGCCACAGACGACGTCTCTACTCTCTAGAACTATTCTTGTGGCTGTTTATTAGGATGCATGCTCCTTCCAGCCTCAAAGAAAAATGGCTTGAACCAAGTTGAGAGTGTGAGACGCCACCGAGGGGCCGGGGTGGTGGCGGCAGGGCAGGACGGAGGGGGGGAAGGGTCACATGAGATGAGCCGTGACCAGCTGATAGTCGGGGGCAGAGAGAGAGAGTGTGATGAAGTTCAAGAGATGGGCAGCAACTTGGGGATGGGTGGAAACACAAGAACAAGAGGAGCCTGGGAGAAAGTAGTAATGTGGTGTCGGAAACACGATCCAAGTGATGTCAGGACACTGGATTTGGCGACGTGTTGGTAACATATAATGAAATGCACGGATGGAATTACTGCACGATGGATAAAAAAAAAAAAAAAAAAAAAAAGATGAGAAGGAAATGCTTTTAATATATTTTACATCACATCGACGCTGACGTCCATCTTTAAAACGTGGACTTATAAGGAGATGACGAAAGATGTGTTTCATTTTTAGCCGTGATTAAAAATGTGATGTGATGTGATGTGATGCTTTGACACACACACACACACACAATAACACTGATGTGGTGAACTTCCTGTGAATTGGCAGGTGTGTGTCTCTGTGTGTGGGGGGGGTGGAGGCGATGGATGCCGGTGAAACAGACTGAGAGAGTCAATCGGGGTCAGATAGATTAAGTGTCTGAGGTGCAGAGATACGACGTAAGGTAGTTACACCTGACTTGGCAGAGGGACCCCTAACAAATCATCCCGCTCATCTCCCCTCACTTTTATCAGCCACTGACTCCTTCTTCACTTCCTTACCTCCTTCCTTTCCTCTCTCACACACACACACACACACACACACACACACACACACACACACTTGTTCTCTCAGGTTTCAAGCTGCCTCTCTGATTTACGGCTCTTTCACTTTGCTGTTGACAAAAGGCGGCGAGGCCTGTTTCAGAACCTGTGACGTTACAACCGCAACGCAACTACACCCCCCCGAGAGTTTAAAGTCACGTATTATAGTTTCCGTATCAGCACTCGGTTAATGTTTCATCACGAAGGTTATTAAATCTTGTGCCACATATATGGTAAAGTTATGCTACAGAGCTGGAAACGACTGAGTCGTTTATGATGTAATGAAAGGACGTATCATCAGTGATGAAACAAGACGTTTATCACCTGGGTTTTTTTTGGTTTTTTTTGCAGCAAATATCATCAAATATGTAACAATTAACAACAATCAGGTTCGTTCATTTTACCACATAAATGATAAACTTATGTTCCTCATCATCAGTGAAGAAACGAGACGTTTACTGACTGATTTTATCTTTTTTTTTCATTGTTTTTTTCAAACAAATATCATAAATGTGACACTGTAACAATTAACTACAATCAGGTTTATTCATGCACATGAATTTTTTAGATAGAGCAATTCATTTTTTATGACGTTTTACTTTCACCACATTGATTTCTTTTTTTTTTTTTTTAAATAAAAACCAACACAAACCGGACGATAAAAAGCAGATTAAATTACATTTATTCCTGATTAAAACAGTCAGATTTAAAGAAAAATGCTCTTGTTTTATGTCTTTGTGTTAATAATAATAATAATAAAAATAAAAATAAAAGACAGTTGTTTATGAAGACTTGGGCTCATGAAGAACTAGCTGAAAGTTGAAACTCATACCACAGATGTCTGAGTCATGTTTAGCAGCTTTGATTCACATTGACGCTGATGAATTGCATATTAAGTGATATCTTGGCTAAATTAGAAGCAACACTTGTCCTCCTTTTTTCTTTTTTCTACTTTTTTTTTTTAAAATCAACTAAAAAATAAATGAGTCTTGGTTTCTGTGAAAACATCTTGGTATAAATATTAATGTGTTGCTAGTCATCTTTACAGAAGCCAAACCGCCGCGACGCATCGTGATGCAGATACAGCAATAAGTCCTTCAATATTTAAACGTTTGTGAGTTTTAACAAAAATCCTTTTGTTATTTCTTTTGTTTTTTCTGATTAATGAGTTTTTTTGTTGTTTTTTTTTTTTTGGTTATAATCCCACATGTTGGACCATCTTACCTGACTTCTTGGGCTCAGGCATGTCTCAGTCTGGTTTAAAGTGATTCCTCTCAAAGCGTCTTCGTCCGTTTCCGTGTCTGTGGATCTGACTACATTTACTCCTTCATCCCTTTTTATCACCTCAACACACACACACACACACACACACACACACATATAAATGGAGTATCGCTGCTACTTCAGCCCCCTCCCATCTCCTGACAAGTGGAACAAGGAAGGGAGAGAGTGACAGAGCGGTTGTCACTTGAAACCTTGGCAGGAGCTTCAGGGCTTTGAGGAGGAGAAGGAGGACACCACCAGGGGTAAAATCAGTTCAGAGCCATAAAGAAAAGTGCGGCTCTGGGGAAAACCTGCCAGCTGATTAACTCATTAAGCCCCGCAGGCTGAACGTTAACGAACCCACTGATGCTAATCAGCTCTGACCGACAGTTTTGACGGCGTGACGCTAAGTGGCCAGTGTCTTTCCATCAAAGTATGATAGAGTTTATGTGGTGTGTAGGTTGATGTGTTTTATTTTCTTATCGCTCAGATGAAGACGCTCTGAGAGCAGGAGAGATTAATTTTTCTGTTACAGGACACTTTATATCAACCTGCTCTTATAGGATTTATAATGATAATAAATAAAATAAAAACTCCCACAGACGGAGAAGTCATTTTGTGTCTTTTAGTTGTTGATGGTTTTGTACGTGTTGTGTGCATTTTTGGATCTTTTTTTTTTTTTTACTTGTTTTGAATCTTTTGTTTGGTTGTTGTTGTTGTTGTTGTTGTTGGTGTGTGTGTGTGTGTGTGTGTGTGTGTGTGTTTTGTCTGTAGTTTAATCTCATTGAGGTCATTTTCTGCTTGATGTCTCTTTGTTAGTTGTTTGTCTTTTTGTAGTTTTGTGTGTCATTTTTCTTTGTATCTCCTCTTGTATTTGTAGCCATTTGGTTGATTCTATTGTCGTTTGCATCTTTCACTTGTTTTGAGTCTTTTTGTCGTTATTTTGCATCTCTTTGTAGCTTGTGTGTCTTTGCAGTAGTTTTGAATCTTTGTGATCGTTTGATTGTTTTTTTCATTTTGTGTTTTCTGATCATTTTGAAACTTTGATCTCTCATCTCTTCGTAGTTTTGTGTTTCTTTGTGGTAGTTTTGAATCTTTGTGGTTTTAATTGTTTGACTTTTTGTTTTCAGGTTGTGTTTCTGGTCTTTTACTTTGCGGTTGTTTGGCGTCTTGTTTGCATGTTGTATTTTTTATGTTCTGAATTTCTTTATATTCATTGTTTGTCTTCTTTGTATTTATATTTTTAGTTCTAAGTTCTATTTTGTGCGTCTTTGTGATAGTTTGGGATCTTATGGTTGTTTCTCTTTGTAGTTTTGTTTCTTTGTGTTTGTTTTGAATCTTTGTGGTTATTTTCTGCTTCATTGAGATTGTTTGGTGGCTCTTCATACTTGTTTTGTATCCGTTTATAGTCATTTGATTGACTTTTCCAGAAGAAGTGTTAACAGTCGCATCACACAGACGCTCTCTCTTGTAAATGTGGTCAGTAATCTATCTGTTGTCACCACTCTGAACCTTTTACTCACCACCTTTATTCTGTCCGACTGAAAAGTTAAATGAAAGCACACGGAGACAAACTATGATATAATGTTCAGTACAACCCAACCTGATCATCGATGATGGATGAAGTGAAGACATTGAGAATTACTGTGGCTCGAAGTTTAGTTCAGCTCTCCCTCCCCAGGCCGGTAAAGTTTTCACAGTTGAACTGAAGAGAAGATGAGTTAAGAAAAAAAAAAAGAAGTCAGGAGTTGAAAATGAGAGCAAAGCCGCTGCAGCCTTGCGTTCCTACAGGCTCTGACAATCTCATTTGTTCTCTGGTTGCTGAAGCTGTCATCACGGTGTATAATACTGGACTGCAAGTCCTCACATATGTGAGGAACAAGGTCAAAGACAGTAGAAGGAGGTCAGTGACCTTACAAAACCCAGAGAGGTCTGAATACCCCAACACATCACACAAACATGTTTTTACAATGAGGATGTTTTTGTTACACATCTGTCTTTATCCTCCTTCCACTCATTGTACCCAGCAGTGTAGAGTGACTATGGATATTAAACCATCAGAGTTAAAGTATGCGTTTTACTGTAAGCTTCTTTTCAGTTTCCATTCGGTCGCTCTCCTTTTCTGAATTCTACACTCGTCTTCCTGCTCGTCCAAATCGCCCAGGCGGCGAATAACCTTGACCGTAACAATAAACATTCTTCGAGACTTTAATTTTGGAGAGAGAACTTAAGTCAGAAAGAGACGCAGACATTGAAGAACATCTATTTAAGGCAAGTGCAACTTGAGATTCAGATGTTCAAGGAGAACAAAATCCCCTGGAGGAAGATTATGTAGTCGCCGTTTGAACAGGACATAAAAGGTCCTTGAGTCTACTGTATATTCTGCCTTTACATTTCTCCACTCTTAAGAAGAATTATCTTTAATAAATCTTCCTGATGCCTTCACAGCTCATCTGTGATGATTTATGCTGTGACGAAACTCTGTGAGTGGGTTGAGATAATTCATAATTGTGGATTTAAAGTGGACTAACTGAAGGTGTCCTACAGGATCCCAAGAGTCGTCGTAGAGTGTGACACCAGAGTTATTTAACGCTTGCATTAGTTAAGCCTCAGTGAAGTAAACGTTAATCCAACCGAAGCAGGTTCCCTTCCACCTTTAAAACCACTTTCCCAGAGATTAAAGCTGTCAGTGGGCAGCGTTTCCCATCAAAATTCAATATTTCCAAACATGATTATTTTTAAGCAAACTACATCGACAGCTTAACAGATCAGATTTTTTTATGAATTATGTCAGAGAAAAGAAGCGTAGGAAAAAAAAAAAAAAAAAAAAGCTTTCTCAGTATTTTAGTAAACAACCGGGCCTGATTTGGGTCAACTCTGTGCAAACCTGACAAATCTTATATGATGCTTCTCGATTATCAAGGTTGTTTTGACACCACATCACCATCAAAACATGCTAATGAGATTTTAGAGTCTGTTTTCTGCCTCGTGGTGCAGCTGCAGCGCTGTGAGAACTGTTACTTTAACACTTTAAAAAAAAAAATCAAGGCAACATCTTCCCAAACATCTTTTAAAAGCTGGATATTTTTAATATGTAGTTGACTGTTTGGTAAAATACTGAGTACAGAGTGTTTAATCAGAGTACGGACTATGTCAGAATTGATTAAAACTAATTTGACCTATTCTAATTTTAGGTTTTAAAGGTGATATATGTAAGTTTTTGTTATCACTAACTTTAGCATTGAAAGCTGTTACCTTCCTTTAACTGCCAAAAGTTTTCTCAACATAAATGAAAGACTGAAACTTTATTCGTTTGCTCTGCAAAAACCATCATAAGTGTGTTTTTGTTCTTGCTTTGCTTCTTTCTTGTACTTATGTTAGCATGCTAACCAGCTAAAAGGTAATATGTGATGTTTTTTGCTATTGCTACATAGCTAACATTAGCAGTCTTACCAAAAACACTGAGCTCAGCTCAACAAGAACCAACTAAAATGTATTTTTCCCCTTATTTTGCTTTTAATTTCTTGTCCCAAAGCAAGCATGCTAACCAGCTAAAAGATGATATATATAATTTTTTTTGCTAATGCTATGTAGCCAATGTTAGCATTAGCAGCAAACTTCATGCCTCTAATTGTTTGTTTCTCAAAAAACATCTCAACTGTGTTTTTCCCTTGTTTGGCCTCTATTTCTTGTACTGAAGTTAGCATGCTAACCAGCTAATGGATGATATATGCTGTTATTTGTCATCGCTATATGGCTAATATTAGCATTGACAGCTGCTTACTTGCCAATTCAGCATCAAACTTCTTTCCTTTAATTGTATGTTTCTCAAATGTGTTTTATCTTGTTTTTTCTCAATTTCTTGTACTGAAGTTAGCATGCTAACCAGCTAATGGATGATATATGACGTTATTTGTTATTGCTACTTAGCCAGTGTTGGCAGAAACATTATGACTTAATTATCAAACTTGATTTTTTTAATTGTTTGTTGTCGTTTCTTCTACTTAAGTTAGCATGCTAATCAGCTAGCCTTGGCTCTTTCTAATAGCTCAGAGAAAACTTCCTATATATGAGTCAGATCCATGTATATAAACATATTTTTGACATCATTCAGCCATTTCAGATTGATGACTGATATCAGACGCAGCCACAGTTTGTGTCACATCCTTCAGTGTGATCAGTTTGTCCGTCACAGTGTAACCAGGCTCATTACACCAAAACAAACGAGATAAGACGTGACACATGAGGCACTGATGGCTCCGTTCAAATAAAACTTGTGTGTTGAGGGAGGGTTGAACTATTTTAGCACATCAGTAAAATATTGAACACTGTTTTCTTGTTTATTCTTGTAATTGGTTGATTCGTCTGATCTGTTACTGGCACCGCGGCGTGTAAAATTTATCACCGAAGGCTTCATTTAAAAATTATTTTTCACTGATTAACCAAAAAAATAAATAAATAAATAAAAAACGTGGAGGCGTTGCGCTGCTTTACTTCAAACTTGGAACGTGTTTTCGACACATTTTGTCAACTTTCTTGTCTCATTTTTCACAATGCTCCATTTTTAACGCTGCGCATTCAGACAGGACATGACAACATCTTCCTTCAAAGTGAAAGTCTTGTTGTCTTTTAATATAAATATACATGCTTTCATATTTGACTAAAAATAGGAAGGTGACACCGTTGTTTAGGACGGTGACAAAGAGTAATGGGCTGTCCCAGTAAAGGGGGGGAATAGATACTGTACGGTGCCTGCATAGTTTCAAAGGCAGAGCCCCGGGGAGAATCACATGCCTCAGTCACCATATGCTCCATAAGGAGCAACCCCCCACCTTCAAACCCGGACGGGAGCCCTGAGAGAGGCCGGCTGTTTCCATTCAGGCAATAATGGGGCAACAACGATGTGTCACAAGCTCATTACACCAGATATTAATGACTCTTTCAGCTTGTATTAATGTTTATTAGATTAACATTTCATGCAGTCAAAGATGGGTTCAAACATTTTTGGGCATCATGGCTTTTATGACTTGTTTTGATTCAATTTCTTGTACTAAATGTAGCATGCTACCCAGCTAATGGGTGATACATGTTGATTTTTGTTATTGCTCCTAAACTAAGCTCAGCATTTATTTGCCAGACTAATTTATATGCGGAAACTTTGTCCTTTTTTACAGCAACAACCATCTTAAATGTTTTTTGTCTTGTTTTGTTGTACTGATGTTAGCATGCTAACCAGCTAAAATGTGTATATGTAACCTTGTGCTAATGCTATATATCCAATTTTAGCATTGGCAGCTGGTTACTTACTAATAAAACTTACCTTTAACTGTTTATTTTCGAAAACCATCTCATTTTTTTCTTATTTTGCTTCTATTTCCTGTACTGAAGTTAGTATGCTAACCAGCTAATTGGTGATATCTCTTGGTTTTTGCTAATGCCACATAACAAACATTAGCATTTATTTACTATTCTAACTGAAACACTCAAACTCTGTTTCTTTATTAAAAAAGAATCATCACAAAAGTAGTTTTTCTTTCTTTCGCTTCTATTTCTTGCACTGAAAGTAGCATGCTAACCAGCTAAAGGGTGATATGTGTCACTTTTTTGCTAATGCTATGTAGCCAGTTTTAGTATTGACAACTGGTTACTTGATCATTTGTGCATATGCATGCATTTGCAGCCATATATCAGCTAAAGGCTGAGATATGGTTATTTTTGCTATTTATCATTTTATTTTATGTATGAACTCTAGAAGCTGATTTAATCATCCTAAATACCTTTACATCCCATTTACCCTTCTTTTATACTCTGGCCTGTGTTTTGACCTGTTTTTGACATTCATGTACTATCAAATAAGACTTTTAAAACATTTTTGGCAGAAATTGACACGTAATTTTGTTTGAGAAAAATAAATAAATAAAAAATTAATTTCCCTGGAGTCTCATGTCCGAAAAATAGGACGTTAAAGTGTCGACTTCTTGATATTCAAACTTCAAAGGATTAATATTCGACTCAAAACTTCTTTTCAGCACTTTGATGCTGAAACTCTTCCGTTTAAAATGATGGATGTCTTTCACTCGTGTCGTACAGGAGGAGGTTTTACAGCATGTCAGCAGAACTCTTCAGACAGGAATAAGCATCAGAAATAAATCACATCAATCACATTTGGCAGAAAGCTGCATCTGCTTCTGTCGTGATGCTTTTTATATGTTTCAGGTTCCTGTGGTCGGTGAAGTTGCAGACATTCTGCCCCTCGGTCGACCCCCGGACTGTTTAACACTGTTTTGGCAACTGCAAACCTTGTTAAATTAGTAATCGGAGCTGGGATCCAATGCACGCAGGCAAGATGGAGAACAACGATCCATAAATTCTGGTTTGGAGGCGCAACATATCATGGCCTGTGGTCACTGAGCCCGTTGAGCCAAAGGAACGCTGCTAACAATTCAAGACCTTCAGTCGCTACGACATCAACGAGAGAAACTCTGAGTCTGTGAAACTCACAGGTGTGTCTCAATAATTACAGACTCTAAACTCTACTCTAGTTGTATTTACTGTATTTACAGTGTCTGTTTGGCTTTGTCCAGTGTCGAGTTTTCCCTGTGTTCATTTTTACTGATATTCACACTAAACGTTGATTAAAAGAAGCCAGAAAAGATGTGACGAAAGACTTATGATGTTAAAAAAGTGAAGTGATGTTTGTGTAAAGAAATAACCACTTTAATTTCTCTTTAATCTTATGAAAGTTCAGATCTGACAGAAAGAGTGATGCTCCTACTAAACTCTACAATCACCTAACGAAGTGTTCTGATTGGTTGATGAGAAAAAGAGGGCGTGTCCAAAGATGGAAGTGTATGAGAGATAAACGTATTCACATAAAGTTGAAATAAATAGTTTAAAAACATGATACATTGTTACTTGGAGACACTGATTTGATTTCATCAAATTATGTTTAATAAAGAATTGAAAGGGGACAGTGCCCCCTGTTGACCAGCTTTGAGTTGAACCTCAGAAAATGTGATTCAATCTCTTTGTTTTTTGCTCTTTTTGTCACATTATCTGATTTGCAACTTAAAAAAATACAACTTTGTCCAACATCAACACTCAAATAATCAAAGCTACTAAACAACTGCCCCCATCAGGCAGGTTTAAGTGTACGAGAAGTAAACGTATTCGCATAAAGTTTAAACAAATAAAGTTTAAAAACAGGTTACATTGTTACATTGTTGGAGACATTAATTAATATTTTATTTAATTAATTTATTTTTTGATATAATTTAACTGCCACTCAGATTCAAACTTTACCACAAAATATTAAATTTAGTTATTTTTTCGCTGGATTACAAATATTTTCCTTTAAAGTAAGAAACAATAAACGTTACCCTGGTATAAGTGGTATAGATAATACGTATACGTTACTGTACTATAATTTGTAATCAATAAAAAATACTCTTTTGTATAATTATTGTTTATGAGCCAGCAGTTGGAAGTGTATGAGAAGTAAACATATTCATGTATTCGTAAAGTTAAAAAAAAAAACCCAAAAAACACAGTTTAAAAACTGGTTATATCGTTAGATGGACACATGTTTAATTACTTTACGTTTAATATAAAATTAGATAGATAATTGGAAGTGATCGCCCCCTACTGATCAGCTGCTATTGACTAAATAAAAAATCATATTCATCTTATTTTTCTTGCATTTTGCTGTTATTCAACACTTGAATGACAGGATTTAAAGAGAGACTGTCTGCTGGGACTCAACCCCAGGACATTGTGATTACACGGTCTGAGTCTCTGTTCCATCAGGAGGTCTGTGGTCGTACACACTTTTTTAAAAGCTTCTCAGACACTCGTGGGTATAGTCGATGTGCTGGTGTGAAATAATATGGACATGGTTTTGGACTCAAAAAGCCACAGGAATCCTCTTCTCTTTGCCAAGACAAATTAGATGACACAGTTTCCATCAGATGAAAACATGTTTGAGCAGAAAAGTGAAATCTGATCACTGGAGACAACTTTGTGATGCCAGATGTGAACAACAGCTCATCACAGCTGGATGAACACGCAGCGTTGGGAAAACAACGAGCTGCTGATGTAGGTCTGGAGATCAGCAGAGGCAGTTTCGGTGCAGATTTACTCCTTTAAAGACACATTTAGAGAAATAAAAGTCCAGCAGAGGTGAAATATAGACTGCTGACTAAGGAATTTAAAAAACACAAACAACCCTCTTCATCACAGAACATAAATATTTATTGTGAAGTTGATAAAATGGCACTTTTAAGAACTTTAATGGAAAGAGGTTGGAGTGAGACGGAGGTGGAGGGTCTTTCCTGGTCTTTTAGCAGCCTCTGTTGGTCCTGGATGTGTCGGTGCATCTAGAGACAAATCTATCTATCTATCTATCTATCTATCTATCTATCTATCTATCTATCTATCTATCTATCTATCTATCTATCTATCTATCTATCTATCTATCTATCTATCTATCTATCTATCTATCTATCTATCTATCTATCTATCTATCTATCTGTCTGTCTGTCTGTCTGTCTGTCTGTCTCTGTCTGTCTGTCTGTCTGTCTGTCTGTCTGTCTGTCTATCTATCTATCTGTCTGTCTGTCTGTCTGTCTATAATAAAAAATAAACCTAACTGTTCTTAACTGTGAAACGTATTTGTTCAGACACTAAACTGCTCATTTTTTAGGTTAATTATCTGTATCAGAGGTGGTTTTATTTGTCAAGAGGAAGCAGGAGTTTGCTGTTGACACGTTACACGACAGCAGCAAACACCCAGACCAGCTTCATTACTTTAGTTCTGTCAGGTGACAAAGAAGCTATTGTAAATAACATAAAGTTATAAAAATGTTAATTTAAAGGTTAAAATGCCACAACAGGGACGACGTTTCATGTTTAAAAACCAGACAGCTACGACAGTGAAGTGAAGAGGCTGTTACACTGAGATGTATGCATGAACAACAAACAGACAAGTGGGTCAACACACACTTTAAATAGCTTCACCGTGAACATTTAGCTCTCAGTGTGTGTTTATATATGTGTGTGTGTGTGTAGATAACGTTTCCCTTGTCACCTGGCTGCCAATCACATAAACTGTGAATTAAACAAACAAATCTGTGTGACAGCTGAGAGATGATGAGGCCATTTTTTGTTTAATGAGAACAACACAAACAAATATTTAATTAATATCTTTTAAAAAATATTTTAAAAAGGGAAAAAACATAAACCACATTGGTATTTATTATTATTAGTAGTAGTAGGAGGAGGAGTAATAACAACAACAACAATATTAATAATATGTGTTTATTATATTATATAATATTATAAATTAATTTAGAAAATAATAATTGAAAATGATATAAAACTTAATAAAAATAGTAGGTTATTAAAAACCTCTAAATTAATATTTAAAACCGAATTATTTATTTAGATGCTTTTATTTTGGTAAGTACCGGAAGCGCTGGCTGTCTTCCGCTGGCTGTTCCTTCCTGTCAAGATGGCTCGTCTGCTAACGTCTAAATTTCTAGTTATTTCTACGCTTTTGTTCTTATTAAGCACAAATATTGTTCGTTGTAATAACGGCAGGAGGGTGAGTCTAAAACATCGTTTATTTATTCTGAATATTTGTTTACTGTCAAGCGGAAACTGCACCTGTTCGCTTGTATGATTAGCATTAGCGGTAGCATTAGCTTTAGCTAATGAGCTAAAAGCTAACGGAAGGTTATATGTTTATATTTAATGTTTTATTTCCAGGTTGGTGATGCTTTGGACACAGAGTTCAGCGGTTTCTCTGTACCTCTTGAACACTCCTTCGAAGTTGGTGAGAAATGTTTATTGTTAATTATGTTTTAAATATTCGTTATTGCTAATTGCTAAAGCTAGCCGAGCAGGTGTGCTCCTTCATTTACAGCGGAGGACGCTACAAACCAGACTGCGTTGAACAATCTGTCAATTTTACATATTTTAAGCGTATATAAGCATTTATTTACTTATTTTGCAAACAGTGGACCTATTTTTATAGTTACCAAAGTGCTCTATGAATTTCGGCAAGTGATATATTTAATTTATTCACCTCCTTGTTAAGATTTAACCTTGATTTCTATGATGACAGCAACAAAAAGCGTTATTTTTTATTGTTTAGATGGTGTGTTTGGGATTAATAAGGTGTTTAAAGTCCACGAAATTAAAAATATATGCTGAGTTTCTCTCTTATTGACACATTTGTATCATATTGTCCTTATAATCTACAGTATTGACATTTTTTTTAATAAAATTTGGTTTACTTCCTGTTTGTGTTTTGCAGAAAACTCATTTAAAACCTGATGATGTGTTTCCTGTCATTTATTCATGGTTTGTCCTTATTTCTTACATGTCGCATGCGTTTTCTTCATTTTGTTTCAGATGATGTAGCAAAGTTTAATGTCCGTGGTGCGCTGGTGTTGAAACCTGGACGTGAGCCGAGCGTCTCACTGAGTCAGAACCAGCTCTCGGAGGAAGACAGAATCAAACTGAAGGTGAAGAAGAGTTCGTCAAACATCTGCACTGAAACTTTGACAAACAACTTTTCTACCAGAAGTCCAGGTCATGTAAAATATTTACATATGTTTTGATCACGACTCCACAGGAAGTGGCTGCAGTCGACGGTTTGTACAGAATCCGAGTTCCTCGTGTCTTCCTGCAGGCGGACAGACAGACAGAGCGACAGATGGACGGTTACCTCACAGCGTTTGTTAGAGCTGTAAGTATTTCATTCATCTTATCCAGCAAAAAACAAAGAAACAAAAAAAAAAAAAAACGCTAAAAAAGTCACTTAAAGTTGCTCAATCAGGCTGAACTAAGGAACTGAAAGTCTTGTCAGCTTCTTGTAACATTCGTACTTTAATGAAACAAATTAATCAAGTAACGGGTCGTTCTTTTGAAGTGTTTCTATCGACGTTTTAAATGAATTAATTAAAGTGAATTAATTATAAATGAACCTGAGCTGCATTGACTTGTTGCCTGTAAACCTTTAGATTGGTTCAGTGAAAGTGATTATATCTCTCAGGTTTTCTGACAGTGTGTTGATTATTTTGTTATGCATTTTCAGTTTGATCGATGAGAGTAAATGTGAGACAAACGAATGAGGACCTGGCTGACACGGAGTCAGTTAATGTCATGGACTCAGTTGTAAACAATCTGGAATAAATTGCGTTCTGTATGTATTCAAGGATATGATGACTCTTCCCTCTCACGATGGTACTTTTGCGAGCGTTTTCGTCTTTTGAGGACGTGGTGAAGTATCAGCTGCAGAGTCCTGGACGGGTTCAGGTACCCGTCGGGTGAAATAGCCTGTATTGTAGCCTACTGTGGGCATGACGAGAGCGAGGGTCTAACTTGCAATTTTAATGAACATCACTTTTTCTTTTGACACTTTTTTTGTGACAATCAGTCTGGTAGACTGATTCATTCAGGTGCAGGTTGGGTGCGCTAGTTTATTAGCGGTACTGTTAGAAAACGGGTCGGATGCGAGTTTAAGTTTGACGGGTACAGGCGGGTGTGGATTGTCTAAATTAGACCGTGTAGGACCGTGATCGAGTGTAGTGGACATTTTTGTTTTTTTGAGCAGTGCGACATTTATGGAAATACATGATAAAGCGTATTATTACTCCTCCAGGCTCATCATCGTCCCTCGTCAGGGACACATCACCCATCCCTACTCTATGCATTACGGCAAGTGGTAGCTGTAATGCTAATGCTAATGTATGCACTCGTTTTAAACACTTCAACAATGTTGCACCACATTGGCGTATTTATTCTGTGCAGCCAAGACAAGCTTTCCTGTCTCTCTACAATGTCTCTATCATTAAAGACAAAAATCCCCAACAAATATTTCTAAAAACAAACAAATAAACAAATAAAAACCCACTTACTACTACAGGTCATGTGCTTGTTCACTAATCAAGCAGAAAGGTGATTGAGTTTTTGCTGCTGCTCTGCAGAATCAGCTGCCCACAGATGTCAGATGTGATCTTTCTATTTCTGCCTTTAAATCACTAAAACCTCACCTTTACTCCCTGGCTCTCCCATCTCTAATCTCCCGTCACGTGTTCTTTCTTTTATTATTTATCTATTTTTGTCAGTGACAGCTGTGTTTAAAATGTTCTTTATAAATAAAATTTACTAACTTGTTTACTTAGTTTCCCCTCGTACGCTGCTGCGCACGTTGACTTTCACTTTGACTTCACACAGATGATATATAACCTGTTTCTCCGTTCCTCAGTGTGCCATGGTTGAGTCTCACCTCAGCGACACCATCAGCCTCCACACCGACGTCTCCGGTTACCTCATCGGCGTCTCCATCGTCACGTTACCCGGAGCCTGCAGAGGCATCGAGGTCGAAGATGAAGTGGATCTGGAGGTTTTCAACACGACGCTCAGCGTCATGGCGCCTGTTAATGCACCGGGGTCAGTTCACAAACGCTCAGTCTCAATCTCAGTCTTTACCTGTAACTGTGTTGGTTTTAGTCAAATCCTCTGGTGTATCTGACTCTTACTTCTTCAGACTTTGATTCAGTCGTGCTATATTTGCCTTCGCTCTCAGCAGATAGAAGTTGTCTCTCTTTGCTTCTCAGATTTTCTCTCTCTCTCTCTCTCTGTGTCGGCGTTTGTTTGAATGACTAATTGCCGTCTCTCTCTTCCAGACCGGAGACGGCTCTGTTCATCGAGCGTATGGAGCAGGAAACTGAGAAGAAAACCAAGAATCCACAGGAGCAGAAATCTTTCTTCGCTAAATACGTAAGTGTTCGTGTTGAAACCTGCTGCTGAAAGATTTACTCTCCAAATACAAAATATAACTGAGAGGAAACATCAGAGATGATGTCAGATCATCTTTTCCTCTTTTCTGTGAGATTATCAAAACCTCTTATGATCATTTGTCTGTTGCCAGTTTATTATAAACAAACTGGAACGATGTTTTATCAGAAATTGAATAGAATAATTCATAAAACGAATTAAACAACATGTTTAACATTAATCAAATATGTAAAATCTGATCGTCAGATGTTTGGTTTTGTGAGTTTATCTGATCGTTTCTGGACTAAATCACTAAGTTAAGACCGTTCAGAGTTTAATTTTGTTTACAAACACTAGAAGAAACTTTTCTTTGACGTCTTTTATCGTTAAGTTACAAATGTTTTCTTCTTCTGACTCTTTTTTTGCACAAACTCTTCAGTTGCAGCCTCGTTGCATCAGCTGACGACGTCGATTTGTGGTTTCACCGTTTCTGCTGCAAAACCACAAACTCAGACTTTTATAAATCATGACGTCATCTATCAGCTCAGATTTGGTGACTGTCGTCTCGTAGCAGAGACACTTTGTTTATTTATCTTCTTTAGTGTCAAACAGTGAAAACTGCACCTGAACGGTTTTTATCTTTAAGAGATGAACAAATTCTTGATGACGCTTAAATACATGAAGTTGGACCCAAACTGCCAAATGCTTCGGTTTCTGTCTCAGATTTAAGTTTATTTGAATAAAATAGTTCAGATGTGAAAGCAACATAAAGTCTAGTTGACACCAGTCGACTTCACCATCGATCAGTGAGTCTCAGTCTCTGTCGTGATCGTCGGCGACTTGTGTTCCCATGATGTGGAGTCTCAACAACTGGTCTGAGACCTGTAGTGTTCACACTACAAGACTTGTCAGTGATTGACTCCCGATCACACCGTGACGTCACCAAACTCTACGTCTGGTCACGTGAACTAGACAGGATGTAGCCGCTGCTTCTCACCGTGATTTACAGCCGTTTATTGTTGACGAGCACCGGTGAAGACGCTGCCTCCGACACAGACTAAACCGCTAAACCGGCGTGTAAACATCACCATGGCAACACGCCGGTTTTCACGGTGGAGCTGAAATCAGCGGCAGACCTCCCCGGTAGCAGGTAACATCTGGATCAGACGCGGGGAGTTTGTAGAAAGTGAAAATGAAAGAAAAAGCGTTAAAACGTCAGACTTTTAAACGTGGTTGTGAGTGAATCAGTGAGACGGCAGCAGCATTTATCTCACATCCCTCCTCTGATTGGCTGTCGCTCTTTGTCAGTCTCTTCAGACTCCTCCAGTTTTCTAACATGACAGATCCAGTCCCGGTCTCAGACCAGGTCCCGACGGCCTCTGATGGAGTCGTTAGGGCTGTTCACACATTATGATCATTAACTGATGATTCACCAACCATCAGAGGACCAAGTCCACCAGACACCACCACTGGAGATGATGGAGTCGACTGGTGTCAACTAGAGTTTAGTCACAGTTTGTGTTGTTTCCTCATGTGAGACTCTGTTTCGTTCTTCATGAATATTCAAACTTTAAAGTTCAATTTGAAACGTCTGAAACATGAAAATCAGATTATTTTTGTCTTTTTTGTGACATTTCCACGTCTCTTCACTTGACCTTTTGTGTTTTGAAAACATTTTTCCCACAAAGATCCTGATCTCGTTTCTTCTGTCTCTTTTTGATGCTTCCTGTCTTTGTTTTTGCTCTGAACTGTTTCTCACCATGTTCAGTTCAGTGACCTGTGCTGCTTCCAGTGTGTTGACTTGTTGGTCCTGTTGTTGTTGTTCCAGTGGTATTTGATTCTTGGAGGTGCAATCTTCCTCATGGCCACCAATTCAGCACAGCCCCCAGCAGGGGGAGGCAGAGAGCAGAGCTGATTCCCACTGAAGTACTGTTTTCTTTCTTGTGGCTCCTTTTTTTTTTTTTTTTTCGTCTCCTCCTTCGTCGTCTTGACTGTCGACATTAATATTTAACGTCTAAGCAACAAAACTAACTGAGAATTAGCTCTTCATTCCTTCTTTTTCTTTTTTTTTTTTCTTTTCCAGGTTCAAAACCAAATACATCACAGAAAGAAATAATAAAACTTGTATTTTCTGATTTTATAAAACAAAGCTTTGGTGTTAAATTGTCTTTGAATCTTAAATCTGACTTGTTGGTGTGAATCTGTTGTACATGTGTTTGGTCTTTGACCTGAACTTTTGCTTCTTCTTCTTTTTTTTTTTTTAATGTCTCACCCACTTTTACACTTTGGCCTTTTTTTTCTTCTCTTCTGTTCAGAAATAATAATCTGGGACCAATGTGGAATTTTTAAGTTTATTATTATTATTATTATTTTTAAATCTAATATTGTATTCATTGCTGTGTTTCCTCTTGTGTCTGTTCCAGTGGATGTACATCGTTCCTCTCGTTCTCTTCCTGATGATGTCAGGAGCTCAGGACCAATCAGGAGGAGGAGCCGGTGGCGGAGCGGCCAATGGAGGAGGCCGATGAGCAGCACGCCAACAATAACATGTTTTTTTGTTTGTTTGTTTGTTTGTTTGTTTGTGAAAATCTGCTGATAAATAATTCTCTTGGATCAGTTTTTAATTGCTGTACATAACGCTATTTAAGAAACAACAAACAACTGAGACTTGTACAGTGTAGAAGAGATAATTTGCCCTTTTAATACTAATGTGAAAATAAAGTATTTATTACTTTAATGTTGAAGATTTTTAGACTTGTTTATTGGTTACAGGATCATAACATAATATAGATATAGTGACACAAATAAATACTGTTATTTGTTATGAAGAAGTGTCTTAAAATGTAAAATTAAAGTTTCTAGCAGGTAAATGATAATAGCATCTTTTAAAGGAGTTTTAAAGTGGTTCAACTTGATGAAGTCTGTAACAAAGATAAAAATACTTTCAAAGTTAAAGCCTTTCACTCCAGTAGAAACCCTAATCACCAAATCAGTATGTTCTTGACTAGTTTTACTCACTAATGAACCAAAACAACCACGTCTGTGTCCGTTTATTCACAGTTAAATGGGAAAACCTACATTTAGTCGTTTAGTCTCAGATTAAAGCTGTTGTGTCCTCAGGACGTGTGAAATGTTGTTGTCAATACACTGATGAACTATAAAGTTAAGAACCTGCCCAGTGTTATTTAGGTTCCTCTACGCCGTCCAACCTTCCCTGACTCGTTGAGACATGGACGCTTCTTCACCTCTGAGGGTAAAGTTGTGGTATCTGGCACCAAGACGTTAGCAGCAGATCGGTCAAGTTATGTAATGTGTGAGATGGAGCCTCTGAGGGTTGGACTCGTTTGTCCAGGATTAGGAGCCAAGTCAACACCTTAAACTTGTGTTACTCAAACCATCCTAAACATTCGTTGCAGTTTGGCAGAAAGGGGCCACTTGCATTATCCATCAGGACTTGTACTTAGTCTGCTACAAAGTTTAGGTGGTACATCAAACTAACATCTACTTAAATAGAAAGACCCAGCAGGACGTGGCCTCCAGAAGCTTTGGTAAGTGAAGCAGACACCAGGTCATCAACATAATGTCTCTTCTTTCATTCTTTGGTCCAGTTCTGATGCTCGTTTGCTCCATTTCAGGCTCTTTTGGCGGTGGACAGGCGTCAACACTGACGCCCTGATTGATTTGTTGCTGTGCAGCTTCAGACACAACCGTGACTGACACTTTTGTATCAGAAACAAATTAAAATCTTTGAGCAGTTTGAGTTACAGTAGCTGTTCTGTTGGATGGACCCATCACTATTGGTCCTGACCTCTACCATCTGGTCTTCGATACATGATTGTAACTGATCTGAATAAGCACATTTTGGCTATAGCTTGTCAGCAGTCAAAGATCTCAGGATAATGCTTAATGAACTTACTGAAAAGATACATCTATGATCAAATTATTGTTTATCTTGAAAACAAATACGTTGTGTTTATTACCTTTATCTTTCCTCCAGTGGAAACAACTGAAACCTTTAAAGTACAGAGGAGATAGCTGACAACTACAACCCTGTTCCTCTGACCACTTTTGGTTGGTATTGACCACTGCAGACTGGCTCTTATTATATATTATAACTGATCTTAGACTTGTGAAAACTCAGTCAAAACAAAAAAGCACATTTTGGTTATAGCTTGTCACTAGTCAAAGATCTCAGGAATGAACTTTTTGAGAGACATTAATGATCAAAAACAAATATGTTTTATTTACTACTGTTTTATTTCTGACCATTTCAAGTGGACGTACATCATTCCTCTCACCCCGGATTTACCCTGGATGTGTTTTACTTGCAAAACGTTTGCGATGCGTCTCCGATCTGCCGTCCGTCGATACCCACCGGATACGTTTTAGGCAGTCAGCCTTCAGCCTCCTTACATCGCAAATTCACGCCATGTAATTTCTATATAATGTTAGTGCAGTGAAATGACATCTAAAAACATCGACTTCACGTCTGCCTCCACCCATAATGACATTTTCAAGGTGTAGTGCAGGTGAATATGATTTGAAAATTTGAAAATTAACTGGATAGTTTCTGTGCACAACTTCCTGTCCTGCACGATCTGTTATGTGCTGAATTGCTGCTCAAAAATAGAAAGATTGCTGAACGGCCGATCTGCAGCTGGTGGAAAGACGACCATTGATTAAAATGGAAACAGTTCAGTGCAAGTTTTCCACATTCAGTGAAAACTTTTGGTAGCTACTGACGACTGCAGACATGCACTTATTATATTATTACAACTGATTCTCAGAATGGTGTAAACCGGGTCCAATAAAAGTGTACGCTGGCTATAGCTCATCACCAGTCAAAGATCTCAGTATTATCCTCAAGCAAACATCCAACAAACATTGTTCCCACCTCTGCTGGATGAGACTCGATGCCTCAACAGTCACATCCTTGAATATGACACAGACAAAAGGTGGATGAATAAAAAAAACTACCTAAAATGACAGAAAATATCATTAAGAACATTTTAATTGATGTGTAACTTTGATGTTTTGCTTTGACCCTTCGACCCTTCTGCTGACATGAAATGAGATATTTTGGATTCCACTTTTTGGGCTTCTCATTTTGTCCAACTTTCTATAAAGTCAGTGTCATAGATTAAATGGCTGTCAATCAATCTGGCTTCAACCTGCTGCTGCCGTAGTTGGACAGTAAATCACCTGACGAATTAAAACGAGCAACCATTAGATCCTTTCATAGGAATGAAGTCTGTTCTGAGATGTAAGGAGAGATGATCGTTCTAATTAGCGTCTATTTTTATCTTTGCTCGTCTTGACATCATACACCGCACGTCAGACATTTTTTGCAGCATTCTTTGTTTGTTTTTAGTGAATCTACATAAGTACGTCAAAGAAATCATTTAAAAAGTAACAAGCTTCATTTCTTTTACACAAAAATGGTGTTTGCAAAGGTTTGGACACTGACATTTGAATACACAGCTGAACATTTAATGAACAGTCCAATACAAACCGAAAGGCGACGACCGTCCTGTCTGTGATCCCAACTCTTTGGCCTTTTTTGGGGACATCGCTCTTAATATCTTTGTCTTTGCTCCATCACCCTGTCACCTATCTGTGTATTTATAATCATGAGTCAGATGATGAAGATTGTAGCTTCACAACAACGTGGCTTTGGAAACAGAATGTCCCAAAATCCCTGTGTCAACATGGCCTCTCCTCTTCCTTTATGTCAGTCAGTCCGTCTGGCTGTTTTTAGTCCGCGTGTCCAGCTGTGAGGAATATCCTCTTATTTCAGGAGGCTCAGAGTTGAGCCTTGACGCTTCGCTGCCCTCTGCCCCGAGCCTATCAGCGCCTATCACCGGCCGTGGGCCTTTCTCAGAATGAACCCGACCGAGTCACACAAACACTCGCCGTCCTGCTCTGCGGTTGCTTTTCATTTGCCTCCATCTGCTATCTTGCTGTACAACGTGAGGAATAAGGTGGTAACAACAGCTGACGGAAAGAGGAGAGTTTAGTGGACGCCAAAAGTCATTTGTTTGTAAAGAGATCTGCCGCTGTCAGGTGGGGGGGCGGAGGTTCGACGTCGCGTGTTTCTGGTTAATGTCATCAGAGTAACATGATGAGCTGCAATTAAACATGTTCTGAAGTGTTTCCTAATAAGCAACCAGGCTTCTTTTCCAATTTAAAACCAGTCTCGATAATAAATCTGTGAATTTACTTATATCATAAACACCGGTAAATCGTTGGACGCCGACCAGCAGCAGCTTTGATAAATGTCCATCTACCAGGAAGCAAAGAGACGCCGCCGATGACGTCTTCAAGACCTCAGTCATACATGTTTGCAGTAACGTGCAGTCAACACGTGAACATATGTTCCTTTCAACAGTTAGAAAGACACTAGATCATGACAAGGATGGTCTTTCAGTCCTGACAGTGCAAACTTGAACATCCTAACAGTTATTGGAAGGATTTCAACATACTTTTTGCACAGATTTTCATGATGATCCCAGATGATGAACCCATTAAACTTTGGTGATCCCGTCCAAACAGATACTTGTTTGATGTCACTGAGTTTGGTATAGATGTTAATATAGAGTCAGCAGATTCATCATGTTCCTGAACAACATGTTGATGAGTCTGTGAAGAGCGAGAAAAATGTTGAATCTGCTGATGTGGAACAACCTTCATCACCAGTTGTTATAAAACCAGATGTTGGGTAAGTCTTGTAAAACAGTGTTTTTAATAAACTCTGGGTTCACTTACTAAGTTATCAGTACTTCAGTTTATGTGTAGGGACCCTATTCATGCTACTGCTGAAGTGAAGTGATATTTTGAGCTTTATTAGTGGTTAAAAAATGACAATTTAGATACGTTTGGCTGACTGCCCCATTTACTTTCATTGTTAACTATTTGGTTGAGAAAACAAAAGACGGTCAAACTGGATATTACTTCAACCAACGTAAAATATCTCTTGAGGGGGAGTTTGACTCTGGTTCTGGTTCTGAACCGTCACTTGCACCAACATTTTCACCAAACAAGTTAAACCAGAAATTTGTTGTGGACCTTTGCTGCATCCTGAGCTTTTAAAGCTAAATGAGAAGATTATGAAGAGATGATGAAGTCTGAACAAAACTGAAGTTCAGTTCAACAAACAACCGTTTCACAACGTTCAGATGATCAAATGTTGTTAAACGGAGGTTTAAGTTGTTGGTTTAACTACTATTTAAAACAGAGAATAGTTGTTTGAGTTTATTTCCAACTCAGTGTTTCATAATATGAGAAGATGTTGATGATGTGAATCATTTCAATGTGATTTATTTATTTCTTAACACCTTGAGTGAAGTGACAGGTTGTAACTGCTCACGTGGTTTTTAATGAAATGATTGAGATGATAAACAATGTCATTTAGAAATATTGTCAAAGAAAACATGAGGAGGGACAGGAGGACATGAAAGAGTCTGCCGCTCACACATAGCAGCAGTCGGTCATAAATCTGGTGTCTCTGTCGTTTGGACACGACCGATGTCGGCATGACTGTGTTGAACTGGGCAGGACGCGGCAGCATCTCATGACATCCCCGTGATTTAGGAGCAGCGAGGAGGTTTATGTTGCACTGAAACTGCGGGGGGCCGCTCGGTTCTTGGCCTGTCGTTTCCACGCTGTAAAATCTTGACACTTAAACCGTTTGGTGGTTTCGCTAAAGACGCTCAGCTGTGATCGGCACATAAAACCTCAACTTGTGACATTTGTATCGTCTCCTCTTCAGTCTCCTGCTGATCGATGTTATGAAAGTTGTCATGATCTGAACTGTGGTGGAGAAACAGTAAATACAAGTAAATAAACACATCGGGGACGAAGTTTGAAGTATTTATACTTCATTAGAGGAGGAGCAAGTTCAACAATAAGCTTCTCAAATAGAAGGTTTGCATCTAATTTAAGTAAAACTGAAGATGTGTTAGGAATACCACATCATATTTATACATATTATTTATATATTTATTAAACTGCAAAGTAACTTTTAATAAGTATTTTTTTTTGTTTTTACACAATTTAAGCCGAGTTTCTGAGGCCTCAACCTCATCAAAAAGATCAAAACATAAAATAAAATAAATATTAAAAATCATATCAAATAATAAAGTAAAAACAGAAAACTAATAAATAAAGACAAATTAAAAGAAATAATACAGAATTTTTTTTAGGGTTAAAAGAAAAAAAAATCTGAAAAAATGTTTCCAAAATGTTCAGTGGTAACAATATATTTATATTATTAATATTTAAAAAAAATAATGATATTATGTTTATGATGATTCAATTTTTTTGTTGATTTTTTTTTAGGGTATAATTAATTTGCCAAATATGTAAATGTTACAAAATGCACCACAATATATACAAAAATATACAAAGTAACACAATATATTTATCTTATTAATATTGTTTCATGTTTATTGTTACATGTTGTGATTATTGTATATTATGTACTTTTTTGGGTATAATTAATGTCCTAAATATCATTATTATAAGTTATTTTAGTCGCGTTAATTTTGTAGCAATAATTAGATTATAAATTGAATGAATTCCTTCTCTAGGTTGTAGTTATGTAGTTAAAGTTTCCGTAACGGTCTCGTCTCCACTGATACGACACGATAAGAAAAAAACCTCCGGTCGTGACAAAGTGTCCTGTCGCTATTAGAGCAAGAATTTTAATGAAGTTTAACGACGTTCAGGGCCGAGTCTTTTAATGCCGCATATGCTTCGTGTGAGGCATGAAAACAGATTTCAACACCTGCTGCTTACTGCTGTCAGTGACTGGGATTAAATAGTATTGTGCTCTGACCTCTGGGTGCGTTTCGAGGCGACATCACACGCTCAGCCACGGCTCTGTAATATTCCCGTGTACATTACTTCCCTGCACAGACGTTATCGTGTTACTTTATCGTGTTATCGTGTTTCTTCATTACATGTTAACAGGATGGTGCCGTGGAGGAATGTGTAACATACAATAAGTGTGAGGCTGTAATCTGTGAAGACCCGCTGAGCGTCGAAACTTTCCCCTCGTAGTTTTCTTAGCTTTCGTCTGATTGACGCGGCAGCTGCTGCTTCCTCTTCTTTACTTCGCTGTCAAACAAGTTTGTGTCCACGTGAGTTTGTCTCTCAGCGAGATCACTGCTCGGTGTTTATCCCACAGTGAGTGAAGGGACTGAAACAACTGTTGTTTGTTATTTAATGAGGATCAGTGTTTGATGGAAGAAACATCAGATTACAGAGAACCAATACGATCGTGTTCGTGCGCAAATATTGGACCTTGGACTTCAACTTAGAGTTAAATTATGTGAAAGTTTAGAAGGAAAATGAAGTTTTTGCGGTTGCTACACAGTTTATATTAATAGTAACAGCTGTTTATTCACCAATCTGCAAGAAACTTCATCTTTTCTTCTTTAATATACTTGTAATGACTTTACTCTGGTGCAACCAACTGCAGCAGGATCCAGGTTCATGACTTTTAAATCAAATCAGACATTTTAAGTCATTAACTTCTTTTAAATTTTCTTGTTTAAACACATATGATGTGTGTTTTATTATTCTTACATTTATACAACCTTCTTCATCCATTGGTAAAACTCTTGGCTCAATATATTTGTATTCATACTGACTCTTTATTTGTCTGGAAAGTTTTTTCTCATGTTTGCAGATGTTATAGTCTGTTAATCATATGTGATTATTTGATTGAGGTGAAAGTTACAGATGCTTCCAGAAGCAGAAGATAAATGTTCATATCATCATAGAAACTCCTGATGGAGACTGAGCTGCCTCCTGTTTGTGCATTAGATGAAGTAAATGTCGGAAACTGAAGCAGAAAAACCTTTTATTATATTTTCATTCATGTTTGATGGTTTTTGTTTATTTGTCAACAGGTTTATGTTAAAGCTACTGGACAGACGAGGTCTGGATCAGAGAAGAAACCTGGTGAGGATCCAGTTGAAGGTGACGTTTATCACTTTTCTTAACATGGTGAAATATAAGTATTTGCAACATTTCTGAAAAGCTAATGTTTGGATCTTGACATTAAAAAAACAAATCTGTGGCTGGCTTTTCTCTGTGGAGTTTGCATGTTCTTTGTGGGTTTTATCAGGATATTCTGGTTTCCAGAGATGGTTTAAAAATCTAGATAATTGATGACTCCTTAAACTGTAGATGTGAAGATCTGTAGATGTGTTGTAATTCAAGTTCTGGACGAGGAAAAGTCCGTAAAAGTCAAATGCCAGTGCAGGAGAGTATTTCCACTGAAATATACACATATTCTTATCAGTTTGTGTCAATATAGACTCGTATTGAAGTGGAAACTGTTGGTTTGTCTGTAGGAACCGTCTCCTCACTACCACACAAGTCACATGTTAGTTTGAGTCTCACATTGGTTTATAACTGTCGTTATGACTCTTTAGGTTGAAATAACAAAACATGAACTTTCTCTAAACTCATCTGATTAATGTGATTTTTCCACCAACACAAAGTATCAACTCATTATCGTCTGGAAACAGACCAAGAACGACCGTAACTCTGGATTTTCTTCCTTTAAAATATGTTTATATATATATATATATATATATATATATATATATATATATCAAAATAAGCCAAATTTGGCCCAATTTTGCCAAAGTTTCAGAAGGATGTACGGCCTCTATATGGCCCAAATTAAGGATGCAAAAGACAAAACAAAAGGACACCAAAACTTACCAAAAAAACAATTATTGAACTCCAAAATATTGACACAACTGACCCAAAAAGAGTCCAACATCTGCCACAGTCAAACCAAAAGTCTTTACCATGTTGACCTTTACTTTTTAAGTAGTGTGATAAAACATAACTGACATATTCAAACCAAAGAGCTTCACCTGCTTCATCTGTGACTAAATGAATCCAAACATGACAAACGTCTGTTTGACTACAACCACAATCTCTGATATCTGGGCCGTCAGTAAAGTTTCCTGTTAGTTATGATGATCTATGAGTTTACACACCTCAGTGTAGAAAACAGTGTGAATCTAACAGATGAGCAGGTTTGTTGATACAAAATCAGGTCACGTAAAAATAAAAACCAAATGACTGAAATGTTGACAAACGGGTCACATGAAACACACGAGACAGAAGCATAAAAATACGTTGCCGACTTCTAATGAATCTGGTCTCAATTAAAAGCAGTTACATGAGACGAGAGAAATAAAATGTCAGCAATATCAGCGCAGAGACACGTTGTTATTTTCAAGCTCTGACTGCACCAGCACTTCGGGATACTTTGCTTCAACTTCAGTGCCAGGGTGCACTTACGGCTGGCGCTGATTGATGGGATCCTGGATTAACGACAGCTTCCCAGTGAGTCGCTGGCGTCCATCTTCATCTCTGACTCCGCCTACTCTCTGCACGGGGAGAAAGAAAACACCAAAAGGCTGAGTCAGGTTCAGTATAAGTTGCACTTGTTAAAATCAGCAGCGTCCGTTTGGACGTCAGGACGCTGACAACTTTCTTCCCATTTATAGTCAAAACTTTCTGGTTCGTGTTGTTTCAGGTGAATGTTGTTTGTCAGATGTTGGTGTTGGGGGCGTTTACGTCGTGCACATGCTCAGTCCATGTGTAGGCAGATGAGCTCTGCATACTTGGGACATATTTCCCTTCTTGTCTCCATCAATCTGATCCCTAGAAAGGAGTCAAAGTTTCATGTGACAAGGACAGGACAGGTCAGGACTATCCCTTCGGGGTAACCGTTGCATCCAACCAAAACTTATGCACATTCCCTCCTCCCCTGCTCATTTTACTCCCCCCCATCTCCTCCCTTCTCCCTCCTCCCTCCACTCACTTTGCTGGTTAATAAGAGAGACCCACCAGAGACGAACCGGCACAACTATCACAAGACCTCCCTCCGTTTGATGCCAAACATCGCTACGAGCACCAAGGGAATCGATTCAATCATGCCTGTTCCCAAGAAAGCAGGTAAGAGTCCGACTTCACCTGAGGAGACGTCTGAGGAGGAGGGAGGGTGTTAGATGATTAAAATATAAGAAATAAAAACAGGAGCATCATCTTTAATCACAATTAGCCATAATCATCATTTGTTACTGGATCAGTTTTGCTGTTTTGTTTTCGTTTGAGATACAAATCCTTAAATTTTTTTTGCAAATTTGGAGGATTTGTATCATTTTTTATTTGAATATTTCTTTATCTTTCCCTCCGTGCATCATCCCTCGTTATTTCTGTCACAGTCTGAGTTTGTACAACTTCATCTGCGACCTGTCAAAGTGTTTTACGACTCATTTACTATCTGTTTTGTATCTTGTTTATTTGACGTCGTTAAGGGTTCGTCTCTCGCCAACTCGACCTCATCGATCATGTCAGCGACCCTCGTGAAGGAGCCTGGCCTCCGTCGGAGGGAGGAGGTGGGAGGTGGGGTAGCTGGTTGAGGTTTCTTGTTTGGTCGCTTAACGAATTCCTCTCCTTCGACGTTGCAACCTCATGTGCGTTTTCAGATCTCGTGTTTCTGACCATCCTTCGCTAAACGCCACACGAGCCCCTTCATCTTGGCGTACTCGCCTCCTCTCGCTGCCTCTACACTCCCTCCTCCTCCTCTCTTCTGGATATTTCTAATCCATGCTCAGTGTTTCCTGTTCCATAATAGCTCTCAGCTCTGACAACAACCCCCTCCCCACCCACCTCCCCAACGGGCAGTTGGTAATCCTTCCTCTGGCAGCCGTAGTAATGAAGTGTGAAATGCTGCACAGTAATTCAAGCCCCAAAATGTAAAACCCCTTCTTCAGGTTGATTTATGACCATTTGATTCTGTCATTATGTAACAAATGGCACAAATGGAGCTCTGCACAACAGTTTACTTTGTCACCACATGTCACAGATAATTGATTATAAACTGATGATAAAGTGATTTTATAAGATCGGACACTTTGCAAAAGTTTTCCCACGAGTCTCACTAGAGTAGAAATACAGACCAAACTAGATAACTACTCAAGTATCTAGTATTTACTGTACTTAAGTATGACAAGTAGTCTATAATTAAATTTACTTAAGTAATGAGTACAAGTACAAATGCATGTTAGTAAGAACAGAAGAATATTATGAAGTTTATCCAGCACTTTAAAACATGGAGCTACAACAATCTTCATAGACAATGAATGAGTCTAAACTAAAGAACTAAAGTTGTTCTTTTTTCACTAAATGTAAATTGTGTTTGATATTGATATTGTTGAAGTTTCTCCATCATCCACCTTTAAGATGGAGCCTCCATCAACCCTCAAACATGGTGTTGATGGTCTAAACAGTCACAGGTCGACTTAGAGTGAACCGGAGCTCATTTTTCTAATGACACCAAACATTTTAAACGTATCAGAGTAAAAGTGTCATTAAGTTAAGGAAGTGTAGTTAAGTCAAAGTTAAAGTTGACGGAGTAAAGTCCAGATACTCCCAAAACATACTTTATAAGTACAGAAGTCAAGTTTTAGTACGACATGTCTATACAACACTGAGTTTTCCCAGAATCCTTCATGTTTACAAGAAGTTGTGGGGGCAAGGAGGGACGAGGGGGGGTCATGACAAATGACAGGGACCAGAGAGATGAGTCTCTCTTTCTCAATCCTCCTCATCTCACTATCTTCTGATCTTGCTGCCTCAGTGGGATGTTTCGAACCTGATCTGCTCAGATAATGTAGCTCCGTCCCACTGAGAGGTTAATCTGGGGGAGGAGGGGGGGCGGGGTCTGGTCCTACCTCGCGACCGAACGCTCAACAACAAACATTAACAAGCATCTGGACGTTCGGCGTTGACCTTTTCTGAGGGATAAAGCTCGTCACTTCTTGAGAAAATATCAGCTTCGTCTTTGATCTCGTCCCTGAAAAATATCTTTACAGCCAACACCTCGACCTCGCATCCTATCGCTGTGATGTCAACTCATTAATCTCACAGAGTATCTGTTTATTTCTGTGGAGCTTTTCTCCAGGATCTCTTGATCCTGTGAAGCGTCGGATGTGTTTGACCTCCACCGAGCAGCCGGAGAGCTGGCGTAGCTCCAGACGCTCAACGTTCTCGTTTTCTGTCTCTTGATATCTCACTCCGAAGTTGCCGAGGTGTTGGAGACGTGTGACACATCTTCTAAAGCTTAAGATGAATTTATTTTACAGTGTAAAGTTTCTGTGCGGCGCCCGTCTTCCTCTCTGTCGCTGGTAATTCGTCCTAATGCGCCGTGGCCTCGTCTCACCTGCTCTGCTGCTTTAATCGGAGGAGGAGGGAAGAAAGATGGATGAAGTGATCTGTCACCAGCGTCCTGCTGCTCAAACAATTTCCAATGACGACTGCATGACCTCCAGCGTGTCCTCGTCCATCCTGCCAACCCTCCTCCTCCTGCTGCTGCTGATCTACATTATATACATTCACTAACTAAGTGCTGCTGCTGAAGGACACGTAGACCGAATCCAAACTGTCAAGTCTGGTCTGTTACTGGATCCTGAACCTCAACAGGGTCTGATTAATACTTCAACATGCGAAGGCAATAATCAGATTCTCTGGTCTTCGGAGGAGTAATTGTACTCCGTGCTACAGCGCAAACATCAGCGGAGGTTATGAAGACGGAGCAGTGGATTGTCACGACACTTCGGACCAAAACGATCCAGAGAAAACACCTTCGTACCTTCTCCTCAATCCCATCTGGTGTCTACGTGTTTTAATACCACGCTCTGGTGTAATAACATCTGTAACTCTGATTTTTTTTTTTTTTTTGTTCTCAGGTTCGAGACATGTGCCAGATGTGATGTTTTCACATTAGAAATAATTTGATTACAACCATATAAACACGTGTAAACATCCAACTGATCAACACAAGTAATGATCTTGATGATGATCAACAACAACCAAACGTTTCATTTATGATATAAACCGAATAATCCAACAAAAACTGACAAGATTAGTAGAATAATCTTTTATTTCTCAACCTGTGTCGCGCTACATTAATTCATCAGGTTAGTTTCAGACATTTCTGTTATTAAAATCTCTTTCTGTCAGTTAATTAACACTTCTGATGAAGTTCAGATCAGTTGAACAATTAATCTTTTACTTCTTAACACATGTGTTTACATCTTGTTCAGATAAATCCCTTTAAATGTCACATTCCTGCATCGTGTTGCTGCGTTTATTGAAACTTACAATAATCAGAAGTGTGAAGGTGTTTTGACACCTGCTGTTATCCACTAAAACTCCACAAACTTCACCTCAAACGACTTGTTTGAGACGTACGTTTTCTCCAGAATCTGAGCAATGTTTTATTTTTTTAAGTATCAGTAACTCTTGAATCTGAGATCATAAAGATGTCACCCACTCTCACCCGGTCATTAAACAATTTCAATATGATTTATAAATAAATGATGTGATTGATAGCAAACAATCATCTGCAAACAAGAGAAAAAAAGTCATAAATCAGTTGTTTTTTACTTAATTATTCAAAAGACACAGATAAATTCTGGGTTTTGTTCCAAATTCAGATTAAATCAGAGTTAAACATTTAAGGAAATGGAGGAAAATCAAAACAGTTTTGTCTAATTTTGTCAATCACACAAATCAAACTAATGTGGCGTTGCAACCTTGAGATAGATGAGAATGAATGATGAGGAGTTAACTGTCTGTGTGAAATCTGAGAGGATGAAACATGAGCTCATGTGACCTGGAGGAGGAGGAGGAGGAGGAGGAGGAGGAGGAGGAGGTCAAACGGCTGCTTTTTCTTTTCTATGAATGAAAAAAAAAAGTTCCACAAACATGACAAACATTCCTCCGACTGGTGTGAAGTAACAGCATCAACCATAACGTATATTCTTCTATTTTCTCTGCTGATGTGTCCATGTTCAGTTCTGTTGAAACTCAAACCTGCAGCAGCTCATCGGGGGAGGTGAGGAGGTGGGGGGGGGGCAAACTTCAGGGAATCAGTGCTGATCCCACATCCTTCACATTCCCCTGTGTGATGTACTATATGTTGAGAGCAGCAGGTGATTTACAGCAGATGAAGGCAGCTCTGATGGACGAGGAGAAGCCGCGGAAGAAAGATGAGACAAGGCTTTAAAGTGTTTGCTCGTCGCTGCCAAAACGAATAGTGTGGTGCATTTGATTTTATACCAGCCATTGTGAGAGAAATATCTGGGCACATTTCCCATGAAACTTATTCTATATCTGTCGCATGCACAAGCTGCTGTAACACACATACCTATATCTCATATCTGTTTTCTTTTCCAGGAGGAAAAAATGGCGCGGCTGCTGCTGCACAAGGTAAAAAAAAAACAAAAACCAGATGAGATCAGCTGATTAAATTAAAGATGAAACCGACTCTGTTTGTGTGTGATTCTCTGCTTCTCTCTGTTTCTGTCACCTCAGAGAAGCTGCCGCCGTACGAGCCCAACGTCCCTGAACCCACCGCCAGAGCTGACTTCATGAAATGTAAGACTTCATTAGACCGCATGCTTTTCAACATTTCCCAAAGAGCCTGAGCTGGAAAAAAATCATCCACACGTCTTCAGGACATTATCTCCGTCTCAGGTTTTACACAAGATGTTTTCGCTTTTAGAAACTCCTCGTAAACTTTCACCTCTCTGAGGTTTAACTTTGATCTAAGCTCTAATCAACTGACAAAACTCAGACTTATTCACCTTTAATTCAGCTTGTTTATTTCTTCTACAGTTTTTTTTTAATTATCACAGTTTAATTTTTATGTTTTTCTTAAACTGTCTGAGTTTATAAAAAGTTTCCAACTCTACGTCATCGAACTGCTGCTGCTCTTTTCTCCTTTTTTTGTCTTGTAGCTCTCACATCTTTAACTTCTCATTAACAATTTCAAGATGAATTGTAGAGAAAACTGTGCAGATTCTGGCAAAATAACGACCTAAATGATACGATTTAAAGTTTTTAACCAACTTTTAAAAACAGAAATAAATCAGTAATTTTCCAATTTATCCATAAAAAAAAAAAAAAACACATCAACATCAGTAAAATCTTGTTGTTGTTGTTGCAGATTTGATAGATCGTCATTTAGATCTTTTAAATCTTTAATAAAATGTAATATTTTTTTATTAGTTGTAATTACTTTATGGTATTTAGTTAAAAAAATACAATAACATTGATCGAGAAATTATCAAATTTTTGTTTCAGACGTCACTTTTGATTTAAAACGTCTCTGAGGTCGATTCATTAACCTTTAACCAATCAGATTATTTCCTTTGTTTGTTGTTGTCACATTTTCGATCAATAATTAATAATTGTCTGGATGTGGATGTTTCATACAAAACTTTGTGACTTAATGTCATCTGACCTGTTTCTTTTCTTTTGTTTACGGCGTTAAGACATGAAGAAAGATCTGAGACGGGGCCAGAAAAGACGAAAACAAAATTCATCATCTCTTCAGATTTAGTCTCGAACTTTAGTTATAATTATAAGTGTTATTAGGTTGATACATTTAAAAACAGTCCATTTTCTTTAACATTGATCTTGTCTTGTATTGTCTTTTCTTGTCTCATCTCTTTCTTCTTCTTCGTCGTCATCCTCTCGTCTCTCAGACTGGATTCCAGTCACTCTGGATGATAAAACTGCTCAGAAGCTGTTGTGGATTTCAGAGGGAGCATCTAAAGTTGCTCGTACGTCTGATGCAGTTTGTCCGTATCCAAACAGACCCGAGCGATACGACCACTCGCCTCAGGTAGGTGTCGACGCGATGATCACGTGACATCAGGAACATGAGGAACATCTGGTTGTGGTTCCTCATCTCTGCCTGTGACTGTTCAGGTTCTGTGTAAGGAGAGCCTGCTGGGCCGCAGAGGATACTGGGAGGTGGACTACGACGGCTGGGTAGTGATCGGCGTGGTGACGGAGAAAGCTCCCAGGAAGACCCAGGACGGTCCGTCGGGTCTCGGAGAGAACAGCGGCTCCTGGGGTGCCGGCTGGTCCGGATCCTGCTATCAGGTCTGGCACAACGGTGAGAACGTGGACGTGGAGCTGCCGCTCACCTCCACCATGGGCGTCTACGTGGACCAGCCCGCCGGCATCCTCAAGTTCTTGGTGGTCGACGGCGATAAGGAGGTGCGACTCATTCACAAGTTCATCTTGGGAACCCAGGAGAAGATCTTCCCAGGATTCTGGGTCGGAACAAACTCCTTCTGCCTCATTCGGAAAAAAGATCAGTGACGACTCTTGACGGCGCTTGTGATGTTTGGGGAACAAGTGTCAGTAGAGAAGTGGTAGAGCAGAACCAAAGCACGTTGTTACATCCTCCTAGATTGTGTTTGCTTCCTCTTACCATTTATTTTATTAAAACTACCTTGTATCTATTTAATGCATTTTATTAACATTTTAAAATTAGGCAAAGTTGTGTATGTTTTTATTACACACGTAACTTTGCATGTAGTAGAGTGTTAAACTTCAGAGCCTGTATCTTTTTTTAAGTGCTGATGTAGTCAATAAATTCAGCTGTTATGTAAAATGTGTTTGTCTCAATATTTGTTATCCCATCAATGACAAGACCTTATTACAGAGACTACACCTGTAAAAAAACAACAGAAAGCTATAATTTAACAGATCCTTTCCTGTATATTCTCAAACATTTTCATGAATTTATAAATGTATATCAATAAAATTGCAAATAATATTTATTTATAGTGTATTTATAGACTATTGTAAAATAACTACATAGATATAACATTTTTGTTTTTTAAAGTAAAATTTCCTATCATACCATCATAAAACAAATCTACTGTGAGGAATGTTGGAGTTGTCTTTGATCAGGACATGTCCTTTGTTTCTCACATAAGACAAGTCTCTAGGACAGCTTTTATTGTGAAAATTTGAAACACGTCTAAAAAAGAAGCTGACAAGTTATTTCATGCATTTGTTACCTCAAGACTGGACTATAGTAATTCTTAACTATCAGGATGTTCCAGTAAATCCATCAAAAACCTTCAGTTAAAGGGAGTAATTTGAAGAACCAGTGCGAAGCCTTGGAAGGTTAAACACGGCTGATCTCTCTGACAAGTACATGGCCTCAGCTGGCACAACCCTACTCCTGGAGTTGGGTTGTGACATCCGAGGCCATTTAGAGACAGCTGACAGCCGATGGCTCTCCAACACAGCACTTTTTGGCAGTAACATGCTACAGCTTCCACTCCAGTCAATCAGCCTGTGCTACAAGAAGGAGAGGATGAGGCTCCTTATTGAGCTAAGACACTCACAAGACCCATCCATCTGAAACAACATACAAGTCCAGATCAGACAAAAGTGGAACATAGCTCAAGTGGTAGACATGGCCATATCAGGAGATTGTGGGATTCACACAGCCTGTAAGGGCTGGCAACCAACGCCCAGGTGGTCCAAAGGCACCAGAAGGAGAAAAGATCTCATTACCTCTGAGATGACCAAAATGGATGACGAGCATTACAAACAGCAACATCAGCCTTCCCAGCAAACCCCACAGCAACAGGACACCCCACAGCAAACCCATGCCTCAAGCACAGAGCCTGCAAGAGGATCGCAGGAGAAGCACAACCGGAAACCCAAAGTCAAGTGGCCCAATGCCAGTGACAAGAAAGCCTATAGCACCTTTGAAGAGAGAACATGTACAATCCTCCAGAACATGCTAAGAGGCAGTATAACATCAAAGCAGAACGTCCTTGGCCATCTCATCCACAAAGAAGGTAGACAATGCTTCAGAGTCATGCCCAAAAAGAGCACTGGTCCCCCACAGACTGGAAGGCGAGAAAGGGAAATCCTTCACCTGGTCAAAGAACAATGTCTTCTGCGAAAATCATGGAGGAGAGCTGAGCCCTATGAAAAAAGAAGGCCTGAAAGACGTTTGGGACACCATCAAACAAAGGCATGCCCAAGATTCTTTCAGACCCCAATTTACTCCCCAACTTGCTGGAGGAGAGGAAGAAGATCGGGACACTTCAGACCACTGAGCAGGAGCTGGAACATCACATCCAACACCAGCTAAGTGACAACCTCAGAGGGGAAACACTTGGATCACCAAGCCATGTACCCTGCCCACCTGAGCCCCTGATAAAGTTTGACACTGCTCCCCCAAAGTGGATGGAGGTCAGACAAGTCATCCACCATGCCAGGGCAGCATCGACACCTGGACCAAACGGAGTACCCTTCAAGGTCAACAACCGCCCTGGCCTCCTGAGGCTGCTGTGGCTCATGGTGACTGCTTGGAAAACCCAGTCCCTCCCATCATTATGGTGCAGAGTGGTCACTACCTTTATCCCTAAGAAAAAAAAGCCATCCCAAAACCTCAGCCAGTTCAGAGGCATTGTCCTGTTAAATGTGGAGGAGAAAATCTTCCAGACGTCTGACAAACTGTCTCCTGGCCAACAGCTACATCAACATCAGCTGTCAGAAGGCAGGTGTCCCAGGACTTCCTGGCTGTGTGGACCACTCTGTGATGATCTGGGAACAAATCACAAATGCCTTCGGCTCAGTTCCCCACCAGCTCATAACATTCACCTTTGAGTTCTTCCATGTGCCATCAAGCATCCAGAAGTTGACAGCAAACTACTTCAACAACTTGTATGTTTGCTACACAACCCAGGACATCACAACTGCCTGGCACCAGCTGGAAAAGGGGATACCAACGGGATGTTCCATCTCTCCCATTATCTTCATGACTGAATTCAAGATCATCCTGATAGGTGGGAGACAGATGGTGGGAGGGGTCAAGTCCCAAACAAGCCAAAGACTCCTGCCCATATGTTACAATGTTACGTTGATGATGTCACCACCCTCCTCCAAACAGCAGCCTGCACAGCAAGACTCGTCAAAAGGCCTGAAGAGTTGCTAGCATGGCCCCGCATGAAAATCAAGCCCACGAAATCCTGTAGCCTCTCAATCCAGAAGGGGTCAGGAATGACAACATCTACTTCACTGAGCAGGTAGCTCTACCTGTGCTCATCTTGAACCCAGTGTCTATTTCACCATTAATATAAGCCGAATTCCCCCTCAAGAGATATTTTATGTTGGTTGAAGTAATATTGAGTTTGACTGTCTTTTGTTTTCACAGTCAAATAATTAACAATGGGGTGGCTGTTTTCTAGTCGGGCACTGTACACAGACTCCTGGAAACAGAGATCTGTTGTTTGCTGGGCTACAGCATTCAGCTAGTGGCTGGTTATCCACAACCTTCTCCTGCGGTGCCTGGTGTATTACCTTGATTGACCGGCTGATAGCGGAAACCAGAGCATGGTGGTACACTACCATCCACTGTTGGCAGGTTGTTGACATTTGTTGTCAATCTCACTGGTTGTCCACAACCTCAGAAAAAAGGCCTGTAGTAGTTAGTAGTTAGTAGTATTACCCTGATTAAGATTTGACACACCGTGGTTAGAGGAACCTGCAACAGAGGATGCTACTGCCCACCGTCGCTAGTTTGTCAGCATTCTTTGTCACACCAGCTAGGCATGCAAAACATCAAGCAGTATCCACTCATGTGGCAGCTTGTTAGATGTTTGTGTTCCCGCAAAAGGGTGACATTTTGCAAGATTTGGTGATATGGCACCTCATTGCAACCGTTGCTGTGGCATACAGATGCTAATAGAGACAAATATGTCTGAGCCCACTGGGCTTGGACAGCTGACTTGCCCAAAGTGGGTGAGGGTTAGGAGTCTTGCTGTGCCTGTGCTAGCAGTTCCCCCAATCCAGCAAGACATTGAAACTAGATGTTGGGTAAGTCTTGTAAAATCTTTTTAATAAACTCTTGTTCACTTACTAAGTTATCAGTACTTCAGTTTATGTGTAGGGACCCTATTCATGCTACTGCTGAAGTGAAGTAATATTTTGAGCTTTATTAGTGGTTAAAAAATGACAGTTTAGATACGTTTGGCTGACTGCCCCATTTACTTTCATTGTTAACTATTTGGTTGTGAGAACAAAAGACGGTCAAACTGGATATTACTTTAACTTTAACGTTTATTACTTAAACATATGACTTGATGAGGGTGGGGCTGATGACTCAGGCTTCAAATTACTCCAGACTATCACTTTACTCCAAAATGCTGCAGCACAAGTCCTCACTAGAGCTCATATTTCCTTATTATCCTAATACATGACTTTGATCACAGATGGTCGTCCACTCTGACTCTGGTTCTGAAGGTTTCTTCCTGTTAAAAGAAGTTTTTCTTTCACTGTCCCCCCAGCTGCTCACTTAATGAACTGTTTAATATAAAGAGTCTTGAGATAAATGTTTTTATGATTTGGTTCTGTACATATCAACTTGACTTTTGCAGCACTGACGCCCTCTAGTGGATTTAATTGATGTTGCACCTTCACACACACACAAACGTCACATCACAACTCTTGTTTTTCTTGGTATTTGATCATTTATTTGAAACATAAAAGAACCTTAACAGAACAATTATTTGTTCTTGAAATGTCCAACATTTGGGGGGACATTTAGGGAAAACAAGAAACAAACAAACTAAAACACATCCCGTTAACCTGATTTACAATCATTTGTTACGTCACTTAGTCATTCATTGACAAAAGTACAGAGAGCTGTGTTATGAGGAGGTGACGTCGTCCTCCGACTCACATTTTGAAAAGCGTAAAGCTTCACGTTAAAGCTGCTCTCGTCTAGGCAACGTCTATTCTTACTACTGCTGATTAGATCCCATGATAAAGCCTTTTATTTGAAAATGAATGTTTATGTAATGCAATGTTTAGTTTGAGCACTGTGAAATCAAATAATACTAAATAATAAAAATCAAATTAAATGCTGTTACAAGTATGTAGCATGTTATTTACAACAATTATGGTATTGGGGGAGGAGCATGTACCCTAGTAGAGCTCTATGTCTAGCAACGCTACTGGTGAAGACATAAAAGCCTTTTGTTGATGTGTATAAAACAGTGACACAGATCAAACAGAAGTGACCCTACAGGATTACACACCACCTCTTTTTAACCTTTTTTATTTCACTTTTATTTGCCTTTTCTGTTTCACCCTCATTTACTTTTTCTATTTGACCTTTATTTACTTTTTTTATTTTACCTTCATTTCCTTTTTTTATTTGACCTTTATTTACTTTTTTTATTTCACCTTCATTTACTTTTCCACCTTTATTTACTTTTTCTATTTCACCCTCAGTTACCTTTTTTATTTCTGGATAAAATGGCGCCTGCAGGTCAGCTTTGTATTTCTCTGATGTCTTCAGGCCCTGACACAGAGAGTCATGGATCTTCTGCCATGACTTCATCTCAGAGCTCCAGAGTGCAGCTCTGGCTCTGATGATCTGTGAGACTGTGGTCTCGCTGCCTTTGGCCAGACTGATGCTTTTCTTACCGATGTCCAAGACATCAAAGACAAGGGAAAAAGCACTGAATGCAATTGCACCAGCTCTGGCTGACTCAGTAAGACCGACAGTTCCTTCAGCTGCTACCTCACCAACATCTGGAATGTCTAAGGCCACTGCACCTGTGCTAGGAAATGTATTTCCTGGCATTAAAATCGGGGTGTCATTTCTCAGCTGCTTTACCTGGTTGGTAAGTTTAGAAATAGCATTTGCAACATCAACAACTGTGTTTAAGGCCAAAACTATATTCAAAAGATCATCCATACTAACTGTTTTTATGTCAGGGATTGGTTGATTGGTGACCTTTTTCCGATGATCCTGGAGACTCTGCATATCCTCCATGAAGCTCTTAAAAGCTTCACTGGCTTTTTTTTTGTGTGTAATATTTACTGTCTTGTTTACTCCGATCTCTGTTGCAGTGGTGACAACGCTGTTCACTCCACTGGTGATCCCCAGACTCATCCCTGTCATGGTCAGAAC
This sequence comes from Polydactylus sextarius, assembly GCA_016801845.1. Classification (NCBI taxonomy): domain Eukaryota; kingdom Metazoa; phylum Chordata; class Actinopteri; family Polynemidae; genus Polydactylus; species Polydactylus sextarius. Next base: position 20,109,855 of record CM028917.1, on the reverse strand, counting down.
TAGAGATGCTCCTGCTGTTACAGGAGTTAACGCCAGGCCAACAATAGAGAGGATGCCTCCTACTGCCCCCACTGAGCTGCCTGCCACACTGGAAATCTTTGACCCTTTATTCATCCTGTCCAGCTGAACAGCACAATCCTCCAGGTCTTTAAGACACTGCAGCATCCGCGACCGTCGCTTCTTGAATTCATTGATGAAGTGAGAACAAGGTACTTCCTGGAACATCACCACCATCCGGAAATGTGAGTCCATCCTGATGAAGAGGTAAGAAAACATGAAGGGGGCATAGACATATGCATATTTTTGATTATTGTACCACTGTCAGCCATGAAATATGAGAAAACAGTGATCCCTCTCTCTTATCTCTCTCTGTGTAACTGCCAGTTGTGGTACCAAGGTGCGTTCAGGAGCCCTCAGAAAACACACGAATAAACATGGAAGCTAGCATACAATCAATGTTAACTAAACATGTCACAACACAGCACAACATGTCAGGTCGCCATGTTGTGCTGCCATATTGAGACTAAAGGCCCCGACAGGGGACAACACTAGATAAATACAGCTCCACCATTTGGAGCTGTATTTGGACAGCACCGCGAACTCATGACGGACTCACAGAGAGAGATACCGACCAATTGATTGATATATGTTTGTTCCTCTTAGTCATCCATTCATCTTTCTCCTCATAGAAATGTATCATTGTATTGATATAGCTGAGTGTCACTGTGATGTAGTGACACAAAGTCGTGTAAAGTTTATTTCTGTAAAACAAAACAATGAATCTCTGTCAGTCTCTGTCGTATTTTACCATCAGTGAAATAAATGTAATTTCAGTGACTGTATGTAAAGATGGACGATGCACTTCCACTTCCTCTGACTGAATAAAAATCAACAGACACTAATATTGTTACTTTGTCTAGTTTTGTTTTGAAGGATGAAGTTTGGATATAAAATGATTCATAAAACTGATCAGGTGTCGGGTTCTTGGTATTTAGTGTCTGTACTGATTCTGTGAGTCCAAATATCTCCTGTGACTAATGTGTCAATACTCTTTGTGTATGACTGTATCTCAGAGTTAAAATTTACCTCATAGCAGACATGTCCTCTTTTTGCTGCCTTCAAGTCCTTCCCTATGTTAAAAATAAAACAAACCAACACCAGGAGTCTGACACACTTGTGACTTGTTTCTAGACTGAACTTGCTGAAATAAATATAACGTCGACAAGTGATCTTTAGATATGTTTGGTCCAATTGTCTTTTGCTCGGCAACTTAATCAACTTCTCTCTGCCCCTCACTCCTCTCGTCTCTGTCTCTCCCTCACACAAGTCTTTATATCAATATGTTACATAATATTAACATTCATCTGTTATCTCTCGTAGTTGTGTCCCTCCCACCTCTTTCTCTTTTCCAGGTAGCTTTGACTCCAGTTGTTAGGTTTCTGTTTCCTATAATGAAAAGTCCCTTAAGATAAATGGTTTTATTATATGATGCCATAAAGATGAAATTGACTTGACTTGTTATCAGTGCAGTTGGACTGTAAACGTTTTATTAGTGCTTTTTTAGTTCAACGACTTAAGTCCAGAAACAAGTCTGTGAGCTACAGCTCAGACTCCTGCTGCTGGTCGGTTTTTATCTTTAACAAAGAACACACGAAGAGAAGCACGAGAAGGCAGCGAGAAGAAGAAATGTCTGCTAAAAGGTACATTTTAATCCTGGGTTACTGTCACACACAGAAAGAAAAGACTGTAACTCATTATTTTCTGAGGATTGTTACATTATAACATGTGGTTGTAATGTTGAATTGTTATAAAAAAAAAAACCTCTGAACTTACGCACCATACTGCAAATTTAATATATGTACATACACTGAATTTTCATATTTGAAATACATGTACATGAAATTGTTAATTGATTGTTAAATACTTAATTTTCATATCAACCACATACATTTTATTATATATGTGGGATAAATCCCACTCCATTAACTGAAATTGAATATGCAACGTCTCTCACAAATGCAGATGACATGTGTTAAACCTTTAATGTTAAATATTCAAGTTAGCTTAAAATTAGAAATCTGTCTTTATTCTAAAGTGTTTATTTAAAGATTAAGGACCACGACAAAACACAGAACACAAATGAACAGTGACAGTTAGAAACAACAAAGAACAAACCAGAAACAAGGTGGATCTAAATATACTAAATACCAGAGATGGAAAATAACCATGTACAAATACTTTGTTTTTGTACTTATGTAAAGTTTTTGGGTATATTTACTTTACTTGAGTATTTATTTTTGTGCCAACTTTTACTAAGTACATTTCAACATGAATATCTGTACTTTCTACTGACACGTTTTCAAAATAGGTTTGTTACTCTTGTTTTCATTTAATTGTTGATAAAAAAAGAAGTTTATACTTAGTGTCTATCTACAATATTACAGCTTTAAAGTCAGATCAGATTTACTTGTCGTCTATATAATATCTATTTACAGACCAGTAAAGTTACAATACTGTAATATTTTATGTATAATGGTGGTATTGGTCCATGGAGCTTCTTGTATTTATGTCACTTTGTTTGATGTTCACATTAAATATATTTATCATCTAGTAAATGAAGCTTTTATTCCTGTGAAGTTGTATAAATGTGACATGGTGTCCAGTCAGTGTTGCCCTAAAGTAAAACTTGTCGACCAAGAAACAGAAGCAACCACAGATGTTCAGTGATTAGATAAGAAATAAGAAGGAAACTTGTTAGTCATCCAAGTCAGGTAAGGTTTTATGATTGGAGACAAATCATAAAATTGTAAAATCAGTTCACTTTTATGATTTGTCTCCAATCATATAAACTTAGATTTTATTATAGCAAAAAGAAACAGAAACAGAAATAACAGTTATATGCAGAATGTAGATTGATACATATAATGATCGAGCAGCTCAACTCAAAAACATTACATTTCACTTTATTAATTATATCAGACGACAGTTTTAATAAATATCTATAGGGACAAACTGCATCATGACCTACTCTTGCATCACTGAGTGAAAATGCAGCTTCTGTGCAGTTTGATCTCAAGCTGCTGTTTCATTTAATGTCGCAGCCACAACAATCTGTGATGACTAGATGAGTAAATAGCAAATCGACACTGAAGACTTAGTGTCACTCACACAACACAAACAATACAATACAATCTGAATAGACCAACTTTGTCTCAATAGGTATTTTAACTCACAAAGACACAAAACCAAGAACCTGAAACCTAAGCGGCTTCATGGATCATCATATTATTAAAATGATATGTTGATGATACGATATGTTATATGTAGAACAGAAACAGTGGCTCGTGATCAATGAAACTCTTTATCACGATGTTCTTTTATTGGGCATAACCAAAGTGAACAAAGTGAGGTGCACATTAAGAGATTAATATTTAACTAAGACTTGTACACAGAGAACCAGATAACATCTGGCTGATGTGATACTACTTCCTCTCTGTCTTGTCTGTGTCCTGTTTTCAGCAGGTTTGTCTCTTTATAATTGTTTTGTGTCTCTATGTAGCCATTTTACGTTTCTTTGTAGTTCATGTTATCACACACTGACTGACTGACTGACTGAAGACAGAGCGACACGGGTAAACAGTTCACAGATCCTTTAGTCGGTCCAGGGGTCAACAAAAGAAAGTCAAATAAAGCAGAGGTATTAAAATCACTCGACAAAACTTAGTAACCAGAAGAACAAGCGGGAGTCAAACACAGGAACAAACTTTTCAGGAAATAATCCCTGAACAGAAACTGACGTGACAATGTGGCACAGAAAGGCACCGAAACACAGCTTAAATACATGAGGTCGACAGGTGACAACAATCACACAGGTGGAAAACTTGACAGGAAGTGGGAAATAGATGCATACGCTTCACAATAAGGACATTAGACAGGACAAAAAACTAGACAACCAGACAGAACCAAACACACTAGTCAAATTAGATGTTTTGTATCTCCTTGTAATTTAGTGTAATTCAGTGACTTTTTTTTAGTTTTTGAAACCTGCAACTTAACAACAGTAGTTAATCTCATGCTATAGGTTAAGAAACAAAGCTACACACATACATTTGAGATATATTTGGTTTTTCAGTGAGATGTACTGAACCGTAAAAACACAGCAAGTGGATTTTGGATTGTTATTTTAAATCTCACAAAGTGGTCGATGTTTTGTCTTTACAGAAAAGAGCTACAGACGGTTTTGTGTCTCTATGTCAGAGATACTCTCACCAACATCAACACAGTGAAAACCTTCTGTGAGAAGAGCTCGAAATGGATTGATGAGAGAAAGGTAGAATTTGACATGATGACTGGCATCAAAAACAGGGCTGACAAAATGAATCTAGACCTCAGCCATGTTACCAAGTCAGAGAGCAAATTCAAGGCATCTTTGCAATTCATGAAGAACAAGATTAAAGGGATAGAAAGTGAGGAAGAAGAGCTGGAGAAGGAGCTGGCTGCTGTGGTGAAGGAGACTCTGAGAGGCCTGAAGGAACTTGACTACTTCCTGGATGCGGTGGAGAAGCTGGTGGTCACCTCACATCATGTGTTCACAGAGAACCAGGTGATGTCTCTACCTACAGGGATCAACAAGGAAGATGTTCAGGTTTTCATCATTACTGCACGACTGATCTGTCCTCTCCTCCTCGAGTTTAAAAGAGACGCAGAAACTTTCTTCAAACCCAAACTTCAGAACATTGAAGTGCTGATGTACCAGTTGGACAGATACATAAAGACCACTGAGACAATCTGTGGGCAGCTGGAGAAAAGGTAAGCAGACATTTCAAGAACAATAATAAAATGCACATTTTACAACAGAAACAGCTCCTATTGGTTCTAAGAGCAACATCTTTCTCAGGTCCTTCAGTTACTTTAACCATAAACTGACGATGGAAACTGTACTAAATCCTGATGTGGATTTGTCAGATGATGACGTCCACAAGATGCATCATCACATCAATCAGCTTGACGAAATCAGGTAAGAGTTACCTCATGTGTCTTGTAATCAAGCCAACACAGACATGTTTAATGTGAACTGATCTTACTCATATTCAAGGTACAATCTCACTAACTGCTGGAATAAAACAGTCGTATCAGACAGATTCAGTTTGTTCTGCTGAACAACAACTCTTCCATACATGCTGCAGTTAGTCATGAAGTTCCACAGGATTCTGTGTTAGGACCAATCCTTTTTGTCTTATAAATGCTTCCTTTAGGAAAAATCATCAGGCAGCGCAATATAAACTTCCACCGTTATGCAGATGATACCCAGTTATATTTATCTATGAAACTAACCAGGTGAAACTAACCAGGTGGTCAAACTTCAGGATTGTCTTAAAGACATAAAGGCCTGGATCACTCAGAGCTCATTACTTCTAAAACTTCAGGACAACATTTTTAGATCACATAGCTACTACGGGTGACATTACCTTGGCCTCCAGTTCTACTGTGAGACCAAAATCCTCCTGCTTGCTCATAAAGTCCTTAATGATCAGGCTCCATCATATCTTAAAGAACTCATAATTCCTTGTTATCCTAATAGATTACTTCAATCACAAAGTGCTGGTTTACTTGAGGTTCCTAGAGTCTCTAAGACCAGAATGGGAGGTGGAGTCTTGAGTTATCAGTTTGAGTCCAGGAGGCAGAGGCACTTTCTACATTTAATGTTGAACTGAAAACTTTCCTCAAAAAGACAAAACATTTCAGAAAACTGGACACACACCTAGCTAGCCTGTCTGATTAGGTCAGGATGTGTTATATTACTTATTCTTATATTATTTCCCTTTTTGTCTTCATCAGGAAGAACCAGCCCTTCCGGATGGTGTTCTTGTTTCAGGAGGAATCATGTTCTGACTTCATCAATGAATTCGAGGAGCGACGGCCGCGGATGCTGCAGTTTCTAAATGAGCTGGAGGATTGTGCTGTTCAGCTGGACAGGATGAATAAAGGGTCAAAGATTTCCAGTGTGGTAGGCAGCTCAGTGGGGGCAGTAGGAGGCATCCTCTTCATTGTTGGCCTGGCGTTAATTCCTGTAACAGCAGGAGTGTCTGTAGGTCTGACCATATCAGGGATGGGTTTGGGAATTACCAGTGGAGTAAACAGCGCTGTCACCACTGTAACAGAGATCGGAGTAAACAAGACACAACAAACAAAAGCCAGTGAAGCTTTTAAAAGCTTCATGGAGGATGTGCAGATTCTCCAGGATCATCTGGAAAATGTCATCAATCAAACAATCTCCAAAATAGCTGCACTTGGGTTAGATATGGCTGTGGGAGTGGGCAAGATTGTTGTAAAAGGTTATACTATTGGAAAAACGGTGGATGCAATTATTGACGCTGCTTCTATTGTTAAGTTGTTGAACCTTTCCAAGGGAACCAGAGCAGGTTTAACTGCAGTCAGTGCTCTTTTCCTTGGCGTTGATGTTTTCTTCATATGTAAAGACAGCATCAGTCTGGCCAAAGGCAGCGAGACCAAAGTCTCACAGTTCATCAGAGCCAGAGCTTCACTCTGGAGCTCTGAGATGAACTCATGGCAGAAGATCCATGACTCTGTGTGTCAGGGCCTGAAGACATCAGAGGAACACAAAGCTGTCCTGGAGAAGCCATTTTATCCAGATAGGGAGATCTGATTGAGAGGGAAAACCAAAATAAAACAAAACATCAGCTCGCTTCAAGTTTTGAACAAAATACAATTTTCCTCTTCAAAATCTGTGTAGCTGCTATGCAAATTCCTTTCCAGGGTTTTGAAGTGGAACTTGATCAACTTTTATTTTGAAAACATATTTCTTTCTTTACAGAATGCAATAAAACTGGATTAGTTAAAAAAAAAAAGTAGATTTTGAGCAGACTGGTGTGTTCCTGGTTCTTTTGCTTTTAAAATGATAGTGTTTGGATTAGGACAACTTTCTTCTTAAAACTTTAACTTTAATCAAACATTTGGCAGAAGTCAGTCTGTTGACACCAGATAACGATTGTTCATGTCTGCAATTCCAGAGGAAAATACATCACACTGAATGAACAGTATCCTCTGGAAAAACAATGATTAGTGTTTTATAGAATAACATATAAATAAATAGACACAAACATAAATGCTACCTTCTAGTTTTTAATTAGTTGTTTTATTCAAATGAGGAGTTTTGGTTATTTCACTTACAGACCAAAGAATAAAGTAAAATAAAATAGTCTGCTTTCAAATAAATAAATAAAAAACAGTTATGTATTTATTTATTTGTTATCATGAGTGCTAATAGGAAGAAGGAGTAGATCATAGAGATAATATTTAACCTTCATTGTCTGTAAACTCCTGTTTTCATGTTAAGTCCTTAATGACCAGGTACATAGATCAGTCAAGACAAATGGTCCAAACTCTGAGTCTGGTTGTGGAGGTTTCTTCTGTCAAAAGAAGTTTTTCCCCCACTGTCGCCCCCTGCTGCTCACTTAATGAACTCTTGGGTTTCCCTATTTTTAATTTTTTTTTAAATAAAGAGCTTTGAGATAAATGTTTTTATGGTTTGGTTCTGTTCATATCAACTTGACTTGTGCAGCACTGACGCCCTCTGGTGGATTTCAGTGATGTTGCACCTTCACACACACAAACATTACAACATCACAACTGTTGTTTCTCTTGGTGTTTGCTCCTTTATTTGAAACGTAAAAGAACCTTAACGGAACATTTATTCGTTTTTGAAACTTCGAAGGAATCATCTGATCCTGATGTAGTGTGTGTCTGTGTCTGTATGAGTGTGTGTGTTTTCATTTTATTTTATTTTTTAGTATTGTGAATAAGATGGAGAAAGGAGGGAGGGGACGTAGTGTTGAAAATGTTATTAATGTTCATAACAACATTTATGTTTCAGTCAAACTTCGAAGCATCTGATTAATTTGGTGTGTGAGAGTCTTGGTGTCTACTGATGTGGTCTCTACTGGACTAAGTTGAGACCAGGTCTATTTGACATGTTGGCTGAACATCTGGGTTGATGTGTTGACTTTGATAACACGTCTTCAACAGCAGCTCAAGTCCAGTTAACTGAGAAGAAAAACAATCACACATTATTCATCATTTATGCTCCAATAAAACAATAAGACTCACATCTCTGGAATTAACATCATTTTATTGTAAAGTAAGTTTATGTTACATAATGATAACACAGATTTATGATTTCTTTTTGAACAAAGTTAATGAATTAATTAACAAGAGCAAAAGCATTGATTAACCCTTTTTACTGGGACATGTACACCAGTTAAAAATGTGCAGTAGATTAATTCAGATCAACAATACAACAGTCGCTCCAGGATTTCAGGCTTTTTTGAGACTGAATTTGTCTGATTTTGTGGCAACTTTTCTAAAACACTGTGATGAACATTTTGTTGTAATAAAGTTGCAGGAGCAAGTCAAAGTTAAATCCTGGAAGGTCTGAGTATAAAGGGGTGGAAAGAGTGAATTTTTAAAACAACAAAAGCAAAACAATCATTTTATCTCTAATCTTTTTTCAAAACTCTTTTCAAAGGTCATTTACATCAGATAAAATGAACATAGTTAAATCAAACAAAGCTCAGATAAAAACATACAAGTTTAAACAAATTTAAAGAATAATACAAATTTACAAATTTAAGATACAAGAAGATGTATATGTCTGTCTGGTGAAATATTGAATATTGAAAGTAGATATAATTTTAATGAAATCAATAACCCATGTGAACTAAAACAGTGTTGAATTACTTTTGTAGATGGATGTCAGGTCATTCTTCAGACAGGAAGAGAGAGGTCAGATTATCTGACTGTATGTTAACGCTAGTTGGTGATAGTAGCTTCCTAGCTAACCAGTGTTGGAAATGAGTGAGATGTTGTTGTTTATACAATTGTTTATACAAAATTTGTTTAATATCAATATCCATTAAAACACAAAGAAATGCCAGTAATAAAGTTTTGAAGGTTTCTTGTTCTTTGTTTAATTTTAAACAACAGATCTAATGTGAAGCTAGTTTGTTCATTAACTTAACTGGATTGTAACCATCAGTATTAGTTAATGTTAACAGTAACTTCACAGCCTCTACACAGGTTGGTGAAGAGAACTGACAAGTTTGTCAGTGTCACTGTCGTATTAAAGAGAAACTGAGCATAAAAAGAAACAAGGTCATTGTGAATCTTCAAGACAATTCTTGAAATAATACTTCATCACTTTATCTTATCTGGCTCCACTCACGTAAAGGTGCCATTTAGATGGAGGCTGCTAAATTAAAGTGACGGTCCAGAGTAACATGAACCCAGAGTCTATTTCACCACAAATAAGAGTCAAACTCCACCTCAAGAGATATTTTGCGTTGGTTGAAGTAATATCCAGTTTGACCATCTTTTGTTTTCACAACCAAATAGTTAACAATGAAAGTAAATGGGGCAGTCAGCCAAACGTATCTAAATTGTCATTTTTTTTTGACTACTAATAAAGATCAAAAGTCTTGTAAAAAATCTTTTCAATAAACTTACTAAGTTATCAGTACTTCAGTTCATGTGTGGGGACCCTATTCATGCTACTGCTAATTACGATCAGATTATGATCACTTTATGATATAGTCTTGAATATGAAAATGAATATTGAAGTAAACTAATAAAATGTCAATGTAATGTTAAGTTGAACTGTAAAATGAAATAATACTAAGAAATAAAAAAAAATGAAATGCTTTAACTGGTATGTAATATAGCATGTTATTTACAACAATTATGGCACATTGAAATCTCACTTACTCTGCTTGAAGAAAAACTGAAAAAAAAAAAAAAAAACCTTGACGTACACTACACTCTAATGTTACACTAATATATTAAATCTAACACCACAGCAGCTACATTATAAACAGTGTTGCTCTGTACAACTTTTCAACCATTTTGTTGATGTGTATAAAACAGTGACACAGAACTGAGAAAGTTCACTGAGAAGGTTCAACAACAGAACTGTGTCAAACAGAACTGACACTACTGGATTACACACCACCTTTTTTTAACCTTTTTATTTCTGGATAAAATGGCTTCTCCAGGACAGCTTTATGTTCCTCTGATGTCTTCAGGCCCTGACACACAGAGTCATGGATCTTCTGCCATGAGTTCATCTCTGACCTCCAGAGTGCAGCTCTGGCTCTGATGATCTTTGACGCTTCGGTCTCGCTGCCTTTGGCCAGACTGATGCTGTCTTTACAGATGATGAAGACATCCAGGCCGATGAAAAGAGCATTGACTGTAATTCCAAATGCTCTTGCTGACTTGGAAAGACCAAGACTTCCTTTAGCTGCCTGACCAACCTCTGGGATGTCTGAGGCCACTGCACCTATGCTACGTGACACATTTCCTTGTGATACAATCAGGGTGTTACTTCTTAGCAATTTAAAGTCAGAGACTTCCTTGGTAAGATTATGGATTTTTCTTCCAACACCAACAACTGTGAAGATGGTAGGACTCCCTTTAAAAATCAGATCCCTAACCCTTGTTTTTATGTCAGGGATTGGTTGATTGGTGACATTTTCCAGATGATCCTGGAGACTCTGCATATCCTCCATGAAGCTCTTAAAAGCTTCATTGGCTTTGTTCTGTTGTGTGGTGTTTACTCCGGTCTCTGTTGCAGTGGTGACAACGCTGTTCACTCCACTGGTGATCCCCAGACCCATCCCTGTCATGGTCAGAACTAGAGATGCTCCTGCTGTTACAGGACCTAACGCCAGGCCAACAATAGAGAGGATGCCTCCTACTGCCCCCACTGAGCTGCCTGCCACACTGGAAATCTTTGACCCTTTATTCATCCTGTCCAGCTGAACAGCACAATCCTCCAGGTCTTTAAGACACTGCAGCATCCGCGACCGTCGCTTCTTGAATTCATTGATGAAGTGAGAACAAGGTACTTCCTGGAACATCACCACCATCCGGAAATGTGAGTCCATCCTGATGTGGAGGGAATAAAACATGAAGGGAGAAAAGGAACAAAGAGATTTTCCAAATAATAACCTGTTTTTACATCCTTCCTGCTCTGGTACATTATCAAGACAAAATAACTGGTAACGTGTTGGTTCAACCAGTTCTTACCTGATTTCATCCAGCCGGTTCATGTGGTTGAGCATCTTCTTTACATCATCTTCAGACAAATCCTTGTTGATGTGTACCATCGTTTTATTGCTCATTGTTGATTTAAAGTCACTGAAGCTGTTTAAGACACAGTAGTGACACATTTCTAAGGACATACTGCAGAGATCTTTAGACATGTAAGTGACAACAACATGACAACTTACCTTTTCTCCAGCTGCCCACAGATTTTCTCAGTGGTCTTTATGTATCTGTCCAACTGGTACATCAGCACTTCGATGTTCTGAAGTTTGGGTTTGAAGAAAGTTTCTGCGTCTCTTTTAAACTCGAGGAGGAGAGGACAGATCAGTCGTGCAGTAATGATGACAACGTGAACATCTTCCTTGTTGATCCCTGTAGGTAGAGACATCACCTGGTTCTCTGTGAACACATGATGTGAGGTGACCACCAGCTTCTCCACCGCATCCAGGAAGTAGTCAAGTTCCTTCAGGCCTCTCAGAGTCTCCTTCACCACAGCAGCCAGATCCTTCTCCAGCTGATTTAACTCTTCATGATTTTTTCCAGCTTTGTCTTTAATGTTCTTTATCTTGGTCATTTCTTTGTTCCTCTTAGTCATCCATTCATCTTTCTCCTTATAGAAATGTATCACTGTGTTGATATAGCTGAGTGTCATTGTGATGTAGTGACACAAAGCCTTGTGAAGTTTCTCTCTGTAAAACAAAACAATGAATCTCTGTCAGTCTCTGTCGTATTTTAACATCAGTGAAATAAATGTAATTTCAGTGACTGTATGTAAAGATGGACGATGCACTTCCACTTCCTCTGACTGAATAAAAATCAACAGAAACTAATATTGTTACTTTGTCTAGTTTTGTTTTGAAGGATGAAGTTTGGATATAAAATGATTCATAAAACTGATCAGGTGTCGGGTTCTTGGTATTTAGTGTCTGTACTGATTCTTCTGTCTGTTGTTCAAAGCTTTCTTTCTTTCTTTCTTTCTTTCTCTTTGTGTCCTGTGGATGTTTGGTGGATGACACTCACATTCACCCAACTTAGACATTTTGTAAAATCCAACCTTTTATTTCCAACAGACCACAACCAGTTTAAAGTTTATCAGACAGCTTCCTTCATAATTTTAATCTTTCTAATTAAACAGAAAATGCATTTCCCTTTTCATATGGAAAATATTCACCTGAGACAAATTCATCAATTTACAGGACATTTCCAGAAATGTATGAAATATGCTTGATAGGTTTGGACAAATAGTTCAACACTTTTGCATGCAATGTCTTAAATTGTCTTTCTTTCTTTCTTTCTTTCTTTCTTTCTTTCTCTCTCTCTCTCTCTCTCTCTCTTTGTGTATGACTGTATCTCAAAGTTAAAACTGACCTTGCCGCAGACATTTTCTCTTCTCGTTGCCTTCTGAACTGAACTGGACTGAACTCACTGAAATAAATAACTTAAGAATGTTTGGTTTCACTTTCTCTTATCTGGCAACTTGAACACCGCCCTTTTCCTTTAATTCTTCTTTCATAGATTACGCAATGCACATTCGTTCTGAAATGTGGTTATTTAAGAGGAACCACTGACTCTGTTGCCCTGCCCCCACCTCATCCTGGCCAGGTGTGGTGCTCAGGTTCTCAGCCTGACTTGTAGGAAGCTGCTCAGGGGAGATCAGCCACACCTCGTACCGGTGTGGGTATATCAGCCCCTCATAATCTCCTGACATCAGCTTTTACTCCTCTAAACGTCACTTTTTATGCAAACTTTGGGATTTATATACATATAAAAAGCAAACTTCACCTCAGAAGAAAATATGTGAATGAGCGAAATTAGTTCAGTGATTATTGCCACTGATGTAATGAATGATTGTAAATCACGTTAAAGGGATGTATTTTGTTTTGTTTGCTCCAGATATCAAATGAATGAGAAAGTGACTGTGTGTTTGTTTATGTGTGTGAAAGAGAGTTTGGTTTGGTGCAAACACCAAGAGAATCTAAGTCCTGCTGCACTGGAACAAATATTAAGTCCGTTAGGTAGCTAATAATTTTTCTCTAATAACAACAATTTTACTTGTAAATCAGAGGTTGTTCTTATTTTTCTCCAACTCCTTTGCCAACCCCATGAACACAAATTGGATCATATGTGCATATGTATGTACATATAAACCATATTGACCCAAATATGGTATTCTTCTCCCTAGAATAAAGTCTAAAAATAAAGTCTTATATTCAGGGTCCAGAGACCCGGGGGTCTATATATACACAAACCAACAGGTGGCGTCAAACATCTTCTCCCCAAGCGAGTTCGAGCTTCTTCTTCTCAGGCCTCATTTACACAAAAACAAGCGTATAGATTTTTCTGTTACGTCTTTAAAAAGTTTTGTATTCACACGGCAGCGTCTTCAGAAATGTCCTTGTTCACACGAAGACGCTGTCGTACATCTGTCGCGCTTCCACAGTGACATGTGAAACCAAAGAACAAGGTGTTTATAGCAAACATACAATAATGAATAAATTCTGAACCTTTTTCTGTTTGTTTCTTTTATTAATTTAACGTAGTGAGGGAACTGTTTTTTTGCACTGACGATTAACTTACTTGATATTGAAAACAAACATGATTTAAAACTAGTTTTGTTTTGTCTTTTGTTGTCTTATTGACAAGGAGGAAAAGTCACATAATGGATGAAACGTTTAGACTTTAATCTCAAGTCTTTGAAAGTTCTAGTAAAGATTCTTTGACTCTAAAGAGTTCACAGGAAGATAAAGGGTTAGTGCTGGTTAGTGCTGGGATGGGGTAGATCAAGTTACTGAACAAGAGAAAGGGACACTAAACAGAATCAGAAAGGGAAACTAAACCTTCTTAAGTTATATTTATCTCAGCAAGATAAATATAAAGGTCTGCCATCTTCAACTCAGACTCCAACACAATGAGAAGGACAAGAAGGCAACGAGAAGAGAAAATGTCTGCTGCAAGGTCAGTTTTAACTTTGAGATACAGTCATACACAAAGAGAAAGAAAGAAAGAAAAAAAAGAAAGACAGAAAGAAAGAAAGAAAGAAAGAAAGAAAGAAAGCATTGAACAACAGACAAGAATCAGTACAGACACTATATACCAAGAACCAAAACATAACAAAGACAAAGTAACAATATTAGTTACAATTTAAGTCTTAGCATGCAAAAGTGTTGAACTGTTTGTCAAACCCTGTCAAGCATATTTTATACATTTCTGATGCATTTTTTTCTGGAAATGTCTCATAAATTGATGTTTTGGTCTCAGGCAGTGTTGGAGAAGTTACTTTTAAAAAGTAGTGTTTGCTCGCTACTTTTAAAAAAAGTAATCTGTTTTTTAGTTACCCTATATAGAAAGTAACTTTTAATGATACTTGCTACTTTTATGTTGCTCGACTTTGGGCAGAACCCCTTTACTGAGTGAGTGTGAGCGGCGCAAGAGCATGGGTGTATTTCACACCAGGCATGTCTGTGATCAGCTGTCAGCCTGGTCTTTAAATGCTTGTTGCATTCATAGGACACAAAGAGAAATAAAGAAAGAAACAACAGACAAGAATCAGTACAGACACTAAATACCAAGAACCCGACACCTGATCAGTTTTATGAATCATTTTATATCCAAACTTCATCCTTCAAAACAAAACTAGACAAAGTAACAATATTAGTTTCTGTTGATTTTTATTCAGTCAGAGGAAGTGGAAGTGCATCGTCCATCTTTACATACAGTCACTGAAATTACATTTATTTCACTGATGTTAAAATACGACAGAGACTGACAGAGATTCATTGTTTTGTTTTACAGAGAGAAACTTCACAAGGCTTTGTGTCACTACATCACAATGACACTCAGCTATATCAACACAGTGATACATTTCTATAAGGAGAAAGATGAATGGATGACTAAGAGGAACAAAGAAATGACCAAGATAAAGAACATTAAAGACAAAGCTGGAAAAAATCATGAAGAGTTAAATCAGCTGGAGAAGGATCTGGCTGCTGTGGTGAAGGAGACTCTGAGAGGCCTGAAGGAACTTGACTACTTCCTGGATGCGGTGGAGAAGCTGGTGGTCACCTCACATCATGTGTTCACAGAGAACCAGGTGATGTCTCTACCTACAGGGATCAACAAGGAAGATGTTCACGTTGTCATCATTACTGCACGACTGATCTGTCCTCTCCTCCTCGAGTTTAAAAGAGACGCAGAAACTTTCTTCAAACCCAAACTTCAGAACATCGAAGTGCTGATGTACCAGTTGGACAGATACATAAAGACCACTGAGACAATCTGTGGGCAGCTGGAGAAAAGGTAAGTTGTCATGTTGTTGTCACTTACATGTCTAAAGATCTCTGCAGTATGTCCTTAGAAATGTGTCACTACTGTGTCTTAAACAGCTTCAGTGACTTTAAATCGACGATGAGCAATAAAACGATGGTACACATCAACAAGGATTTGTCTGAAGATGACGTAGAGAAGATGCTCAACCACATGAACCAGCTGGATGAAATCAGGTAAGAACTGGTTGAACCAACACGTTACCAGTTATTTTGTCTTGATAATGTACCAGAGCAGGAAGGATGTACAAACAGGTTATTATTTGGAAAATCTCTTTGTTCCTTTTCTCCCTTCATGTTTTATTCCCTCCACATCAGGATGGACTCACATTTCCGGATGGTGGTGATGTTCCAGGAAGTACCTTGTTCTCACTTCATCAATGAATTCAAGAAGCGACGGTCGCGGATGCTGCAGTGTCTTAAAGACCTGGAGGATTGTGCTGTTCAGCTGGACAGGATGAATAAAGGGTCAAAGATTTCCAGTGTGGCAGGCAGCTCAGTGGGGGCAGTAGGAGGCATCCTCTCTATTGTTGGCCTGGCGTTAACTCCTGTAACAGCAGGAGCATCTCTAACCATGACCATGACAGGACTGGGTCTGGGGATCACCAGTGGAGTGAACAGCGTTGTCACCACTGCAACAGAGATCGGAGTAAACACCACACAACAGAAAAAAGCCAATGAAGCTTTTAAGAGCTTCATGGAGGATGTGCAGAGTCTCCAGGATCATCTGGAAAATGTCACCAATCAACCAATCCCTGACATAAAAACAAGGGTTAAGGATCTGATTTTTAAAGGGAGTCCTACCATCTTCACAGTTGATGGTGTTGGGAAAAAAATGTATAAAATTTCCAAGGAAGTCTCTGACTTTAAGTCGCTAAGAAATAACAACCTGATTGTATCACAAAGAAATGTGTCACGTAGCATAGGTGCAGTGGCCTCAGACATCACAGAGGTTGGTCAGGCAGCTAAAGGAAGTCTTGGTCTTTCCAAGTCAGCCAGAGCAGGTGCAGTCAATGCTCTTTTCATTGGCGTTGACATCTTCTTAATCTGTAAAGACAGCATCAGTCTGGCCAAAGGTAACGAGACCGAAGTGTCAAAGATCATCAGAGCCAGAGCTGCACTCTGGAGGTCAGAGATGAACTCATGGCAGAAGATCCATGACTCTGTGTGTCAGGGCCTGAAGACATCAGAGGAACACAAAGCTGTCCTGGAGAAGCCATTTTATCCAGAAATAAAAAAAGGTTAAAAAAAGGTGGTGTGTAATCCAGTAGTGTCAGTTCTGTTTGACACAGTGTCACTGTTTTATACACATCAACAAAATGGTTGAAAAGTTGTACAGAGCAACACTGTTTATAATGTAGCTGCTGTGGTGTTAGATTTAATATATTAGTGTAACATTAGAGTGTAGTGTAACCAGCTCCATACTTGCATCTGAAATGTTCCCACACTTTTCCATGTCAAGGCCCCCAAATTATTTTAAAGTCTGATCAAAAATGACAATTTAGATACGTTTGGCTGACTGCCCCATTTACTTTCATTGTTAACTATTTGGTTGTGAAAACAAAAGACAGTCAAACTGGATATTACTTCAACCAACGTAAAATATCTCTTGAGGAGTTTGACTTGTATTCATGGTGAAATAGACTCTGGGTAAAGAATGACCTGACATCCATCTACAAAAGTAATTCAACACTGTTTTAGTTTACATGTAGGAACGATTTCATTAAAATTATATCGACTTTTGTTGCATGAACTTTGCGTCACCTTATCTCATGTTATGTCTGCACAGATGGATCAAATGACTCAGTCCAATCAGAAGATAAATTAAAAATTCACCAGACAGACATATAAATCTTCTTGTATCTTAAATTTGTAAATTTGTATTATTCTTTAAATTTGTTTAAACTTGTATGTTTTTATCTGAGCTTTGTTTGATTTAACTATGTTCATTTTATCTGATGTAAATGACCTTTGAAAAGAGTTTTGAAAAAAGATTAGAGATAAAATGATTGTTTTGCTTTTGTTGTTTTAAAAATTCACTCTTTCACTCTCACTCACTTTGACTTGCTCCTGCAACTTTATTACAACAAAATGTTCATCACAGTGTTTTAGAAAAGTTGCCACAAAATCAGACAAATTCAGTCTCAAAAAGCCTGAAATCCTGGAGCGACTGTTGTATTGTTGATCTGAATTAATCTACTGCACATTTTTAACTGGTGTACATGTCCCAGTAAAAAGGGTTAATCAATGCTTTTGCTCTTGTTAATTAATTCATTAACTTTGTTCAAAAAGAAATCATAAATCTGTGTTATCATTATGTAACATAAACTTACTTTACAATAAAATGATGTTAATTCCAGAGATGTGAGTCTTATTGTTTTATTGGAGCATAAATGATGAATAATGTGTGATTGTTTTTCTTCTCAGTTAACTGGACTTGAGCTGCTGTTGAAGACGTTTTATCAAAGTCAACACATCAACCCAGATGTTCAGCCAACATGTCAAATAGACCTGGTCTCTACTTAGTCCAGTAGAGACCACATCAGTAGACACCAAGACTCTCACACACCAAATTAATCAGATGCTTCGAAGTTTGACTGAAACAGAAATGTTGTTATGAACATTAATAACATTTTATGTCTCACCCACAATAATTTTCACAATACTAAAAAATAAAATAAAATGAAAACACACACACTCATACAGACACAGACACACACTACATCAGGATCAGATGATTCCTTCGAAGTTTCAAAAACGAATAAATGTTCCGTTAAGGTTCTTTTACTTTTCAAATAAAGGAGCAAACACCAAGAGAAACAACAGTTGTGATGTTGTAATGTTTGTGTGTGTGAAGGTGCAACATCATTGAAATCCACCAGAGGGCGTCAGTGCTGCACAAGTCAAGTTGATATGAACAGAACCAAACCATAAAAACATTTATCTCAAAGCTCTTTATTTAAAAAAAAAAAAAAATAGGGAAACCCAAGAGTTCATTATTAAGTGAGCAGCAGGGGGGCGACAGTGGAGGAAAAACTTCTTTAACAGAAGAAACCTCCACAACCAGACTCAGAGTTTGGACCATTTGTCTTGACTGATCTATGTACCTGGTCATTAAGGACTTAACATGAAAACAGGAGTTTACAGACAATGAAGGTTAAATATTATCTCTATGATCTACTCCTTCTTCCTATTAGCACTCATGATAACAAATAAATAAATACATAACTGTTTTTTATTTATTTATTTGAAAGCACACTATTTTATTTTACTTTATTCTTTGGTCTGTAAGTGAAATAACCAAAACTCCTGATTTGAATAAAACAACTAATTAAAAACTAGAAGGTAGCATTTATGTTTGTGTCTATTTATTTATATGTTATTCTATAAAACACTAATCATTTTTTTTTCCAGAGGATACTGTTCATTCAGTGTGATGTATTTTCCTCTGGAATTGCAGACATTAACAATCGTTATCTGGTGTCAACAGACTGACTTCTGCCAAATGTTTGATTAAAGTTAAAGTTTTAAGAAGAAAGTTGTCCTAATCCAAACACTATCATTTTAAAAGCAAAAGAACCAGGAACACACCAGTCTGCTCAAAATCTACATTTATTTAGATTTATTTAGTGAAATACAGCTCACACATCCGCTCAAGCAATAGGACAGTAAATGTTACAAGTGGGTGTTACAATGTTAAATGTAAAAAAAATCAAAGAAACATCCCTTGATACCATCACGGGACTGTAGAAATTCAGTGGTAGATAGATCGTCAGTATTCACTTGGTTATTTCATTTATTTTAAAAAATGCAGAATCACAATTTATTTTTTCAGTCATTTTTCTTCAACATCTATTAAAAAAATATATAATTTTTTTTTTTTTTTGAAAAATCAGGCGCTCCAGCTAATGACAGAACATTGTCATAACTAATTGAGTTTTATTACATTCTGTAAAGAAAGAAATATACTTTCAAAATAAAAGTTGATCATTTTTCCACTTCCAAACCCAAACTCACCCTGGAAACGAATTTGCATAGCAGCTACACAGATTTTGTAAAGAAAAAATTGTATTTTGTTCAAAACTTGAAGTGAGCTGATGGTAGTTTTGTTTTATTTTGGTTTTCTCTCTCAATCAGATCTCCCTATCTGGATAAAATGGCTTCTCCAGGACAGCTTTGTGTTCCTCTGATGTCTTCAGGCCCTGACACACAGAGTCATGGATCTTCTGCCATGAGTTCATCTCAGAGCTCCAGAGTGCAGCTCTGGCTCTGATGAACTGTGAGACTTTGGTCTCGCTGCCTTTGGCCAGACTGATGCTGTCTTTACAGATGATGAAGACATCCAGGCCGATGAAAAGAGCATTGACTGCAATTCCAAATGCTCTTGCTGACTTGGAAAGACCAAGACTTCCTTTAGCTGCCTGACCAACCTCTGGGATGTCTGAGGCCACTGCACCTATGCTACGTGACACATTTCCTTGTGATACAATCAGGTTGTTATTTCTTAGCGACTTAAATTTAGAAACTTCCTCTGTAAGATTATAGATATTTCTTCCAACACCAACCACTGTGAAGATGGTAGGACTCCCTTCAAAAATCAGACCCCTAACCCTTGTTTTTATGTCAGGGATTGGTTGATTGGTGACATTTTCCAGATGATCCTGGAGACTCTGCACATCCTCCATGAAGCTCTTAAAAGCTTCACTGGCTTTGTTCTGTTGTGTCTTGTTTACTCCGATCTCTGTTGCAGTGGTGACAACGCTGTTCACTCCACTGGTGATCCCCAGACCCATCCCTGTCATGGTCAGAACTAGAGATGCTCCTGCTGTTACAGGAGTTAACGCCAGGCCAACAATAGAGAGGATGCCTCCTACTGCCCCCACTGAGCTGCCTGCCACACTGGAAATCTTTGACCCTTTATTCATCCTGTCCAGCTGAACAGCACAATCCTCCAGGTCTTTAAGACACTGCAGCATCCGCGACCGTCGCTTCTTGAATTCATTGATGAAGTGAGAACAAGGTACTTCCTGGAACATCACCACCATCCGGAAATGTGAGTCCATCCTGATGTGGAGGGAATAAAACATCAAGGGAGAAAAGGAACAAAGAGATTTTCCAAATAATAACCTGTTTGTACATCCTTCCTGCTCTGGTACATAATCAAGACAAAATAACTGGTAACGTGTTGGTTCAACCAGTTCTTACCTGATTTCATCCAGTTGGTTCATGTGGTTGAGCATCTTCTTTACATCATCTTCAGACAAATCCTTGTTGATGTGTACCATCGTTTTATTGCTCATTGTTGATTTAAAGTCACTGAAGCTGTTTAAGACACAGTAGTAACACATTTCTAAGGACATACTGCAGAGATCTTTAGACATGTAAGTGACAACAACATGACAACTTACCTTTTCTCCAGCTGCCCACAGATTTTCTCAGTGGTCTTTATGTATCTGTCCAACTGGTACATCAGCATTTTAATGTTCTGAAGTTTGGGTTTGAAGAAAGTTTCTGCGTCTCTTTTAAACTCGAGGAGGAGAGGACAGATCAGTCGTGCAGTAATGATGAAAACCTGAACATCGTCCTTGTTGATCCCTGTAGGTAGAGACATCACCTGGTTCTCTGTGAACACATGATGTGAGGTGACCACCAGCTTCTCCACCGCATCCAGGAAGTAGTCAAGTTCCTTCAGGCCTCTCAGAGTCTCCTTCACCACAGCAGCCAGATCCTTCTCCAGCTTTGCTTCCTCGCTTTCTATCCCTTTAAACTTGTTCCCTATGAATTTCAAAGATGCCTTGAATTTGCTCTCTGACTTGGTAACATGGCTGAGGTCTAGATTCATTTTGTCAGCCCTGTCTTTGATGTCAGTCATCATGTTTAATTCTCCCTTTCTCTTATCAATCCATTTCGAGCTCTTCTCACAGAAGATTTTCACTGTGTTGATGTTGGTGAGAGTATCTCTGACATAGCGACACAAAACCGTCTGTAGCTCCTTTCTGTAAAGACAAAACATCGACCACTTTGTGAGATTAAAGCAATAATTCATAATCCACATAATCCTATGCAGAGACATCACCTGGTTCTCTGTGAACACATGATGTGATGTGACCACCAGCTTCTCCACCGCATCCTGGAAGTAGTCAAGTTCCTTCAGGCCTCTCAGAGTCTCCTCCACCACAGCAACCAGCTCTTTCTCCAGCTGATTTAACTGTTTATTGATATAGTTTACTGTATTAATATAAGTTTAGAGTCACTGTGATGTAGTGGCACAAAGTCGTGTAAAGTTTATTTCTGTAAAACAAAACAATGAATCCCTGTCAGTCTCTGTCGTATTTTAACATCAGTGAAATAAATGTAATTTCAGTGACTGTATGTAAAGATGGACGATGCACTTCCACTTCCTCTGACTGAATAAAAATCAACAGAAACTAATATTGTTACTTTGTCTAGTTTTGTTTTGAAGGATGAAGTTTGGATATAAAATGATTCATAAAACTGATCAGGTGTCGGGTTCTTGGTATTTAGTGTCTGTACTGATTCTTCTGTCTGTTGTTCAAAGCTTTCTTTCTTTTTTCTTTCTTTCTTTCTTTCTCTTTGTGTCCTGTGGATGTTTGGTGGATGACACTCACATTCACCCAACTTAGACATTTTGTAAAATCCAACCTTTTATTTCCAACAGACCACAACCAGTTTAAAGTTTATCAGACAGCTTCCTTCATAATTTTAATCTTTCTAATTAAACAGAAAATGCATTTCCCTTTTCATATGGAAAATATTCACCTGAGACAAATTCATCAATTTACAGGACATTTCCAGAAATGTATAAAATATGCTTGATAGGTTTGGACAAATAGTTCAACACTTTTGCATGCAATGTCTTAAATTGTCTTTCTTTCTTTCTTTCTTTCTTTCTTTCTTTCTCTCTCTCTCTCTCTTTGTGTATGACTGTATCTCAAAGTTAAAACTGACCTTGCCGCAGACATTTTCTCTTCTCGTTGCCTTCTGAACTGAACTGGACTGAACTTGCTGAAATAAATAACTTAAGAATGTTTGGTTTCACTTTCTCTTATCTGGCAACTTGAACACCGCCCTTTTCCTTTAATTCTTCTTTCATAGATTACGCAATGCACATTCGTTCTGAAATGTGGTTATTTAAGAGGAACCACTGACTCTGTTGCCCTGCCCCCACCTCATCCTGGCCAGGTGTGGTGCTCAGGTTCTCAGCCTGACTTGTAGGAAGCTGCTCAGGGGAGATCAGCCACACCTCGTACCGGTGTGGGTATATCAGCCCCTCATAATCTCCTGACATCAGCTTTTACTCCTCTAAACGTCACTTTTTATGCAAACTTTGGGATTTATATACATATAAAAAAGCAAACTTCACCTCAGAAGAAAATATGTGAATGAGCCGAAATTAGTTCAGTGATTATTGCCACTGATGTAATGAATGATTGTAAATCACGTTAAAGGGATGTATTTTGTTTTGTTTGCTCCAGATATCAAATGAATGAGAAAGTGACTGTGTGTTTGTTTATGTGTGTGAAAGAGAGTTTGGTTTGGTGCAAACACCAAGAGAATCTAAGTCCTGCTGCACTGGAACAAATATTAAGTCCGTTAGGTAGCTAATAATTTTTCTCTAATAACAACAATTTTACTTGTAAATCAGAGGTTGTTCTTATTTTTCTCCAACTCCTTTGCCAACCCCATGAACACAAATTGG
The DNA here is from genome assembly GCA_016801845.1 of Polydactylus sextarius. Lineage (NCBI taxonomy): Eukaryota > Metazoa > Chordata > Actinopteri > Polynemidae > Polydactylus > Polydactylus sextarius. Next base: position 20,086,692 of record CM028917.1, on the reverse strand, counting down.
ATCATATGTGCATATGTATGTACATATAAACCATATTGACCCAAATATGGTATTCTTCTCCCTAGAATAAAGTCTAAAAATAAAGTCTTATATTCAGGGTCCAGAGACCCGGGGGTCTATATATACACAAACCAACAGGTGGCGTCAAACATCTTCTCCCCAAGCGAGTTCGAGCTTCTTCTTCTCAGGCCTCATTTACACAAAAACAAGCGTATAGATTTTTCTGTTACGTCTTTAAAAAGTTTTGTATTCACACGGCAGCGTCTTCAGAAATGTCCTTGTTCACACGAAGACGCTGTCGTACATCTGTCGCGCTTCCACAGTGACATGTGAAACCAAAGAACAAGGTGTTTATAGCAAACATACAATAATGAATAAATTCTGAACCTTTTTCTGTTTGTTTCTTTTATTAATTTAACGTAGTGAGGGAACTGTTTTTTTTGCACTGACGATTAACTTACTTGATATTGAAAACAAACATGATTTAAAACTAGTTTTGTTTTGTCTTTTGTTGTCTTATTGACAAGGAGGAAAAGTCACATAATGGATGAAACGTTTAGACTTTAATCTCAAGTCTTTGAAAGTTCTAGTAAAGATTCTTTGACTCTAAAGAGTTCACAGGAAGATAAAGGGTTAGTGCTGGTTAGTGCTGGGATGGGGTAGATCAAGTTACTGAACAAGAGAAAGGGACACTAAACAGAATCAGAAAGGGAAACTAAACCTTCTTAAGTTATATTTATCTCAGCAAGATAAATATAAAGGTCTGCCATCTTCAACTCAGACTCCAACACAATGAGAAGGACAAGAAGGCAACGAGAAGAGAAAATGTCTGCTGCAAGGTCAGTTTTAACTTTGAGATACAGTCATACACAAAGAGAAAGAAAGAAAGAAAAAAAGCATTGAACAACAGACAAGAATCAGTACAGACACTATATACCAAGAACCAAAACAAAACAAAGACAAAGTAACAATATTAGTTACAATTTAAGTCTTAGCATGCAAAAGTGTTGAACTGTTTGTCAAACCCTGTCAAGCATATTTTATACATTTCTGATGCATTTTTTTCTGGAAATGTCTCATAAATTGATGTTTTGGTCTCAGGCAGTGTTGGAGAAGTTACTTTTAAAAAGTAGTGTTTGCTCGCTACTTTTAAAAAAAGTAATCTGTTTTTTAGTTACCCTATATAGAAAGTGACTTTTAATGATACTTGCTACTTTTATGTTACTTTTATGTTGCTCGACTTTGGGCAGAACCCCTTTACTGAGTGAGTGTGAGCAGCGCAAGAGCGTGGGTGTATTTCACACCAGGCATGTCTGTGATCAGCTGTCAGCCTGGTCTTTAAATGCTTGTTGCATTCATAGGACACAAAGAGAAATAAAGAAAGAAACAACAGACAAGAATCAGTACAGACACTAAATACCAAGAACCCGACACCTGATCAGTTTTATGAATCATTTTATATCCAAACTTCATCCTTCAAAACAAAACTAGACAAAGTAACAATATTAGTTTCTGTTGATTTTTATTCACTCAGAGGAAGTGGAAGTGCATCGTCCATCTTTACATACAGTCACTGAAATTACATTTATTTCACTGATGTTAAAATACGACAGAGACTGACAGAGATTCATTGTTTTGTTTTACAGAGAGAAACTTCACAAGGCTTTGTGTCACTACATCACAATGACACTCAGCTATATCAACACAGTGATACATTTCTATGAGGAGAAAAATGAATGGATGACTAAGAGGAACAAAGAAATGACCAAGATAAAGAACATTAAAGACAAAGCTGGAAAAAATCATGAAGAGTTAAATCAGCTGGAGAAGGATCTGGCTGCTGTGGTGAAGGAGACTCTGAGAGGCCTGAAGGAACTTGACTACTTCCTGGATGTGGTGGAGAAGCTGGTGGTCACCTCACATCATGTGTTCACAGAGAACCAGGTGATGTCTCTACCTACAGGGATCAACAAGGACGATGTTCAGGTTGTCATCATTACTACACGACTGATCTGTCCTCTCCTCCTCGAGTTTAAAAGAGACGCAGAAACTTTCTTCAAACCCAAACTTCAGAACATCGAAGTGCTGATGTACCAGTTGGACAGATACATAAAGACCACTGAGAACATCTGTGGGCAGCTGGAGAAAAGGTAAGTTGTCATGTTGTTGTCACTTACATGTCTAAAGATCTCTGCAGTATGTCCTTAGAAATGTGTTACTACTGTGTCTTAAACAGCTTCAGTGACTTTAAATCGACGATGAGCAATAAAACGATGATACACATCAACAAGGATTTGTCTGAAGATGACGTAGAGAAGATGCTCAACCACATGAACCAGCTGGATGAAATCAGGTAAGAACTGGTTGAACCAACACGTTACCAGTTATTTTGTCTTGATAATGTACCAGAGCAGGAAGGATGTACAAACAGGTTATTATTTGGAAAATCTCTTTGTTCCTTTTCTCCCTTCATGTTTTATTCCCTCCACATCAGGATGGACTCACATTTCCGGATGGTGGTGATGTTCCAGGAAGTACCTTGTTCTCACTTCATCAATGAATTCAAGAAGCGACGGTCGCAGATGCTGCAGTGTCTTAAAGACCTGGAGGATTGTGCTGTTCAGCTGGACAGGATGAATAAAGGGTCAAAGATTTCCAGTGTGGCAGGCAGCTCAGTGGGGGCAGTAGGAGGCATCCTCTCTATTGTTGGCCTGGCGTTAACTCCTGTAACAGCAGGAGCATCTCTAACCATGACCATGACAGGACTGGGTCTGGGGATCACCAGTGGAGTGAACAGCGTTGTCACCACTGCAACAGAGATCGGAGTAAACACCACACAACAGAAAAAAGCCAATGAAGCTTTTAAGAGCTTCATGGAGGATGTGCAGAGTCTCCAGGATCATCTGGAAAATGTCACCAATCAACCAATCCCTGACATAAAAACAAGGGTTAAGGATCTGATTTTTAAAGGGAGTCCTACCATCTTCACAGTTGATGGTGTTGGGAAAAAAATGTATAAAATTTCCAAGGAAGTCTCTGACTTTAAGTCGCTAAGAAATAACAACCTGATTGTATCACAAAGAAATGTGTCACGTAGCATAGGTGCAGTGGCCTCAGACATCACAGAGGTTGGTCAGGCAGCTAAAGGAAGTCTTGGTCTTTCCAAGTCAGCCAGAGCAGGTGCAGTCAATGCTCTTTTCATTGGCGTTGACATCTTCTTAATCTGTAAAGACAGCATCAGTCTGGCCAAAGGTAACGAGACCGAAGTGTCAAAGATCATCAGAGCCAGAGCTGCACTCTGGAGGTCAGAGATGAACTCATGGCAGAAGATCCATGACTCTGTGTGTCAGGGCCTGAAGACATCAGAGGAACACAAAGCTGTCCTGGAGAAGCCATTTTATCCAGAAATAAAAAAGGTTAAAAAAAAGGTGGCGTGTAATCCAGTAGTGTCAGTTCTGTTTGACACAGTGTCACTGTTTTATACACATCAACAAAATGGTTGAAAAGTTGTACAGAGCAACACTGTTTATAATGTAGCTGCTGTGGTGTTAGATTTAATATATTAGTGTAACATTAGAGTATAGTGTAACCAGCTCCATACTTGCATCTGAAATGTTCCCACACTTTTCCATGTCAAGGCCCCCAAATTATTTTAAAGTCTGATCAAAAATGACAATTTAGATACGTTTGGCTGACTGCCCCATTTACTTTCATTGTTAACTATTTGGTTGTGAAAACAAAAGACGGTCAAACTGGATATTACTTCAACCAACGTAAAATATCTCTTGAGGAGTTTGACTTGTATTCATGGTGAAATAGACTCTGGGTAAAGAATGACCTGACATCCATCTACAAAAGTAATTCAACACTGTTTTAGTTTACATGTAGGAACGATTTCATTAAAATTATATCGACTTTTGTTGCATGAACTTTGCGTCACCTTATCTCATGTTATGTCTGCACAGATGGATCAAATGACTCAGTCCAATCAGAAGATAAATTAAAAATTCACCAGACAGACATATAAATCTTCTTGTATCTTAAATTTGTAAATTTGTATTATTCTTTAAATTTGTTTAAACTTGTATGTTTTTATCTGAGCTTTGTTTGATTTAACTATGTTCATTTTATCTGATGTAAATGACCTTTGAAAAGAGTTTTGAAAAAAGATTAGAGATAAAATGATTGTTTTGCTTTTGTTGTTTTAAAAATTCACTCTTTCACTCTCACCCACTTTGACTTGCTCCTGCAACTTTATTACAACAAAATGTTCATCACAGTGTTTTAGAAAAGTTGCCACAAAATCAGACAAATTCAGTCTCAAAAAAGCCTGAAATCCTGGAGCGACTGTTGTATTGTTGATCTGAATTAATCTACTGCACATTTTTAACTGGTGTACATGTCCCAGTAAAAAGGGTTAATCAATGCTTTTGCTCTTGTTAATTAATTCATTAACTTTGTTCAAAAAGAAATCATAAATCTGTGTTATCATTATGTAACATAAACTTACTTTACAATAAAATGATGTTAATTCCAGAGATGTGAGTCTTATTGTTTTATTGGAGCATAAATGATGAATAATGTGTGATTGTTTTTCTTCTCAGTTAACTGGACTTGAGCTGCTGTTGAAGACGTTTTATCAAAGTCAACACATCAACCCAGATGTTCAGCCAACATGTCAAATAGACCTGGTCTCTACTTAGTCCAGTAGAGACCACATCAGTAGACACCAAGACTCTCACACACCAAATTAATCAGATGCTTCGAAGTTTGACTGAAACATAAATGTTGTTATGAACATTAATAACATTTTATGTCTCACCCACAATAATTTTCACAATACTAAAAAATAAAATAAAATGAAAACACACACACTCATACAGACACAGACACACACTACATCAGGATCAGATGATTCCTTCGAAGTTTCAAAAACAAATAAATGTTCCGTTAAGGTTCTTTTATGTTTCAAATAAAGGAGCAAACACCAAGAGAAACAACAGTTGTGATGTTGTAATGTTTGTGTGTGTGAAGGTGCAACATCACTGAAATCCACCAGAGGGCGTCAGTGCTGCACAAGTCAAGTTGATATGAACAGAACCAAACCATAAAAACATTTATCTCAAAGCTCTTTATTTAAAAAAAAAAAAAAAAATAGGGAAACCCAAGAGTTCATTAAGTGAGCAGCAGGGGGCGACAGTGGAGGAAAAACTTCTTTTGACAGAAGAAACCTCCACAACCAGACTCAGAGTTTGGACCATTTGTCTTGACTGATCTATGTACCTGGTCATTAAGGACTTAACATGAAAACAGGAGTTTACAGACAATGAAGGTTAAATATTATCTCTATGATCTACTCCTTCTTCCTATTAGCACTCATGATAACAAATAAATAAATACATAACTGTTTTTTATTTATTTATTTGAAAGCAGACTATTTTATTTTACTTTATTCTTTGGTCTGTAAGTGAAATAACCAAAACGCCTCATTTGAATAAAACAACTAATTAAAAACTAGAAGGTAGCATTTATGTTTGTGTCTATTTATTTATATGTTATTCTATAAAACACTAATCATTTTTTTTCCAGAGGATAATGTTCATTCAGTGTGATGTATTTTCCTCTGGAATTGCAGACATTAACAATCGTTATCTGGTGTCAACAGACTGACTTCTACCAAATGTTTGATTAAAGTTAAAGTTTTAAGAAGAAAGTTGTCCTAATCCAAACACTATCATTTTAAAAGCAAAAGAACCAGGAACACACCAGTCTGCTCAAAATCTACATTTATTTAGATTTATTTAGTGAAATACAGCTCACACATCCGCTCAAGCAATAGGACAGTAAATGTTACAAGTGGGTGTTACAATGTTAAATGTAAAAAAAATCAAAGAAACATCCCTTGATACCATCACGGGACTGTAAAAATTCAGTGGTAGATAGATCGTCAGTATTCACTTGGTTATTTCATTTATTTTAAAAAATGCAGAATCACAATTTATTTTTTCAGTCATTTTTCTTCAACATCTATTAAAAAAATATATAATTTTTTTTTTTGAAAAATCAGGCGCTCCAGCTAATGACAGAACATTGTCATAACTAATCCAGTTTTATTACATTCTGTGAAGAAAGAAATATACTTTCAAAATAAAAGTTGATCATTTTTCCACTTCCAAACCCAAACTCACCCTGGAAAGGAATTTGCATAGCAGCTACACAGATTTTGTAAAGAAAAAATTGTATTTTGTTCAAAACTTGAAGTGAGCTGATGGTAGTTTTGTTTTATTTTGGTTTTCTCTCTCAATCAGATCTCATCATCTGGATAAAATGGCTTCTCCAGGACAGCTTTGTGTTCCTCTGATGTCTTCAGGCCCTGACACACAGAGTCATGGATCTTCTGCCATGAGTTCATCTCAGAGCTCCAGAGTGCAGCTCTGGCTCTGATGAACTGTGAGACTTTGGTCTCGCTGCCTTTGGCCAGACTGATGCTGTCTTTACATATGAAGAAAACATCAACGCCAAGGAAAAGAGCACTGACTGCAGTTAAACCTGCTCTGGCTGACTTGGAAAGACCAAGAGTTCCTTTAGCTGCTGCCTGACCAACATCTGTGATGTCTGAGGACATGTTCCACACCTTAATAGCAGAGGCAGTATCAATAAGTGAATCCACGGTTCTTCCAACAGTACCAGCTTTTAAAACAATCTTGCCCACTCCCACAGCCATATCTAACCCAAGTGCAGCTATTTTGGAGATTGTTTGATTGATGACATTTTCCAGATGATCCTGGAGACTCTGCACATCCTCCATGAAGCTCTTAAAAGCTTCACTGGCTTTTTGTTTTTGTGTCTTGTTTACTCCGATCTCTGTTGCAGTGGTGACAGCGCTGTTTACTCCACTGGTGATCCCCAAACCCATCCCTGATATGGTCAGACCTGCAGACACTCCTGCTGTTACAGGAATTAACGCCAGGCCAACAATGAAGAGGATGCCTCCGACTGCCCCCACTGAGCTGCCTACCACACTGGAAATCTTTGACCCTTTATTCATCCTGTCCAGCTGAACAGCACAATCCTCCAGCTCATTTAGAAACTGCAGCATCCGCGGCCGTCGCTCCTCGAATTCATTGATGAAGTCAGAACATGATTCCTCCTGAAACAAGAACACCATCCGGAAGGGCTGGTTCTTCCTGATGAAGACAAAAAGGGAAATAATATAAGAATAAGTAATATAACACATCCTGACCTAATCAGACAGGCTAGCTAGGTGTGTGTCCAGTTTTCTGAAATGTTTTGTCTTTTTGAGGAAAGTTTTCAGTTCAACATTAAATGTAGAAAGTGCCTCTGCCTCCTGAACTCAAACTGATAACTCAAGACTCCACCTCCTATTCTGGTCTTAGAGACTCTAGGAACCTCAAGTAAACCAGCACTTTGTGATTGAAGTAATCTATTAGGATAACAAGGAATTATGAGTTCTTTAAGATATGATGGAGCCTGATCATTAAGGACTTTATGAGCAAGCAGGAGGATTTTGGTCTCACAGTAGAACTGGAGGCCAAGGTAATGTCACCCGTAGTAGCTATGTGATCTAAAAATGTTGTCCTGAAGTTTTAGAAGTAATGAGCTCTGAGTGATCCAGGCCTTTATGTCTTTAAGACAATCCTGAAGTTTGACCACCTGGTTAGTTTCACCTGGTTAGTTCCTGGTTGGTTTCATAGATAAATATAACTGGGTATCATCTGCATAACGGTGGAAGTTTATATTGCACTGCCTGATGATTTTTCCTAAAGGAAGCATTTATAAGACAAAAAGGATTGGTCCTAACACAGAATCCTGTGGAACTTCATGACTAACTGCAGCATGTATGGAAGAGTTGTTGTTCAGCAGAACAAACTGAATCTATCTGATATGACTGTTTTATTCCAGCAGTTAGTGAGATTGTACCTTGAATATGAGTAAGATCAGTTCACATTAAACATGTCTGTGTTGGCTTGATTACAAGACACATGAGGTAACTCTTACCTGATTTCGTCAAGCTGATTGATGTGATGATGCATCTTGTGGACGTCATCATCTGACAAATCCACATCAGGATTTAGTACAGTTTCCATCGTCAGTTTAGGGTTAAAGTCACTGAAGGACCTGAGAAAGATGTTGCTCTTAGAACCAATAGGAGCTGTTTCTGTTGTAAAATGTGCATTTTATGATTGTTCTTGAAATGTCTGCTTACCTTTTCTCCAGCTGCCCACAGATTGTCTCAGTGGTCTTTATGTATCTGTCCAACTGGTACATCAGCACTTCAATGTTCTGAAGTTTGGGTTTGAAGAAAGTTTCTGCGTCTCTTTTAAACTCGAGGAGGAGAGGACAGATCAGTCGTGCAGTAATGATGACAACCTGAACATCTTCCTTGTTGATCCCTGTAGGTAGAGACATCACCTGGTTCTCTGTGAACACATGATGTGAGGTGACCACCAGCTTCTCCACCGCATCCAGGAAGTAGTCAAGTTCCTTCAGGCCTCTCAGAGTCTCCTTCACCACAGCAGCCAGCTCCTTCTCCAGCTCTTCTTCCTCACTTTCTATCCCTTTAATCTTGTTCTTCATGAATTGCAAAGATGCCTTGAATTTGCTCTCCGACTTGATAACAGCAGTGAGTTCTAGAATCATTTTGTCAGCCCTGTCTTTGATGTCAGTCATCATGTTTAATTCTACCTTTCTCTCATCAATCCATTTCGAGCTCTTCTCACAGAAGGTTTTTACTGTGTCGATGTTGGTGAGAGTATCTCTGACATAGAGACACAAAACCGTCTGTAGCTCCTTTCTGTAAAGACAAAACATCGACCACTTTGTGAGATTTAAAATAACAATCCAAAATCCACATAATCCTATGCAGAGTCATCATCTGGTTCTCTGTGAACACATGATGTGAGGTGACCACCAGCTTCTCCACCACATCCAGGAAGTAGTCAAGTTCCTTCAGGCCTCTCAGAGTCTCCTCCACCACAGCAGTCAGCTCCTTCTCCAGCTGATTTAACTGTTTATTGATATAGTTTACTGTATTGATATAGTTTAGTGTCACTGTGATGTAGTGGCACAAAGTTGTGTAAAGTTTATTTCTGTAAAACAAAACAATGAATCCCTGTCAGTCTCTGTCATGTTTTAACATTAGCGAAATGAATTTAATTTCAGCGACTGTATGTAAAGATGGACGATGCACTTCCACTTCCTCTGACTAGACACAGCAGCCAGCTTCTTCTTCAGCTTCTTCAGTCTACCCAAGTCATCTTGTTCCTCATTAATTGCCAAGAGTCCTTCAATTTTCTCTTTGACTTGTTAACATGACTGAGGTCTAGATAAATTTAAAGAACTAACCCTAACCCTGTTCTACTTTCTGCTAGCTTAGTGTTAACCAGCTTGTTATCTACTCAATAACTCAGCCTGCGGCAGATAACATTACAGTCATCCAGGATTTTTTGCCTCCTCATAAGATGCAATCAAGCTTGAGTAGTGAAAAACATTTCCTTGCCTTTCAGATGGGCTAATATGGGGCCAGAGGGAGCTTTAATCCTAGAATCCAAATCCCCCATAGCAAGCAATATGGATTGGCAAAAACAGGAGAATATGCATGAGTTAGTGTCTTTAATAACCGGTGTTGTGGCCTCAGAAGATATACTGAAAGACCTTACAAATGCTGCAGAGTCTGGGAAACAAATGGTCATTGAGTTGGTGAAAAACCGACTGATCACAATGAGTGTAGACGTCCTCAGCAGCCTCACCAAGAGAAAACCTAAAAAACTCAGATAACAAACTTGAAAAGCTCAGATCAAAGTGTATGAAGCCTGACAGGGATATTTTCCATAGATAGCTTCTCCAAAAGGAACTGTGTGCAGTCCCCCTGTCCCTTGCCACAACAGATTCAGTGATCAGACTAACAAAGCTGGCTTAGTCACCATACTACAAGCTGGTGCAAAGGAGACAGAGCTAAACCCATCTGTTGTGTACACATACACCATTATTGATGGGATGGCCTTTGTAAGAGCAATAGGAAAACTTCAAAATGCATCAGCCTTTGTGTATACTACGTGCAAATACTGATATTTTCATGCAGAAAGTAACTGGTTATCTACAGTATATGGAAACATCACTGGAGAGGATCTAGTGTTTTCTCATTATCAGCAGAACTCTATAAAGGGTGGAACAAGAGCAAAATGTAGCACCACTCTAAGAAAGATCTGCACCATCGTCAGTAGGGATGTAAAGATACCTGCTGACTAGAATAGCTTTATTGAAATGGATAAAAACAAGGCCAACCTGACCCAATTCCTATCAAATGAGCTTGGAAGGCATGTGTACCGTTATGGTCAGAAAAATTTGATAAGTGGGGGATTTAATGAGCCTGAAAAAGTAGCATCTGCAGCACAGACACAGACAGATTCTTCCCAACTACAGACTATACATGGAGAAGCAGATATGCAAATATTGCTAAATGCAGTTGATGCAACAGTCAAAAGGTGTCAGAGGCTCATCATTCAGTGCCAAGACACAGATGTTGTGGTGTTGCTGCTTGTACTCACACCACGACTGAGCCCCGTGGAGCGCAGTGCTCAGTCTCAGGGCTCAGGGTTCAATTGTGTTTTCACAATACAGGTTTGTATGAGTGTAAGCTTTGCTTTGATACCAAGGTTTTGTATGTGGTGCTTACGGTTGTGGAGATATTCCAAATTTATTATAGGTTTTTCATGTTGAACAAAAAACCTGAAAATGGCCTAAAATTGCTTCCAAACGTTAGAAAAAATAATGTTCGACTTGAAAACCACCCTAGAATTTTACCTATGGATCCCTTCTAACTAAAAAATATAGACTGACATCTTCTTGACACCCAAACATGTCTGCAAAAGTCTTAATGGAAGCACTTTTCAGAATTGGTCCCATGAATAACATTGATGATGCACTTCCACTTCCTCTAACTGAACAAAATGGAACCAAGGTTCTTCTTCCCATAGAAAAACTCATCAACAGAAACTAATATTGTTACTTTGTCTAGTTTTGTTTAAACAAAATATTTCCAAAGGTTTTGAAGGATGAAGTTTGAATATAAAATTATTCATATAGCTGCTCAAGTGTCGGGTTTTTGGTATTTAGTGTCTGTACTGATTCTGTGGGTCAAAATATCTCCTGTCTTAATACAAGTTTTTCCAACAGTATTTCCAACAGACCACAACCAATTGAAAGTTCATCAGACAGCTTCCTTCATAATTTTAATCTTTCTTAATTAAACAGAAAACGCATTTTCCTTTTCATATTGAATTTACGACACATTTCCAGAAATGTATAAAATATGCTTGATAGGTTTGGACAAATAGTTCGACACTTTTGCATGCAATGTCTTAAATTGTTTTTTCTTTCTTTCTTTCTGTCTTCCTCTCTCTCACTTTGTGTATGACTGGTTCTCAAAGTTAAAACTGACCTTGCCGCAGACATTTTCTCTTCTCGTTGCCTTCTGAACTGAACTGGACTGAACTTGCTGAAATAAATAACTTAAGAATGTTTGGTTTCACTTTCTCTTATCTGGCAACTTGAACACTGCCCTTTTCCTTTAATTCATCCATACACCATTTTCCCCTATACATTTGTTTCTTAACTTAACTACCTTTACTACAGTATTTTTTGGTAACTTTGAAACCATTTTGTCCATCCTCTTTTATGTTGTGTTTTGTGTACCAGACAGACGTAACACACAACTTACTTGAACGTACCACACTGACCCACGATAGCTGATGTCATATGTTCATTTTTAAAATGCCTAATTGATCTGGGGCCTCATTAATAAACATCACTTTTTATGCAAACTTTGGGATTTATATATTAAAAAAAACAGCAAACTTCACCTCAGAAGAAAATATGTAAATGAGCTGAAATTAGTTTGGTGATTATTGCTACTGATGTAATGAATGATTGTAAATCACGTTAAAGGGATGTATTTTGTTTTGTTTGGTTTGTGTTGTTAAGGTTCTTTTATGTTTCAAATAAAGATGCAAACACCAAGAGAAACAACAGTTGTGATGTTGTAATGTTTGTGTGTGTGAAAGTGCAACATCACTGAAATCCACTTGAGGACGTCAGTGCTGCACAAGTCAAGTTGATATGAACAGAACCAAATCATAAAAACATTTATCTCAAGACTCTTTATATTAAACAGTTCATTAAGTGAGCAGCAGGGGGCGACTGTGGGAGAAACCTCCAGTAATTCAGAGATCTACGGGAGAAAAACTGTCCAGATAAAAATCAGCTGTTACTGCTGATCTAAGTCCTGCTGCACTGGAACAAATATTAAGTCCGTTAGGTAGCTAATAATTTTTCTCTAATAACAACAATTTTACTTGTAAAGCAGAGGTTGTTCTTATTTTTCTCCAACTCCTTTGCCAAACCCATGAACACAAATTGGATCATATGTGCATATGTATGTACATATAAACCATATTGACCCAAATATGATATTCTTCTCCCTAGAATAAAGTCCAAAAATAAAGTCTTATATTCAGGGTCCAGAGACCCGGGGGTCTATATATACACAAACCAACAGGTGGCGTCAAACATCTTCTCCCCAAGCGAGTTCGAGCTTCTTCTTCTCAGGCCTCATTTACACAAAAACAAGCGTATAGATTTTTCTGTTACATCCTTAAAAAGTTTTGTTTTGTTTTTTTTTGTCTTATTGAGTATTTTTCCAAAAATATTGTCTTGAAAAAGAGGGGTTGTCTTATATTCGGTTCAATATATCGGTATATCTACAAGTATATAAGTCTGACTCTGAAAGACGTCTACACATTTGACATGTGATGTTATATTTTTCAAAATATTTCAAAGTTTGCATAAAAAGTGGCTTTTGTTTATAAAATGAAACCCCAGATCAATTGGACATTTTAAACTGAACATTTGACTTCAGCTATTCCAGTAAGAAATGAAAAGGAGAGAGTCACACCTACAAATAAACACACTGACAAAACTATAAAACACCTATCAAAGGACAAAGTTCTTCCACAGCGGAGCAACATAAGTGGTTCCTCTTAAAGCCACATTTCAGAACAAATCTGAGCTGTTTAATCTATGAAGGAAGAATAAAGGGAAAATTAGAGAAATACAGAATGAAAGGAGGAGGAGGGAACACAGGAGGAAAAGTCACATAATGGATGAAACGTTTAGACTTTAATCTCAAGTCTTTGAAAGTTCTAGTAAAGATTCTTTGACTCTAAAGAGTTCACAGGAAGATAAAGGGTTAATGCTGGTTAGTGCTGGGATGGGCGGTGTTCAAGTTGCTAGATAAGAGATAAGAGAAAGTGAAACCAAACATTCCTTAGGTTTTTATTTCAGTGAGTTCAGTCCAGAAACAGGTGTTTAACCTTCAGCTCAGAGTCCTGGTGAAAACACAAAGAGAAGGACAAGAAGGCAACGAGAAGAGAAAATGTCTGCTGCAAGGTCAGTTTTAACTTTGAGATACAGTCATACACAAAGAGAAAGAAAGAAAGAAAGAGAGAAAGAAAGAAAGAAAAAAACAATTTAAGACATTGCATGCAAAAGTGTCGAACTATTTGTCCAAACCTACCAAGCATATTTTATACATTTCTGGAAATGTGTCGTAAATTCAATATGAAAAGGGAAATGTGTTTTCTGTTTAATCAGAAATTAAAATTATGAAGGAAGCTGTCTGATGAACTTTCAATTGGTTGTGGTCTGTTGGAAATACTGTTGGAAAAACTTGTATTAAGACAGGAGATATTTTGACAGACACTAAATACCAAGAACCCGACACCTGATCAGTTTTATGAATCATTTTATATCCAAACTTCATCCTTCAAAACAAAACTAGACAAAGTAACAATATTAGTTTCTGTTGATTTTTATTCAGTCAGAGGAAGTGGAAGTGCATCGTCCATCTTTACATACAGTCACTGAAATTACATTTATTTCACTGATGTTAAAATACGACAGAGACTGACAGAGATTCATTGTTTTGTTTTACAGAGAGAAACTTCACAAGGCTTTGTGTCACTACATCACAATGACACTCAGCTATATCAACACAGTGACACATTTCTATAAGGAGAAAAATGAATGGATGACTAAGAGGAACAAAGAAATGACCAAGATAAAGAACATTAAAGACAAAGCTGGAAAAAATCATGAAGAGTTAAATCAGCTGGAGAAGGATCTGGCTGCTGTGGTGAAGGAGACTCTGAGAGGCCTGAAGGAACTTGACTACTTCCTGGATGCGGTGGAGAAGCTGGTGGTCACCTCACATCATGTGTTCACAGAGAACAAGGTGATGTCTCTACCTACAGGGATCAACAAGGAAGATGTTCAGGTTGTCATCATTACTACACGACTGATCTGTCCTCTCCTCCTCGAGTTTAAAAGAGACGCAGAAACTTTCTTCAAACCCAAACTTCAGAACATCGAAGTGCTGATGTACCAGTTGGACAGATACATAAAGACCACTGAGAAAATCTGTGGGCAGCTGGAGAAAAGGTAAGTTGTCATGTTGTTGTCACTTACATGTCTAAAGATCTCTGCAGTATGTCCTTAGAAATGTGTCACTACTGTGTCTTAAACAGCTTCAGTGACTTTAAATCAACAACGAGCAATAAAACGATGGTACACATCAACAAGGATTTGTCTGAAGATGACGTAGAGAAGGTGCTCAACCACATGAACCAGCTGGATGAAATCAGGTAAGAACTGGTTGAACCAACACGTTACCAGTTATTTTGTCTTGATAATGTACCAGAGCAGGAAGGATGTACAAACAGGTTATTATTTGGAAAATCTCTTTGTTCCTTTTCTCCCTTCATGTTTTATTCCCTCCACATCAGGATGGACTCACATTTCCGGATGGTGGTGATGTTCCAGAAAGTACCTTGTTCTCACTTCATCAATGAATTCAAGAAGCGACGGTCGCGGATGCTGCAGTGTCTTAAAGACCTGGAGGATTGTGCTGTTCAGCTGGACAGGATGAATAAAGGGTCAAAGATTTCCAGTGTGGCAGGCAGCTCAGTGGGGGCAGTTGGAGGCATCCTCTCTATTGTTGGCCTGGCGTTAGGTCCTGTAACAGCAGGAGCATCTCTAGTTCTGACCATGACAGGGATGGGTCTGGGGATCACCAGTGGAGTGAACAGCGTTGTCACCACTGCAACAGAGATCGGAGTAAACACCACACAACAGAACAAAGCCAGTAAAGCTTTTAAGAGCTTCATGGAGGATGTGCAGAGTCTCCAGGATCATCTGGAAAAAGTCATCAATCAACCAATCCCTGACATAAAAACAAGGGTTAGGGATCTGATTTTTAAAAGTCCTACCATCTTCACAGTTGTTGGTGTTGGAAGAAATATCTATAATCTTACCAAGCAAGTCTCTGACTTTAAGTTGCTAAGAAGTAACACCCTGATTGTATCACAAAGAAATGTGTCACATAACATAGGTGCAGTGGCCTCAGACATCCCAGAGGTTGGTCAGGCAGCTAAAGGAAGTTTTGGTCTTTCCAAGTCAGCAAGAGCAATTGAAATTGCAGTCAATGCTCTTTTCATCGGCCTGGATGTCTTCATCATCTGTAAAGACAGCATCAGTCTGGCCAAAGGCAGCGAGACCGAAGCGTCAAAGATCATCAGAGCCAGAACTGCACTCTGGAGGTCAGAGATGAACTCATGGCAGAAGATCCATGACTCTGTGTGTCAGGGCCTGAAGACATCAAAGGAACATAAAGCTGTCCTGGAGAAGCCATTTCATCCAGAAAAGGTTAAAAAAATGTTGTGTGCAATCCTGTGGTTCTTTTTCATCTGTGTCACTGTTTTATACATATCAACAAAATATTTTTAGTTCTGTGTCAGTGGCGTTGCTAAACATAGAGCTCGACCGGGGGACATACTTGTACAGAGCAACATTATATATAATTTAGCCGGTGTAGTGTTAGACTGAATATAGCGTGGGCTAATGCAGTTAATTTAGTGTAACATTAGATTGTAATGTAGCCAGTTATAATATATATATTATAACAGGGGTTCCCAAACTTTTTCATGCCGAGGCTCCTCAAATTATCAGTCTGATCAAAGATCCACTTTTACAAGAGTTAATTGAAAACATATTTTCTGTGTTCAGCAGAGTAAATAAGATTTTAATCACAATTGTTGTAAATAACATGCTATATTACATACTAGTAACAGCATTAATTTTTTTAGAATTATTTTATTTCAGAGGTTAAATTTAACATTACATTGATATTTTATTATTCCAATTATTACATATTAATTTTCATGTTGAAACATAAAATATTCCTGAGTATAGATTATAGTAAAGATACAGGATCCAAATGTTAATCTGATCTGATTGAATGACTCAGTCCAATCAGAATCAATATTTCACTAGTTTTTTTTTTTTATAATTTTTTTTAAATTTGTTGTTACTTCTATATTTTTACTTGTATATTATTGTTGATCTGAATTAATCTACTGCACATTTTTAACTGGTGTACATGCAACAGTAAAATGGGTCAATCAATGCTACAAACAATAACTTTGTTTGTACCTAAGTCATAAACTTGTATTGTGATTATGTAATGTAAACTTACTCTACAATAAAATTATGTTGATACTAGAGATGTGAGTATTATTGTCTTATTGGAGCGAATATGATGAATAATGTGTGATCTGTTATATGTTTAAACCGCAAGTTTTTCTTCTTAGTTGACTGAACTTGAGCTGCAGTAGATGAACTATCATATCTTATAAGTCCAAGTCCAGTTTCAGTGTCAATCAGTCTCTGATTCAGGACGACAAGCTCAGTTAATGAAGGTGACGAGGGTGTGTCGTCAGACCCTGGCAGCTCCAAACAGGAGCATTTGTACAATGAGTCAATAATAAAATCCAGTTATTTAATATCCTAGTTAATTATTGTAGGAGTCAATAAGCAGCAGTGCTACTGTCTGAGGGACAGTCAGCTCCACTGAGTCACTGACAACGTGCGGTTTGAGGAGATCACAGATATTTAAGTGACGCTCCAATAAATAATCTTGCCGGTCTCTAAAAACCCTGGTCCTCCTCAGAGACCCTCTCTCAGTCCAGCACCGAGCTCCACAGATCTTCAATAAAAGGACGAGACATTTTCAAGAGACCTGATTGGTCGGAGGCTTTTATAGACACCGATGTCTGATCTGGAACATAACCTGCTCCGGAGCAGGTTCAGCATCAGTTACCATGGAGACGTAGCCCGGTAATAAGTGAACCACCTTCGTAGGACGGAGACCAGAGTTAAACCTGAAGTTACCGCGATATAAACAAATCCTGCTTCATAGTCCAGGCCTCTGGTGTCTACACACAGGGGATAAGTTCTGGGAACAAACCGTCTCCATCAGAACTGAAGAGGTGAAACATATTGAAGGAATCACCACTGCCCCGACTCGACTACTACTTCAGATACTATGACCTGGATGAATGAGAACCTCCACAGACACACAGACGTATACATCTTCTTGTAGTTTAATTTTTTATATTATTCTTTAAATTTGTTTGAACTTGTATGTTTTTATCTGAGCTTTGTTTGATTTAACTATGTTCATTTCACATGATGTGAAGTGACCTCGAGAGCTTTAAAAACACTTAGAAATAAAATGTTTGTTTCCCTTTTGGTGTTTTAAAAATTCACTTTTTCTTCCCGTTATATTCAGACCGTCCAGGATTTGACTTTGACTTACTCCTGCAACTTAACTGCAACGAAACATTTATCAGTTTTTCATCACATTCATCAAAGTTTCCACAAAATCAGACAAATTAAATCTCAAAAAAGGTTGGTCTGAAATCCTGGAGGGGCTACTGTATTGTTGATCTGAATTAATGAATCTATTGATTAATTAATTATGAAATATGTAACATTTCACACCAACATTCACACACACCACAGGAGAAATAGTTTAAGATTTGAACCGTTTTTCTCCCGTTGATCTCTGAATTACTGGAGGTTTCTCCCACAGTCGCCCCCTGCTGCTCACTTGATGAACTGTTTAATATAAAGAGTCTTGAGATAAATGTTTTTATGGTTTGGTTCTGTTCATATCAACTTGACTTGTGCAGCACTGACGCCCTCTGGTGGATTTCAGTGATGTTGCACTTTCACACACAAACATCACAACATCACAACTGTTGTTTCTCTTGGTGTTTGCTCCTTTATTTGAAACATAAAAGAACCTTAACGGAACATTTATTTGTTTTTGAAACGTCAAACTAGGACATTTGTTCCTTTTTTTTTTATTAAATCAACCTTTCTCTTTCTCTCTCACACACATAAACAAACACTCAGTCACATTCTCATTCATTCGATATCTGGAGCAAAAAAAAGAAAAAAAGAAAAACAAACAAAAAAAAAAAAAAACCCCATCCCCTTAACCTGATTTACAATCATTCATTTCATCAGTCATTCATTGGCAAAAGTAAAAGTACAAAGAGGCGTGTTATGAGGAGGCGGCGTCGTCCTCTGACACGTTTTGAAAAGCGAAAAAGCTTCACGTTAAAGTCGCTCACGTCTCCGCTTCCTGCTTCTTTTTAAAGGAATCGTCTGACCCTAACGTAGTGTGTGTGTCCGTGTCTGTGTGTGTTTTATTTTGTTTTATTTTTTTGGTGTGTAGTCGCTAGTATTGTGAAACGTGTAGTGAGACGGAGAAAAGGGAGGGAGCGTAGTGTTGAAAATGTTATTAGTGTTCATAACAACATTTCTGTTTCAGTTACACTTCGAAGCATGTGCTGTTAATTTTGGTTAGTGAGAAATAAAAATAAAAAAATAAACCGAATAACGGAGGTACTAGCTTTTACACTGTTTTCACAAACTTTACGTCACGTCTGCCGACACTTTCCTGCCTCCTCTGTCCCTTTCTCTCGTTCTTTCTCTCTCTGTCTTTATCTTTCTGTGTCTCTCAGTGCTTAAGGGAGAAATCTCCCGTGTTGAGTCGAGGTCGAGGCAGCGCCCCGAACATTTCCGTCCCGTCGTTGGCTCCGGGCGCCAGCAGAGCTTTCATACTGGCGGCGATGTGCTCCAGGTCAGCGCAGCCCACCTGAACCACGACGACAAGAAGAAGAAGAATGAAAGGTTTAGTTACATCACACACTTTCACAACGTTTACGATCACATGAACGAATGACGCTGTTTGTTGTGGTCGTTTAAATCGGCGGCTGAATCGTTTCTTTGTTTCTCTCTTTACAAAGCGTCAAACATGTCGAACATCAACTGACGACAAGAAACGAAACAAAAGAAAACAAACAACTGGTTTCATCATCACATCCTAACACTATGTTATTTACTGTATTGACATGAATATGAGACGAACCCTCTTACTCAAAATTAGCAAACGGGCACATGACGAGCAGTGTTTATCATGCGTCCGTTAGCATTAGCATTAGCATTAGCATACAGCTATCAAGCGTCCTAACGTGTCGAGGACAATTATCACCAGCCCAGTTTTGAAACTATGATGGAGTAAATTAGACGATGACTGGGCGACATAATATGACTGTTTGGTTGCACCACCCTCGTGTCTCAGCGACAGACGGCGAGTTGAAGGAGAAGTAAACGAGAGGAAGAAATAGTTGATAACAAAAGGACCCGGAAGTTTTCTGGATATTTTCAGTCAGACTAAGGAACAATCCCATGAGGTGAAACGTTCCTCTACGTCACCGTCACCAGCATCACAAGTCGTCGCTAGTTGCTACGTGAAGACGAGGAGACACGTCTCCATGACGACCAAATGACAACAAACAAAGATGGCGTCTACAGACTCATTCATGTCCATCAAGTTGGTGACGGATTAAAAACTGACAAGATGTTTGTTACATTAATAAAGATCCTGTTGTCAGATGAATGGTAAACGTTAACGACTGAAAGCTAACGCTAACACTACCGTTAACAAATCAATTATTGCTAAAATATCGCTAACCGTTATCAATTAGCGGTTAGCGATAAGTTAGCTTAATAAGTTAAATGTATCAATTAGTTCATTAATAAATAGCTTTCTGACAACTACCTTGTAGTTGTCAGTGTAAATTATGCGACCAGCTAAAGGCTGAATTATGCTTCTCCGACTGCGAACTACGTCTTCACGCTGCAGGCGTCGTAAAGTAATTCACCGCCAGAACAACAGGGGGCGACACGTTTATCAACTATGATAGTTTATTAGGAAACAACTGGCAAAACAAGATTCTGGAAATGAGGTAACTCCAGCGGACCGATCAGAGTCGTGAGCTCTCCGTCGTTTTGACGAATAGTTAAAAAGTTGGGGAGGTGCACGTAAGCTGACGGGTCGGACGGAGTACGCAACGACTCAGAGGGCTCTGTGTGTGTGTGTGTGTGTGTGTGTGTGTGTGTGTGTGTGTGAAGCTAATCCCAGGACCACACTGCACCAGAACAAGGATGTCAAGTTGTCAGAAAAGCGATTAGTGATTTAATTAATAAACTAATTAATACATTTAACTTATTAAGCGAACTTATCGCTAACCGCTAATTAACGTTTGTTAATGTTAGCATGTGTGTGTTTAACTAACTCACTAACTAATTCATACTGGTCGATATCAATAATTATTAATAATTTATTATTTATAATTTGTTATTAATAATTTTAACCTTTTTAAAGTAATTACAGAGAGGCTATTATTATTATTATTATTATTATTCTATTTAATATTATTATTATTATTATTATTATATATATTTATATTTATTATTATTATTATTATTATTCAATTTCTTGCCCTTTTTAATGTCTGGTTCCACTAAACGTTTATTACCTGAAAAATACAGTGAACACAACAACAACAAAAGTAACATGTCACTGCTATTGATGTAATAACTTAAGTGATTTTGGTTTTTATCAAGAAAACCATAGAAAATTACTGGATAACAGCTCTTAAATTAAACTCTTATGACCTATTTCTGTTGTTATTGTTATATTTGTCCAAACAAATGTACTTTTAGTTATAACAGACGTTACAACAAGACATTGAAGAAAGAAAAGACTTAGTCTTATATTCTATTTTTCTCTAATATAACGTAAAGTTCCTTGAGATAAACGATGTTTGTATAATTTGTTGCTACACAAAGAAAAACATGAATTTAATGATTTTTTTTTTACAGATTTCTTTACATTTCTGAGAAAACTTTTCCAAACTAAATCGTGTAACCTGATTATTATCATTATTTTGTAATCAACTATTACTGGGAAATCTTAGTCACAGATATGAGTAAAACAAAGATAAACATCATTTCCTGTTTTGGTTATAGTTTTATAACAGGTCAGGACATGAATGACGGAGCAGCGATAGTTTCTCAGACAGTTCGTCATTAAACTGGTTCAGTTCATTCTGGGTTTTAACTAAACCAGTTCAGTTAGAAACAGGAAACTCTACAGACTGTGACAGTGAGATACTACTAACTACTACTACTACTAACTAGCGCTAAAGTTAATCTAAATGAGCCTAAAAGGATTTAATCATCAATTAGTTTTCATATGTTTAATCTCTGATCTGATAACAATCAATAAATCGTCTGATAACCACAGATCAGGTTCGTTCTCCTGCTCCGGAGCAGAATAAGGTTTAAGATGCTTCAGTTTAGTCACTGACCCGTTCTCCGCTGTTGCTGTCTCCCTGAGCCGCTCGGTTTCCTCTGCAGCTCCACACGGGAACCGACACGGGCAGCGAGCGAGCCAACGCCATCGGGTGAGCGGCGTGACGGGACGAGAACGCGGCCTGACCCACGGCCATGCCGCGGGTCGTCGGAGGAGGAGCGTCCTCGCTCAAAGAGCCTGAGACGGATCCAAGACGACATTTAAAAAGATAAAGAAGAATGAAACACAAATCTGTTGGAGATAATGAAACATGAACTCACCATCGGTGCTTTCTTCCTCCCCGTCAGACTCAAAGAACGGCTCGCAGTCTCTCGACAGCGAATCCTCGTCCATAGAGAAAACACCTGCAGCAGATCGATGACGTCAGCCGCGTTAATTAAACCTTTTTAAAACTGACCGTTAACGAAGCGTTTTCCTTCCTCACCAGCGCTTTCGTTCCCGTACAGTCTCCTCTCGTCCATGTCCTCCTCCTCTTCTTCGTCTTCGCACTCTTCCTCTAAATCAACGATCCCGGCCCGCTGCCTCCCTCGCTCCGCCTCCAACACGCTCTTCTCCCGTTCCCTCTCGCCGTTTCCGTTCTGACCGCCGCCGTGTCCGGTAACGGCGCCCGAGCTGTAGATCGACGGGTAACTCTGAGAGTAAAGTCTCCCGTTGGGGCTGACTCTGCCCACGCCGCCGTCGCCTGTAAAACTCTGAAACAACAAAATCAGCCATAGTTGTAACAGCATCATTTTAATCCATAACGGATGAAACATTAGTCATGTGATCAGGTTCATGTGCAGCCGCTGCCTCTCTGATCTAACATATGAATGTAAACGTCTGTGTGAAAAGTCTCTATGTTGATCAGTTGTGATGCTGTTGAAGGTTGAATGAGGTCACTTGTATCAGGTTAAAGACGAGGTTCTTAGTAAAAATGAGTCATTTCATCGATGCTGGTTTCAACCATGATGCTGCTGCAGCTGCTGAACAATGACTGACAGGTGACGAGATGGTTGGAATAAAAACCTTTTATAGAAAATGTTTCAACTTTTTCCAACCATCGGATCAGATGTGTCAGTTAGTGGAGACCAACATGTATCTGACATCACAACACACATTAACATTTCACTTCATGTTTTATCACTGAAGACAAACACAGTTTGATGTTTGTTGTCTCTTCTCCACTAAACTGTTTTATCTCTACTCAGTCTGGTAGCAGACACGTTGTTTCCATCACAGTTTGGTTCCTCCTCCACGTGAATGTGGTGAGTGGAGTCAAACTGCTGCGACGTCACGACACTAAAACATCAGTAAACATTAATGGACATGGAGGAGATGCTGTACTTGTTGCTGGGTTAGCTTACGACCAGGTAGCTACGACGATGGCTATCACTCTTGTCCTGTTTAAAAATGGAGCTTGATTATTTTGTTGACGCTCTCAACTCAACTGGCGTCTGGTGGCAGCTTGTGAAGACACTCCCTCTGACCAATCAGTGGCCGGCGTCTGTTCACGTCACGTTTTAGTATCGACTCAGCTCCATTGGTTCCTCCACAGAGTAGGAACTAAAACAGTATCTGCAGGTATCAGGTACAATCCCTGATCGAGTCGAGTCGAGTGGAGATAGAACAGTTTAGTGGAAAAGCTCTTTTTGTGTCAAACTGTTGTTGATGTGGATCAGCAGCTGCTTGTTTCATTCACATGTTTATTATCACAACATGTTGTTGAAGAAACTTCTTCTAACGTCAGGATCCACCACTGACACTGATCTTCATTCAGCATCAGTGACGACGTCTTTTTGTTCTTAATAAACCACAGGAAGATGATTTAGTGTCGACACACGTCACATAAACTTATATAGATGTAGATTTAGTTTTAGGTTCCTCAATCTTACTGTTACAATCTACACTGGTAGTTGTAGGTTGTAACAATGACAATCTGTGTCTTTGACATCAAATAATACAGTTGGAAGTCGTCGATATTTGTAGTCGACAAATGAGACAAATTCTCACCCCTCTGTGTCCGGTGTCAGAGGTCAGATCGACCGTCAGCTTGGCTCCGCCCTCTCCTCCGGCCTGGCGTGTGTGTTTTTGGGCTGTTAACATGGTGGTAGAGTGCAGGACGCCGATGTCTTCAACGTAGCGACGCGCCGACTCGGCCAGGAAGCCCTGACCCCAAACGCTGTAGGAGAAGTCGCACTCTCTGGGAAAGGCACTGCTGCCAACGCTGCTAACTCCACCGCCGCCGCCGCCACCGCTGCTGCTCTCACGCTGCTTCCTCACCGCTTCACCTGCTTCTCCGGCCGACGACCTGAACTTCTTACAGGCTGTGAGGATCGCCAGGTCGCAGCCTGACTTTTGGCAATACGTCTCGGCGGCAGTGAGCAGCGCCAGCCAGCTCTCTTTGTGGTTATCGGGGATCTCGGGCTCGGATGACTGAGTGATGGAGGCCATGATGGTGCAGCTTCTCTAACTCTCTAACAAAGCGATGAAGAGTTTAAACTTAAAGGTGAATGTGTCTCGATGAAGACCGGGGACCAACTTAATGAAATGAAGTTAAAAGTTACCGATAAACTTTTAAACTTTGGTGCATTTGATGCATTTGATGGTTGAGATTAGCTTCTTTGTGCTGCTGGTGTTGGTGAGGGGGGTGATGTTTATGATCTATCAGGCACTAGGTGACGTTACAATATGATATGAAATGATATATAAGTGTATAAATATATATATTTCTATATATATAGTGGGCGGCCTTACACACTGGAGAGCCAGGGGAGAGAAAAGATGTTTCCAAGTTGCTGGTGATACCTTTAAAAAACAAACAAACAACAAGTATATTTATATATCTTAATAATGCATGATGTTAATTAGATGTAAACAAACACATAAACAACAACAACAACCTGTAGAGAAGCTGATATGTGCAGACTGTCGCAGCCCCCACCTCCTGTCTGAGCTGCATGACACCAGCCAATGCTAACTACTGTAGCTACTGTAGCTTCATATTGATTAACTGCCATGTTTGTTTCGCTTTAAACTGCACGTTTGCGTCGCTTCGGCTCGTCCGTCGCAGCTGCAGCAGATGTTAATGTTGAATCAGTGTAACTGCTGTTGTGATTGTTGTTGTTGTTGTTGTTGTTTTTGTTGTTGCAGCCTCCGCATGATGGAAACCCACATTTCACCTCCATTTTTAACGGGTGTTTTTTTTTTTTTTTTTTAAACCAGGATCAGACGAGTGTTTGAATATTAAAATAAAAATGTTAAGACATTAAAACGTTCACTAACCTGTTCGCTTCTTTTCGTCAACGTTACCAGATGTTTTTATAGTTTCTTTAGGTTTTAAAACACACGTCTTCAACCTTTCCCCTCGGTTTCTCTCCCCCAGCTAAAGCTCTGCAGCAGCAGCAAAGCTAACAGCAGCTAACACGACGGCACTTCCGCTTCCGGGTTTCAAAATAAAAGCAGGCGCGGCCTTTTTTTTTTTTTTTTAATTATTATTATTTTTGTTAACTAACCAGAGGTGTCAAAAAGTATTTACATTCATTACTCAAGTAGAAGTATAGATACTAAAAAGACTTTAAAAACACTTTACTTTGTTACTTGACAACTCTGTAACTAACTAATTAATTAGGTATTAAATTAAATGAGTATTTTCTGAGACTTTAAGAATAATTTGAGTCACTAAACAAAGATTTTTTATAAAATACATAAAATGAGTCAGTGTCTTTGTTTCTTTATGGTTTATGTTAATATTTGAAAAGTCATTAAAGCTTTTTATGTTAATTTATAAAGAAATGTGACACTTTAGTGAACAATAGGATGTTTATTTTATTGAAAAGAATATTGTTTTTATTTATAAACCTCAAAGACCAAAGAAAAAAAATGTTGAGTCATATATTGTTGAATATCATATAATAATAATAATAATAATAATAATAATAATAATAATAATAAGAATAATAATAAGAAGAATAATAATAACTTTTACTTTTTTTTTTTTAATTTGGTAACTTTTTGTAATTAAACATCTGGTCACCAGGTGGCGCTGTAAGGATCCATTAACATCTTGGCTCATCTCAATAACTGAACTGTAGAAATAAAGTTTTTTCTCTGGTTCCTTTGATCATCGTCCCCATTTTTGTCCATTTTGAAAAAAATCATCAGTGCAAGTTAAATAAATAATAAATAAAATAAAATAAATAAATTCCTCCTCGTTCGTTCATCTGATCCTCATCATCATCTAATCTTTCAAAATAAAATCTATCAAAATAACTTTGATTGGATTATTTGTTATAAATTATAAGTGTGGTGCATCATCAATGTGAAGTATTGATCCAAACTTATATAACTTTTATTTTTAAATGTTATTTTTATTTTATTTTATTGTATTTTTCCACCTTATTTTTTGACAAATGTCACGAGTTTAAATCAGAAATAAAACAACATCGGCCTCAAAAAGACTGAAAACAAACATTATATATGAACAGTTTTGTAGTTATATGTTATATGTTATAATATATTTAAAGAAAAAAAAAACATTAAAATGTGTTTAAAGTGAAAACATCTGGTTTCAATTAAAGAAGTTTAATAAAAAATATTAAATTAACTGTTAAAGACATTTTTTACAAAGTTCTTCAAAAGTGAAAGAGCAATTTTTTAAAAAATATATATTTTATTTTAAAATTTATATATATATTTAATTTATATTACCTATTATATTTATGTTTTATTTATTTTATCTATTTTTTATTTGTTATTAGATAAATTATTATTATTATTTATTCGATGGCTCAGTTGAGTTTAGTTGTTATTTGTCATTAAAAGTTAAATTTAATTAAATCTAATTAGTTGTGATACACTTTGTGTCCAGAAGGAGGCGGTGTCGCTCTTCAGTGTTGATCTGCTTCTTTCACTTTAAACTTAAACTTAAAAAAACAAACAACAAATCCATGAAACATGAGCTGAATCCAAATAAAAACAAATATTTTATTTTTATTTTATTTTATTTTATAAAAGATGCTCTGATATAGTCTGATATATATATAAAAAGTTAATATTTTATTATTATTTCAACATATTTAAGTTTCTGTTTCATCAAATGATGAAAATATTCATCAAGAAAAATCCTCCAGACGAGTCGTTTATCATATTTATCAGCGTTTGACAGTTGAAGTAATGAAATTATCACTTCACAACCTGGTGGCTGATGATTTATTCACAGTGACATCAGTTAATGGAAGAAATTAAAGAGCCAGAAGCTGAAGTGACTAGAAATTTACGTTTTTTAGCTTTTTATAGGATAAATTAATTCATAATTCATAATTCATACTACAGAGATGTTCCAGTTCTGATGGAAACACAGTGTTAAAATGACTTTTTTTACACGTAAAGCTGCAATAAGTTTAATTTTATTAGCACATCATGTCAAATTAGTGCAGCTGTTAAGCTTCTTATAGATAAAAAGAATCATAATAATGAGTAAAATTAGAGAGATAACACAGTTAAAGTCACTTTTTCATAGTTAACGCTGCAGCAGAGACTCAATAAGTTGATGCATAAACAAATCATTTAACATTATTGTTACTTTAGGGCGAAAGTGCAACTTTTTAAGCTTCTTAAAGGAGAAAATAATTAATAATATCAAGTTTAATTATTGAGATAATTGTGCGTTTCTGGTGTTAAAATGACTGTTTATTCTCTTTATTATTAAATATTATTGTCACATTTTGTCAAATCAGTGCAACTTTTTAAGCTTCTTAAATGAGTAATAATTAGTAATAATGTTTAATATTATGAAGATGTTTTTTATATGTGAACTGTTTATTCTCTTCATAATAAAAACAAATACATATTATTATTTCTACATTTTTATACGTATAATTGTTGGACATTTCTTTTCTTCTCCATCAGTAACAGTGTGTGTGTGTGTGTGTGTGTGTGTGTGTGTGTGTGTGTGTGTGTGTGTGTGTGTGTGTGTGTGTGTGTGTGTGTGTGTGTGTGAGGAGGCGTGGCCACTAATCAAAGTGCTGGAGTGAGTTTCAGTCGGAGGGTTGATGTTCATGTTGTTGTTGTGTTGAAGTGGTTCGTCCTGGTTCGTCCCGGTTCGTCCCGGTTCGTGGGTTTTTTTTTAGTTCATATCAGTCGCTGCAGCTGCAGAACCAGGAGGAAGAGGAGGTGCTGCTGCTGGATCAGGATCAGGATCAGGACGCACCGTGATCTGGTCTCTGGTCTGATCTGGGTGCAGCGCATTTATTTTTGCTCTTTCTTCTTCTTCTTTTCTTTTTGTTTTTTTTTTCCCTTTTCATCGGACTCGGATGCTGGATGCTGGATCCATCCTCCACCTCCTCCACCTCCTCCTCCTCCTCCTCCAGCAGCAGCTCTTCACCTCTCACTGACGAGCCATGGACGCGTTAGGAAGCCGCTGTAAGATCGTGGTGGTTGGAGACACTCAATGTGGGAAAACCGCGCTGCTGCACGTTTTTGCAAAAGACTGTTACCCGGAGGTGAGTGTGAACTTATCACCTTTATTATCTACACTTCGTTTATTATCATAATGAAGCAGAAAAGGTTTAATTGAAGATGATAGAGCTGCTTATAAAACTTTAAGGCGTTGTCTTCATCACTGTGTGTCTGTGTTTGGATTAATCAGGTGAATTTTGTTTATTTTTTTTAATAAAATCTCTTAATTTTTTTTACAGAACTACGTCCCCACTGTGTTTGAAAACTACACAGCCAGTTTTGAGATTGACAAGCAGCGGATCGAGTTGAACATGTGGGACACGTCAGGTAAAAGATGATTTTATATCTGACATGAAAATAATAATTATAATGAAAAAAAACAAAGCTGCTGCTTCCTGTTCTGTTCTGGGACCAACGAGCAGCTGTCGACTCTTTGACTAGTTGTTTTGACCCAACAGACTTCACATCAACGTCTGTAGTTTTTGTTTTTTGTGGCGTCTACGTCCACGGTGGTCGTCTGCTGCTGGATAACCTCCAGACTCTGAACCAGGGTCAGACCACTTTAGGATGTGAAGAGGAGGAGGTTGATAATCCAGACAGGATGTGTCTCTTTAACCATGTGTTTTTATCCAAAGACCACAAATGTGTTGAGTTTTGATTCGAGTCGTGATGTGACGATGACGACGACGATGATTCCTCGTCTGTTTGTTTCCTTTGTGGAGATTTTTATATTTGTAGGTTCAAACCCGAGCTGGTTTACATCATTTCCACATTTCATCTCACTGTCTAAAGTCGTGCACGTTGAATATTTGTCCAAGAAAAAGTTGTTTCATGTCTCAATGTAAACGTCCATTCATCCATCAAAGTTACAACTCAGAGTTTTAACGACTTGAGAATCTGTGGATGTTGTTTCAGTGACGTTTGTGTAAAAACGTTGTTATTTTTTCAATTTGGTTTAATTTGTGTTTGAGGAAGAAGAAGATTGTTGATAATCCAGACAGGATGAGTCTGAAGGAAACAGTGACTGTTTAAATGTTTTCATCCAAGAAAGACAAACGTGTTGATCTTTGATTTTAGACATGACGTGATGATGATGAGTCTGTTGCTCCTGCAGTTGATTTGTGTCGTAAAGATTATTATTGAGGTTGAATATTTGGTGTTGGGTCTCCCAAAGTTTCTGTCCAATGTAAACTACAGAGACTGGAGCCATCAAACTATGTCTTATTTATGTCTTTAACATATTTCCTCAGACGTCACCTGAGCGACCGTCAGCAGGATGATCATTAAAGAAAATTGATGAATGATTGATGTTATTATTTCATTATTTGTCATATGATGTAAATATTCATCCATCAGAGTTTTAAGGACGTCTGTGGTGTCGTGACGTCACATGGAGACTTTTCTCCTGAAGACAAAGTGAATCTTTTGTGTGATTTGGCTTCATTTGATGTTTGAGGAGGAAGAACGTTGATAATCGTCGTCTGTTCTTCTTGCAGATGATTTGTGTCATTGTGAAGATTATTATTGTTGGTGCAGAAGTTTGAAGGTTGAACCAGAGTTTGCAGGTTGAATATTTTGGTGTTGCGTCTCTTGAAGTTGTGCTATTTACGTCGTAGAAACATTGACAACTGCAGTCGTCACCTGAGCGACCGTGAGCAGTTAAATCATTAAAGAAAACGGATGAATGATGATGTTACTTCATTATTAATCATGTGATGTAAATGTTCACTCATCCATCAAAGTTACAGACTTGTCATTGTTCCTCAGAGATTGATGGACGTCAGCGTCATTCGGGGATTTTCCCTGAAAAAAAAATGAAGTGAATCTGCTTCGTTTACGTCACTGAGACTCCATCATGTCTGACCAGTCAGACGCTGACGACCCCGAGGACACTTGACCCTCTCGAGGATAAATTCCTTCCTTCGCTGTAAACTTTCCCAAACCTAAAACTAAAACGATCCTCCATCTTCCAGGATGAGATGATGGGAGCATTTTTTATGTTACACGCTCAGTTGGTGAAAGAATGTTGTCGTTGTTGGTTTTTTTTTTCCTCCCTTGGACCTTGTGTCGACCTCTGGTAAATCAGCTCGAGTCTGTCAGTCAGAGGTCGGGAACCTCTGAGGTTTTGAGTTTCTTATCTTTTCAACGGGATAATGATGCGGTGGGAATGTTGTTGTGCTTCTGTCCATCTCATCTTTAAACCAAACCCGCCCCAAAAATAACTGAACCACCTGAGGCGGCAGTTTCGTCTTTAATCTTCATCTTCCTTCACAAACGAACCTGACGTCACTCGACCCGGTGGTGGAAACGTCGCTGTTTCATTCACAGCAAACACAGATGTTCATATTTTCTCTCAACAAGAAGAATAATTGGCTCATAGTCGCATGCAAAAGGCTTTTATCTGGAGAAAATGGCGTCTCTCATCATTCCTCTTTTTTTTAAATCACATTTTTTATTGCCTCTCTTCTCAGCTCTCATCCTTTTTTTTTCCTGCTCTGTTATTATTTTACTTTTCATGCTGAATGAAACCATCACGGCTCCTTTCAAACCTTCATTTATATCAAGAAATAAAATGAATTTACACCAGATAAACAGCAGTAAAAAAAAAAAACCCACCTGTGAATTCATCAGCGTGACCTTTAAAAAGTTTAATTCTCTTCATGTTTATTGTGTCATTAACTATAAAAAACAAACAACAAAACCTTTTGGAGTTGAGCTTCTACTTCAACACACGGCCAGAAAACACGTCTTCATCTTGTTTTGACGTAACCGGGTAATTTTTACAAACATATTTCTTCATGATGGTGACATTTCATTCCCACCATCCAGAGGTTTTGTACATATTTGTTCCAGAAGATTTTGGTCTGAAAGTTGAAGACAAACAAGTTTCCTCCTCAAAGCTTCTTCTTCTTTACTCTTTTTTTTTTTTTTTGCAACTTAAACGTCAAACACTTGAAAAAAACACAATAGTTTCCTGTTTCCTGACACACACTTCAACCCCACTCGGGTGGGATTAGTTTTACATGTAGAGGTGGAGAAAGTCATTATTACAAGAACTTCTCAGTGATCAATCATTACTAGATGAGCCTATATCCTACTGTTAGAGTCTGTGAGTTCATGGTCAGTTGTTAATAAATGAAACAAACGGTTGTGACGTTATTGGAGATGTTGAGTCTGATCAGATGGACAAACATCCACACAGTCAGTACTGAATATAGGAGCTAGCTTCAATCTTATAGGTCTAAATTATAAGAGACGAAGATACGATGTTTCCATGTTGTCACACTCCTCCGAGTCCAATGAGTTTTGACAATCGACTCTTTTAGATTTTGATGAATAAAGGTGTGTAACAGCCTGATTAAACTCCTGTTTTCTACTGTTTCTTTACCACTACTGAGTTAAACAGACATAGTCTTATGTTGTTGTTGTTGCACAGAACTTAGAAAGACATGTTCAGCCTCTTTAGTGACACAACAACTGTTTACTTTGACGTTAGAAATCTGCCCTGATCACTTAGTTTATCAGCTGCCTGGTCAGACTCACCACTACCACATCTACACTGACATAGACACTGTTGGTTTTTATTCATTAACAACTGACGTTAACTCAGAGACTCTGACAGTAGGATGTTGTTCACATGGATCATGTTTGTCGTCAGTGTGATGGTTTGTTGACTCGTTAGACGGTAAATGAACCGTCTTTTGATGAAAACAACAACTTGTAAGATCAGAGTCAACGATTTGCAACGATCTTCAACAGTGTTTCGAGGTCGTTTTCTCCCGTTTGGTCGACGTGTTCATGGAGTTGTCCAGTCAGAGCCAACGTGGATATAAACCCGGCCCATTTAAAAAGACTTTGCAAGTCGTTATGTAACAGGACGTTCAGCTCATCTGTTTCTGCTGAATTAAACGTTTTGATACGTATCATGTATCTTGAACTCAGCCTTAATCTGAGGCTGTAGGAGGAGTTTCAAATGTCTCTTCTCCACTAAAGCATTGTGTCTCTACTCTACTGGACTCTACTGGACTCTACTGGACTCTACTGGACTCTACTGGACTCTACTCAGTCTGGTAGCAGACACGTTGTTTTCCATCACAGTTTGGTTCCTCCTCCACGTGAATGTGGTGAGTGGAGTCAAACTGCTGCGACGTCACGACACTAAAACATCAGTAAACATTAATGGACATGGAGGAGATGCTGTACTTGTTGCTGGGTTAGCTTACGACCAGGTAGCTACGACGATGGCTATCACTCTTGTCCTGTTTAAAAATGGAGCTTGATTATTTTGTTGACTCTCTCAACTCAACTGGCGTCTGGTGGCAGCTTGTGAAGACACTCCCTCTGACCAATCAGTGGCCGGCGTCTGTTCACGTCACGTTTTAGTATCGACTCAGCTCCATTGGTTCCTCCACAGAGTAGGAACTAAAACAGTAGCTGGTACAATCACTGATGGAAAACCAAAAAACATGAGTAGAGTCGAGTCGAGTAGTAGAAAAGACCCGTTAAGCTCGTCGCTACCTACTAATGTAGCAATGATTTGTTTAATTTTTTAACAACTGACATTAATTAAAAACTGTAACAGTAGGATACAAGTTCAAATGTGACGTCCTGTGATCTCCATTTTCAGTGAATGAAAACATTGTTTATATGTAAACTAAAGGACAAATGTCAGGCTACATGTGGACGTAACCTGAGCTACAGTCCATGTCAACCCTCATACATACAGTATATACATATAAATATATATACAACAGTGTATTTTTCCAGACAAACAAGCTTTCAGCCTCTTCACATAAACTATTGTCTCCTTTTTAATTGCTGCTGCCGTCTGCCTGCTGAGCTCTGGCTCCGTTCACAAAGTGTTTATTGATCGTTGTTCGAGTTGAGAGCTCGTGTCTGGCCTGCTTCACATTTCTCCGACATCTTTAGATGAAAAAATAATAAATAAATAAATAAATAAAAAGCTCCAGGCGTTCACTGCATAGTTACAAACACGTGGAAGAGGAAGCATTGATTGGTTTGGTCTCATTAATTCCTCAGGCCTCAGGTTGAGTCAGATCAGAGGTGAAGAGTTGATCTAACGAGTTTAAGAACGAATGAGTGTTTTAAGAAATGTCAGGACAGAAACATGGAGGTTTTACGGCCTGAGGCAAAAAGCTCAGGCTTCGCTTTGTTTTCAACCTCAACCATCTGGAGAATTACGTCAATTAGAAAGTGATTGAAAAGGAATTTAAATGAGAGAAAACATTTGTTTACATCTGCAGATAAAACTCTGTGATATTGACGGATGGTTTAGTGTTTCTTTAAACCAAGAGGTCAAAAGGTCAAAGTTGGTAATAACTGGTCTAGTAATGATCGTGACTGAATTGACCCTTGAGCCTCCAGTTACATCAGTTCCTCCAAGATTTCAGGCCTTTTTCAGTTTGTTGAAGCCAAATTTGTCTGATTTCTCTGCAGTTTTTCTAAAAAAGTTGCAATGAAAGTTGTTTCTAACATCCTCCGTGTGTTTCTCTGCAACAAAGTTGTAACTTCCTCTTGTTGCTCCACAACAATGAAGTCTGCCCGGATACTGTTTTTCTTGTAGTTTAACAAGTCGTTAAAGAGGAAAAACTAACGCTGATGCTAAAGGGAAGTTTTACAGAAGTTTTACTGGAGTTTTGGACAAAAGGTGAAACTAGAAAACTGTCCAAACATGTAAAAGACTAAAGGAACTCAAGGAAAATTCATTCAGAAACACTTGGGATGAACGTTTAATCCATCGAGTCGATAGTGAAATATTTCATAAGCAGGTATAAATAAATGTCGTTAGGTTTTATCTTTGTCGTCATGTCTCGGTCCCTCCAGGATTTCAGCCCTTTTTTTCAGATTGTTAAGGTCTAATTTGCCTGATTTTGAAGCAGCTTTTGTAAAAAGTTGAAGTGTTTTTAGACGTTTTGTTGCAATAAAGTTGCAGGATCAAGTGAAAGCTGTGATTTATTTATTTTTCCTTTTAAAAAGGACAAAAACTCTGCCCGGATACTGTTTCTCTTGGTTCTTAGCAGCGATGTTGAAGGTAAATATGAGACTTTTTTTATCTCACGTTTCCTGCGTCTTCTTAAAGAAACAAAGTGAGTTCGCTGACGTTTGGATCAAAGTTTCACTGGAAACAATGATTGATTTAAAGTTACAAGGTTACGCAGAATTTGCGGTGATTAATTGTTTTCATCATGACATCGCAAAATCATCGCAACAACTTTGATTAGCTCATGCAATTTTATTGCAACAAAACGCCTAAAAACACCACAACCTTTATAGTATTGTCTTAAAGAAAGCTCCTGCAAATTAGGCCTCAACAATTTAAAAAAAACAAAAATCCTGAAGGAACTGATAGATTCACTAACATCGTAGTTTAGATCGATGTCAGAAACACTTCTGCTGTAAAAAAAACTTCCCACGTTTCTTCACGTTTTTGCGGCTCATCATCATTACACACTGACAGTCAGTAGAAACTTTGAGGTAGAAATTTGTGCATATTTCTACTCGTAGGCGGGTTGTAATTAGTCATTGTGGATTTACTGATGACTTGGTGCTCGGGCAGTTGAGATAATGATGAGTTGTAACATTGTTGCGGTTCATTGCACATGGGTTGGTCTCTTTGTGAAAGGTTTACCAAATACACATTGAGAAATATTCAGTGGGTGTCTGCACAGTTTGAGGATTGGTGTTGAAGGTCTAAAAGCCCAAAAAAAGGGCGCTGGGTATGATGGAGGCCGGTTTGAGCTACAGTGATATAACCAGGAGTATGGGCTGATACCGACAATCAGAAACCCGGTTGAACGTCACAACACGACCACGTCCAGGGCGAGAGAGAGAGCGACAACTCAGGATCGCTACGTCTGGTTGCATCTCTGTGTTTGGCAGATGCCATTTTCTTCTGTTAAGTTTTTTGTTTAGATTTTTATTTCTGTATGAAAATATCCTAAACAAATGACTTATATGAAAACAAATCCAATTTAGGGCTATGTTGAAAAATATGGTCTCAAAGTTTTTAATGACTTTAATGGCAAAAACTTGTACTGCAAAACCTCCGACCATGTAACTGTAACCATACAACTTCCTGTCCTGACGACCAGTCAGAAACTATAAGGTCACAGGTCAGTGTGTTTTCCTGTGATCGGCAGCGGAGCCTGGGAACGATCCCGTCCAGTTTCGACCCGTTTGAGTCGTGACAGATTCAGAGTTTCCTCCTTCGTCTCTTCCTGCTTCTGCGTCTTTAACGCTTTGACCTGATTCTCACATAAAAACTGGAACTGTTACATTTTGTCCAGTCATGCTGCTGATTGTTTAGTGATCCGCAGGAATCTTGTTTATCTTTTCCTCTTTTTAAAACTAATCTCTCACGCTGCTGCTGCTGCTGCTGCTGCTGCTGCTGCTTTCGTTTCATTCAACCCACGTGTCTCATCTCTTTCATCTTCACGATGGAAATTAAGTCTTTTTTTTGTGTGTGTGTGTCTGATCTGCGACGGTGGGGATCGTTTCCCTTCTTCCAACCATCTGGTTTCTCTCTCTATTTATTTCCAAACAAACTTGTGTTTCTGCTGCTGAGAACATGAAACGCGCCGTCGCTGTGCAGCCGACTGTTCACAACAATAAACAGAGAAATCTTTTCATGACTATTTTTTTTTTTTTTGACTATTTTTCTGCACAGTCATAGAAAGAAACAAAAAAAAAAAATCAAATCTTTCTGCAGTAAAAAACCGTAGCGAGTCGGAGTCACAGGCATCTTTAATGTTTTTCTTTCTTCTTGTGACAAAGTGTCTTGTGTTTTCAGTCAGAGACGTGATTGTTTTTGACTTTAGAGGCGATGTGAGCGTGTAACACGTCCTCCTCCTCGTACAGACTCGTCTTCGTCGCTCTTTAAACTCCGCGGCCTGTGAAAACACGCCGGGTTCGTTGAGATCTCTCTCCTTTCCCTGACGCTTTCCACTTAATTAAACTTTAATAGACAGTGAGTGAACTACAACCACGAACACAGAACAGAAATAAAAACCAACTCTTGTCTTCTTTTCTTCACCGGATGAAGCTCAGACAAGAAAAAAAAAAACGTTACTGTTGCAGAATCACGTCTGTAACTTTAGATGTTGCGTTTAAATGATTTAAAGACATTTTCTTTTTCTTTCCTTTGAAGAATCTCAACACCGTCACAACCTGCCACCGACTGTAAATTCATCAGGACGATGACGACATCTTTGTGTTTGCACCGAACCAACGGTTGTAAAGTTGTTTTTTTTTTTTTTTTTTTTATTCTTTCCTCTATCGAGCCCGAGGCCACAACCGTTTCAAAACCAAAACCTGTTTGATGAAACGTAGCAGCCTCAGAGGCAACAACCCGACTCCCACCTGCACCAGAGGGGACGGGGGGAGGTGAAGGGGGCAGGAGAGAGGAGGGGTGACGCCTGAATGACAGTAACGGTTTCAGGTGACGAGTCAATAGAACAAATTAAAATAACAGTTTCTCTCCCAGTAATTAAACAAAACGTCGTCTTTACAGTTAAAACAGTAACGAGTTTAAACAAAGCTGCAAAACTTCAAAAGAAAAATTTATTCGACTGATTATTAGACAGAAATAAAGAGAATAAAGTCGATGTTTTCAGATCAAAGTTGAATTTTTGAAAATAAATCAAAAGACTGATGTGAAATAGTTGAAATAGAAACATTTCATCATAACATTTGATACATTTTCTTCTTTCTTTGGTATTTTTTTTTTTGTTTTATATTAAGTTTTAATTCCTAAAAAATAAAAACTTAGCTTAACCCTTAAAGTGATGGCCCAGAGCAACATGTTTTCATAACAACTGGTGATGAAGGATGTTCCAGATCAGCAGATTCATCATTTTCCTAAACAACAGATTGATGTGTCTGTGAAGAACAAAGAAAATGATGAATCTGCTGATTCCAGAAACCAGACGTTGGGTAAGTCTTGTAAAACAGTGTTTTTAATAAACTCTGGGTTCACTTACTAAGTTATCAGTACTTCAGTTTATGTGTAGGGACCCTATTCATGCTACTGCTGAAGTGAAGTGATATTTTGAGCTTTATTAGTGGTTAAAAAATGACAATTTAGATACGTTTGGCTGACTGCCCCATTTACTTTCATTGTTAACTATTTGGTTGTGAAAACAAAAGACGGTCAAACTGGATATTACTTCAACCAACGTAACATATCTGTTGAGGAGTTTGACTCGTATTCATGGTGAAATAGACTCTGGTTCATTTTACTCTGGACCGTCACTTTAAAATGATAAAAAGGATAAAAACTTTTATAAAAGCTGCTTCATGTTTTGTTCTAGAATGTAGTTGAACTTTTGAGGATAAATAAAACAACTGACAAACTTAAAAAAAAATGAAACATTTTAACACATTTTGATACATTTTCTTGTGTCTTTTGTATTTTTAAATGATGAAACTTTTGTAATTTTTTGTAATAACTTGACTTAACCCTTAAAATCCTGAAATGAAACAACAGTGATCAAATCAAGACGTTGCGGCACAAAACAACTTTTATAAAATCTGCTTTATACTTTAACTCTGTTCTAGTTTTGATTTATATCAGGATAAACATAAAGAGAATAAAGTTGATGTTTTCGGTTTTAATGTTGAACAAATCAAACGACGTTGACGTCGGTGAAGTTGTTTGTCAGAATCTGTTTTTCTCTTTGAGACACAAAAACACAATGTGGTGAAAACCACACGGACTAGAAATAGTAAATGTTCTGCTTTTAAATGTGAAGCTTTTCTTAGTTTTCATGTCAACTCCCACATCGACGGAGCAGACGTACAGAGATGTTGCTTCTCTGGTGAAAATCAAGAAAAAACATATTTATACAAAAATCGAAAAAAAAAAAAAAGTCTGTGATCGACATAAAAACACTTTAACTTCACTACGACTCTCCACCCTCAACTCCTACAATCGTAAAAACGACTAAATCAATAATAAATCAACACAGACACTTCTGATCCTAATAAACACAATAAGAAAAATATAATCAATAGTCCACGTCCCAACATCAGTTAATCTCTGACGAAAAAAACAAGTAAAAATCAACAAACAGAAAACAAACAATGTTTGATCAAACTGACTGATTCTGATGGAATAAAAACACTAAAGGACAAATAAGGACTCGGATGATAAACTGAAGACAAGTTGTTGTGTAGAAATACGGATACTAGAGTAGAAATAAAGACACTAGAGTAGAAATAAAGACACTAGAGTAGAAATAAAGACACTAGAGTAGAAATAAAGACACTAGAGTAGAAGTACAGACACTCGACCAAAACATAACTTTGGTAGAAGTTCAAGTCGTCACTAGACTGATTCTCCAGTAAAAGTCTTAAAGTATCTAGTATTTACTGTACTTCAGTATGACAGTAATCTATAAGTAAATGTAGTTAAGTGCAGAAAGTAAAAGTACAAGTACATGTTAATAAAACAGAAGAATATTATGAAGTTTATCCAGCACTTTAAAACATGGAGCTACAACAATCTTCATAGACAATGAATGAGTCTGAACTAAAGAAGTAAAGTTGTTCTTTTTTACTAAATGTAAATTAGTGTTTGATATTGATATTGTTGAAGTTTCTCCATCATCCACCTTTAAGATGGAGCCTCCATCAACCGTTTCTTCCTGTCACAAACTTAACGACTTAAACGACTGATTGATTGATTAATTGTTCATCTTTCAGACAGCGAACACGTCAGCGTTTCACCTGTTAACAGTTGTTTCGCTCTGAGTCACTGATTCGACTTCAGACTCTTCGTCTGGTCGAAACTTGAAAAGACACGTCGGGAACATTAGTTTGTTTTGCCGACGTTTGTAATAAAACGACTGTCGTGTTGAACGTTGGATATTTTCTAAACACCTGCAGCTTCAGATGTTTTTACATGTTTGAAACTAAAGTTTTAAACACTCGACTACAGTATTATAAAGGAAGATAAAGAAACAACTGGACCGTCCGTTAAATGTTTTATTTTCCGTCTCTGATGATCCATTCGTCGACGGCGTCGTGAACAGGAACACACAGGCTGTAATTACCTCCGGTATCAGCTCTGCTCCGTGTCACACACACTCCACCGTCCTCACCACTCCTCCCTTTGTGTTTTTACACGGATACAAATGGTCCTGATCCGCCCACGTGTCCGTTAAAGCGAGCCGAGCCACCGTGGGAGGCCTCAGCTCTTATCTTCATCAGAGAAACAAAATGAAAACGTGACAAATTCCTTCATCACGTCTCAGCGTCCGTGAACCGAAGGATTAACAACAACAGCGGCGGCAGGAACGTGTGTAATCTGCTTAAATAGTTTGTCCACTGGAGGATTTTAACTCGACTACGTTAAAGCGTCGCTGGAATAATCTGCGAGAAAGTGGACAGAATTAAAAACAAGTCGTTTGTAACAAATAAAAAGAAGCAGTGAAGTGTTAATAGTGACAGAGGAGAGAGTTTAACCGCTGTTACAAACCACAGATAAAAACAAGAGTGTGAATAATTTTCTTGATAAGTGTAAAAAGAGTCAGAGTCAAAACTGAACGATTCATCGGTTTCAAAACGAAAGAACGAGATAATCGATCGTCACAGACTTTAGATTTAAACCGCAGGTTAATTAAATGTCACATCTGAACCGATGGAAACACACGTTTTATGAGTTCAGTCGAGGGTCAAGAAACAACGTGTTCAATTCAAAAAGAAAAACACTTGAAGCTCTTTACTCGATACGTCACCGTCACAGGTTTTATTGTTGTTACAAAGTCAATATTCAACTTTATGTGTGAAGTAAACGTCAGAGCACAAAGACATTTTCATCAGCAGCGTCACAGTCCATCTGTTGTCTTTGGTTAAAGTTTTAAACCTATGATGTGTCTTTATAAAATAGAAATGTAACGACGTAGTAGCTATTTTTTTTTATCAGTTGTTTCTACTGTTTTGTTCTTTTTGCGGTTTTTTTTTTTTTTCCCACAATTCATTCTGATGTTGCTTGTTTCCAAACAGGAAATCCTTTTCAACTGTAGAACACGAAGCATAAAATCAATAAGTGAAGTTATGTGGATATAATCGATTATATCACGTCAGTGCGTCGATGCAGAAACGTCCACATCTGCCTCATGATTCTCAGAAATGAAACATTTCAACACATTTTTGTTTGTATTTTCAATAAAATTAAAAACAAACTAATTACGTTAAAAAAATAACTGAAACTCAACTTAAATAATGCTTATAGTTTTTATTTGATGTTGACAAACAAAGTAAAACCTGAGATACAATTAAATAGATTTATGATAAAAACATTTTTACTAATGCGTCACATCGAGGCGTCACGTTTACCCTGATATCTTCATTGTTGTCATGTGAAGAAACGTGAGTTTGAGGCAGATTTTTAGGTTATTTTGTCTCAATTTGACCTTTTATATTTATGGGAATAAAAGATCTGTAATGTAGACATAAAGATTTTTTTTTTAAAATATGAAATATTGAGGCCAAAACAACATTTTTGTTGACTATTTATAACTCTGTGCATCTGCGTTTTTATGTGTTTTGCTCTAAAACTGCAGCTTAATGTGATAAAATATATAAAATATCAACAAACTTATCTTGAGTATTTACTGCAACGTAGCGTCTGAGTCTTGTTGCTGGACACAGCAGATAAAACAGAAAGTGTGTGTGAATGAATGTGAGTTTATGTGTGGGAATTTCAACAGCTTTGACCTCGTGACCTTTACTATTGTGTCCCAGCTGACCAGAGGGGTAATGGGGCTGGTGATGGGGGTTGGAGGGTGGAGGGTTGGGGGGGTGGGGGTACAATGTAGCAGCTGTCGACCAATGGCTGAAGAGACGTGTGTGGGGGCTGCGGTTATAAGAGAAACTGGGAAACGGGACAGACGGAGCAGCAGAAGGAGACGTTTACATCTGTGAGTCTTTGTGTCGTCGGGACCCTCGGGACCTGACCCACTCACACAATCACACAAACGACGACTGTGTCGCGCTTTTAAAACCAGCGCGGCTTCGTCCGCACCGACACACGGAGATATAGAAGAGTTCAGCTTTAGATTCAAACCTTTGTCTTCACTGACCTCAAGTAACTTGATCTGCAGCTCGATGTGGAAACTATTGACACGAGGAAGTTATTGATCCTGAATGAAGCCATTTCAAGGCCATAATGGACTTGAACTGAGAGTTTAAGCTTCTTGTTTTATAAAAGATAAAAATAAAAATAAAACAAACACTAACAGACCAGCGAGGAGTTTAGAATAGATACAAAACTCGGCTTCTTGCAGGTTTGACTTCAAAGTTTAAGATAAATAAGGTAAAGAATGAAAAAAAATTAATGTTTCTGTTTCCAGTTTCCTCTTTGATCAATACGATCTGATCTTGACGGAGCCCAGGACAGAGAAATATTGATGTCGAAGACGTTTTATTATAACGTTCGGTCAATGATTTAAAACTTTTGCGTGTTTATCTTCTACGGTTCAAACCCAAAGACTCAGTCTCCTTCATCAACTGTCTCTTCATCACAATAAAGTGATGTCAGAGTGTCACAGTAATGAATCATCATCATGGTGAATGTTGTAATAAATCGAGGACACGTTTTATCGACGCCAGTGAAACGTTTCACTTCCTTCAGGATTTTAGGTTGTTTTTCAGATTGTTGAGCTTTGCGATGAAAGTTGTGGTGTTTTTAAGTGTTTTGTTGCAATTAATTAAAACTATAAACATGATAAACGGAGACTGTTTCTCTTGGTCTTTAGCAGTGATGTTGAAGGTAAATGTGAGATTTTTTATATCATCACGTTTCCTGCTTCTTCTAAAAGAAACAAAGAAGTGACTTCACTTTTCTCTAAAGTCTGAGGAGAAGATAGAAGATGTAGATCAACAAACTAGACACAGCATCGATGTTACTGTAAAGCTGCTCTGCTGACTTGTTTATGTTCAATATAAACTACATTTTTGGGTCAATTTTTAATGGAAACATTCATCTTTGTAACATTTGCAGTTTTAGTTTTGTGTAAATCTCTTTTATATCCAAGAAAAACAAAAAACAAAACAGTGTTGAAATTAAAATATCTCAAAATGAATCAATATTGAATCAACATTCAATGCACTAGTCCTCGTAAGGTTCATGTGTTTGGAAAACTGACTTTAATACAAGAGACTAAAGAAACTAATCCACCCTGGGCTCTAAACTACTAGAGTATTTGTTCCTATAGAGCAGCAGTAAAAAGCCTCAGTCAGGTCAGGAAACACACCCGGGGAACTGTGGCTCAGTGTGTCGGCTCTCGGCCGAGTGCAACCGAACCCGAAGCGGCGCCGTCTTTGATCAACCCGACTTCAAACGGCAGCGATGACGGGTTCTTCTGCTCCCAAAACGCTCAACCTCCGTCCCACCGGCTTGAAAAAATAAAAAAATAATAAACCCTCCTCTCTTGATCCGTCTGCAGTCCATCCGAGCGAAAGAGGATACGAGGAGAAAGGTCCCTCGTCTTTCACCTGCACCTCCACACATCTCATCATTTATGGATGACTTTATTTATAAACAACATCCAGCTCCTCATTCTCTCTCTCGCTGTCGTGGAAGTGGAATCGCGCTTGAAGTGACGCCACGTCTCCCTGGGGGGTCGCAGAGTGATCTGGACGGGGGAGGGAGGGGAGGTTACATAGCATCATGATAGCGATGTGTTTGGATGGTTATACACCAGAGGAAGAAGATGTGTTGGAGCTCGAGTCTTATCCTTTTACTTTTCGTTCGCCTGCACATGAATATTCTCACTTCTTTCATATCAGTGAGACGGCGGCGGACACAGAAGCCGCAGTCGGTTTTATTACAAGTTTTAATGAAAACCCTCGAGTGGGAGTGAAAAGTTTTTCAAAAAAAAGGAGAGAGAGCATGAGATTGGAAGATGTGCAGGAGTGGAAATGATGAGACCTCTGCAGTTTTACATGTGAAAAGGAAAAAAAATGAAAATAAAGAGACAAGAGTTTGAATTCGGTGCACGAGTCGGAGCTTTTTCAGACGAAGATCCAACGTAGCGTCAGAGAATCAGAGCCAGAATTTAACTTGTTAAAAAATGAAAAATATTCAATGCAGCTTCAGTTTTTCTTTGGCAGCCGTTCCAGTTCAAGGCATTAAAACTTCATTTGTGACCAAAAACTAAAACATTCATAACATCTGTTTAAAAGTTTCTCCATTTAAGAGCCGATTAAATCAATTAAAGTATGTAGATGATTTTAAAAGTTCCTCATTTAGTCGCCACCCGGTCGTTGTTTTAGAAATGACGGACGTCAACACTCATCTTACTTATATTTGACTGCAGCGTTTGTTTCTTGCTTCAGTTCAGTTGTTTTGTTGGTTGATGCTGCAGTTTGTTTTTCACTTTGATGTTTTTGATCTAGATTGATCTGATCTTGATCCAGCTGATAATCCAGATTTGTTGGAGGACGATGTTTAAGGCAGATATTTTACTAGAACCAGGTTTTGAAGATGCTATAATCCTATAAAAGTCTACACAGAAGTTTCTGTCCCAACTAGGATGGAGATGAGTTCGAGCTGCAAGTGAAGCGACTTCAAGTATCTGAAGGTTGAGCATCTTTGTGAAAATCCTCCAGTTTCATGTCAGTTGTTTTGTTGGTTTGAATCTGCAGTATTTATTTGCACATTTCCCTGATAAACATAATCTCATGCTACCAGAGTTGTCATCTCTGCAAAAGAAGTGATGTTTGGAGAACTGATCTGCACCAAACTTGATCAGTTTGATGTTTATATGTCACTTTTCTTCTTCCAGTTGATAATGTGGATGTGGTAGAGGATGATGTTTGGTCCTGAAGGAGGCAGAAAACCAAGTTTTGAATATGCAATAATCCTGTAAAAGTCAACACAGAAGTTATTGTCCCAACCAGGTTGAAGATGAGTTGCTGCTCTAAGTGAAGGAGTTTAAACATCTCAAGGTCTTGTTCCTGAGACGGTTTGAGCTTGAGTTGTTTCTGAATCTTGTTTATGGTCATGAACGTTGGATAGAAAATGTCCAAAACGAGTTGCTTCCATTGACTGGTTGGATTTGAACTTGAAGAGCGACGAGATGCTTCCTGCAGGAGCTTTTCAGGCAAAACTGAAACTGATACAGTCAATGTTGAAATATTGAAGTTGAATCTGTAAAATATCCTTGTAGCTTCAGATGTACTGAAAACATTTATGTGATGAATAAAGTGAAGGAAAAATAGAAATATACAGAAAGAAAACTGAACAATCTGAAGGTATATGTTGTTGTTTTTGTGATGCTTTCATTTCTGTATTTTGGAGAATATTATTGATTAATTGTGGTTAATTGTGGTTCAGTGGTTTGGTTTCTGTTTCTGTTTCAAAGGAAAACTCCAACAATGTCTTATCATTTATCCACATTAAGAGCAGAACAAGTCCAGTTAACCAGTGTTTAAATGAATTTATTCAGACCGAACCCGACTGATTGGAGACTTTACGACGAGCTCAGATCTCACTGTGAGATAATCTGTCTCATCTCAGACTGTAAATACATCAGGATCCTCCAGGTCTGGGAAGTAACACAGACTCTTTGACGACCTTGTTTTTCCTGCTGCTGCCGCTGTGACCTGATCCTGGAGAAGCAGCTGAAAGTTAAGTTTAGGTGTATTGTTATATATGGAAGAAGTTACACGAAAATAAACAAAACATTTGTTGAGTCATAAATCAGGGAAAACCCCTGGCGTCTTATCTGAGCGGGACAGATGGCGTCCTCAAGGCCTTTGTCCAAATCGGATCAACACATCAGCTTTTAAGGAGTGAAACTGGATCTTCCAACAAGAGTCTTCTATTTAAAACAACAACAACAATAAAAAAACATGTCCCCCATCCTCCTCCTGTGGGATCCTTCTGTT
The DNA here is from genome assembly GCA_016801845.1 of Polydactylus sextarius. Taxonomy (NCBI): domain Eukaryota; kingdom Metazoa; phylum Chordata; class Actinopteri; family Polynemidae; genus Polydactylus; species Polydactylus sextarius. The sequence goes on along the minus strand of CM028917.1, from coordinate 20,041,697 downwards.
TTTACTTGTTCAAGTTGAGCAACCAGACAAAAACAAATAAAGTAAAATGACTCTCGTAGTCTTGGTTGGGGATGTCGGACCCAGCTGGGATCTGGTTCGAACAGCGAACGCGTAATCGTCCCGTCGACATCTGGTGTTCTTTAACTAGCACTTGTCTTGATTCTTTATTTAATCTGTTATTTAGTGGATTTTGTCCAAACAGTTGACTGGTGCTGCTGATGGTACTGGTGGTTTGAGGAAACACAGAAACAGATTTAAAAAAAAAAAAAAAAGAAGAAGACAAAGAAACAGAAACAGGTTGTGCTTGTTCTCGCTGTCGTTCACAGACGCTTGACTTCATCACACAAACAAACGCCGGCCAGTGTTTGTGTTATAACATCTGAAACGTGCCAACGTCTACAGAGGAATTAAAAGAGGAACCTGTGTTCTACTGTTAGAGTCTCTGAGTTAATGTCAGCCGACAAAAAAATCAAACAACTCGGTGCTACGTTGCTACCGTTACCTCTGTTGATTTCTGACATTTATGAAAAGTCCAAAAGAGTCGATTGTTGATTTTCCTCAAAAACAATGGTTGATCTTTGGGACTTTGACAAACATGTCAAAAACCAACACAGGTATGTGAAAGATTGATTAAACACTTGTTTTCTACTGTTTCTTTACAACTACTGAGTTAAACATACATAGTGTTGTGTTGGTGAAGCTCCTGGCTGTTGTTGCACAGGGTTTACTTTGACATTAGAAATCTGCCCCGATCACTACGTGGTCGTGTCTCTACTCTACTGGACTCTACTGGACTACTGGACTCTACTCAGTCTGGTAGCAGACACGTTGTTTTCCATCACAGTTTGGTTCCTCCTCCACGTGAATGTGGTGAGTGGAGTCAAACTGCTGCGACGTCACGACACTAAAACATCAGTAAACATTAATGGACATGGAGGAGATGCTGTACTTGTTGCTGGGTTAGCTTACGACCAGGTAGCTACGACGATGGCTATCACTCTTGTCCTGTTTAAAAATGGAGCTTGATTATTTTGTTGACTCTCTCAACTCAACTGGCGTCTGGTGGCAGCTTGTGAAGACACTCCCTCTGACCAATCAGTGGCCGGCGTCTGTTCACGTCACGTTTTAGTATCGACTCAGCTCCATTGGTTCCTCCACAGAGTAGGAACTAAAACAGTAGCTGGTACAATCACTGATGGATGATTAGCTGCCTGGCCAGGCTCGTCGCTACCATCACATCTCCACTAACGTAGCAACGATTTGTTTAATATTTTAACAACTGACATTAACTCAAAGACTCTAACAGTAGGATAAAGGTTCAAATGTGCCGCAGTTTCTCATTCAGGGAGTGAGACTGAAACTCGATGGTTGATGTTCAGAGATGGAGACAAGTTGGTGACAAAAGACACCAGACGTCAGAGAGATCCAACGTTTCTGTAGAGAAATAAGAGCCAGTATATATATATATATATATATATATATATATATATATATAAAATATAGCACAGTATATGTGGTTATAAGAGGAGCTGAGGGACTAAATCCTCCATCTTCATTCCCTGGAGGCGAACAGGAGACAGAAACGCCGCCGCTCTGTCCTCCCGTCTTTCACTGTCAACGCCACATCCCTCCTCCTCCTCCTCTTCTTCTTCTTCTTTTTCTATTCAACCTGCGATTGGACGACAGACACGGGCATTAACTCGGCTCAGAGCGGATTCGAGGGAAGGTGTTCGTCGCCCTTCAAAGGCTGCACTTCCTCCAGAGGGAAAAGTGCAGCGGCTTTGATCAATATCCCCCGTGTGAAGGCTGCAGACGTGGAAGGTTAATGGCCATTTAACCCAGTGTCACCTCCACTGTCCCGGCTGTGTGCTAATACCTCTGAAAACTTGACACAGCCATCTCTATTACACATCAACAGCTTTATCACAGTGTGTGAGTGTATGTGTGGTGTATATATACTTGTAAAGCAAAGATATAAAGCTCAGTGTGCAGTGCAGGTCACATTTTAAACGGTTTGTTTCACTGGATCGAGTTTTTCTTCCATAATGAATCAAAGGTGTAAATGGTTTAGTTGTAAAGTTTATGTGGCAGAAATGAAGTAGAAATTTCCTGCGTTTTACAAAAGAAACAAGGAAGTGAGTTCACTGACGTGTGGATCAACGTGTCACTAGAAAAAGTAGGTTGATGATTGGTTGAATTTTCGAAACATTGCGACATCCTGGAGCATGTGAGAATAACAGAAATCTGCAGTAGCTCGTGTTTATTTCTGTTGCAGCAGAAGCTGTAAAAGTTAAAAAAAAAAAAAAAAGATGTTGAACTTGACCCTCTTCTTCTTCTTCTTCTTCTTCTTCTTCTTCTTCCCTCTAATCGTTGTTGCACCGGACTCGTTAGCCTCCGTGACATCCTCCCCCCCTTCCTCACCCTCCTCACTCCTCTTCCTCCTTCACTTCCTTTCAAGGCCTCACAATGAAGCCATTTGCATCCCTCCGGGTTGCTACGATACTCGACCGCCTTGACTTGAAATGTTTTTGCTTTTTGCTTTGAAGGTGGATTTCAAGAGGAAAACAGCTGCAGGAAGACGAAGAAAAGAAACAAGGAAAAAAAACAGAAAAGGACGCAGTGTTTTTTTGTTGTTTTGTTTTTGTTTTGTGGTGTTGAATGTGTTTCAATTACACAAACTGTTTTCATTTATTTGGTGATTTAGTGACATTTGAAGAGGTTGGGTTTTTCCCTGATACGCTGCCTTTGTTTGTGTCCTAATGAGGCTGTTTGTGACTCGCTTTTCATTTTACTCTCACTGTGTTTTGATTTTTCTTTTTTTTTTAATCAAACAGTAACATTAATGTTTGGTTGTTAAGTCTGGAGCAGATAGAGTCGTCACGGTGGCGTTAAGGCGTCGGGGGGATGAGAGACACAAATGAAGTCGAACCACGAAACCTCAGATCTTATTATCGTACATTAGCGCTTCGCTGACTTTCTGTTTCTGTCTCGTCTCGTCCCGTCGTCCTCGGGGAAACCTCCGGCCTGTAGAGGACGAGCTCCCTCCTCCGTTTCGTTTTGCAGCTTAATGTTAATTATCTTCATGGAAATAAATAAATAATAAAAAGACGGGAGTCGACTTTTTCACTGTGAAACATCGCCGGCGCTAAATCAAGCTAACGCTAATGCTCCTGCAGGAGGTTTTATTTTACACCCCCGTCCTTGGAACGATGAGGACGTCGTGGCGAGGTCTCGCTCCTTCTTCTTCTTCTTCTCCTCCTCTTCTTCCTCGCCAGATGCTCCTCACCCCTTCTCTCCCCCTCCTCCTCCCCTCACCCTATCCATCTCCTCCTGCCTCTGTCTGAAATTCAATTGACCTTTTGTTCCAGCTCACAGTGAATGGGTACAGGCCAACTCGACCAGTAGCCAAGCCTCGGCTCTCATACCTCTTTATTTGATCTGTCCTGCAGAGGCCAGTGCTTTCATTACCAACCCAAACACCCACCACCTCCTCCTCCTCCACCACCACAGCTACATCCTCTTTTATCTCCTGTCACGCTGCTGGAGGGGGCGAGTGTCTCGTGGCGTTGAGCTGATGTATTTTTAGGGCCGCAGCTAACGATTAATTGATTATCAATCGTATAAAAAAGGGGGAAAAAAGGTATTCCCAGCTGTCTTTGTTGACATAAACACTTAAATATCTGCACATCAAGGTGTAAAAAAAAGAAGTAAAGTAAATTGAAAGTCTTTTTTAAGTGAATAACTACTGATCTAAAACACAGACGAGGATAAACGACAGTAAATCAGTGGACGTCAGGTGATGCAGAATCAACAGGAAATGACAGTAACATCTATTTATTAGTGAAGAAATGAAGGATTCACTTTAAACAGTCTCTGAATGACGTCATCAAATAATTCAACAGGTTCTACTCCAGCGTCTCTCCGACCTCGTTTCACATCATTATCCTCAAATATTTCTACGACCAAAGTAACGAACAGAAAAACCTACAAAAACTTGGCCACATAATTTGACTGCGTTAGGTAATTTGACCATGTTAGCAAACTTGGCTACATTAGCTAACATGGCTAAATTAGCAAACATGGCTAAATTAGCTAACCCGTCTACATTATCAAACTTGACTCCCAGACTTTTGACCACTTTTCTCCATTAGCGCTAAGCTAACATTAGCCTCCTCCACATCCTCTGGTGTCTCCACCATGTTTAAACACTTCTATATATATATCTATATATCTATATCTATATATATATATATATATATATATATATATATATATATATATATATATAAAATAGTTGGACACTAATTTAATAATTGACTTGTTGTTGCAGGTCTATATATTTTATATTTCACAGTCAGAAACTCTCTCCTCCTCCTCCTTCTGGTCGTGTTCTTGGTTGATTTTTATATGTCTCCTTTTCCCTCCGAGGACTTTTTTATTTTCCTGACTTTGTAAAAGTGCTGACGTGGCCTCGGTGTCGCTCAGAGGCAGAGCTGCTCCGAGTTGCTTCGCTGTGACAAAACTCGTCGGTCGTGACCGTGACCTGTCAATCACTTTGATCTCCCTCAATTGACAAATTGATCCCGACGGTTTCGTTTCAGACACTAATTACTCAACAAACGTCGACTGTTTTAACTTTTCCTCGTCTGGATTCTGTGTTTTAATTCCTGCACCTCGTCCTCACCTCAGCGTCAAAGTCATTAAATCTTTTCTCCTCCTCCTCCTCCTCCTCCTCCGCCTCCTGCTGCTGCTCCAGCCTCAGCTCAGGTCTGCTGCTCTGTGATACATACTAAAACCCAGCTTCAGCAGCTACAGCTCCTCATGTGTGACCGCTACCAATCAGAGCTCGCCGTCGTTCGGCGTTTGCTTCGCTGACTGTTGGATTTGGCCTCTGTGTGATTGCACCTCCTTCTTCCTCCTTCTTTTTCTTCTTCTTGATGCTATAATGTTTTTTATAAGTTGTGATGCACGTGCTTCCACCAGCCTCTGCAGCAGCTCTGTGGTTTGTGGTTCACTGCGGTCGTTGCAAAAACACCTTTTTTCTCCACAACCAGTCATTTACAGAAGGATGATTTCAATCTGTGCGGCCGCAATTTGAGCCATTAAGTCAAAGTCATAAAAATTAAGAAACAGCATGTGCAGAAACGAGACAGAAAACATCCTGGAAACCTGAGTAAAGCAGCTGACGCTTTTCTACTGTTACTGCAGAGGATTTTAATCCAAATCGACTTAATAAAAAACAGAAATGATGCAAAACGTTTCAAAAAGTTTTCAAACGTCTTATCAGGTTGTTGCAGACGTTCAGGGTATTTACTTCCCTCTGGTCTGAAATAAACTTCTTTCTTGGAGAGAACAAGGCTTTATATAGTTATTATTATTATTATTATATAAATATTATATTGTTTAATGACAACAACAATAAATAGTTGATAATTAGACCTGATCCTGAACTCAAGTGTCAGATTTGAGCTGAGAAGTTTTAAACATCTGTGATTGATCATTTATGTCATTTTTATTTATTTTTTTAAAATTTAATTTATTTTCTGAATTATATTTATTTTAATTTATTTTTATTATTTATTATTTTAAATATTTTTTAATTAAATTCATTTCATTCCTTTGTTTAATCTCATAAACTGACGTCGGTTTGAAGCTGAAATATCAGTAGTGTGGAAATATTTTAAACTATAACAGTAAAAACTGTTCAAGTGAGTGAAGTTTACACTTTATTTTTCTGTAAATAAACTAAGAAAAACTAATACAACAATTACAACAATTGAGTATCTGCAGGTATTTAAAATAAACATTTAAAAAAAGAAACATTGGATCAAATTTTGGCGACAAACATGAGCCAGAGATGAAAAACAAACAGTAAATATTTGTTATATTCTTGTGTTTTTATCCTGAAGAAACTAATGAAAATTGTGTTCGAGTTAAAACATTTACATAAAAAAGGACAAGAAGTTTTCTCTTGAACTTTTCGTTTAAAGCTAAAATTGGTCAAATATAATTGCACCAAGTTCAGTTTACATCTGGGAAATGAAGCCGTCGAGTGCATGTGCTGAGAAACTGAATGTAAACATAAGGAGGCAAAAAAACAAAAAACAAAACCTCATTAATCTTGACGCTGTGACGCGACGAGCAGCTCGTGTCTTTGTTCGGTCGTCGTCACGATGGACGTGTTGTTGTTGACAAAGAGAAACAGTCCAGACTCTGTTAACTCTGTCGTTTCAAAGAGAAAACCTTCAGTCTTACAGATGAACGTTTCCCACAGAGCTCAGATATTTTTACAAGCCTCCTAATGAGAGCAGGAGCCGAGCGGCTCCGTTCAGCCTTCAAATTTGATCGAGGGATGGAAATGAAAAAAGCGAGAGCGACCAGAGAGAAAGATAAAAAAAGATTTTAAAACAAGGACCATTTGCAACAGACAGAAGTAGGAGAAGAAGGATGAGAGGAGAGAATTAAAGGGTTCAACCTTTAGTTTGGCCTTTCGCTGTCGTTCTCAGATGATTATGGATCATGAGCACGAGTCCTTCGGTCTTTAACCTCCAATAATTCACTTCAGAGTGGGTGTGTGGAGTCTGTGACGAAGCTTCTTCACAGTCCTGATGATAAAAGACGGAGAAGGACAGAGGCTGAAGTGTTCACTGAGAAACTCGTTTACATCTGCAGCTCCTTAATCAAACCCTCCAGGATTCATGTTGTTGCAACTAACATTTTCTATGATCCCTGAAATCTTTTGTTTTCTCTATTTTTTGGGGTAAAATTACAGGATTTCAGGCCTTTTTCAGATTGTTGAGGTCTAATTTGTCTGATTTCAGTTGCATTTTTTTACCTTTTGAATTGGAAAAAAAGAAATATCTAGTTTCACTGATTTTAAAAGGAAACTAAAATGCAACTTGGACTTGTTCCTGCAACTTAATTACAACAAAAAGCCTAAAACATCGCAACTTTCATCAGATACTGTTTCTCTTGGTCCTTAGCGGTGATGTTGAAGGTAAATGTGAGACTTTTTATCTCACGTTTCCTTCGTCTTCTAAAAGAAACAAGGAAGTGATTTACTGACGTTGGATCAATGTTTAAGTGGAAACAACGATGATAATGATTGGTTGAAAGTTGCGTAAAAAGGTGCGATAACGAATCAAAATTTGTGCGAATCGAGGATTTGATCGTTTTAATAACAAACTTTATTGTAACAAAATGCACTAAAACATCGCAACTTTCATCGGATCCTGTTCATTAGCAGATAAACTCAACATGTCGGTCTAATTTCACAAATCACTTCCTCCAGGATTTAAGTCCTTTTTCATATTTTTGAAGCCTAATTTGATTTGATTTGATCTGAATTTATTGCAATAAAGTTGCAGGAAATAAATAAATGCAATAAAGCGAAAGAATTGCAACTTTGCCTTGCTACTCCTGCAACTTTATTGCAACTTGTTTCACGCAGTAAAATGTAGTTTTCCTCCTCTTTGCCGGAAACTGTTTCTCATGGTCCTTAAATAAATAAATGTGAGACTTATCTCACATGTTTCCTGCGTCTTATAAATAAAAAACAAAGTGAGTTCACTGATGTCTGGATTGATCAAAATGCAAGTTGGTGCATTAATAGTTGCGATTGCGACATTATGAACCCAGGAGGGGAAAAAAATCACAAAAAAGTAAAGCTGCTGTGAAATCAGGCAAATGAAACCTCGAAAATCTGAAAAAAGACCCAAAATCCTGGGGAGCTGATGAACTCAACGACCTTTCCATCGCCTTTCTGATCGACAGAAACAACCACACGTTTGAGATGAAAGAGCTTGAGACGTGACGACCTTGTGACTTAACGTCGTATGTTCTTGTTTGTTCACAGGTTCGTCTTATTACGACAACGTGAGGCCGCTGGCGTATCCCGACTCAGACGCCGTTCTCATCTGTTTCGACATCAGTCGCCCAGAAACTCTGGACAGCGTCATAAAGAAGGTCAGTGCTTTTTTTTTTTTTTATTATTATTATTTTCCTTTAGATCAGCATTTAATAATATCTGCTGTGACATGGGAGAACTGAGTCGGTAGAAGAAAAAAGAAAATCAAATTCCAGTTTTTCCTCTCGATCAGCATCTTGTTTTCACTCGAGTTTCTGTGGCAGCAGCTTCGCATTTTCACGCCTCAACAATGGAGCGAATCAACACAGAGGTTACAGCCTCCACCTCCTCTTCTCCCACTTTTTCTTTTTCTTTATCTCATCAAAACGTCCACAGATACTTGACCCGCAGGATGGGGGAAAGGTCAAGATGAAGAACGAGTCCAGAGGTTTTTTTAGCAGCCGTTTGTTGACGAACATCACATTTGCGAATTAGCCACAGCAGCTTTTTTTTTTTTTTTTTTTAACTCTGGGCCATTTAAAAGTTAAGGTCTCAGTTTTTTGCAGAGCAGCTGTCCAGATGTGGTAGTTCACATCTGTACAGTTCAGATGTGGTGAAACAAAGCAGGGCGAGGTCACGGATGTGTTTTTACAACCAGCGCCACTCGCTGTGAAATACCTACAGTATACGTAGAGACGCAGAGTTTTAATTGGTTGTGTTTTTTGGGGTTTTTGTGTAAAAAACAAGCCGCTCTGTCATCTTGACTCCATGTGTTTCACCTTTGAACTGGTTCCCACGACCAAACCCGTTGACGTGTTTACTGGTCTGAGGGGAGCCGCTAAAATGGCCCCTGAAGACTTTGTAGATTTAACCCCACACACCTTTTTTTTTTTTCCTGCCAAGCCTCGTCGCGCTCTGTCAACAGGAGCGAACAGAGCGGCCGTCAGGCTTTTGGTTTTCCCATGAATACCCCTCGACGGGAGGTCGCCCTGACCTTTGACGACCTGCAGCCGTCGCCACATGGAAAACCTGTTGCACAAGAAGCGTCTCAAATTAGACTCCTGACCTCTGGAAACAAGAAGGTGACGAGGTTTGAGGGCGACAGCTGGAGGGACGAGTGTGTGTGTGGGAGGTTAAACAATCAAAGCGTTTGATTGGTTTATATATCGGCAGAATAGAGACGAGCTTTGAAGGTCAGAGGTTGTTTGGTGAATGAAGAACACGGCATGTGGAGAATTTATTTCAGGGACTTTGTGTTTTGACGTTTTGAAGGAAAAAAAAAGTACAAAAAAAGTTAAAAGTGACGTTAAAACTTCTGAATCAAACCTGCGTAAATAAATCTGTCATATTTCAAACACGGGTGTTTAATTTTGTGAAATAAAACTTTGACGTGTCGATGAGATGAAACGAGACGAGATGAAATTAATGAATTAATCTTTGTCAACTTTTAAAAACAACAAACTTCACTTTAGTTGCAGGATTTTTCTTTTCCTTAGATCAGAAAACAGTCAGAAGACTTTAGCTCGTATATAATAATACATGTCTGTTTTTTGCTATGTTACTTTTACACAGTTTTTAATAAAGACTGACCAGAACTGGAATCTTCTGATCTGTGATTCCCCTGATTGTTAACATCACATGTTAACACGTATGTAACGTAGCATTAGCAACACTGAGGCTAAACTCTCAGCAAAAACTCTCACTCACAATATCTACAACTATTAGTAAAAACACCCCAAAAAACCCTAACAAATTAGCAAAAACACCAAACTTTTGTTGCTACTTTCTGGTCAAAAAAAGTTTTTTATTGACTCTTCTGTGATTATCACGATCTTTTACGTTATTCGTCTGTAAACTGAACAGTTTGCAATCAAATGCAAACACATAGGTAATGTAGCCTTAGCAACCCTGATAGCTAACTGTTAGCAAAAACACCAAACTTAGCTTTTAGCTGCAGGAAGACGTCAACTATCACTTTAGGAAATATTTTTTTTCTCTTTTTGCTACTTTCCGACAATGTCGTACAAATCTGTGATTACCGCGACCGTTTACGTTGCATCATAAACTGAACATTTTGCAGTAAAGTAGCGTTAGCAAAGTTGTGGCTAAAATGTCAGAAGTGTGAAAATAACTCAACTAAAATAAACTAGCAAGTGAAACTTGTCACTTACAAACATCAAACGTGTTTGATGCTGTACGTTGTTTGTCGTAAACAGTTAATATAGCGTTAGCAACCCTGTTAGCGAACCATTAGCAATAACAACAAACTTAGCCTTTAGCCAATAAGTTTGTATTTGTATTTGTCACTTGTTTCTGACCAAATATGTTTTTTAATCAAATCTGACACAAATTGAAACCTGCCAACCTGTGATTACTGGAATAGTTCACATCTTCTGTCATAAACTGAACCGTTTGCACACAAGGGTAACACAGCGTTAGCGACGCTGCGTGTGGAAATATTTAAAACTGCAGCAAAAACTGTCCAACATCCTTTTGCATTATCTGCAATTACAGCAGAGTGTTAATGACGACTTATAATTTGATAAAACATCTGAAAGTATGAGGACAGTTTATTAAATCGGCGTGCGGCTCCATTTTAGTTAATTATTGTACAAATTAATCTGATCTTGTTTCATCCAAGGTCGTTGATATAAAATAAAACTTACAAGACGTTTTAATTTCCTCCCGCAGAACAAATGTCTTTTTCAAGACGACGTTAATCTCACATTTGGCAAAAATCTCTGATGTATTTTTTTCTGTGTTTTCTGTGCAGTGGCAAGGTGAGACGCAGGAGTTTTGTCCCAACGCCAAAGTGGTTCTGGTCGGCTGTAAGTTGGACATGAGGACGGACGTCAACACGCTGAGGGAGCTGTCCAAGCAGAGGCTCATCCCCGTCACCCACGAACAGGTGAGCAGGGAGCAGTGCATGATGGGTATATGAAGAGGGATAAATAATGAGACAGGGACCTGGAAGGAGCTCTGGGATGAACACACACAGAAAAAACAACAATGGATGCAGAAAGGAAATTAGAAAGCAATCCGGCGAAGGCGTGATGGCGTCAGGTGAAGTCCCACAGGAAGTGAAGAGCGTGAGCGGAGGCTCATACAACACAATCAACCGCTACAGAATAAAACGCTGTGTGAAACCTCGCGGGGACGTGTTGCTGCCGTTGGCATTTTGACTGAAACTTGCTGACAAGTCATGTGAGGTTGTTTAAGACTCTGGTCTGTGGACAAAGCACAGGGTTGGTTAGGTTTTTTTTTCCACCGTGAAATGAAATATTCATGCAGATTTAGAACCTTTTTTTTAAAAAAAAAGCAAGATGAAAAGGAAAAGCGGACGTTGATAAATGAGTGAGGCCTTTTATCGCACGTCGCCATGACCTCCAAACCGAAGGGACGGAGAGTAGAAGAGTAGCCGAGCGGAGGAGGGAGGGGATGATAAACTGTCCTGTAAATCTGTGAATTTTAATCAGCTTTCAACGTGTTCATTTTGTGCTCTCCCGTGTTGGACATACAAAAAGTGGAGGGGCTTTTTCACCAACACACAAAAGACCCTCAGAACAAAGGAGCCTTTTTATTTTTTCTCTCCCTGCTGCTGCTGCTGCTGCTGCTGCTGCTGTTGTTGTTGTTGTTTGAGAACTCGCCAGAGGCTAAAAGCAAAAATATCAGCTACTGAAAACATGTAAATAAAATCTAGAAACAAAAGACTGAGCAGCGAGAGCTGATGGAAAATAACCACAGACCATTTGTGACCACAGAGGTCGACGTTATGTTACCTCACTTTGTTATGGTTCTGTTTCATATGCCAGAGCTGTGCACAATAAACATTCAGCCGCTCTAATCCAATACCCGGAGTTGTTATCCTGTCGCTGATCTTAAATTGAATTCCAACACAGCTGAAGAGTCGCCGGCGAGAGTGACCACTGGGTGAACTCAGACATTTCCGCACTAATCTGTCCAAGATCCGATAGAGTTTTTTCTTCCGCCGCGGCTGCTGTTGCTGTTCCTGTTCCTGAATCTAAATCCTGAATCTGTCCTTTCCACCTAATGAGGATTTCATTGCTTCTTATATTTGCCTGAGTGCACAAACTCTGATAAAAATCAAAAAAAAAACCTTGTCTGCGAACATAAGAGGGGATAAAACGCTCTCTCTGTCTCTGTCCCGTCTCCAAACTTTATTTTTAATGTCTCAACGTTTTCTTTAAGTATGATCATGAAAGAAGAGACGAGGTCGAACTGTAGAGACAAGAAAGCTGAGGATTTTTTAAATTTAATTTGTTTCCCTTTTGATCACAAGCAAAAACAATTTACAGTTTCAATTAACTGGGTATATTGTAACATTACTCAGGGGTGAAGTCTTAGAGCTGCAGGAGGTTTCAGCCTCTCGTCTCTAAATAAAGCAGCAGGGACCACGTCGGCGCTGATCTGTTGCGTCTGCATTATTTATACTTTAGATGGAAGAGCTTCATTTATCCGCAGATGTGTTTAGATCCTCGACATCATCAGGGAACAATGTTTAGTTTAGATATTAAAGAAAAAAACAAGTTCAGCTTGTATTCACAGCAACCTGGTGTCATTTATGATGGTGTTTGAACTTGTGTCATATACGTTTTTTGTACTGTGACCTATCAATACATTACTATAATGATTAGTATTATATGTTTGGTAAGAGGGGCCGTAATAATGTGAAGAAACGTGGGTTTTTTTACAGCAGAAGTGTTTCTAATATCGATCTAAACTATGATGTTAGTGAAGAGAAAATGGTTCCTCCAGGATTTCAGGCTTTTTCAGATTGTTGAGGCTTAATTTGCCTGATTTCACAGCAGCTTTTTTTAAAACAGAATTGCTATAAAAGAGAGTTGCGATTCTCTTTAGGTGATTTGTTGCTATTAAGTTGCAGGAGCAAATCAAAGTTGCAACGTAACCTCAGTAGCAGGTGAAACGATGATCAATACGTCAGTGAACTCACGTCCTTGTTCCTTTTAGAAGACGAAAGAAACACGTGAGGTAAAAAGTCTCACATGCAAATGAAACAGTTTGTTATCTGTTACAACTTGCGACTGCTCCTGCAACTTTATTGTAACAAAAAAAAAAAACAACTAAAAACTGGAACTTTCACTGCAAATTTTTAGAAAAGCTGCAGAGAAATCAGTCAAATTAGACGTCAACAATCTGCACAAAGGCCTGAAATCCTGGAGGGACTGATTGGTTCAGGTGGTGGAAGAAAAATGTCACAAAAAGTTACATTGTTTCAGAGTTTGCTAGCTTGCTAACATCTTTCTTTCTCGTTCCAGGGAAGTACGATAGCTCGCCAGATGGGGGCGGTGGCGTACGTCGAATGCACCTCTAAGGTTTCAGAGAACAGCGTCCGGGACGTGTTCCACATCACGACGTTGGCGTCGGTGCGACGGACGAACAAACCGCAACTAAAGCGCAGCAGCTCCCGTAGAGGATTGAAGCGAGTTTCACAGCTGCCGCTGCCGCCGCTGCCGGGTCGGACTGAACAAATGGACCAGGCTCCGGCCATGAGGAAGGACCGGGCCAAGAGCTGCACGCTCATGTAGAGACCCAGCGTTAAATAAATATATATACATATGTACATATATAAACACAGAAATATATAACAGAGGAAGTCTATTTATTGTTTTTTTTGGTTGTTTTTTCCTCATGTTTTAATTTTTTGCACTGCAGAGGAGTGAGTAGGTGCTGTGAAAACAAATGCTTTGGATTTTTTTCCCTTTTTTTAAATAATTTTTGTTGCCTGTGTGAATATTTTTTAAGCTGTTTACACATTTGTGTTGTTCTGAAATAATTGCAAATTGGACTAAACCGCCTCCGGACACGAGGAGGATGTGATAGAGGAAGAGCCGCCCGGTGTCGGGTATTAAAGAGGAATTAATTTCCTGAAACGATGATAATAATAAGAGGATGTTACAGCGAAGAGGAGCGGGGAGGTCTGAGGATGAAGCTCGTTGTCGTTGTTGTTGTTTTTGTTGTCGATGCTGAGGACAAACATGAGGACGAACTATCGAAGCTGCGCAGTCTGAAGTTGATTCTTGTTGCTGTTATTTCAGAGGAAACTTGTACGTAGAGTAATGCTGAAAAAGGGATAAAGTGACTGAAGACTCGAACCAAACTTCAGAAGCTGGAAATGAGATTTTATGACACTTGAGTGAAATATTGTGAAGGTGTGTGTGAGCATTACGACCACAAGTGCATTTTAAGTCACAACATATCTGATATTTTATTTTTGCTCAATTTTAACACTTTTTTCTCATCGACTCCAAACGTGTCAGAGTTAGATTCACTGAAGTTGATGCTGTCGTTACTATTTTAAAGATGTTTCTTTGTGGAAAATAAAGTGATAAAATGTTAGGGCTATTTTGTTGTATTTTCACTAAACTGAAATAAAACAGCAGCTTCACTGAACAGGAAGAAGATGATCTCTGGCTGAAGTTTAATCACTATTTTTATATTATTTAATTTTAAAAAATCACTATTTTCACATTTTTAAAGAAGATAAATGATAGTTTTTGCTTTTGTTGCTTTGCTGACATTTCGAGCAGTTTAGCATGCTAACCAGTTAGCTCTTCTTAAATATGATGAATGGTAGTTTTTACTTTTGTTGCAAATCTAATTTTAGCATCAGCAGCCGTTTACTTGACACTTTGCGAGTTTGGCACCAAAACTAACTTCTTGCTTTAACAAAAACTAATAATAAAATGTATTTTTTCTGCATTTGTAGCATTAATTAGCATGCTAACAATTAGCTATTTTTAAAGCTGCAAAATGTACGTTTCTTCTTTTGTTACAAGCTACTTTTACCGTTAGCATACTTAACACTTTCACCCATTTACATGTATATTTCTAGCATTGATTAGCATGCTAACCAATTAGTTCTTATTAAAGCTGCTAAATGTAGGTTTTTGCATTTGTTACAAAGCTAATTTTAGCATTAGCAGCTGTTCATGTAACAGTTTTATTCATTTACTTACCAAAAGCTAATGCTAACTTTGTTTTTCTTACATTTCAAGCACCAATTAGCATGCTAACAACTTTTTAAATTTGATAAATGTTAGTTTTTGCTGTTGCTGCAAAGCTGTTTATTCAACACTCTAACTCATTTATTTACCAAGAGCTAATGCTAACTTTGCTTTTTCTTACATTTCTAGCATTGATTAGCGTGCGAACAATTTAGCTATTGCTAAAGATGCTAAATGTGGGTTTTTACATTGTTGCAAAGATAATGTTAACATCAGTAGCTGTTTATTTGACAAGTTGTCAGTTCGGCATCACATTTCTAGTGTTTACTAGCATGCTAACCAGCTAGCTAGTCTTATATCTGAATATCTGGCTCACAACCATCACTACGACCTGCTCTCAGCAAGAACAAACTTGCTTACAGCAACTTTATTCATTTTGTTGCCTGCAGATTTAAGTACTTTAACAGAGTGAGTACTTCCTCCCTCACCACCGCCTACCCCTGTTCGGTGGCTGGAGGAAACCTACATATCGTACCTTTATTTTTTTCTCTTCAACTTCCCATCCATCTGCTTCCCACCACCTGCCTTCAAAACCCATTATCTGTTAATAATAATAGTCCATTTTCTGTGTTTTAATGCCGTCTCTGTGGTCAGAAAGCTCATGAGTCAGTGTTTCAAGGTAACATTTCAGTCGCAGCATTGACATCGCGATTCAGTCGAGCTTCAAGTGGATTCAGTGCGACTGGTGACGTGACACACGAGTGGGTTCATCAACAGAGCAATTTCAGCGTCCAGCTGGTCGACAGACCTTCAAAGTTTTTTCGTTTTCTCCCCCTTCAAGCTGAAGAACAGTCGAGTGATCAGTTGACAGTTTCTCTCCAGTTTTTTTTTTTTTTTTTTTCTTTGTAGTTGGCAAAGCTGCAGCGTTTAGTTGGAGGTGAGAACAGACAGGCCCATCTACTGGAAGTCAAAACACACTGGCAGCAACTAAATGATTCACCTTTACGACTGTCAACGCTGTTGGACGACGAAACAACCAGGATAGATGAAGAGAGACACAAACCAGAGGAACGCGTCGGAGGAATACTGCACCAAAATGTGTCTTTGGAGAATCAAACATTCACCTCCTGCAGGCTTGAAAGCTTTTGCAGCTTGTTCCGTCACGCTGGATGGAAGTTGTAGATTGGGAGTTGATTTACAGCTGTTACAATGGTTTCACAAAGCACTCAGGGCAAAAAGGATTTATCAAACACGTCTATAGGAACAAAAAAGAAAAAAAAAAAGTAGAAATAGAAAAATCGATGAAAAGAAATCAGTGGCAAGATAAGAAAAAAAGCATTTCAGCTGCACTGAAATTCATCAGATCTTTTCTATTTTGTACTAGAGTTTCTTCACAAAGTGTTTGGACGATGTGAGAAGCAAACATGACTTGACTTTAAACGCTAACGGATCATGACGCCTGTAACGGGGTCATAAGTAGACAGCTGCAAAACGGTAATAAAACACCAAATTAGAAATTGATTTTCTGACTCATGTTGACTTCATTTGAAAGACTCTTTGACAGATCGTTAATCAGTCTCTATTAAAACCGGACGGACTAAGGTGCAGACTTTCACACAACATGAAGGCAACTGGAAGACGTTGGGTAAGTCTTGTAAAACAGTGTTTTTAATAAACTCTGGGTTCACTTACTAAGTTATCAGTACTTCAGTTTATGTGTAGGGACCCTATTCATGCTACTGCTGAAGTGAAGTGATATTTTGAGCTTTATTAGTGGTTAAAAAATGACAATTTAGATACGTTTGGCTGACTGCCCCATTTACTTTCATTGTTAACTATTTGGTTGTGAGAACAAAAGACGGTGAAACTGCCATTGGAAACATCGTAACAGCAGTGAACGACTCTAAAACTACAAACGTTCTTGAATTATCACGAGGAGGTCGAGTATTTGACATTCAGAAGATAGATTGTCAATGATGTATTCCTTACAGCGGAAAAAAAATAATCAAGTAAGACGTGTTTCAGATGGACGGTGGAGCCACAGCGGAGCAGCAGAGAGGTGTTGCCCCGCGGCAGGAAATGAACAGTGAAAATGAGGCCGACACCATCAGTCCTGCTGCGCTGCTACAGTTCAGACTGACACCGAAGAGGATTAGTGTCATGGTGCCAATGTATGTGTGTGTGTGTGTTTGTGTGTTGAAGTGAATGTGGAGCCTCAGGCAGCATCATCATCATCATCTCCATCGCTCTGCCCTGTGTTTCTCTCCATCAGGCTGAATTTCTATCAAATGAAGCATCGTCTAGTTTGTGCAACATCTCACTGAGATGAAGACAAATCAGCAGCTGCTGCGTTTATCAGCCCCTCCAGGATTTCATGATGTTGTGATCGCAACTATTAACACAAACACAATCAATCCTTCGAATTCTGTGCGACTTTGTAATTTTGACCAATCGTCGTTGTCGTTTCTCATGAAACATTGATCCACACGTCAGTGAAATCCCTTTCTTGTTTCTTTGGGAAGACTCAGGAAATGAGAGATAAAAAGTTCACGAAAGAGGAGGAAAAATATTTTGCACTACGTGGATTTTTTTGGGGGGGGGAAATGCGTCAAAAGTTACAATATTTTCAGGCATTTTGCTGCAACAAAGTTGCAGGAGGAAGGAAGTTGCGATTCTTTCCCTTTTAAAAAAAAACGTTTTTTAAAATTTCCACTTTGACGCAACAAAACATCTAAAATCACTAACTTTCATCTGATACTGTTTCTCTTGGTCAAAGAAGTGAGTTCACTGACGTATTGATCAACATTTCACTTTCACTTTGACTTGCTCCTGCAACTTTATTGCAACAAAATGCCCCAAAACATTGCAACGTTCATCACAAAGAAAATCTGCTGTGAAATCAGGGAAATTTGGTCTCAACAATCCGAGAAAAGGCTTGAAATCCTGGAGGAACTGATGTGTGAAATTAAACTGACGTCTTCAATTTATCTGGACGATCTGCTCCCACTCAGACGCAGGTTTATCACCGTATCAGTTTAAGAAATCCGTCTTTAACATTTTTAACACCGGAAGATTAAAATCACCTTCATTCGTGACTTTCCCTTCCCTTGGATCATCTTGACGTTATCGTAAGGTTGCGCAGGAAACCTGACGATCGCCGGCCTGTTCTCCAGGCTAATTACTGTAATTTGCAGACGGGGTTGTGTCCCTAGAAATGGCGTCGAGAGAGACAGCGACTGACAGAGACTCGCTGGGGAGGGTTGACGGAGAACGAGGGAGACGGAGGGAGACGGCGTTTGGTCCGTCTGCTGACAAAAGGCTACAGAGCAGAGCCACAAATTGCATACAGTCATGAGAGGATTTGTAATGAGAAGCAGTGTGTGACCACGCTGACACACACACACACACACACACACACACAGGAAGCTGGCAGAGATTGTTGGCATTCCTCGCTCATCGTGCAGGAATTGACCATCAGACCACTTCACCAGAAAAATCCCTCAGCAGCATATTAATGTGACGACTCTACAACTGCAACATCTAATCGATTAAATCAATAAAAATTGATTACCGAATGAGTTTTTAACTATTTTAATCATGAATCTGTTGTGTCTACATTATTCAACGTAAAAAAACAAGATGATAAATGGAAGGAGAGGAGAACCAGTGACCGGTCTCTGGAAGAAGAAGTGAAGATGGTGGAGACAGGACAAGGTTGTTACAGCGGAGGAAGCTAACGTTAGCGCTAACGGAGAAAAGTGTACGAGCCAAGTGGTCGAAAGTCTGGAAGCCAAATTAGCTGATGTAGCATAGTTTGGCAACATAGTCAAGTTACTTAACATAGTCAAATTATCCAACAGCTAATTTAGCCAAGTTAGCTGAAGTAGCCAAGTTAATTAGCGAAGAAATGTTTGGAGGTTTTTCTGTTCGTTTCTTTGTTTTTTTAAAATCGGTTTTAAATTAAACAAATGTGGTGGAAACGGTCGTAGAAATATTTGAGGATAATGATGTGAAACGAGGTCGGAGAGACGCTGGAGTAGAACCTGTTGAATTATTTGATGACGTCATTCAGAGACTGTTTAAAGTGAATCCTTCATTTCTTCACTAATAAATAGATGTTACTGTCATTTCCTGTTGATTCTGCATCACCTGACGTCCACTGATTTACTCTCGTGTTTTAGATCAGTAGTTACTCACTTAAAAAGACGTTTGACTTCTTCTTTTCGCACTTTAATGTGCAGATATTTAAGTTTTTATTTGCAAGTAGGAAACAACTTTTACAAACCCTACTTTGTTTATTAAATAAAAAAACTGGAAATAAAATTTTCTTTTCTTTTTTTTATGCAATTAATTAAAAAACAAAAAATCAACAGATTTAGTTGCAGCTGTTGGACAACTCTTCTCATGTTAACGCTTTAAATTTTCAGCTTTATTATTACTCAGACTGTAGAGATTAATTAGCTCATGGTTTGGTTCTTTCTTGCACTTAAACTGCAGTTAATTAACATGTGAGAGTGTGTGTGAACGTATGTCTTCATCTGTGACTCAGTTTACATCAGGGACCTGTTTTTTTTTTTCACGACAAGAGGAAATTCATATTTTTGTGTCTTTTAACATCAAAAGTCAAAACCAGGAGGAGGAAAATTGTACTGATGAGTGAGTTTGGTGTGTTTTCACATGGTTGAACGCACATTTCACATTTCCCTGGAGGATTAAAAGGTTGTGTATGAGCTGAGCTGTGGCGAAGGGGAGGTCTGATAAGATGGAGATGGTTTTGGCAGCATCGTTCACTATCTGGAGGTTGAGTTTTTTTTATTTTTTAAATTGGAGACTGATCGACATCTTGGAAAGTGTCCACAGAAAATAAACCAGCTTTTATCTGTGATTGTAGACGATGAATTAAGAGCATTTACCGAGAGGTTGAACGTCTGGAGCCAGTTCTGTCGAGACGTTCACGACGATCGATGCTAATGACGTTTCCTGCAGCGCCACCTTGAGGTTTGACTTTATAACTTTTAGTTTAGTGAAGAATCTGGATGAAATTTGTAGCAGATGTCTGAACCTCCAGGATTTTGTTCACAACTATTGATAAATGACAAATTCAACCAAACACTGCAAACTTGCAATTTTGACCAATTGCAAACTTTTGAATCATCATGGGAAACCATGATGATGACTTAAAAATAAGATGCAGGAAACATGATATAAAAAAGTATCCAACTTCTGCAACTTAATTGCAACAAAATGTGTAAAAACACAACAACTTTCATGACAATTTTTATTTTATTTTATTTTTTTTTTAGAAAAGTGGCCTCAACGATCTGAAAAAAGGCCTGAAATCCTGGAGGAACTGAACCATAAAGACGATAATCTTTCCTGACACTGATGTATCCCTGACCTTTCCTCTAGTGCCACCAGCCGGTCAAAACGTTCACTAATCTTGTGAAATATTTTAACATTGACATGATGGATTGGACGTTCATGGCTCCCAGGTGTGTCTGAAAGACTTTAGTGAAACTCTGAATTGTCCTTTTAGTCTTTTAAATGTTTGAACAGTTTTCCAAGGAAAGATTTCCCTTATTGGTTTATATATTCCTTTGAAACTCCAGTAAAACTACTGTAAAACATTCCCATTAGCATTGGCGCTAGTTTTTCTCCGCTGAAAATTAGCAAAAGCTTACAGAACAACTTGCTAAACTATGTTACCATCATTATTTTGAGTGTGCTACCATGCTAATGTTGGTTTTTTTTACCCAGTGCTGCTCCGTTCTGAATCTGCTGAACATTTGTTTTCGTGTAACGAAGCTGGAAAATTAACCACCTGTTAGCAGATAATTATGTGGCGAGCAAATAAAGCAGCAAGTTGCAGTTTTAAGTAAAGTTCTTTGCGACCTTGCAAGCAGCTGTTTCTGTATTTTTGGTGGGCCGTTCTTGTTTTTCATGTCGCTCAGTTTAAACGACCAGAGGTCATTAGTCTGAGAAACAACTGCTCGACATCTCCATAGAAACTGGATCATCACTCCTTCTTATAACACGACAATTAAAACTGTGATCTCCTCGGGTTTTTTCCTCTTCGTCCACCCCCTCGTTCTTCTATATTTGTTACAGTCAGTCACACGCTAGGGATGTGGCCTTTTACTTGTTCACTGTTTGACCACTGAGCTGCTCCACAGCAGCAGTTGGAGGTTTAAAGGGCACATCACTGTCAAACACTGAGGAAGAAGAGAAGAGCTATTATTTATTCAGCAGTGCCAATAAGGAAAAGATGATGTCACCTATCGCTGTTAGAGTTTAACCTGCTGCAAGAGTTTCTCTTTACAAAGAAACCAGATCTGGAAATATGTCGGGGAAGGAAAATGTCAGTTGGATTAAAAAAAAAAAAAGTTCTTGTGTTAAAACAGTAGATAATCTTTCCATCTTATTAACAGTCGACATTATAACTTAAACTAGAAGCTACAATAAATGCATCAAACACAATAAAAATATCTAAACAAACACATAAATCTACCAATTTACATGGAGTGACATCATCATTTATCCAACTGTCAGCTGTTAAAGTGACAACAGCGACCTCTGCAGCCCCCGGATGTAATTACACCACAACTATGCATAAAACTATGTTGGGTTTTGCTCGTTCAACAAACACAAAATATTAATCGTTATAACAATTACTGCATGTGAAGGTGGATGAACCAACAGCCACGAAAATGTGAAGCCAAAACATCTACACCCCCCTGGTGGCTGGTTGCAATACAGCTCATAAACCCCATAGCTAATAGAAAAATGGATATAGGTTTTAATAGGACAGACAGTTAGTGAGCTAGCTGCTAATGCACATCACAGGAAATACAGGTACTAGCATGTTAACTGGGTTAGCTCTTTTCCCTCTAATAATGTAAGTAGTTTAACATTCGCTTGACTCTGTTGGTAATGAACCAGGTAACTGATGAGATACTGAGCTAACGAGTGACTGTTACATAATTCATTAAAAGATTAAAAAGGCTGGGATGTGTTTGGGTTTTAGCTGCAGCGATATAATTATACACTAAAGCACCAAGTGACAATGTAGATTTTGTGATATTAAAGTTTAAAGTTTAAAAGGAAAAGTTAACAACACCTCCTGTGGGTTGAATAGCTTTTATTGTTGTTATGAGGCCACTTAGCAACAGTAAACATCTCTACTGTAACATTTTACATAATCAGGCTCTAATAAGTGTCTGTGAGACTCTGTGCACCCATAGAACTACTGCTATTTATTCAAAAAACAAAACTCCTATAGCCAAAATTTCTTCACCATCAGAGCTACAAGGCTTTACCGAACACATTGGTCAAATGTATTTGTTCCTGGTGTCAAAACTGTGGAAAATACAACGAGTTAGAAAAAGGGTAGTTTCCGCTTTTCTCCTTCTCTGGATTTACATTTACATGAGTCAATGTAGCCGTGGAGATGTACTCTTGTCGCTCAGAGGCAGATAATTCAAAAACCTTAACTCCTATTGTTTAGGCAGGTACACTGCGTAAAAGAGGAAAAGTGTGTCCACAACTTTTGAAAAACTCATACATGAACAGTGAAATTTGTGGCTTTGAGCAGAATGTAAAAAAAAAAAATCAGAGAATTTTTCTGAAAGCTTCACCACTCTGGCCTCAACATTTGGCGCGTTTCACATCTATAAACAATTATTTTTTTTCAAAAATTGCTCATGATCATTGAACAGTGATTGATCGAAAATTATACAAACTATGAAAAAGTTGAAAACCACATCAACAAACAGGACTTGTGGCTACATTTTGAAGTTTGAATGGTGTCTCTAAGCGAAAGTATGCAAGAGCAGTAGACATTTGAAAAAGGTAAAACATTTAGGTTTTTCACCTCGTGCCATTCACTTTCTTATATTATTTACCTGGATGTCTTCAATAGCTATGTTATTTTTATGATTTAAAAAAATGATATGTAAGAAAAATTGTATCATTGTGTATGTATCACTAACTAATCATGTTATTTTGCATAATACTTGTTATTGACGATGTGTAACTGCTTGTATGTACCTCAGTGTACCGTATGCATGAGAACAGCACTTTAGATAATTATTATGATGTAGCTGCACTTTTTGCTCATGAGGATCAGCTCAAACCATCCAAACGTAACGTCAACAAGGATACAGGGTTCATCATCATCATCCGCCGACTCTCAGGAGAGAAAGTGTCTCAGCCTCTCTCCAGCTCGGTGGAGGTGATTATAGTCTAATAAAGCCCATGTCCACTTGTGTATCGCGTCGCAGGCTGATATCATTCCTCCCCCTCGCTCACGCACAAAGACGGTTGGATTTCAGCTACAATACGACTCCAGTTTGGACAATTAAACACACATTAGAGAGGTAGTCAGGTGTTCGCTACATTTTTCTTCCCATATGTGCACCCTGCAGGCATCTTCAGATTGTTAGACGACATGACAGTGAAAAAAATATAACAAATTATTCAAAGTGTGTTCTCTGACAAAGCTGATGTGTTGAATAGTAATATGACCCAGCACCAGCATCACCAGCATCACCATCATCACCACAGAGACACTGACGTCATCACAAGCGTGGCGGCGGCGCCTCAGAATGTTAATGAACTCGCCGATGTCCGAGACGTGTTGTCGGTTACCTGGTGGAGGTGAGTCACTCACTCAGCTGCAGCAGAACAACAAGAGGGAGAGAGGAGAGGAAATGTGGACATGGGAGGTTTATTGGTACGGAAAAAGGCACTGAGCCGCTCCTAATCACAGCGGTGTAGCCCTGAGCACACACACACACACACACACACACACACACACACACACACACACAAATGTGACGCAAAAGGGCTAGTGTGTGTTTCTCCGACCGCCCTGCTCCTTTCACTTCTTCCTGCTTCGTCTGGATCATTAAAGGTCGCTAATGTTGCTCTGAACTCTGAACAATTTCTTCACAAACTCACTGACTTCTGTAGCCTCTTAGTGTCGGTGTGTTTGTGTGTAAATCTGCAGCACACACACACACACACACACATTTAGTTATTATAAGAGTTTATCAACAAACCTCGAATGACTTTCATAGCATCGTCTTTAACAACGTCTGTCTGCACCAACTGAATGTTCAGTAACTGTAGTTCACAGATGAGGAAGTGCAGAGGTTTTATTCGACTGTTGACACAAACTGCATCTGAATCTCAACCAACGAAGAAGAAAAACAAATGAAAGACGGGGCAACCAGGTGTGAAAGAAAACACACAAACAAAAACAGCCAAGAGCATCCTTTTACTGCAGCGACCTGAGCTAACTTAGCTAATTAATTAACTAATTATAAACAATCTGTTGTTAGCATGAAGTCAGATTTATTGTTAAATGGTTTATCTTAGGTGGTTTAACACATTTAATGCACATTTAATAATGTTAGCATGAGGTTGGATTCTACTTTTTTTAAATCCTAACATTGGCTAGGTACAAAATAAGCTAACGTTAGCATAATGTTAAAGCTTGCTATTTGATAACATCCTAATTTTAGCTATTTATCTAATTTTTTTGCTAAAATGCTAATGTTAGCTAGTTCTAAAATTTTAAAGCTGATGTTAGCGTGAGGCTGGATTTTACCATTTGTTAAAACCCTGATAATAACTAGTCACAAAACAAGCTGCTGTTTAGTTAAAATGTTAAAATTAGCATTTAGTAGCTTGTTTGTGTGTGTGGATACCTGCAGCACACACACACACATATTACACCTTACTCTTTGTATATTAGCTTGAACTATGCGTTGGCTTTACAAGAACAGCTGTGTATTATTCTGTGAGTATGTGGACTTCACAAAGAGGGGGGAGGTTGCGCTGGCTCCAGTCCAGGTCCAGCTAAGCTGTTGTCTTGCCAGTTTTGAGATGGCACATTCCCAAGTTGGCAACGAGGCCAGAGAAAGAAGCAGAATGGCAACTTTGTTGTTGTGCGGACAACTATGATGGCTGCTGCTGATGCTGCTGCTGAGTCGCTGGTTGTATTTGTTGCCTCTGACTTTGGTGTGTTTATTAATTCAAGGATGAAGATTGACAAGTCAAATTTATTCACGTTATCATGCACGTACATAAAGAGTTAGTTGTTATTTTCTCTGATATCTGCTTCACTTTTTAGACAAACAACAACTGCATCCATCAGCCTGTGTCCCTCTGATAAGATAAGAAGTACAGACTTCATTATAGCTGCAGAAATAATTTGCTAATCAATAAAAAAAAAACTAATTAGCATATTTACTTCCTGCTGCTAATAAGTTTTTTATAACAACTTGGTGGGGCATTGTTAGTTCATTCAAGTGTGATCTAGCTGTTTTGTTATGTGCTGCATCTATGTTTATTGGCATATATTGGTTTATAATGCTGAATTTTTTATGCTAACATTAGCATAAAGTTGGATCCTATTTTGTTACAAAGCTATTGCTGGCTAGTTTTAAACATGCAATGCTAATGTTAGCATGTGGTTGCATTCTACTTTTTGTTACAATCCTAACATTGGCTAATTATAAAACAAGCTAATGTTAGCATAAAGTTGTATCATGCTTATTAGCCTAAATGCTAATGTTAGTCTAAATGTGGATCCTACTATTTTGTTAAAATGCTAATGTTGGCTAGCTCTAAATCTTTAATGCTAATGTTAGCATAAAATTAGATCCTACTATTTGCTAACATCCTAACTTTAGCTAGTTATAAACAAGCTAATGTTAGCATAAAGTTAAATCCTGAATTTTAGCCAAAATGCTAATGTTAGCTAAAGTTGGATTCTTCTATTTTGTTAAAATGCTAATGTTGGCTAGCTCTAAACCTTTAATGGTAATGTGAGCGTAAAGCTAGGTCCTACTATTTTGTTAACATCCTAATCTTAGCTAGTTGTACACATGCTAATGTTAGCATGAAGCTGAATCCTGCTTGTTAGCCAAAATGCTAATGTTAGCATAAGGTTGGATCCTTCTTTTTTGTCACTTTACTTCATCATTTACTACGTGTGGCTGCATTTCTTATTACAACTTTGCAGGACATTTTTAGTTTGTTTGTTTGGGTAAATATGTTTAATTTCATTGTTGATCATTGTTGTTTTTCGTGCTACATCTTTGCTTCTGCTTGTGTTCACATGTTTATTTATGCTCCGTGGCGATGCATACATTTCCTTCTGGACAAAGAGGAACAGCCAGTGAAGGAAGTTCAGCCTGGAGGTTTGTGTGCATGTGTCTGTAATAACCAAAGCTTATTTTACGTCCTGCTCTGCTCCACCTTCAGAGTTTGGACATAACTCCTGTTGACGGCTGAGTTGTGTCAGCAAGATGTGTGGCCTCTCTGCTGCCCGACACATAAATCACTGCCGCTCCTGCTGAGAGACTTTACAGAACACGAAGTCGAAGCCGTCACCCTGAAACAACGACGGCTGCAACAAAAGAAAGAAGTGTTTCCTCACTTGAACTTTTCTGTCCTAAAAGAACAAACGTTCCTTAAACAGACACAGCACAGCAGGACGATGTAGATTATTGAAGCTTAATCTACTTCAATATTTAGTTTGTTACGAGTAATTTTCCATTGCAGAGCAGGAATGAATCGTCTCTCCATGCAAGCTGCAGCTTGTGGTTTTTCTGATAAAATTTTCAAACCGGTCAGAAACCAGTCAAGCTGGTTGTAAGCGGGCGTCCAACACCAGAGAATGACACCCTCCCCCAGGGTGGGCCCAGAGCCGGGGTCATGGATCTGACCTCGGCCACCGCAGCTACACAAGCGTAAACGGCATCTCGCGCTGGGGAAATTTCCTGAGGCGGAATAAACAAGTGCACATTTAGGTCTGTTGACTTCAGCAGTGAGGATGTGTGATGTCATTTGAGGTGCAGGTACAAACCGATAGAAATAGTCATGATTTTTTAACTTTCCCTTCGCTGTGCTCCATTTTCCACGACTCATTTGTTTCCTTGAATCATATTTAAAACAGTCCATGAAGAACCGACAGCAGGCAGCTAAATGCTTTTCACTTGGTATTTTCTCTCTGACATTGAGTATTTTTGTTCATAAAGTCATTTCTTCGTGAGTTAAATTGTACTTTTTTGTTAAAATATCAATCTTAGTTGGTTCTAAAGCTTTAAAGATAATGATTTTAAAGCTAATGGTTTGATTCTAATTGTTCTTAACATCCTAATTACAGCTAGTTATAAACAAGCTAATATTAGCATAAAGTTAAATCTAACTGTTTTGCCAACATGCTAATGTTACTATTATGTTGGATCCCACTACTTGTTAACATCCTAATTTTAGCTAGTTATAAACAAGCTAATGTTAGCATAAAGTTAAATCCAGCTTTTTAGCCAAAATGCTAATGTTAGCATTACGTAGGCTCTAATATAACTAGTTATAAAACAAGCTAATATAAAGGTGGTATAAAGTTAAATCTTGCTTTTTAGTCAAAATGCTAACATTAGCATTAGTTTAGATTCTACTATTTGATAACACCCTAATTTTAGCTAGTTATAAACAAGCTAATGTTAGCATGAAGTGAAATCTGGCAAAATTAAATTTTTTAATAAATCAAACTCTGATGGATGTTGTTTAGCGGCGGTTTGATGTGTGTGTCACCCACTCAACAACGACATCTTCTTGTCCTTCAGATTGTTTTCGGTGTAATGTTTTCACGTCTTTGATTGACGCAGCTTCACTACAACATCTCAGTAGTGTAACAGCTTCTCCTCTGAGTCTCAGTGTCGGAGCCTGATGTTAAAATTGGCAGCGAAGAACGAGCTTGTTCATGTCGGCGCGTTGAGGAAAACGCTCGCCAAGGAAAAGTGGAAGTATTTAAAAATGAATCACCTCGTTTAAACAGCATGTAAAATTAAGCAGATTATAGATGTATACATCTCGCACTTGTATTCACAAAAGGGCCACTCTACTCTTCTTCTTCCTCTCAGTCCACCCTCCTTTTATTTTCAGCTGCTATTCTATTATAACGTGGTCTTTATCTCTTTGCTGCTGATTGCTTCTTTCTCTGAAACAATGACACAGACTCTGTATCAACAGTGGAGATATGTTCACTGTGACATCGTTGAGAAAATAAGCCGCTGGTTGTGATTTAATTTTAGATTTTCAGACTTAATTACTTGTATGTGCAACTGTAAATGTTTTTTTTTCCTGTCATTTTGTGCATGTATAGTGTACCAGACTCGTAAAATGAAAGTAATTATCTTGAGATATGACGACTTGAGTCTGTCTCCTGGAAACAAGGAACCAGCAGCTCTGTGTTTGTAGAGTAAATATGTTATTTACAGAATTATGTGTCTTTGAAACATGAAGCTGGATGTCACTGACGACTCTGAGTTAGAGAGTGTAGGAGTATGAATAATGAAAAGATGAGATTCAATGCAGAGGTGGAACCCAGGCAGCTGTAAATGTGAGGTCACCTGAGGTCAAAGGTCGTGTGTACATGTCTCATATACTTTACTTTGGTTTAACTGTAAAGGCAGATGAGACTATTGATTGAAATTATTGAAACCCTGGAGTGTGATCACGTGTTTTACTGCTTTAACTATATGAGCTAATTTAGCATTGTTAGCATCCTAATTTTAGCAAGTGTTTAGCAAATATTAGCATAATGTCGAATTCTGTTTTGCAATCACAATGCGAATGTCAACATAAAAAAAATCCTACTTTCTGGTTAAAATGCTAACATTGGCTATGTCTAAAACTTTACTGCTAATGTTAGCATGAGGTTGGATTCTACCTTTGTTTAACATCCTAATGTTCGCTATTTATAAACAAGCTAATGTTAGCATAAATTTGGATAGTAGTAGAAGCCAACCTAATGCTAGCATTAATTTGTATTAGCTAGTTATAAAACAAGCTAATGTTCTACTTTTTGTACTTTCATTGCTTGTTGGTTAATATGCTAATATACCACACCCACAGGAAGTACATAAAAGGGGTGTGGCTTAATTAAATGTTGATTAATTGAAAAAAAAACAATTAACAATTAATTAGTGAACAACTAAAATAATTGTTGACTTTTCTTGGCCCCCAAAGTAGCTTTAGCTTTCCTTTCTTTTCAGCCTTGTGTTCAGTTTCTCTTAATAGTTAATAATTTATGAGTTTGCTCAGTCTTTTCTAGCCTCAGTATTGTACCCGCAGTGCAGGGTGGCAGCAGCACAGACCTCAGCGTTCGTGAACACTGAGCTGTGTTTCCACTTCAGCTCAACTTAAAAAACGTTCATTAGTTATGAGGTCAAGTGTCCAACACCCAGATAAAAGATTTAAAGACCAAAACACAGCGACTCAGCGTGTTTAAGGACTGATCAGAAATTCAGAGGACGTAGGGTTTGAAACTAAACCCCAAAATATATTACTACTGGAAAGTACCAAGAGAGAAGCTCTGACTCTAACAGGAAGTGTAGCGGGTTTAGTTTTAGTGGCTGTAAAGTGACTCAGCGGTTCAGGAGATGGTTTCAAATTCTGACTGTTTTCAGGACCTGAAGCCTCAAACTCTCTCCTGAGACTGAGGCAGCGAGTTGTGAAATGGAAAAACATTTCTAAACTAAAGTCTAAAGTAGCCACTTCTACATTAACTCAGCTCATTGAAACAATGGTTAATTTCTTCTAAATAGTGATTAAATTAATGGACACATTTGTTGGTTCTAAAGAAAGATTATAAATGTTTGTATTATCATCATGTTTCAAGTGTTTTCTTATCAATATTTTGTCAATAAATAAAAAATTGTGGTCTGGTCTCACAGTTCACAGCTGTAAAGATGTTTCTTTGTTGGTTTTTATCGACTATTATTTCTCCCGTTACACACATATAATTATAAAGTGACATAATATAAAAGGTGCAGCCATACAAGCTCTAACAATTACAATTCATAGAAAGAGGCAGAGACGGGACAATGACAAAGCAGCAACAATACAACTGAGCTTTGAGCTCAACATCAATATTTTCTATTGATTTCACTTTTGTCCTGACACGAAGAAAAAAGAAACGAACAATTTCACAACAACAGAGCGAATTGTCCCGTCAGTCTCCTGCTATTTCTCTTCATTTACCCCAACGAGCTTTGATTGCTGAGACCCAATGACATAACAGCAGCAGTTTGTTCAGACTCAGGAGTCGAGGCTCCTTCAGGACAAAATACTGAGCAAATAACTAACGATTATTATAAAAATCGATTAATCTGTTGATATTTTTAATTAATCGAATAAAATTAAATTTTCCTGCATTTTATTTAATGAGCAAACGTTGTTTCAAACAACTCACATTTAAAAACTTTGCACATTAACAGTTAAAAAATGGCTACATTAGCTAACTTTTTAATGTTTGCTAACTTTACTTTTGCTCCATTACTGTACGTTCACACCGAAAGCGACTAGAGCGACCACAGCGGTGGACGTCATTATTTCTCTAAGGAGACGGCAGCTTCAGCGACTAGAGCGATGCGGTTCGGCGATAACCAATCAGAACGTAAACATTTACCAACGTCCCACAGTCAGGTGGGTTCGAGGGAACAAGCAGCGTAATTTTAGTCCCTAGTTTCTAAACAGTCGTAAGATGCTGTCTGAAAAGCTTATAGCTGCTGTTATTAAACTTGCTCAAAACATATTAACATTTAAGACAAGATTGCAATTTAAAAGACAATTTTTGAGCAGAAACTGTTCAAGCATCCTGGGAGGTGTAGTTCTTTGTGAAATGTGGCGTTATCGCTGCTAATTTACGTCTTGTAAACAAGACAACAAATGTAAGACAGATTTTATGATCATGTTTATCGATCATTTTAATGTTATTGATCATTATATCGCTGCTGGTTCAGTCAGTTTTAATTGGATCTTGATGAAATTTGTAGTTGTAGAATCTACAGACGTCCGCTCTCTGCAGACATCGTTTGTGGAGATGAGGGGTCGCGGTTTGAGTTTACATCTTTTTGTGGAGTTTGTTTACTTTCTCTTTTAATTGTTTATAGCTTTAGCTGTGTTTGGTTGTTGTAGAAATAGTTTATATTTTTTGATTTTGAGGCTACTAAACATGCTGATATTCATGGAGCAGAGGCAGCGTTACATACTGTAAAATCCGATGTGACCCACTCTGCCCCCAGTACCGGGGGCTCAGGGAACAAGAGGTTAACAAATTGTACATAATATTTGTTTCTTCTCTCTGTCGCTCTCTTTTATTTTAATTTTTGGTGGCAGGGAAACATGTCGTGTGTGTATGTGTTTACAGAGGGTGTCAGACGAGTCCGGCTCCTTTGATTGACGAGTTAAATCGAACGTTCAAATGTCACGTTATGAGCGAATTGAGCCAATTCAAAATTTATCGACAGCAAATCTTCTTCAGCGTATTCGGCTACTTTTTCGCTTCAGTCACTTTCGGTGGGAATGTACAGTGAGATAATTTAACTACGTTAGTCTACTTGGCTGTGTTAGCAAACTTTGCTACATTAGCTATTGGATAATTTGATGGCATTAGCTAACTTCTCTATATTAGCTAACTTTGCTACATCTGCTAATTTAGCTACATAAGCAAACTTGACTACAGTAACTAACTGCTACTTCAGCTAACTTGGCTACTTTCCCAAATTAGTTAACTTGGCTAAATAAGCTAATCTGGCTCCATTAGCTAGTCTGGCAACTTGACTATGTAAGCAAAACTTGCTACATCAGCTAACTTGGCTCCTCAGACTTTTGACCTGTTGACTTGTGGACTTTTCTTCATTAGCGCCAACATTAGCTTCCTCCATTGTAACAACCTTATCCTCTGTCTCTACCATCTGCCGCCATATTTAAACACTTCTTCCAGAGATTGGTCATGTGACCTACACAAGGCTTCTCATTGGTTCTTATCTCCTACTACTAACTTAATGCTACATTAAGAAACATTGACACTGCGTCTAATAATGTAGACACAATGAATCTGTTAATAAAATAGTTGGAAACCGATTTTTTTTAAGCTTTTTGAAGCTGTTTTCAGTTATAATATACTAAAACTGAATCTTTACAACACAGCTCTGTTTTGTTTTTATATAAAACTAATTCAGGATGTGATCCTTCACCTGTCTTTGCTTCTGTCCCGAGAGAGAAAGAGGCAAACAGGGAACTGGCAGAGACCTCCTGTCAAATGTTACCACACAGTGCCAGAAACATCACAATGGAGGGTCTGTGTGAGGGAAAAGAGCAAACACACACACTCACATACATACACTGTAACACACACACACACACAGACACACACACACACAAACATCCCTCTGCTGCTGGGCAGGCAGCCACTGGTCGACTGCAGCCCCTCAGTCAATAGACGAACATTGTGCTTCCTCTAACAGGAACCTGCTGCAGAAACCTGTTACTGAGGATTTAACAATCAGCCAACACTGATGAAAAAAAAGCATGAGAGTAGCTTGTAGTTCTGTAAACTTTGCACAGTCAACAA
This sequence comes from Polydactylus sextarius, assembly GCA_016801845.1. Taxonomy (NCBI): domain Eukaryota; kingdom Metazoa; phylum Chordata; class Actinopteri; family Polynemidae; genus Polydactylus; species Polydactylus sextarius. The sequence continues at coordinate 20,009,437 of CM028917.1, read as the reverse complement.
GTTTTATTGAGGAGTAAACAGGACAAAGACTCTGCAGCTGTTCAATCGATCAACATGAGACTTTATACCGACTCATTTGAATTTCTAATTTGCTTTAATTTAATTTACAACCAGAAACCTGGAAAAAATACATTTGTACATCTGCATGTGTTCAGTTGCTAATTAGCAAATATTAGCATGTTTATGCTAAGCTACCTGAGCGACTTTAGCTCACCGCTAAGCTACATTTAGCCTCGTTTTCACCGTTAATTACTGACATTGACCTTTGTTTTGTTTACAAACCCTCCAGTACATTAACACTGGTCATCCACAACAATTATCTTCTGACAGTGACTGTGAAATATTTCAGGCTACATGTTTTTGTTGTTGTTGTTGTTAATCCCCGTGTTGTTTCTCTATAAGACAACATGTCATTAACCAGATAATCGAGCTTGTTCACATTATCTCAGCTCATTTTAATGAGCCGTCACATCCACAGCTCGGCCTCCGGAGATGAACGACGCACAACGTCTGGTTTCCTGCATCTTACTACGATTCTTAATTAATAGTAATGTGTTTAAATTAAACAACAACATGTATGTGTCATATATTTCTAAAACTTTTATTTTTCAAGCTTAAAGCTTCATTTTCAGTTTGTTTATTTGTAAAATAGCAGCTTCCATATCTGTTCAATCAGCTGACACAGAGCGTCTGGATGTGTAGCTGGAGGAAAATGCAGCGTCTCCATCATCACAAAGCGCGATGATGCATGACCTGCTCCACTCGCCTGATAAATGATTTATCAAAACCGCCACACAGACTCTTCTAGGTGAAGGGTTGTGGACACAGAGAGATTCAAACGAGGAGAGGAAGGAGAGAAGAAACGTCGGCGTTCCAGATGGTGTCGGTGACAGGTGTGATCATCGCCGGGAATTACACTCCACTCGTGATACTCTGACTGAACATAGTGTGATATTTCATCTCTAATTTCAGATACACATCACAGTCACACCACGGCAGCAAAACAGCTTCAAGCGTAAATGACTTTAAATATGACCTGTCTGTCCTGTCATGGATGAATATAATGATCACATGCAACGTTTTAGAAAAAAGTTAGAAAAAAATCTGACAGCGTTTTCAGTGCTATGACACAGTGAGCTAATTTAGCTTTGTTAACATCCCAATTTTATAAAGTTATAAATAAGCTAACGTTAGCATAATGTAGAATTCTTCTTTGTAATCTTCTTTGGATCTTATAATTTGATAACATTTTAATTTTAGCAAGTTATACATAAGCTAATGTTATTGCAAAGGTGGATGCTACTATTTTGTTAAAATGCTAACATTAGCTAGTTCTAAACCTTTGGTTAATAGCTATTTGTAAACAAGCTAATGTTAGCACAATTCAGAATTCTTAGTTGTAACCAAAATGCTAATGTTAGCATTAGGTTGGACCCTACTATTTGTTAACATTTTAATTTTACCAAGTTATAAACAAGCTAATTTTATTGCAAAGTTGGATGCTGCAGCTAATTCTAAACCATTAATGCTAATGTTAATACTACTGTTTGGTTAACATGCTAATTTTAGCATTAGCATAAGGTTGAATTTTACTTTTTGTTAAAATCAACCTAACTTGCATTAGCTAGTAATAAAACTAAAAGCTAATGTTCTATTTTTCTGTTAATATGCTAATGTCCTGGTGGGTGTGGTTTATTTAATTGTTGACTAATTGAAAAAGTAATCTACAAATGAATTGGTGCATCTTTAATTGACACATTCGTGTCAGTGTTGTATCACAGTAGCAGAGCAGCAGACTGTCCTGTAGGTGGTTGAATATTGTCAAATAGTGATAGACAGACAGACAGACAGACAGACAGATAGATAGATAGATGTAAACTGTAAATTGTTACTTGCAGTATTTGTCATGCACATGGTTAGAAGTGTAAAATATTGCACATGGTTATGAGATGAAATTATGGAGGTTATGAGGCGTCCAGCAGGTCTACAAATACAGTAAATAATATAAATATAACTGAAACATAAATGAAACTATAAGAATAGAAAATTATATGTATATAATAATAATAAGATTTAATTTATAATATAGATTTTATTTATAATGCACTTTACATTTTAAAGCAAATCTTAAAGTGCTACAGTCTACACAACATAATAAAAACAGAACTGTAGATCACAAGAGAACAAGAACAGAAATGAGGTTAAAAATTATACGATTTGGAATAAAGGAAAGTGTGTGTAACATATTATTATATCGTTATATCGAGTGTATTAGTTATTGCACATGGCTGTAGAGTCCAGCTGGTGTGTTGTTCTGCTGGTCAGACAAACTGCTCCTCCTTGTCCTTCAGTCTCTTGTTTTTCTGTTCACTCTCTTCCCTCCCAGTGAAGAATTGAACATTTTGTTCACACGGGAGACAAAAGATTTCCTCAGTCTGTTGGTCCTGGACTTGGGGAGAAGCAGCCTGTTGCTGATCAGGCTTCTCTGGCTGCTGCTGACAGTGTACGGAGGGTGACTGGTGTTGTCCAGGACGCCCAGCAGTTTGTTTGAGGGTCCAGCTTCGTGCCGACCACCGAGCCGACGCGCCTGATCAGCTTCTCCGGCCTGGAGAAGTCAGCCTTCGATGTGCTCTCGCCCCAGCACATCACAGCAGACTGGTAAAACATCCACAGGAGCTTCCTGCAGATGCTGAATGAACAAAGTCTCCCCAGGAAGTACATCCTGCTCTGAGCCTTCCTGTAGAGTTGCCCTGTGTTGCTCGACCAGGCTAGTTTGTTGTCCAGCCACAGACCAAGATATATGTTGGTCTGCACAGCCTCCGCCTCCTCTGCTCCTGTCAGAACTGGTCTGGGACTGGGTCGATCATTTTATGGATAATAAACCTTAAACAGTGTGCAGAATTATCATGAATCATCTGTCTCATATCAAATTCCCCATCTCACTTTATTTTTTATTTATTAGAGTAAAAAAAGTATCTTCTAACAACCGGCAGTAAGAAGTCATCTTTAATTCTTCTCAAGTCTTTAACTGTTCATTTGTTTTGTCTTTTTTTCTTACGACTCAAACTAATGTTTTATTTACAACAAAACATTTGTTTGTTTGGTGATCACGCCTCAATAGTTTCACTACATTAAGATGCTGCATCTCCCTGAAAGACATTTTACATCTTAAATCTATTTTTTTGTCCAATTTTGTTTAAGATAAAGAAGCTGCAAACCCTTGGTATAGGAAGTTGATCTCTTTAAGCCACATCCTCCTTCATTACATTAATACACATCATCTGAGGAAGCTTCCATACAGTAAATATTCAAGACTATAAAGTTGGAAAATATGCAGAAAAATATCGATAAGGTCAAAATACTCACTTGTCGTGCTAATTATTACAGGGAACAATCGTTTTATCGGTGCAGGTTGGACGTTATATTTAATATTTGCCTTTTTTTTGTGGCAGATTTTTTAAATAAAAGTCTCAGTGAATCGTACCATTATGTAGATGATGATGAAAAAACACCTCTAATGTTTCATTTTCACTGCGTGTTAAAAAGCTAAAAAGTGTCAGTGTGAGTTGGTTTGAAAATGAAAATTAATGTTTATGTTTGTCACTTTAGTGTTAAACTGTGAGGAAAACTGGAAAAAAAATAAATGATGCTTAAGCATCAATTTGACCTTTTCAAACAGTGATTTTTTTTCTACATTTTCGTTTTATCACATATACATTCATCGTAACTTCGCCGCCTCTGAATCTCTGTATATTTCTGCGCTTTGGGAAAAACATATAATTTGTTGCACCAATCTTTTCAGCTAATCTAATCTTCATCGGTTAAAGAGTTTTGTTTAAAACTAAACTTCACACCACCTCCTCCTGTTTTTCTTTTCTGCTGCAGCTTGTGTAACTGCACCACAGCAGCAGACGTGCGATTACTGAATATCACTTAAATGCTCCAGAGTGTAGAGACGTTTTTGCCGTTTCCAAAATTTTTAATAGTTTCTATACTCTCAGGTAAACACGAGCTGCTCGCTGTAAAAAAAAGAAAAAAAGAAGAAAAAAGCATTAAATTTGATGGTGGTGTTTTATTTTCTAAAGCTCTACAAGTCTGACAACGGCTTAAGATTCGCTTCTCTCTTGGTGGCAGTTGATAAACTACAGCTGTGTTTAATGGATTTGAAGGGACTTTGTTCCTGTAACAAACGTTATCATTAATAACTTCACTCCTCAGTGTTGTTATTTTCTCTTCACTTCTACTTTTCTAGACCAAAGAGTAGAACAAAAACATAGGCTCCAACTTTATGCTAACATTAGCTTGTTTATAACTAGCTAAAATGACGATGTTCCTAATGCTAGCATTAGCATTTTGGTTAAAAAGTGAGCTAATGTTAGCTTGTTTTATAACTAGCTAAACTTATGATGTTCCTAATGCTAGCATTAGCATTTTGGTTAAAAAGCAGGGTTCAACTTTATGCTAACATTAGCTTGTTTTATAACTAGCTAAACCTACGACGTTCCTAATGCTAGCATTAGCATTTTGGTTAAAAAGCAAGGTTCAACTTTATGCTAACATTAGCTTGTTTTATAACTAGCTAAAATTAGGATATTATCAAATTCTAGGCTACAACATATGGCTAAAATTAGCATTTTGGTTAAAAAGCTAGAATTAACTTCATGCTAACATTAGCTTCTTGATAATAAGCCAGTGTTAGGATTCTAACAAAAAAGTAGAATCCAACTTGATACTAACATTTGCATTAGCATTATAATAATAACAGAAAAACAGTAACTACTACTAGAACTACACAACAACATTAGCTTGTTTATAACTAGATAAAATTAAAATGTTAACAAATAGTAGGGTCCAGCCTAATGCTAACATTAGCATTTTAGTTAAAAATTAAACTAACATTAGCTTGTTATATAACTAGCTAATGTTGGTATTCTAACTAAAGGTAAAACCCAGGCAATAGCATTTTAACAAAAAAGTAGGATCCGACTTTAATATAACATTAGCTTGTTTTATAACAAGAAATGAAGTAAAAGTAGGATTTTAGTAAAAGTATATGTAAACATTAGCTTGTTCACAACCAACTAAAACTAAAATGGACAGGATTCAATTTCGTGCTAACATTAGCTTGTTTAATAGCTAGCTAAGATTAGCATAACAAGAAAACAGGATGCAACTTTTTTGCTAACAGCTTGTTTTATAATTGGCTAACATTAGCACGAGAAGAAAGTAGGATCCAACTTTTTGCTAACATTAGCTTGTTCTTAACTCACCAAATTAGCTCACGTCACAGCAGAAGAATAAGCAGCATCCAACTCCTTCACACTGTGGAGATTTACTCTATTTTGATCGTCGACTAATTTATCGGTTATTCACACGTCACCTTCGCTTTTCTCTTGGCGGCAGTTGATAAACTATAGCGGGGTTGATTTTAAGGGACTTTGTTCTTGTAGCGAACATTATCATTAATAATTTCTCTCCAATGTGTTGTTATTTTCTCTCCATTTACTCTACTCTAGATACAATCTGTGGTGACTCTGCTCCTCCTCATCCTCGGTGTTTAGATTCCCTTATTTGCACATGATGCAGTTTAACGTCGCCGTTGCCAAGATCTCCATTTCTACAGGCTCTCTCTCTAAGTCTGTTTAACACCACTTCACTTGGATGAGAAGACAGAGAGAGAGACTGGTAAAGAGAAAGATTGACGAAAACATTGCTCCAAGTGTTGTCTACTGCTCTGAATACAAATTGCAGCTGTCAAAAACTGAAGCTCAAGTGATATTAACATTTGGCTCCTTCGGCTTAAAAAAAAAAAAAAAAATTCACTGTTTTCACCACATCACATCATAACTGGCATTAATTCAGTGTTAGCAAGCTGTGAAAATGTAATTTCCAGTTCAAGAGCTCCAGTTGGAGTTTAGTTGAAGTGGAGAGCATTGCACCGCCTGTTGAATTGGTTTTGCTTGGCTGAGATTTGCCCCGACTCTGCTGAGAGGGGGATGAGGTTAATAGATCGATGACCAAGGAGGTTGAAAGAGAGAGAAAAGAAACAAGGAGAGAGGGAGGAGGTGAATAATTGGCTTGATTTCTCCAGCGTGTCTGTCACCATCATGGAGTCGGCCTCCTGCTCCTGACAGACATATTGGTCATCGTCGGCTCTTTGCAGGAAATATATAAAAACAAAAAGAAATGAGATGTTGGTCGTCGTCTCATCTGTCGATTAATTAAGCCACGACCCCAGGAAGTACAGATGGTGGACGTTTTGTCAACCAAGCTATCAACAAGCTAATGTTAGCATGATGTTGAATCTTGCTTTTTAACCAAAATTCCACTCCTAGCAATAGGTTGGATTTATTAAAATTTTAATTTAAACTTCTCATAAACAAGCTAATGTTGTTGTAGTGAAGTAACAGTGGTTATATGATATGATACAGCAGTTTAACACTGCAACATTTATTCATGGAGGAAAACTGAGCTAGCATGTTAGCCTATATTTCCTTTAAATTAACTCAAGTTATCAAGTAAGATTATCTTATTTTATAGCTAGCTTACATTAGCATTATAGTAAAATAGTAGGAGCCAATCTAATGCTAACATTAGCTTGTTTCATAACAAGCTAATGTTGGGATTCTAACAAATAGCAGAAACCAAATTCATGCGAACATTAGCTTATTTTTATCGATAGCTAACATTAGCATTATAATAACATAGTACGATCCAATCTAATGCTAACATTAGCTTGTTTTGAACTAGCTAATGATGGCAATCGAACAAAAAGTATTATTTATTATAACATAGTAGGAGTCAAACTAATGCTAAAATTATCTTGTTGATAACAAGTTATTAATGCTATATTTAATGCTATATATAACTAGCTGTTATAGCTAATGTTGGGATTCTGACAAAAAGTAGAAGAAAAACTCATTCTAACATTAGCATTATAAAATCTTTTACTATTCAAAGATCTTACCTCAATAACTTTTTTGTTGCTAGCTAACATTAGCATTATAATAAAATTGCAGTATCCAACCTAATGCTAACATTAGCTTATTATATAACTAGCTAACATTAACAATAAAACAAAAAAGCAGTACTTTCCAACTGTATTGTCCTTTCTTTCTGCCTTAAACACAATGTGGACATTTACTTCTTGTGTTTATTGATGCTGAAATCTTTTATCAGGTCTTGTTTGTCTTTTTCTGCTGCTACGTCCTTGTTTCTTTTATTAATTTTGAATCTGAGCGACTGCTGTTTTTTGTGCTGCTGCTTTGTTTTGTTGAATTGTTTGGCTCGTGCACAAGTCGATGTGATAGTTTGACGTCTCTCAAGACTCCTCGCCGCTAACCGGGCAACGCTGGCACGTCTCAGCGTTTGTCAGACAGCAGGCATGTGTTGGGTCCCACCTGGCAGGGGGAGACGGACGGGGGCGGGAGGAGGGGCGAGCGTGAATGAGAGGCCTGTTGTGACGCCGCGGGGAGCGGGTGGGCATATTGGAGAGCAGCAGGTGTTTAAGCCAAACTGGGCGGAGGCATCGAGTCACCCCCCCCCCAAAAAAAACCATCCACCTCAAAGAGGAGAGCCTCTGATTGGCCGACGATCAAAACTGACAAGGCCAGCGACCACGCCACTGTGCCAAGGACCCCGGTCTGAGTGCACCTGGCGTGGAGTCACATGACCGGAGACGTCTCAGACAGAGGCTGTATGTGGCGTTTGTGTGGACGCTTTGAAGTCGACGTTTCTGGCTTGTTGGTGTTGTGACCACATGAGGAGACGAGGCCTCTTCCTCTCTGGAGCGCCGGTGGGAGGAGCTTTGTCCGTTTGCCAGTCGCCCCATAGACGTGGCTGCTTTTCAGCGGATGCTTCTTTGTTTCGCAGCTAATTTGATTTTATTCTCACTCCTCTCATCTCTCCAGGGGTTGAACGGACAGCGCTCGGCTTCTTCTGCTATTAGAAAACCATTAAAACACCCACTGGTCACAAATAAAGACTCAAACTCTGAGCCAAGACTGAACGCCTCCTCATCTTGAATCTTTTAAATGTATATACAGTACATGAAGACCATCAAAGACATGTGGACACACTGCTGCCCACATACTAAAGCACTAGGGGAGTTAATAAACCATTAGGAACATCACTGCAACGAGAAAAAACATGTTAAACCTCTCAACTAGATAACAGAGGAATTATTATTAATATATACCCAAGTGTTACGATGAATGTTGTAGGATTAAAATTGATGATTAAATTAGTGTTAAACTATTTTAATAATGGATCAGTTGTGTCTGTACTGTTGTACACAGAAGTTTCAACATTAAGCTGCTGATACTGTAAAACAAGAAGGGAAGTAGAAGGAGACAACCAATGAAAAGCCTTGTGTACGGTCACATGACCAATCTCTGGAAGAAGAAGTGTTTGAAACGCGGCAGTGGATGGTGGAGACAGTAGAGGATAAGGTTGTTACAGTGGAGGAGGCTAACGTTAGCGCTAACCAAGAAAAATGCACAAGCTTAATTCAGTCAAATTATCCAGTGTAGCCAAATTATCTAATTTTGCCAAGTGGGAAAGCAGCCAAGTTAGCTGAAGTAGCAAAGTTAGCTAATATAGCAATATAGCTAAAATATATTATATATCTATATATATGTTACCTAACACCACCAAATTATCCAATAGCTAATGTAGCCACGTTAGCTGATAGCGTAGCGTAGTTTGCTGACATGGTCGAGTTGAGTTAACCGATAGCTAATTTAGCTAAGTTAGCTGAATAAGCCAAGTTTGTTAATTAGATAAGAAGTGTTTGAAGATATTTCTCTTCGTTGCTTTGAAAACAGACACAAATGTGGTGAAATGGTCGTATTTGAGGATAATGATGTGAAACGAGGTCGGAGAGACGCTGGAGTAGAACCTGTTGAATTATTTGATGAGGTCATTCGGAGACTGTTTAAAGTGAAACCGTCGTTTCTTCACTAATAAATAGATGTTACTGTCATTTCCTGTTTAAAAAGACAACGTATGTTTCTTAATGTGTTTCTGTTCTGTTCTAATGCGTCTAAAAACCTGATACTAAATTAGTTTCACTTCCTCTAAGTTCTAAGACCCAGAAAAAACAGTCATAGCCGAACAATTTTGTTTTTGCAACACGCTACCACTTCTTATAAAGCTAGAAAAACAAATTCAGATTTCTGGAAGTTCACGAGGACGTGGTACAGACTTGCTGAGGACTCCCCGTCCTATTCAACTGTGAACACCACAGAAGACGACCCTCGGTCAGGTCGTCCAAAAACCTCAACCACTGATGAAAAAGTTGATGCCATTCACCGCACGGTTTTGGACGACAGTCGTCTTACTGTCCAGCCAAGTCTACACGCATCAGTTCTGGTTCAGTCCACGGTTTTAACTGAGATCTTGAGGATGAGCAAGTTGTCTGCAAGATGGATCCTGAGAACACTGACGCCACAACAGGAGCTGAAGACGGTTAATGTTTTCAGGACATTTCTGACTCATTTCCAGACTGACCCTAAGAATTTCCACCGCAGATTAGTGACTCAAGATGAAACTTGGGTTCATCACTTTGAACCTGAATCAAAGATTCAAATCAAATAATGGAAACACTGTGATTCTGCCCCCAAAGATGTTCAAGCAGGTAGCATCTGTTGGCAAAGTGGTGGCTTCTGTTTTTTTGGATTCTGAAGGTGTAATTATGATAGACTACCTGGAAAAGGGAAAAACTATGAATGGACATTATTATGCATCACAATTAAGACAAATGAAGGAAGCAACCGAGTCCAAACGCAGAGGGAAGCTGAGGGCAGGTGTGTTTTTGCTTCACACTGCTCAGGTTGAAGCAGCTGAAGCAGCCAAATGTAGCTTTGAATTGCGACCACATCCCCCTTACTCACCAGACCTGGCTCCATCTGACTTGTTTCCTCAACTCAAATCCCACCTGTGTGGCTGCCATTTTGGAAACAATGATGAGGTCATATGTGCTGTGGAGAATTTTTTTGGACGACCAGGATTCCAATTTCTTCCGTGATGGGATTGCAATGCTTGAGCATCGTTGAACCAAGTGCATTGATGACTATATTGAAAAAGATTGACAAACTGTCTTGTTTCTCCAACTCCTTCTGGGTGAGGCTTAGAACTTTTAGAACGACCCTCATATTTAAGTTCCATATGCTCTACATATTTAATTTACATTTTTTTTCTTCCTGTCGGTCATTTCTAATCACATCACAGCAGATATCTTATCTGACAGTCTCCAGGTGTCTTTTAAATATCAGATCACCATTTGCGTTTGAAGTTCAGCCCCTGTAGCAGAACTGTAACGTCTCATCTTCATCATCATCACATCTTCGCTGCGATAGACAGAGCTGTTGACATTTGGGATTTCGCAGCCATAATAATTTTTCATTATTTTTTTTTTTTCGCCTGCAGAGCATCGAGCTGTGAGATCAAGCGTCGGCGCAGGTGACCGCCTTCACCCGTCACTCACCCCACCTTCCCACTGAGTGACAGCTCTGTCAGGCAGACGAGGTGGGGGATGAGTGGGGGTGAGTGGGGATGAGTGGGTCCAGTCACATCTGTTGTTTTACAGGCAGGCTGCGTTCAGCCCCAGGGAGCTCATTATAACCCGGCCTGTCAAGAGAATCGCTCATGAAGCACTCAGCCACACAATGAAACATGCACACAAACAAGACAAAAACACAGGCATATGTAGCTCATGTTCACTCAACACGGACAAGTAAGTTAAACCAACCACAAACCGACCTGGATGTGATTATACTTATATATTTATATATTTATATGTGGAGGGATAAATGAGAAAAGTAGCTGATGATGCTGAGGAAAAACTGCCGCCTCAGTGCAGCGCACGTCATGCAAAACAATAAGTGACACCTCTCAGTATTCAGCGTCCGTCGATGTGGGATTAAACTTTGGCTGCAAACAGACGCCAGAGGTGAGAGGAGGCAGCCTTCAAAGTCAGAGAGAGTCAGGAGGAGACGAGGAGCCCGTTCGGACTCGACATGGCGGCTCCAAGAGGCGACGCGCCGGTGATTCACGTTAAATTGCCGATTCTGGCGGCCATGACGGGCACATTGGTCCATGCAAATCACTAGTGTTTTTGGCGGAAGGACAGTTATTTAGTGAAAGAGTGAGAGGAGAGAGTGGCAGCAGGGATTAGAAAAAAAAAAAAAAAAAACAGCGAGCATGCTGGGATGTGTATGTTGATGCAAGTCACTGTGTCACTCTGGCTCTCTGTGAAGGCAGACTGCCCATTTACTCCCCACTGGCAATTACATCACTCACACACACACATATATAACATGCAAATTCACTCTGCTGCTGCTGCGTCCTTCATTCAGAGAACTGCAACAACATAACCAGAAAAAATGAAGGATGAATCTGCTTTTACTGCTTTTTGTGTCCTATTTTTTATAGTTTTAAATACAGATAGTTGACAAATACCAACGTATGTTATCACCATCAACTTTCGAATCTTAAATAACAACAGTAAAATCATCAAACCAAACAAATTCAACACTTCCAACAACCTCATCCTCTGATGAACCTCAGAAAGAGAATTGATCATTTCTGCTTAATGATTAACTGTTCGTCAATGTTTTATTTATTGTCACAAAACAAACAAACAAAAAAGAAAATTTCAATTTAATTTAAAATGAAATGAAGCAGAAATTGGTGCTTGATAGTTTAATATAAAAACTGGTTTTTAAATGCCAGCTGGGATTAAATTAATCAAACATTGAAACGCACGAGTCCGTATTTATTTCTATAACGACTCAACCGAACTTGCTAATGTTCGTGAGTTTATCGGAGGTAAAAGAAAAGGTTCGAACAACTTTCTGAATAAAATTGACCGTGTACAAACACACAACCTGGAACAGACATAATGAAAAATCCTAATTGAAAAGCCAATTTTCATTAAATTTATACTTCATTCATCTCGTCTGGTACCAAATACAACTGGCTACTTGAAACGGCTACAAAGTGAGATTTGTTGGTTGGTTATTTCGACGTGTTTGTATGTTTACTTCATCATTTTATTTAACTGCTATGCAATTAAGGCTTAATTTTTAAGTTAAGCACATTCAATGTCTTATCAAGACTTTTCAAAAATCTGCAGGAACCGTAACTAAAACCTTAAAGTGACTTAAATAATCTCATCATAATCCTTAAAGTCATGGTCTGGAGTAACATGAACCAGAGTCTATTTCACCATGAATACAAGTCAAACTCCCCCTCAACAGATATGTTACGTTGGTTGAAGTAATATCGAGTTTCACAACCAAATAGTTAACAATGAAAGTAAATGGGGCAGTCAGCCAAACGTATCTAAATTGTCATTTTTTAACCACTAATAAAGCTCAAAATATCACTTCACTTCAGCAGTAGCATGAATAGGGTCCCTACACATAAACTGAAGTACTGATAACTTAGTAAGTGAACCCAGAGTTTATTAAAAACACTGTTTTACAAGACTTACCCAACGTCTGGTTTTATAACAACTGGTGATGAAGGTTGTTCCACATCAGCAGATTCATCATTTTCCTCGCTCTTCACAGACTCATCGACCTGTTGTTCAGGAAAAATGATGAATGATGATGTTTGTTTGTATTTCACAATTCTTACATTATATTATATTGCATTTGCCCATAACAGTCTTCTTGCTAAAGTTTGTGCTAACTAACTGAGATATGATCTTTATCTTACAGCCGTGATGAGTTTGTCTCCTGTTCCTTGTTTCTTTGCCGACATCAGTAGAAGATCAACACTGATTTGTTGCTATTTGCATCTTCGCTTTACCATGTAAGAAATTTACTTCACATTGGGTCTGAAACACTGGTCTGATGATTAACTACATTTCCTTCAGTAATGATGCCGTGATCACAGATCTCTGCAGTTAATTTGTTGGTTGCATCTGAAATTATCTTTTATATCCTTTCAGTAAAGTGAAAAGTAAATACAAACCTTTAAAGATAACTCTGATATAGTCTTGCTTTGCAGACTAAAATCAGATATGATATTATATTCATAAGATACAGGAGAATAACCTATATCATCGTGTTACATAGTCAGAAAACTGGCTGCACATACATTCTTAATATTCCTTGAGTTCTGATTCTTCATTCACCACTCAGCCGCTCAATGTCCAGTAAATAATTCAACAGTCTTGGCTTTTACTGGGCAGCCGACCCATGCTCCCCTGTGTCTGTTTTGTCAGGACACCATGCACATGCTGGAAAAGTAAGTCTGCATTTTGTTTTGGTTTTTTCTCTCTGAGATTTTCAATCTAGCTGTTGGGTCAAGATCAGGAGCGGACCATTAATATTTATGAAGGATCGTTTTAAATCCAAAGACATGTCGGGAGACGAGATGAGAGACGCACCGGCCTCAGGTCAACATCCACGAGACAACGAGCCTCGGGCCAAAGCAAGGCCACCGCCTCCTCCGACGACCCACCTGGGCTCGCCGTCGGCGTTTACGTCCGCACGGGCCCCTTGATTCAACCTGTCTCACAGGATGAGGTATTTAAACTCTCCTGCAGGATGACAGCAGCGATAATCAGCTCGGTTTGGTTGATTCTGTGTAACTCTGCTGCTGCTTCGATGGTTTTTCTGGTGGCTCCCGGATAATCCACTTGAATTAAATTTCTAAAGCAGAAACTCTTAACAGTGTTCAAGCTGAGAAGCTGTCCTTCATCTGAAGCACGGTCTGTGAACCAAACTTCAGTATGGTTTTTCTTATTTATGATATAATATCTTGCTCCAAACCATGGCCGGTTTCCATTTACATTCTCTCTATAAGCAATATTACAGTGTGTAAACACTGCATGAACACAAAAGGACAAATAAAGATGAAACTTTATTGATGCCAGTTGGAGATGTCACCTTTGAAGATGGACCTGTGATATCTACAAACAAAACGTTAGCATCAGATCATGAAGTCTTTCAAATTATGAGGTAGTTCCTCCATGAAATGGACCAACATCATCAACATCAACAAACCACCGTTAACAACCGTTGCAATGTAGAAGGAAGACTTCACCGCCAATATGGGAAACTGTTTCCATGAAGGTACTTGAAGGTGTATTTATGTCTTTTCCACTAAACTGTTTTATCTCTACTCTGCTTGACTCGTTTTCCATCACAGTTTGGTTCCTCCTCCACTTGAATGTGGTGAGTGGAGTCAAACTGCTGCAACGTCACGACACTAAAACATCAGTAAACATTAATGGACATGGAGGAGATGCTGTACTTGTTGCTGGGTTAGCTTACGACCAGGTAGCTACGACGATGGCTATCACTCTTGTCCTGTTTAAAAATGGAGCTTGATTATTTTGTTGACTCTCTCAACTCAACTGGCGTCTGGTGGCAGCTTGTGAAGACACTCCCTCTGACCAATCAGTGGCCGGCGTCTGTTCACGTCACGTTTTAGTATCGACTCAGCTCCATTGGTTCCTCCACAGAGTAGGAACTAAAACAGTAGCTGGAACCAGGAACTAGCACCAAGTGGAAACACTAGAAACTGAGTAGAGGTGAGAAATGTTAGTGGAAACGAGTCATTGCTCTGCAATGATGCTCAGATTGGTGTACGTATCAAACTAACATCCACATGATTGGAAAGAACCAATATTTCACAACAGATCATTGTCCAAAACATCACACTACCTCCACCAGCTCTGGTAAGTAACACACATAAACCCGACCATCCATATGATGCAGAAGAAAACAGAACTCATTGGACCAAACCTCCTTCTTTCATTGCTCTGAGGTCGACATGGACAAACTAACTGATTAGCAGCAAAAACGGCATCATATGCAGGAAATTTGTTTACCTGAGAGCGTTTTATCATGGCCACCATTAACTTTTTCATCAGCCTGTGCTACACTATCTCTTCTGTTGGACTCCTTCGAGTCCTGTAAATTGTGAGGTGATTCTTTATTTCTCCAAAATATCCAACGATACTTGACTAGATTGAGCCAAGTCAACAGTTTTAACTCATTGTTGTGATCCTCAAAATATCCTGAACCATTATAATGTGACACAGACCAGTGACATGCATTAGAGAATACTCTTTCAGTTAGGGGGTTTACCAATGAAGCCCATTATAGCAGCTTTTATTAGTGATCAATAATCAACATAGACAACTTGACCTTTCTGCAGCTACATAGCCCAATAAGAAATAGCAATGTACCGTTGCTTCACCTGACAACTTTCTGTCAGAACCAGCATTAACTTTTTTTGGCATTTCACACTACAGCGATATTTCTGTTGGATCAGACCACAGAGACCAACCTTCACTCTTTATATACATCACTGAGCTTTGGTTCAACAGTTTTCCTTCCTAAGACCAGGTTTAGTACAAACAGATCACTGAGAACTACAGTTTTAAAGATGCTCTGATCCAGTCGTCAAACCGTCAACCAACCAACCGTTCTGTCCTTGTCAAAGTCACTAACATCATCGTTTCCAGCATCAACTTTATGGACAAAATGTTCAACATATTCCACCCACCAACAGGTAAGGTGTTTTTCACTTCATCTGTCAGTGTCATATTATGGTCGACTGTTTATATTTAGAAATGTTGCAAACATCTTTTCTAATTCACAATAATCAGCCCACAAAGGTTGTGAATGTACAGAAAAGTACATGTATGTGCTTTGAAACATCTGTCATCTCATATCTTCAAATAATAAATAATACAGATACAATACATGGTTTGTCTCCTTATAAAGGAAAAAGATTAACATCAAATGTGACAGTGTGTGCGCTGATGTGCGGTATCATTATCTCAGTTGCAATCAATTGCAAAAGAGGAAGTTTCTATGGACTAAAGCGTATGTACAGTAATTGTTGAGGCAGTGGACGTTGGATGTTAGATGTGGACTGTGAAACGTCTGATCAGGTTGATTCATATTCACTTTCAAAGAACAGAGAGAAGCTCATAAAAAATTTCTTTTATACTGCACCAAAACAAGTCGTGTTCGTTTCTTCTGCTTTCAAAATCCTAAAATAAAGCTTTCAGCTTTCTTGTTCGTCATAGTTTTAACGGTTCATGAATTGATCCTTGCCTGGGAAAAGAGTTAAAATAAGCCAAAAAATATATATATATATATATATATATATATATATATATATATATAAAGCCTAGTGCTTTGGCGCCACATGATGCAGAAATTACCTTTATTAAGTCTACAACATCCCTATTGATTTTCTGTTGTGCGTCTGCCATAATAATGAAGACAGCGGATGTCAGCGCGGCCACAGTGTAATCGCCGAGCACTTTCCCTCGGTGATGATGAGGAGAAAGGCCAAGCTGCGATGTTTTCACAACCGACTCGACCACTTAGCGAAACAAATCAGCTTTTAATGTGGAAACACACATAAAGCTGTCGCTAGTTTTTAAAGTGCACGTTAGAAAAGTTCAACGTGTTGGATTTAGTCAAATCTAGTGGTGGGATTTGTAAACTGCCACAAATTTCATCACGATATAATTTTATATCAATTATTTAAACAACAATACAATATTTGTTGATATCACAAAGTCTGACAAAAATCTCCTTTATATTATTTATATTTATGACCCAAGTGTATGAGAAGTAAACGTAATCATATAAAGTTTAAATAAATACAATTACTATACAAAAATGGTTACATTGTTACATGGAGGCAGACTAAAAGATGTCATCTTATTACAGCGCCCCCTACCGAGCAGCTGCCACTACACTGGACTTTCACAGTGGAGTAGTTAGAAGATATCATTTAAATCAATCAGTTCATATCAACTCACAACAAAACAACTAAAATCTGATTTGACCATTTTATTTCTTGTCTCTTCCAGAAGCTAAATGTTTTTACTAAAGAGAATCAAACTCAGACGTCTTTTAGAGTTGTAGCTCAGTTTCAGTGGAAGTTTAGTTGTAGCAGGTATCGGACACGTTAACGTGGGTCAATTTCCTGCTTCTTCTTCTTCAGGTGCCTAGACAGGTTGGTCATGTTTCCTGACTATTTTACCTCCTACTGCTTTTTGTCTGTTGACTCGTCTTTTCTCTGAAATCCTAAAAAAAAAAAAAAAGGCGACAAAACGTCCTCATCATCGTTTTCTTGGCTACTTGCTGTGAGCTGCCTGGCGCTAGGCTGCTAACGTTGTTTGAATGTTTAGGAAGGAGCAGTAGGTGCTGGAGCTTGGACAGAACCAGTAAATATGACGATATGGATCAATAACACTGGATCCTTAATCATTTAATTGACGTATCAATCTATATTCATGATTCCTTACAATCCTCTCTAAAGCTACTGTTTGGTTCGTCCATTGTTGTGCAACAAGATGAGTTCATTCCAACGCAACAAAAAACACAATTATTGTTAGTTTCAGGTTTTTATAAACTAATGACACATTAAATATGATATTAAATTCCTAAAGTCACACATCACTTTGCTAAAGCCAACTCAGTTTGATCCACAACCACTGCCTCAGGTCACACTCTCATGTTCACATTATCCTGTTCAAGCAAACCAGAACGAACCAGACGAACAAGGATATTTTCTTTTTGAAACTTTACTCTCATACTATCCAGTGAAATCAAAAGACCCCCTAAAAAAAGTTCTATAAAAAGTTAGAAAGGAAAGAGAAGAGACACAGGATTGACTTCAGAAATCCTGTGTCCGTCTCCACACATTTACAACTACACAGCAGATGATACAAACCCACACAATCCCCAAATTGCAGCCTCTGATTTGATTCCTTACACATTCATAGCGAGTTCCATTTCTATGTAAATTTGCAGATCTTCTGCATCCTTCTGCATTGTCATTCACCGCTCCGGCAACATTCGCCACAGGACAAAATTTCGGAGCGACCGAGGAGACTTTGATCCCGCTGAATACAAATGGTGACATGGCTCAACAAAGAGGCCTTTCACACAGACTGTTCTGTCATGACACGGCGCTGATTAGCCACGCTTCAACCTGCTAAAATGCTACGAGATGCTCAACCATGCAAAGACACAAAGACGCAAGTGAAGACACACCACAACTAGTTCAGCCTCTTAATAACTGATGAAAATTTTGATAATTAATCAAGTTAATCAAACAAAAATGCAACATGTGCTCATTTGAGCTTCTCAGATGTGAACATTTGCTTTAGAGTCATTTTTTGAGCTGTTGATCAGAGTAAACAACCAACCTGAGGATGCAACTTTGTTTTTTTATGAGACAAAAATAAATTGGCAGCTCAAACAGTTAGTGCCAGACAGATTCATCCACGTTGGGAATAAGGAAAGCAATCATCAGTTGCTGCTGTACTTCAGTAACAGATGGAAGAGAGCTAACACGTACATGAAAGATAAAAATAGCGACCTGTTCACACAGAGAGGAGAAACTTCTCATACATCATGTTTAGACTTTATAGACAGTGCACTTTCTTCTTTGGTCTCTTTACTTTCTTTAAAATAAGGGATGAGATGAGAGGAAGAGCAGCAGACATATAGAGCCACGCTGGATGCAGCGTGCGAAGGTTCAGAGAGCAGCGAAATATATTCACATAGATGTTGGCTCTGTGTGACTTATTGCTCCTCTAAAGCTTTTTTTATGTAGTGAGAAATCTTCATGTCTTCTACCTTGATGTGCAGAGTCCCAGCTCTCTGGGAGATGATGGACAGTCGGTCTGTGAACTACAGGCAGTCCTGTCTGTTCTGTCTCAGCTTCTCACTTTTGCTATTCGTCTCCTCGCTCGTCTGGTCTCTGCAAGAGAAAAGGAAACATTGGTCTTTCATTGTTACCTCCACAGCCTGATCTCACTGCAGCTTGTTCCAGCTGAGCTACACGACGATTTTTTGCCAAATGTATAAAAGGTGTAATACTGAACTGATCTTAAGTTTTGTCCAAATTGAAGGACTGTGTCCTTCGTTGGCTGAATATATCACCAGTTCACAACTTGACTTCTACAAATGCGGCAGACGAATTCAAACCACTTTTCCTGAACCAGGACGGCCAGAACAGTTGGATCCTCCACAACCCAAACAATCCCAAGATTCACTGTAACACAGGTGACGTTCGCTATGTAGACGTGCAGCTAAAGCTCAAGTAATAAATGGTGTTTTATGCAATATTTGATCTATAATACATAAAATCTACAGTAATTTGTTTCCTCTAAGCAGCAGCAAACACAAGTAGCATGTGAAGGTAAATAAACTATTGACATAAACAACATAAAAGGCATAAACAGTGTAAACAGACCTCAGTCCTCAGTCATGTATGCTAAGGTTGGTAGCTAAGCACATGTAGCTAACCTAGCTAGAAAAACTAGATTAGCATTTAATTCCACTTGACAAACTCAGATAAATGATTGTATTTTGCTTCAGATGCTGTGAAAAGATTAAATAAAATCCAGATGAACTTTGAATACTAAATCTGTACAACAAGGTCATACTATATATGAGTAAATGACTAAATACTGTTAAAGTGTTCAGCTTCAGACAGGTAGCTAGCCTAGCTAGGATGTTACAGAGACATTAAAATAGCATGTTAATTTCACTTGATTCAGTCAGATTAATGAGTGAATTGTGCTTTAGGTGCTTTTCAGATGTAAGTAAATTGTTGTCACACAGTATTGGGTATGTTTAAAATGTCTCATATTCCACTGTCCTCACGCCGCCATGTTGAGTATCCGAGCAAACGTAGCATGTCGCGGCTAACGAGCTAATCTTCAGCTCAAAAACAATCACAAACTATATAACGTTGTGTTTTATATGTCAGTTATGCATAAAATCACTAATGGACATTACAAACAGACAGTTTTGTTTTCTTACCGTTTTGTTGTTTATTAAAACACATTTCGTTTGTTTCGTTCTGTGTCGCCGGTGTCAACCCGGAAGCGGCTACTTCCGGTTTGCGCTTCAATTTATTAATTCTCATCCGGGTCTTTTCCGCCATCTAGTGGCCGCGCTGGTGGAACTGCAAGTTGTCGATCAGTCAAGAAGACGCGGTTTGTTTGTTTCCATTCATGTTTAATGACGCGATAAAGAATAATCAGACGACAAATGTGATAGAATAAATTATTAACGTACATACTATGTATAAATATCTTCATATAGTGGAAATTATGAGTACTTTATTGCCAAATTCAAGAAAAATCTCATCTAGACTGTGATTTCACTAAAAACATATGTAGAAACTGTGAGTTTAGTGATATTTATTTTAACTTGAAGAAGAAGTTGGTGAATAAATTCAGTCGCTTTTTCGCTGCAACGACTCACTGATATCATGGCTATCATGATCCACTGTTTTAATAGAATAAATATTTAAGCGTCAGTACCAACTAATTTATTTCTTCTTTTACAATTTACATTGACAGAGTCACAGTGTTACTAATGCTGTGATTATTATATTCTCTGGGATTTTATTCACTATATGAACCTCATAGTTTAGAAAATAGCTTCAAAATAAACAGGTTAATGGTTAATTTAAAAGTCTAAAATAGGTTAATCAATAAAGAAAATGAATATTGCTGCTGTATCAAGATCATAGGGTCATATTCTAGTATATCCCGATGGAGCTTACAGTATCCCATCATGCAATGCAATGAACCGAAGCTCAATATTCCCACAGCCACGATGTGAAGGTAATCTGACGGCAGATCAGATCTTAACTGGATAACTTTGCACCAGGTCTTCACACGTCTGTTAGCCTTGAGTCCGTCCTCCGTAATCAACACTAACAGCATCCCCTCATCTCTCCACCTCCTCCTCCTCGCTCTCGTCTCCACTTCATGGCCCGGCCTACCCCTCACTCTCTCAGACAGAGAAACTCATTATAGCTAAGGATTAGATCGATAAGTATGGAGGGGCGGTGGGGTGGGTGGGGGTGTGGATGCCCAGTGGAGAGGCAGCATGCCTGGGCCAAGCAATTTATGCCAACAATGGAGCTCATCTCTGCATATCCTGCCTGCTTCACCGAGGAAAACACACAATCACTCAGACCTGCAGACACAGTCACCGCTGCTCGTTTATTTATTTTTTAGTCACCTTATTTCCAACAAATTGACCAGTAATATACATATTAGTTTAAGCAGCACCTGCAGAAACCTGCAGAAACGACCTCAGATGTGACACATCTACAAATAATGAGATTAGATCAAGAAGCTTTTAGGTTTTGTGTTTTTCTTCCTCTTTCTGTTCGTTGTGGCTAATTTTACAAACACGTTCAGGCTGTACGGTCACATTTTGAGGAAAATAGTCCGGATAATGGAACATTTCTGCACAGACACATACGCACGCAATATTTTTTTTCTCTCAAAACTGAGATGGATTTGCCTCCACAGGAGAAGCAGAGCCTTTATGCCATTGCCCTGGAAACCAGTGAGAGTAAACACAAGTGGGATTGGGTTGTTGCTCAGCGGCGTGTCTCCACAGTAGCCTCATCTCACTCCTCCGCCCTATCTTTATTTCCCAGAGGAATAATTCTGGCCTCAGTGTTCGGTTCCCCTGACTCAGGAATCCTCAGCTTCTCATGGTGTGTGTGTGTGTGTGTGTGTGTGTGTGTGTGTGCGATTACCTAATGTTGTGAGGGTTAATAAAGGATTAAGCATCAAAGTATCAGAGAAGCCAAGCTTTCCATAAATTAACTTCACCTTTTGTCTTATTTCTTCCTTATTTTTTTACGTCTTTATTATTATTTTTATTCATTCTTTTTTTTTTTTTTTTTTTGGGTGGGAATTCATGCAAATGAGGACGTGTCTAATCCCGTCTCTGGTTAGGGATGATAATGGCGCCTTTTTGTTGTTTACAGTGAGGAATTATTGTCAGGTAGGTGGGAGCGCGATCCCGTCATCGTCTCTATGACCTGAGTTAAAACAACAAGGTTGGAAATAATTCAACAAATTTGTGTCTCAGGGGCAGAAAATGACAATAAATAAGTAAAAATCAATTATGTTTAAATGTTGACACAAAATAAGAGTTGACATAAAACGTTTGTGCTTTTGAAATTAACACAAATAGCGCAGACACTAATTAGACCAATTAAGGACACTAATTAAATACTGGAAAAAAAACGGCCAACAAACAAAACACTGCAGATCTCTCAGCTTCCCCCCCGCCACCTCCTCCACCCCTGAAAGGCAGAGACTGGGAATAGTGTTCCCATAATCCCTTTCACCACATGGACGGCGTCCTTGGCCTGAGAAAGAGCAGCAGCATCCCGCAGGCGAAGACATGTTCTCATCTGCACAGAGGAGATAACCGCACCACACCCAGGCTGCAAACACCCCCACCGACCTGCCTCTGCTCAACATCCATCCTCCCTGGCCCTTCAAGTCCTCTCTAACAACTGTCCATCAGAGCTCACACACACACACACACACACACACACACACACACACACACACACTGAAGCACAATGCTGCTGCAAACTCCCTTGAAAAAGCGAGGAGGAAGAAGAAAGACGGGAGTTAAAATGAGTTTGGACAGCAAAGCTTTTTTTTTTTTTCCCTCTCTCTCTTCCTCCTGCTCTGGTGTTGACTCTCCGTATGTATTTCTGCTGATCCAGTCACTTTAAAATGTGCAGGCCGTTGATTTGGACAAAGAGTTGTGAATTTGATCCTTTCTATTGTAAAAGAAGCCGGCGCACGGTGGTTGTTTGTTTTTTTTTTTTTTTGTTGCCATAAATAATTATTCTGATCAAAAATCAGTGGCTTGATTCCAGACGGGGTTCGTCTCCTCAGCTGAGAGCGACTTCCATCATTTCTGGGCTTCAACTTGTGTCTGCAAGGTGTTTATCAAGTGACTTACCGGCGACCAAAGACATTATTATATATCATGAGTCCACGCTCACAGTTCAGAGCAGCTCTGACAAGGATAGAGTGCTGTCACACCGAATGATGACATACAATACGCAATCTCAGCTGAGAGCTCTTACACAGCTGCAGATAACAGCGGCGCTGTGGCTCCTTCATAGAAAATGAAACAGGTGAACCACTTAAAAGCATAACATTAGGACGGCTCCCCCCTGAGTCTTGAACTCAGACAGATTAAAGGTTCGGTTCAACCCAAAATCACACATGAAAATGTGTTTTTTTCTCTCTCTGGCTCTTATCAAGCCGAGCCAGTAGTTTGGGTTTTATTTGAGGTCTCTGAGAGAGCATTCGTTTCATAGAAAGTAGTTATACTGAAAGGAATCGCACATAGCAAGGGAAGCACGACTTTGTTCCTCGATCGCTTTGAACAGCAGAAAAAAGTCCATTCACCTCCATCACATTAGGAAGAGTTAGTCATCAGCTGTAATAGGCAGAAAGAGAACAGAAGGAAGAAGCAGAAACAGGAGAAAGTAAAGACGTGAAGGTGAGAGAACGGAGTCAGAGCCTCTCTAAGGTCTGTACCTGACAAATAATGCAGATCCCAGCTTGCAGTTTGTTGCGTAGGTCGAGGTGTCGGTCCTGTCCGAACTTGAAATGTCTGAAAGAAAAGAAATGTGTCAGAATAAACAAGGCATTGCAATTTGTCACATATGAGGCTGTGCAGCTGCAGAAAGGTCAGGTTCGTCACGGTCTGCCCTCTGATATTGTTTATTTTATTTGTACAGCAACTAAATAATGAAAAGATTTATCTCAAGGCATTTTACAGCAGTATATAATAGAAAAACCCAACAGGTCCAGTCAAAACTACCTGCAGACAGATGATGTGTCTCAATTCAGATACTTGTGTTGGTCCATTTCCATGTGGTATAAAATGTATATTATGTGTTTACTTCTGTAGACTGTGAATGTCACCAGGGTAGTTTTGTTTCAAACGGTTGTTCACTGACCAGATATGAGGATCTCAACATCTTCTTCTTTCTACTTTTTAACAGTGAATTGTCACTGGACAAAACATTAATCATGGATTTGAACCGTGATCGTCTCCCAGTAAGATATCTGCCACCTTGTTTTCAATTATAATCAATAATGAAAGTCTACAGCCAAGATGGCGTCATTGAGCGTGACAAGTGTCCATCGTTCCGCCATCAACTTTTTCACTGTAATGACTGAAACCATCCTAGTATTACCAGTACTCAAAGGATGTTTGCCAGTTGAAGTTGTTTTTTTCCTGGTTTCTTGTTGCTTGTTCTACTTCCTGTATTTTCCCTCCAGTCTGATTATTCAACCCCGGCCTAATGTGCCGGATCCATTTGGGTCTTGGTGGCACCATTTCTTGAAAAGGTTGTCAATAAAGACATCTGTCTACAGAGTCACACACTCTAATATTTTGTTGGACCAACTTTAGCTTTAATTACAGCACAAATTCACTGTTGCATTGTTTCCATGAGCTTGTATTGATGATGGGAGAGTCGAATCACTGCACAAAGTCTTCTTCAGTACATCCCAAAGATTCTCAATGGGGTTCAGGTCTGGACTCTGTGGAGGCTGATCCATGTGTAAAAATGATGTCTCATGTTCCCTGGACCAGTCTTTCACAATTTGAGCCCGATGAATCCTGGTGTTGTCATCTTGGAATATGTCCACTCATCAGAGAAGAAAAAATAACCTGGTCGTTCAGTATATTCAGGTCAGCTGACCTCATTCTTTGGACACATAATGTTGATGAACCCAGACCTGATCAACTGCAGCGACCCCAGATCATAGACCTGCCCCCACAGGCTGGTACAGTTTCACTAGACATGATGGGAGCATCACTTCATCAGGTGGCGACTGTGTACATCAGTGTACAACAAAACATCGTATGGATGCATCATATGGCCTCTCGCCTTCACATTTTAACAACAATTCAGGACAAATTCTCCACATCTTAATCTAGTCAAGTATCTGTTGGATGTTCTGGACAAATAAAACGCCTCATAACTTGACAGGACTTGGAGGAAACTGGTTCAAACCCTCAGAGAGGTGTATAGGTCGACAATTTTTATCGGTCTCCATGGATATTGCTGTAGCACTTAACTGAGGAAGCCATCTCTTTAAAAGGTCTGATTGTATTAGGCTATTGTCTGCGATGGTGTTTCAGATCAATGAGCACTTACAGACTTGCAGCAGAACTGGGTTTAAAATAGTCGACTCGATCGATGTGATGAATTGCGAGGATGTTTCACGTGGTTAAACCCGACTCTTAGTATCGTGTCGGCTGCACAAATTGCTTAAAATCTATCTGCATAGCGACAAATACCTGAAGAAGAAGAAGTAAGTGAAGTTTTCAAGAAAGAAGCCAAAAAAAAAATGTTGAACTTGGACCAAAAAAACGAGCAAAACACCCGGCTGTAAAGGTCACATCTACTTGCTTTAATCAGTGCATATTGTTATTTTATTTAAAAAGAAAAAAAGAAAGTACAGTGAGTTTATCAGCGTGAGCTCACTTCACCATTACGGACGAGAAGCATTAAAAGCAGTCGCCTGTATCAACCTGCAGCTCTGATTGCACGATCCTGTTTCATTCAAGACTCTTTTCTTTTTCACCAGAATTCACTCCTCTCTCTCTCTCTCTCTGTTTCTATTTTTCTCGCCGTCTTTCCTCCATCGCCAGCCCGACAGCTGCTTCTCCTTTGGCGAACGTCCAAATGGATGACTGAGGGGAATGAATGGGTTTTTAATTTCACTTAACGCCGCTTTCTCTCCAGTTCCCCTCCCTCAATTCGTAGCCTTAACGTCGTCAGATAGGAAGAAAACTTGAAGTGAAGAGGAGGAGGAGGAGGAGGTGAAATAAACAACAGATTGTGAACAACACAATGCGCAAGAGCTTAACATCATACCCTCAAATTAAGAGGACATTGATTAGGCGAGAACTGATGTATTTGAAGGGTTTCATTCTTCTCTCCCCCCTCCTCCTTTTGTTGGTTAATTAATCATGAAGGGTTTTATTCAAGTATCTCAGAGGAAGCAAAAGGAGTAATGAAGCAGTGATATTGCTCTGTTACTCCCTGAGCAGAGACCTCCATCGCTGCTGTCTGTTTTCAAACTGCAAAAAACCCCCCAGACAGGTGGATTCAAAGGCGCCTCAGGCAAGATGGCGGCTGCCTGGGCGATGGATGTACATACAAACTATGTCACGACCACTTCATTATCAGATAATATTAAAAACAATACAAATGTGGCTGGTAGATGAAGATGAAGCTGTTGCCACAAAACTCCTAGAGCATAGTTTTGTTTCCTTACACAAGAGACACATTAAAAACGACAGACGATGCTGTGAAACTTACAAACAACTGCTGTGAAACATTTCTCCCCCGGACACTTAAAACTGCGCCTGCCTGCAGCGAGCGGCGTTCGGATGAGCTCCGACACTCGTCCTAAGTGAGACAGATTACACTAAGTCAGTTTGATTTGAGTAACAAGCAATTTACAGTCTCAGATGTGAAACTGCGGAGGTGGTGCAAGTCTCCAGGCAGAAGAAAGGCCACAAGCTTCGGTTACACCTGGTGTTGGGTGTCGAGTGTGAACCTGCAGCGTTTTTCTGCTCAGGAAACTCCTTCACAAGACATTAAATAGAAGATAAACGAGGTGATGGACACAGTTAATGGGGAGCTGGGGCAATAAAAATTACAAATGATTGCTTCAACATTTACAACTGATCTTTAAAAGGAATAAAATGAGCCTCACAAAGGCAGCAGGGCCTCTGCTGAAACGTTTGAACTTCTCCTGCAAACAGTTTGTCCGTAGGTGTTTATTTCTAATGAAATTTAACCAAAATAATTCAAGTGTAGGCATTTTCACGTGTTATTTACATAAAACAGCTTCAATGCAAAAAGCAGAAAGAGGAAAATGCTGTGAGGTCGCTCACAGAGCAGGTGAGCTGCGCCCTCTGGTGGACAAACATCAACATTACAGCTCAAAATTCACATCGATCGGCTTCAAGATTAAAAAAACTGACAAATAAAGTGAATAACATCGGTTATCTTGGTAATATGAAATATTTTGGAAGGTTTTGGATCATTGTAACACATTAACTCAGTAAACAAACCAAATCCATTTAAATAAGCCGCAGAACAACCAAGAGTCTGTTCGTTAACGAACAATCAGAAGCTTTGAGAACATAGACTTTATTCATTTCATATAAAAATGACACAAAAAAAGCTGAAACAGGTGCTTGAGGGTTCATTTTAACAGGGACATGAGCCAACCTGCATCTCAGACAACAAAACGAAGTCCTTCGCACCTTCACATCACCAACTCATTCATTCATACGTTCACGTCTGCAGACCTGTGCAGTAAAAAACCGGTCCAGCAGAGGCCGGAGTAAGTCTGGGACAAACCAAAACCACCACACACCGTCCCCTCTCTCTCTCTCTCTCTTCCTACGTCTCCTAACTCCTCCCTTCACTCCTCCTTTTGGTTTTTTTACCCTTTCTCCTTCATTTCATCTGCTTTTTCCCTTTTTTTTCCCTCGTCCTGACCCTTCATGTCCCTGTGCTCGCTTTCTCTGATTGGTTCCAGACGTGCCACTGAGCTCTTCTTGCCGACTCAACATTCCACAGCTGGAAGCTGCACACACACTCAACACACACACACACACACACATACACACACACCACACACACACATCCACATTCACACACTCCTATTTACTCCCTCCTCCTCTTCGTCCTCCTACCTTCCCCCCTCTCTATCTTACTCTAGTCCAACTTTTTCACAGCAGCTCAGCGCAGTGAAACACCAAAACCATCAGACTGAAATGCCTCCAACGCAACATTCCTGATTCCTGTGAGCAGGACAGAAATGCACCAGAGCTGAAGGGGAAAAAAAAAAAAAAAAAAAAAGAAAAATGTTTCAGGAGGCAAATAAACTCTGGAAAAAGTCTGTGATGCACAAGAAAATGAAGAGGAAAGAAACAAGAACAAAAGAACGATTCAGTTTTAAAACATTCTTTGGTTTTCTTATATACAATGTTGTCATTCACATGAAGGATGTGTTTTTTTTTTTTTTTTTTCCTTACGGGGGGGGCAATGAAATGAGAGGTTCAAGTGTTGTTGGCAATTATCCCATAAAAGTAGCAAAGTTTCCAACAATTGATCTGTGATGTATAGTCCGTTAAAAGATGATGAATCAGAACAAATATCAAGTTGCACTGAAAAAACTCCCTTTTTCATGGCGCATACAAAGAAAATTACTGTCCTTAAAAAAGGAAAAAAGAAAGAAATGCTGAATCAGCTCCAGATGGTGGCGTCAAGAGCCAAAGCAAACAAACGTTTAGGAAACACAGAGCAGCGACTGTATTCCTCAGGATAATGTGTTGTAAAAGAGCAAGCGGATGAATACGACTGAATTGAGACGGAGATAATATCAGAAAGTGCCAAAACGTACACAAGAGTTTGATGATAACCTTTAAAGTCCTGCTGTAAAAAAAAAAAAAAAACAAGACAATGTAGTCTATTTAAAGACCAGCTTTCAATACTAAGTTCTACTTATGTGCACATTTTTAGTGTACTGCCCTCAGACGGTTTGAGGTCACTGGTCCCCGTCACCTTCCACACATTCACATTTGGACATTTCTTCCTCCTACGGTTCGTCTGACAGCTGCTGCTGACGTGTCAGATCCCCAAAAAGTAGGAGAGAGGGAGGCTCACACGACAAAAAAAACAAAAAACCCAAAATACAGCCCACACACACATGCATCATCAGTAACAGTCTCTCTGCAGCTGCACGGATAATGACAAGTCAATGGGAGAAAACAACAAAAACAACAAGTCAAGTTCAGGTAAATACTGTCACTGGCAAAATAAAAAACAACTAAAAAACTAAAAAAAGAAACTACATGAATGTTGTCCTGAAGAAAACTGACTGACAAATGGTTTTAGTTGCTGTTGCTTTACAAAAGGAAATATACACCGAGGAAAAATAAATTGACTTTGGCACCGAGGAGTCCGATTTTTATGTTGAACTTTTCCAGCTGCGATAAAACTAAAACTCCCAGTAGATCCAGTTATTATTTTTTTTCCTTTTTTTTTTTTTGTACATGTGGAGTGATCTGATTTGTCTGGAGAGAAATTGGTGTCAAAAGAGGATTGAAGAGACGAAGAGGAGGATGATGAAGGGCGTCAATTTAAAAACTAAATCTCTGCTGCGCTCTACACAGCTCTCCAGCACTTTAAAATCTTTTCTTTCATTTGTTTTTTTTTTTTTTTTTGTTTGGTTTGAAGAGACAAAAAAACATAATAAATGCCATTTGTTTCTGAGTCAGCACATTTCAGGTCGGGTCCAGTTGGCGGCAGCGGTGGGCGGAGTTTCTCGTCCGCTACTCCGGCTGCTCGTTCAGCTCCATGTCAGACACCAGGATGTTCTTCTCCGTTTGTTCGCCGAGGCTGGAGTTGGTGCGGCTGTAGCGCGCGCCTTCGTAGGATCCGCGAGACCCGACAGCTCGCCGGCGGTACAAGTAGATGACGGTGACGATGAGAACCACCAGAACCAGACCCGTTACTATGACGACGATGAGGGTGGGAAGATGGTCGTTGTCCACTAGACGCAAACACAAGATGGAAATCTGGATTAGCATCAATGATGCTAATGCACAAATATATATGGTAAGTTTTGAGTTAAGTTAACTTACTTGTCACAGGTGCCACTTCAGTGCCTGAAAATAAAAAAAGTGAATTATTATTCTAGTTCATTGTTGTATAAAGAACCTAAAAGCACTAGAGTAGTAGTACAGATACTTGACCAAGTACAGTGATACTCAGGTAAAAGTTTTAAAGTATCTAGTAGTTACTGTACTTAAGTATGACAAGTAATCTATAACTAAAGTGACGGTCCAGAGCAACATGAACTCAGCGTCTATTTCACCATGAATACAAGTCAAACTCCCCCATAACAGATATTTTACGTTGGTTGAAGTAATATCCAGTTTGACCGTCTTTTGTTTTCACAACCAAATAGTTAACAATGAAAGTAAATGGGGCAGTCAGCCAAACGTATCTAAATTGTCATTTTTTAACCACTAATAAAGCTCAAAATATCACTTCACTTCAGTAGTAGCATGAATAGGGTCCCTACACATAAACTGAAGTACTGATAACTTAGTAAGTGAACCCAGAGTTTATTAAAAACACTGTTTTACAAGACTTACCCAACGTTTTGTTTTCTTAACAACTGGTGGTGAAGGATGTTCCACATCAGCAGATTCATCATTTGTCTCGCTCTTCACAGACACATTGATGTGTTGTTCAGAAAAATTATGAACCTGCTGATCTGGAACAACCTTCACCACCAGTTGTTATGAAAATAAGATGTGGGAAATTACTCTGGACCATCACTTAAAATGCATTTCAGTGTAGAAAGTAAAAGTACAAGTACATGTTAATAAAACAGAAGAATATCATGAAGTTTATCCAGCACTTTAAAACATGGAGCTACAACAATCTTCATAGACAATGAATGAGTCTGAACTAAAGAACTAAAGTTGTTCTTTTTTCACTAAATGTAAATTAGTGTTTGATATTGATATTGTTGAAGTTTCTCCATCATCCACCTTTAAGATGGAGCCTCCATCAACCCTCAGACATGGTGTTGATGGTCTAAACAGTCACAGGTCGACTTAGAGTGAACCAGAGTACTTCCTTTGTATAGTTCTTCAATGCTCTACGACACAGTTCTAGTTTACAGTAGTTTTACTGTGTATTATTTGTGGCGTTATCTTACTGCGTGGTCGTTTACAGATGACCCCATGTGTGCGGTTTCTGCAGGAACCCGGTTTCCACAGGCCACTGTTGCTCTGGATCCAGAAGCAGGAGTTTGGAGACAGAACGGAGAAGGCGAGATCGTGAGTTTCCCAGTTAGTGTACGACATCTCGGTGTCCTCGCTCCAAACCAGACCTCGACCTGCAGCAGCAACAAAGTACACAAATACTCAAAATACTTAACAAAGAGCAGAATCTAATCTCATATTAACTAACCAACATTAACCATTAACCATAGTATTAAAGGTTTAAAACCAACACTCATTAGCATTTTAATTCATTAACTTTGCATGACATTATTACAAGTAAGAGACAATTCACAAGGATCTTTAGACATTTGAGGTTGCACGGTCGGTGATATAAGTAAAAATGTGAAAATGATTGATTAACTTGAGGTCACGTTATAATAAAACACGCACATCAGTCATAGTTGTGTTTACAAGACAAGCTGTAGTGACTTGTTATTGGAAAAAAGGACAGATCCCAACTAGTTAGCATGCTAATTTCAGTAGAAACAAAACAAGAGTTAACATATATTACCTTTAAGAAGCTAATTTGTAATTTGTAAACTGGATTTCTTCTTTTCCATTAGCTTACCAAGCATGTTTTGGGACATTTAGCTCTAAATTAAATAATTAACTTTTCTATTGCACCTTTCTTTTTCTCATGTATTTGGTCCTGATCAGTGTTCCTCTATTTTTAATTCGTTTTTTGATGATTGTTCTATAAAAGAAACCTAAAATCAATTTGGTAAAAACCTTTGACGCTGATGCCGAGCCACGCTCCGTGAGCCTCTTCTGAATAACTCTTAATGTGCTCCATCACGAAACCGTTCTCCGTTTCATCCAAGATGGAGAGAAGTTCTGCTCCGGCTGGAGAAAGAAGAAGAAGAAGAAACAGACAAACGTGGAACAAACAGCTGATTGAGTCAAATTTTATTCAATCGGTTGATTTATATGTCGAAGGATCGAACAAGTGTTTGTTGACGTTTGTACCTTTTTTACAGGATGTTCGTGCATCCTGCTGCAGTCTAAGTTTTTGCAGGTTGAAGGCGTAACAGTGGTTTCTGAACGGTATCCACGCCCACTCTCCTACAGAGTGAGGGCAAACGCCGGGGTAGATCCACCGGTGACTGATAGGTTTGTCTGGCGCCAAGAAAGCGAAAACACAAGCGAGTTAATGATTCCTCTCAAACCTAACAAGCGTTTGTTTATTTTTTACACTGCTACATACCAGTAATTTGACAAATGGCAGCTTCTAGTTTAGAATCACATGGCGTCATTGTCCACTGTCCGTCAGCTGTGGTCATGTGACCGCACCCGGCCATGTGATTGGGCTCCCCGTCTTTCCAGTTTGAATACGACACTTCTTCTTCACCCAGCCAGGTGAAAGGTCGACCCTGGAAACAATAAACAGTTTATTTTAGTTTGTAAAACATATTTTTGTATGATGAATTAAAGCTATTCTGTGAATTTAGAGACTCACTCCGTAGTTGTAGAGGCCGATCCACGCCGGACGCCGCAGGTTGTTCATCAGCAGCGTGAGGTACGCCTGCTGGAAAGGATCCGTAACCGTCGCCAAAGTCCCGTTTAAAGATTCACAAAGATGCAAAGCTCCAGTCCAGTCCAGACGCTTCTCTATGACCCGGTATGTGATGCCGCCGAGCTCCACTGGCTTCGACAGGGAGGTCGGGATCAGAGGAGGAGGTGGAGGTTCTTGTGAATCTGAAGAAACAACAAGTTCAGATTTACAGAAAGTCGACAAACTGGTGTGAAAGGAGACGGAGACGTTGATGTGATTATAATTAAACGTTGCACCTTGACTCCGTTGACAGATGAAGCCGTTACTTTCTATCTCGCAGGCTCGTGACGCCCACATGCCGGCGTTCTTCTGCGGGTTCCCGTGAATCATCACCACACAATTTCCCTAAAAAAAAAAACGACAGTAAAAACGATCAAAACACGAACCAATTAAGGTGAGAACAACGTCATGTCGTGAGCTCTGGCTGCTGCGAGTACCCGAGTCTTGTTGTGATGTGGCCCGCTGTTGTCCAGCGGTTCTCCAGGACCCCAGTTCGTGAAGCTGAGGAGGCTGCGTTTGTTCCACTGGAAGTGACCTTTAGAGTCGGAGGTCAAACCCACCCAGAGGTCGATGGTGGCTTTGCTCAGCAGCGTGGTGATGAAGGCTGCGAAGAGGAGAATGATTAGAACCAGTGTTGTAGTACTTGAGTCCAGTATCAGGTCTCGAGACCATTTTTTGTGGCCTCACGTCAGGATTGAAAGTTAATGTTTTTAATGTTCATATTCACATTTATCCATCATCACAAATCCATTTACATAAAAATATAATGTTGACTGGTGTTATTTAATTTAATTTTAACCTTCTTAAAACTGAACCCTTTTTTTTGGTCTTGGTCTTGACTCTTCAAAGTCTCGGTCTGGACTTGATCTCAGTTACATTTAAAAACTAATGGTCTTGGTCTCCAGTCAGTTGTACATTTCAAAGACTCAGTTTCAGTTATATTCAAAATCTAACGGTCTTGGTCTTGAGTCGGTCTTGACTCTTCAAAGACTCAGTGCGGACTTGGTCTCAGTTGCATTCAAAAACCAACGGTCTTGGTCTTGACCCTTCAAAGACTTGGTCTCGCCCTCATCACTAATCACGACACCGTACAACCACCTGATGCTTCACAAACGGCCACTTTTTCTTCCGACTGCACGCCAGATGTTATTACCTTGCTCCAGATGACCGGATATGACGGCCAGTTCGCCGTTCTGTGAGTCACATCTCAGATTGGCCGCCGACCATGTCGCCCTCTGTGTCTGATTAAAAATCTTGAAACACTGAAAAACACCAGAAAAGACAAGCTCAGATTTGTTTTGTTTACACGGTTTAGAGTCATTGTTTACTTCCTGCTCAGCTGCGTCGTAGCTTTTACTTTGTGCTGATACGGGAT
The DNA here is from genome assembly GCA_016801845.1 of Polydactylus sextarius. Lineage (NCBI taxonomy): Eukaryota > Metazoa > Chordata > Actinopteri > Polynemidae > Polydactylus > Polydactylus sextarius. The sequence goes on along the minus strand of CM028917.1, from coordinate 19,975,821 downwards.
CCAACCGTCGCTGCATCCGGCAGGTTTTTGTGGCGGCGACGGAGTCGGAGGAATCGTCCCCGTGACGTTGACTCTCTTGCAGATGTAAGGAAGGTCGGCGCGGCATTTATGATCGTACCACTTCGCTGTTTGGACGTGAACAAACAAAAACTCTTCTTAAACCTATTCTACATTTGATTTAAACTCTCTCGGTTTGTCGTTTTACTTATTTTTACCATTGTTGGCCGATATGTAGACACATTTGCGATCACGGCTGAGTGGGTGTGGCCTCCCCAAAACCCAGGACACGTAGTTGAGTACGGAGTGATCAGACCAACGGAAACGTCCATCGTTTTCATACGTGTGAAGTCCCAACCACCAGTTGTCACCTTCGACTTTCCCCATCTAAAAATAAGAGAAAAACTGTGAAAAAACAGATGCTAGACGCTAACATTAGCTTGTTTCATTTTTGCTAAAAATAGGGATGTAACTTGGTAATGCTAACATTGGCTTGTTTTATAACCACCTAATGTTAAGATTTTAACAAAAAAATTGACTCATGCTAACATTAAATGTTTAGAACTAGCATTAACATTAGCATAACAAATTTTAGGGAACGTTTGCATTTCCTTTCTTTTTTCTAACATTAGCTTGTTTTGGCTTGATGTGTCGTAGGTTTGTGCCTCTAAACTTTAATCTCATGAACTAATTTTATTTTGACTGTAGGTCTTGATTAAGAGTCCTTTGCCTTGCGTAAAGTGTTGGCCAGAAACGCCTCTTCATCAGCCGAGTGGACGGACGCCAGCGAGGAGGAAAACCAGGAGCAGATCCTCTGAGCCTGGTCCCATGTGGTGCGATGGTCGAAAAATTTATACTCGGCCTCCTGGAAGGGAATCCACTCTGGTGAACTGGCGCCTGATAGACAGGAGATAGAGGGGAAATAAGAAAAGGAAGAGGAAGTTTGCATGTAAATACACAGGAGGTTAAGTTGAAACACTGACCTTCGGATGCTTCTGGTTCCTTCTCGACGCTTCCTGAAAACACAAAAACACGACATCTTAGATTGATGCAGACATATATCTACTGATTGAAGCTTTTGAATTAGGACCAAAGTAAAGATCTGTTGCAGTCGTACCTCTGGGGATCTTGCAGATCCAATCCAACTCTGAGTCGCAGTGCATGGCGAGCCACGTCATGGTGCCCAGGTCGGCCGCGGCGCACTGACGGATGTTGTAGTAATAGCGGCCGAAGTTCTGGTACGTCAACTGAGACGCAAACAAAGATGAACAGATTCAGCTTCGAGTTTTCGTTATTTTAAATTCAGGGTCCAAAAGATCCAAAGTCAAACTCACGGCCAAACCGTCGCTCCACTTCCAGCTGCCGTTGTCCATTGGGTTCCTGCGGTTCAGTCCGATCCAGAACCAGTGCTGCTCGTGGTCCTCGGATTCTCTGCGGACCACATCACGATCAAAACCACCATCAACGCAACGTGATGTGTTAGGCTGCAACGTTGTGCAGCCATTTGTAACAGTCTTTTGAGGTTGTTTTCTCTCATTTGGTCGGCGTGTTCAAAGAATTACCCAATCTGAGCCAACATGTATATAAACCCCTCCCATTTAAAAAGCTGCAGTAAGGTTTGTGTTTGTGCATCTCAAACATCTTAATCATCACTATCAACACCTTAGATGGGTTGTTCCTACCCAAACTCCTTTTGGAGGATCTGCAGGATGTAGTGCTCCTCATCGGGGCCGCTGATGCTCAGCAGGTTGGCGCCATGTTTGGTGCATTCGAGATGAGCCTGCAACCAACTCCGCTTCTGCTCCAGTTGGGACATGTGGAAAACCTGCACACAGGAAGTGACGGGTGGTGTGAAACAAACTTAGGGGTTGTATGAGCTGTTTTTTTTATTATTATTATTATTATCATAAACTGTTCTGCTCAGGATACTAAAGGACCTATTACAACCTCATAAAAACCATCTAGAATGAAACGATTGGTTTCTGTGAGATCATAAATATTTAAAAAAGCGGTGACTTAATCAATAAGTCGTTGAATCAACTTCAAGTCAGAGTCAGATAGCGTGGAGCAGCTGAAACTGGACATGAATGTGTCAGAGTATAAGTTTTGTCATTTAGTCTTTCTAGGAACTAATATAAAACATGTAAAATTAGCTGTAATAATGCTAACGTAACAACTTTTACCGTATCACTTCACCCTAGACTAGACATTTGCAGAACTTTGTCTAATCTTTATTTTTAGCATCAGAAGAATTTTTAACAGGAAATGTTTTGAAAGTGGGCCGGGTTATGAGTCTACAACTGGTTTGAGATTCTGGTTTTGTCTTTATTCAACAACACCAAGTTAAACATGGTTTTGTATTTCTATGACCCCTTTAAAGCTACGGATGTGAAGTTAGTGTTTGTTGAGTCTCTTTGTCTTTAAGCCAAATTAACAATGAAACTTTTAAAAAGTCGACACAGTGAGATGCAGTTTGGTTTCTCCTAAAAGTTGCAGCCATGATGATGTGAGACCTTGTAGCAGTAGCGCAGGTTGGAGTCGCTCTTCCAACCTCGGGGACAGGATCCGCTGAGGCTCGGCGTGGGCTGAGGGGCCGGCGGCTCTGGGCTCACGGACGTGTCCTGGTTCTGTCTGCAGATGAATTTCGCCTTCGACAACGCGCACTCCCTCACCTCCCATAGACCCATCGCGGAACCAGTTGCCATGGAAACACAGCCGCCGCCGCTGCCGCCATCAGTGCTGACTGAAATAGACACGAGGTGAAACGTAGGTGAAGCGGGAGAAAAAGAAAGAGGCTGCACTGATGAAACATGTGGAAGTAGAGGACGGATGTGGGGGGGGGGTTTATGAATAAAACCTTTTCAACGTATCATCATCATCACAAAAACCTGCACAGAGAATGCAAAAGTCAGAAACTGTGCAGAGGTCAAACAGTCCATATCTCTGGATGTCTTGGAGCCACAAGGACTCGCCCACGACTTTTTCTCAACGTCTGGTTTAGAAATTACGGCCATTGTGGATCATAAATCTACGACAGCCTGAATTTTACAAGACAAGTCCTCCCCCAATGTTTGCTGCCAAGACAGTTCGCTGGAAGACGCATCAATGATAAGTATAATTTCCTCAACACGATGGTCCAAAGTCAGATTATAACCCCTTCGCTTCTCTGCCTGCTGGATGCTGATCGTTTTCTTTAGATACGCAGGTTGTCGACTAATCACAGGAAAAAATCAAGATGTTGCTCTGAGTCTGTATTCAGGCAAAAGAAAAAAGGATAAAAAAAAATACACATGGGAACAATCCAGTTTGGTCTTTGTAGATTAAATCCAAGCCTCAGTGTTGGACCTCGTGATCTGAGCAATTGAAAATCTCCAGCGTGCGTTAGATGAAACTTTAATAATCCTCCTCAGGGAAGTCAACTCAGACATGAATATGCAGCAGTTAGAGCTGAACACAGGAGAAATAAACAGAACTAAAACGAGCTGATTTCATTAGTTTCTCAAACCTGGTTGGTCTCGATTCCAGTTGGTGAAGGTGACCTCGTCTCCGCTGAGCCAGTGGAACGAACCGGGACTCGTCTGATCGTAGAGGCCGATCCAGAACGAGTCTCCGGAACGACCGAACAGTAAACTGTTGGCGAAGGCCTGTTCGAACCTTTAAAGATCCAAGAACAGGTTATCTATAACGGCGATGAGGTGATTCAGATGTTACAGTGAGCTTTGGTTGTTTGTTTACCTGTTGGTGATGGTGACCAGAGCTGCTTTATTGTCCTCGCAGGATTTTCTGGCTTCGTCAAAAGTGAGAAGATCTTCTCCGACCCAGTAACAAGCAGGACTGTGCCACTTCCAACCCTGAGACGGAGGAAATGGAGACGAGAGTCAAACTTTGTCATTCAATTATTCCGATATAATATGCAAAAATAACTGACAATATGATTCAAGAAGCTGTTTCCACAGTTTTTGACCAATTTCCAGGTAAACGTTGATCCATTATCAGCAAACTCACTTCCTTGTGTCTTTTGGAAGACACAGGAAACATGTGAGAGATAAAAAAAATAATAAATAAAGTAGTATGACCACACCTGAACCTAAAGTACCCGACTCCAACGATGTTTCGTTTTATTTGTTGTTTCAAACTGTAATTATTGATGTTCAAGGATTTTTACAATTTTATTGCATCAATTAACACAGATTCTGTTATTTCTGATCAATCATCTTGGTTTCCAGTGAAACATTGATCCAAAAGTCAGTGAATTCATGCTGGATGCTGGAAACATGTGAGATAAAAAAAAAAAAAAAAAAAATCATTATCACTGCTAAGGACCAAGAAAAACGGTCTCCGGGCAGATTTCACCAAAGAGGAGGAAACTGTTTTATATTGTTGTGGAGCAACAAGAGGAAGTTACAACTTTGTTAGAGAGAAACAGACGGAGAAAGTTAGAAACACAGGGAGGACGTGAGACCAAACACATCACTGACACACTGGTTTATACCTTCACTGTTAATTATCTGGTAAAGTTAAATTATGAAGTGGAAAAATGACTTAATCCTGCAACAAAACACCTAAAAACACCACAACTTTCATCAGATACTGATACTCTCGGACCTCAGCAGTGCGTCTTTTAAAAGAAACAAGGTCTGTCAACAAGTCGTGCAGAATTTGCATTAATAGTTGTGATCACAACATTGCAAAATCCTGGAGGGTTTGGTTATTACAAAGGGGAAAAAACTCCTTTATTGCAACTTTTTAGAAAAGCTGCTCTGAAATCAGACAAAAAAAAGCCTGAAATCCTGGAGGAACTGATGCAACTGGTCCCTCAAACCGTGACTAATCATTATTAGATGAATTATCATCAACTTTGACCTTTTAACCTCCAGGTGTGAGCAACATTAAACCATCCGTCTACTGAGAAACACACATGGAGTTGACCAGACACGTCACTCTGACACACTGGTTTATCACCTCACTGTTAATTCACTGGTAAAGTTGAATTATAAAGTCAAACGATCACAACTTTATTGCAACAAAAGGTCTAAAAACATCACAACTAAAATCAGGCCTCAACAATCTGAAAAAAGACTGAAATCCTGGAGGAACTGGTTAACAAACTTGTTTATCACTTCACCGTGTTACTTGGTAAAGTTGAATTATAAAGACTTGAACTTTGACTTGCTCCTGCAACTTTATTGCAACAAAACGCCTAAAAACACCACAACTTTCTTGTGCAGCTGCTGAGAAATAAGGCAAATTAGCCTGCAACAAAATGAAAAAAAAAAAAAGTCCTGAAATCCTGGAGGGACTGAATAAATCACGTTTCAGAGGCAGAGTGGATATTTGTTCCAGTTAAAAAACAGTAATAACTTCATTTATTTGCTCTTAACTTTCCACTAAATTTAATCTTCCGTTACTTCACGTCTGTTCGTCGCTTTTAAAGACAAACAAACATTAACTGTCTTTAAGAAAACTAATGTCATCATCACTTTAAAAAAAGCAGAGGTGACTAGCGCAGATCGACTTCATGCAAAAACAAGTCGACACACGTTAGAAATAACTTTTTCCTTTGGCCTCAGTCTCTCCTGCCGGCTCTTGTACTGTAGTCGTGGACGTGTACAGACGCAGAGCGCAGAAGGTCACGAGGGCTGAGAGACATCGGTTTGTAAACGTCTGCGTGTGAATAAGCTCCACCTCGGGCTTTTTCTTTTCTTTTCTTTTTTTTTTTGCACAAACCACATCATTTGGCATCGAGACAGAAACCTCAGAGATTACATTCGATCTGATGAAACTCCATATCGCTCTGTCAGCATCTGTTGTGCCTTACAGTCAAAACATGGAGAAAATATCATCATGACTGTTTTGCTCTTGTGAAAATAATTTACCGTATGAATCACACTGAAGCTGCTCGGTGCAAATACTCAAGTTGTCCCACTGCTTTTTTGTCCCTAAATAGAAAAACAGCTTTTGTCTTTTTTTTTTTTTCCTTTTTTCTATGAAACGTTTCGTTCTCCAACGTTTGTAATTTTCGATCCAAAAATATTTATCCAACCTCGTGAGACATCTGGTGCAACTATATCTTCATTTTTTTGTGATTATTCAGCTGACAGGAACCCAGAGAGTTCATATTTTCTCTTCTACTTCTTCTCTTACAGCAGCTGTTTACACCCCGGGCTCCTCATGACATTAACACTCAGAGTTATAATCTTTTCTGTTTTTATTCACACGACGCAACCGATTTAACTTCATAATATCTTTGGGAATAGAAAAGAAAAGCAGAAGAAGAAAAAAAGTTACTGCTCCAGTGAATAAGTAAAATGACAACATCACAGTAATTGAGCAATCCATTACTTTCTACTTTCTTTTCTTCTTTTTTGGGGGGTGGGGGTGGGTTTGTTGTTGAGAAATGAGCTCAGGATGGGGTAAATGGGATCGTGCGGGGTAATGGTGCTGAAACGGTCAGCAGGTTTTCTTCTGTCGCTGTTGTTTCACATGTTGCCCCTTTGCGAGCGGCGTGCCATGTGCAAATGACCCCATCACATTACCTCCCATAATGCCTCACTCCCCGGGGGAAACAGAGAGAGAGGGGGGGGGTAAAGATTCATTACACCAAACAAATGGTCCGATACCATAACAGACACCGTATCATTTAGCAGCATAAATTAGAAATATAACACCGCTGAAGGGTAACGGAGACATTTGTGTTCGAACTGTGTCACAGATTATCGTTTGTGAACGTAAACAGGCGACGGTCAGGTGGCGACACATCAGGTATGAGCGTCTGGAGAGAATTAGAAAGTGTGAAATCAGCAACAGATGTGGATGGATCCTCCAGATGTGGGTGGAAGACGGTGCATTTAGAAATATAATTAGAAAACTGCGTGTTAAGAGCTGAAAGGGAAGGGAAGCTTCTGGGGAGGGAAAAAAATAAGGTCAGAGAAGAAGAAAAGAACAAGAACGGTTGAGATATTTGGGATAATTACGCTTCTTCCTCCCTCGTATCACGACAGGATGTCAGCAGCTGGAATAAAAGCAGTGAAGTGTTGCAGGAGGATTTTATTTTGTGGTGAAATGTAAAGAGAAAGAGAAAAGTACTTGTTTGCACTCTTGGTGCTGCGGCTTCCCGTCACTCTTTGTTCCCGGTTTCTTGCAGATGGACGGTAGAGTCAGATTACAGGGGTTGTCATCCCAGCGTCCCTCCTGCACACGAAGGCAAAGACACAAACAGAGACGAATAGAGAAAGAGCAGCTGGTGAATATACACAAATCAACGACAGAGATGTGTGTGCACAACTAACGCCGGCCCCCTCTAACCTCCCCAAACCTCCCCAGGGGAGAGGCGTCGCAAAAAGGTCAGATGGAGGGTGAAGAGGATCACTCACAGCTCCCCAGATGGAGACGCAGTCCTCTTGGGTGTTACGGAAGTTGTTGGGTTCAAACGGATGCCAGAAGGTGAAGATGACGGGCGTGTGGTCCGTCCACTGGAAGTCCATCTGCATGTCGGTGTCGTGGAGTCCGATCCACAGCTGGTCCAAGTCTGAAAGACGCGACGATGACACAAGAAGTTCCAGCGAATGACCTCAACGAGTTAAACGTCTCACATTTTTTCCACAAATTTCAATAATTACTCTGCAGAACGTCTGTGACCTGATTCTGATTCCTCGTGTCACGAGCTGTTTTTCAGCTCTGGAAAAATAAAACGACGCAGCCGCTTTTCACTACATTTCTGGGGTTTTTTTGTCTTCAGTTGATATCAACGTCTGATTAAAAATGAGAAAGCAAAAAAAAAACATCTCGGTTTAACACTTTTCATGTCTTCTTTTCACTTGAGGCTGTCGACTAATGCTACGTACTCTGGGATACATCTGTCAAAATGTCATTTTATTCCTTTAATTCAAGGAGTTTGTGGGCAGAAGCTCAGAAAACAGGCTGCAGCAGTAAAGTGTGAGGCTGAAACAAGAGTTGGACACGTCAGAAACAGAGAGGAAAAAAAACAAAGTGAAGGTTGAATTTGATTTGTGAGGATTTTGTTTCTTATTTCTGGCGAAGCAGCTCAGAGGGAAAAAGAGCCAAAGTTATGTATGTAGATATATAAAGACACAAGGGATAAATCACCTTTCTTCAAGTTGCGCATGATAAACTCCAGCTCAGGAAGGGTGTGGATGCTGACCAGGTTGGCTTCCATCTTCTGGCAGGTTTTCTGAGCCGTATCCCAGTCAGTTTTCTCTGAAGTGAGTTTGTAGCAGCCAGCCTGAAAGGCCTGCCAGCCCACATCACACTCATACTTCTCATCATCTGCCCACGAATCTGTGGGAGCAAAAAAAAAAAAAGGATGAAACCAATCGAGTTTGGCACCGCAGCGAGGTTGAATATAACCGATATAATTCAGTGAAAAACTGACCGGTGGTGAAAGGGTCCATGGTGGCGTTGGGCCTCTTTTTACAAACGTACGGCAGAGCAACAGAACAATCGCGGTTTTGCCAACGACCCGATGACTCGGTTCTGATCACGGCGCAGTTTTCCTCCTCAGCGTGGTTTGGCTGATCTGAAGATGACATTAAGAAACATAAAACCCAACAGAACAATCGCTGAGGCCGAGATGGAGGGACCGAGGCCAAATGTGTGTTGCTAAAAATGCAACACCGTGCTCCTTCGGCCTTCTGCAGCAGATAAATGATCGATGATTTAAAGTCTAACCTTGTTCCCAGTTGAGATATTTCAGCGGTGACGAGTCGGCCCACTGCCACCCGCCCTTGATGTCCAGGTCGTTGAGGCCGATCCACAACGAGGCGCTGTATCCAGTTAGTAAACCTGAAACACGAGGACGACATCGTTTCAACGCAGGACAGATCAGTTACATAAGAGAAGCAGCAGTGAGGTCTGACATCGACAGGGAGGCTCATAACACAAAGATCAATGATCCCTCCTGAGAGAGTCGATGAACAAAGTAAATAGTCGCGCAGGCGTTTGCAGGCGAGACGTGAATCTGAACGACAAACGTCACAAAAGGTTTTGATGTTTGTTTGAAGCTACAGAAACAGATTTTACTGAAACAAATGTAAAAAATTACGAACACACAAATAAATATTTCTTTCATAATTTTATAATTATAAAAAAACCACCAGAAACTAGAGTTACCACCATGTGGTTGCAGATCTCCAGCTGCAGATGATTAGACCATAAATAACTTGTCGTGTGTGGTCACAAACATCTTTGACCTTTAGTCACCAAGTTGAATCATTTCATGCTTCAATACAAATGTTTGTGTCAGATGTTTATAAGAACATAAGGTCCCTGTGACCTTTGACCTTTGGTAACCAGAGTCCAATCATTTCATCTTTGAGTCGGAGAAAATGGTCAAAACCTGAAGTTATTTGCTCAATATGGAGCTGAGATTTCATAACAAAAGGGACAAAAACATGTTTTGTGAGGTCACTGTGACCTTTGACCTTTGAGCACCAGACTCTGATCTGTTCATGGTAAAATCCAAGTGATTATATTAGATTACATCCATGTTCATTTGTCCAATGATGGTAAAACTTTTAGGTGTTACAGCAAAAAGATAACATGTTCAAAATCCCTGTGACCTTTGACCTCTGACTGTCAGAATATAATCACTTTATCTTAAGAGTAAATGTTTGTGCAAAACCTTAAGTTTTTTGCTCAACATGGACCTGAGATTTCACAAAAATGTGTTTTGTGAAGTCACAAACACTTGGATTTAATCCACATTAATTTGTTCCACAACTTTCACGTGATACAACAGCGAAGAAGTGACGTTTGTACAAAATTTAAAAAGTTATTTGCTCCATATACACCTGGGATTTCACATTCAAAGGGACAAAACTGTCCTTCACTGGTCACCAGCATCTAATCAGCTCATGTTTTTATATGTTTGGTGCCGTTTAATGTCGCTACCATTGATGTACGTCTGCTCGTGCAGCTTGGTGATGCTCAGCAGATCGGATCCCTGTTGTTGGCAGCTCAGTCTCGCTTCGCTCCACGACAACATGGCCTGGAAGTTAAACTGGTAGCAGCTGTCGGTCAGAGGGTCGGTGTCCCAGAACGTCTCACAGCTACTGCCTGGTGACGAGGAGAAAGAAAACCAGTCGAACCAGAGGAAGGAAACAAAAGAGTAAAAGTGAAAATGTGGTGAAGGTTGAAACTCACTTTGAACGGGACAGAAACCCCAACGCTCGTCTTTGCCGTAGTCGAAGGTGGTGGCGCACCAGAGGTGACCGTCCTCACGGCCGATGCTGGTGCAGCTGTGGAACCACTGACCGTCGTAGAGGAAGGGCAGGTAGCAGGGACGACCGTGGGAGTTCCCCTGGATGGTGTAGATCTCTGGGGAAGAGAAGAGACCGGGAGGAACTGAGCTGAACTGAAATACTTTGTGTGTTTTCTCAGCGACTCTTATAATCAAACAGAGGATGATGTTCCAGTCAAAACATGAGAGTCAAACCGTGGTCAAGAAAACAAGAAAACTATGCAACTTTCAGACTGAACTTTATGTGAAAACAGGATCAGGAGCTTTTAGTGATTATGTGCCAGTTTGACCAAGAGTCTATATTTGATTTTTGCAGTTTGACAAAACACCCCGAGGTCGTCGTTCTGCAAGAGGCTCGACTTTTCCACCGGTTTAGTTTGGTGTGAAGAAAAGGGCAACAGAGAGAAAGAAGGTGGGAGGGAAAGAGAAAAAGAGGGAGAGGCTGGATCTGTCGTGTTACCAAAACACGTCAGGGCCGATGGAAAGTAGGGCAGACATGTTAAACGAGGGAAAAAAGATTTGTGAAGCTCCCTCTCTGACTTACTGACTGACTGACTTATTTTTGACTAATGGTAGAAACATTTCTCTCCAGCAGAGACTTCACATGAAGACTTGAAAGGGACTTAAAAGTTAAAAAAGATCTGGTTTTAATAGTCGTTTCAGAACCTGTGATAGTTCAAAATGTAACAAATGCAACGTTCGACAGCGGTAACGTGGAGCTGACAGTGGAAATGAGGCTTAGCTGCAAACCACGGTGGTTAGATTGAATCTAAAAACTATACATGAACACAAATATACTTGAGGGCGAGGACGACTGTGTGTGTTTACAGGAGTTTACAAACAGCGTTAATGTTTTCCTTGGCGCTCTGACTGGCAGTCGGCCACGAGGAAAAAGAAAAGAAAAAAAAAAGAAAAAGAAACACGATTCGCTCTGAGCGACGTTTTGCTGCATCACCACTTTGATGAGATGCAGCTGTGGCATCGACAACAGTGAGTTTGTCTGAAACTCTGAAAAGAAACAGACAAACGGTGGAGAAGAAGCAGCTGTGGAGACAAAAACCTCCAGATCCTCTACGACCCGGATCGATGTGGATCTGGTCTTTACATTTTTTGAAAGTGAACTTTCAAAGCATTGCTGGTGGAAAGATCCATAGATTCAATGATCAATGATGCAAAAACATTGATTTATATCGTCATATTTAAAATAAACATTATTTCCTCCAGCTCCTACTGCTCCTTCCTCAACGTTCAGACACTAGTAGCCCAGCGCCAGGCAGGTCACGACAAGTAGCAAAGAAAAAGATGACGAGGATGTTTAGTCTCGTCTCAGGAATAAAAAGACAAGTCAACAGACAAATGACAGTCGGAGGTGAAACAGTCTGGAAACAACGACCAACCCGTCTAGGCACCTGAAGAAGAAGCAGCAGGACGTTGACCCGTGTTAACGTGTCAGATACCTGTTCACCAGCTCTGACTAATTATTTTACACTAAAACTAAAAGACTCTGAGTATCACAGCTGATCAACAACACAACTAGTTTGATTCTTTTTATAAAAACATTTAGAATCTGGAAGAGAAGAAATAAAATCGTCATCACATTTTAGTTGTTTTGTTTTTGTGTGACTTTGTGATGTATCGTTGTCTAAAGAATCGATATAAATTGTATCGTTTACATCTCTACTGATTAAACGTACCGCGGTGTGTTTTAGCGCACAGGTCCTGCACGCCTCCGTGCACCGTCCATTTCAGTTTGGACGGTGGAGACGTCGAGGACGAGTTCCAAATCGCAGACGAAGGGAAGTAGATGTTGAGGTTTTCCAACATTTGGCCACAGTTCCACGTCCAGCGAACCCTTGGCGGCTCACGGTCGCAGGTGTAGACGCCCAGCGGCGTCCTCTCAGACCTGGACGTGCTGTTCCCGGTGGTGACGCCGAGACACAGCGAGGAGCCCAGGTTGAACAGACGACCTCTGGTCACCCACTTCCAACGCTGGTTGGGCTCATCGCAGGAGGGCGACAGGATGAGGGAGTGATCCCGCACCCCCAGACAACCCCGGGCCCCCTCGTGGAAGAACGCGAACTGATCTGGATCTGAACAGAGATAAAGAGAGAGAGAGAGAGAAACATCAGGATCAGTCAATAACACTGATGAAAACAGGATAATGTGACAAGAGAAGAGGTCAGAGAGCTGATCAATGTCGCTATTAATAGATGAACTGCTTTGTTACAACTAGTCTAACATGTGAACGATGGGATTAAATCATCAAATCAACCCAGAACATGACATGTCTCAGCAGGAAGAGAAATGACGTGAAGGGAATTTTGATTACATCAGTTTTTGTATCAGTTCCTGTGAAAATTTTTTTGTTTCCTCATTTGTCAATTACAAATATCAGCAAATTTAACTTCTCCAACTTTATCACAGAATTCATTATTTCATATCAAACCTGCCTCACTAACATATTCATCTATATAAGTATAAATCATCTTCCTGTGGTTTATTAAGAACAAAAAGACGTCGTCACTGATGCTGAATGAAGATCAGCGTCAGTGGTGGATCCTGACGTTAGAAGAAGTTTCTTCAACAACATGTTGTGATAATAAACATGTGAATGAAACAAGCAGCTGCTGATCCACATCAACAACAGGAAGATGTTTGACTCTTAAAGAAACAACAAACATCAAACTGTGTTTGTTGAAAAATAGTTGGAACATTTTCTACAAAAGGTTTTTATTCCAACCATCTCGTCAACTCTCAGTCATTGTTCAGCAGCTGTATCAGCACCATGGTTGAAACCAGCATCGATGAAATGTCTCATTTTTACTAAGAACCTCGTCTTTAACCTGATACAAGTGACCTCATTCAACCTTCAACAGCATCACAACTGATCAACATAGAGACTTGGTCCAAACATTCATTTCTTTGTCTGTGAAACTTCTTCACAGACGTGTAGAGAGGCAGCGGCTGCACATGAACCTGATCACATGACTCTAATGTTTCATCTCTGAATTTTATAAAACTGTAAAGAAATGTGCAACTGTTTTTAACGTCTTTATAGACGATGTTACACATTCATCTACACATCTAATATCCAAAGATAAATAAAAATCTTAACAAAAAAAAAAAAAAAGAGTTACGGAAAGAAATGGTTTGAACTTCACACTTTCAGAGCCGTGGCCGGACGCCAGACGCTGTGACTGGAATTTCGGGAACAAAAACCGAACACCCTGTTCAAAAAATGTGGTTTTGCTTCGCTCCTGTTTTTCTTTTCTTTACTGTTCTTTTCTTAAGATTGGAAACCAAGAGCTGGTGTGTGTGTGTGTGTGTGTGTGTGTGTGTGTGTGTGTGTGTGTGTGTGTGTGTGTGAAGGTGGGAGAAAGCGAGACAAAGATATCCTCAGAGTGTAGGAGTGAATCTAAATTAAAGCTGATTTAAAAATAAAAAAAAATGTAAAAATGTTTCACCTCAAAAAAAAAAAAAAAAAACCTAAATAAACATGAATCTTTTCTCTCAGATGTGAGGATTTTAGATGAGAAAACCTTCAACATTCCTGCTCCTGCGAGAGGCCAGGAAGTGGGGAAGGTGGGAAAAAAAAAAGATCAGTGGGCTTTTGGTCGAGAAACACGACTCTCACATGTAGCGATCCCTCGTTTCCTCGACCCCCTTTCAACTAAAATGCTCCAAAGCTCCTGTTTGCTGCTTTTTTACAGACTCAATAGACAATAGAGTCTCATCAAGAGCCTCGTAAAGATCCTGTAATCTGGACGACACACACCCTCCTCCTCCTCCTCCTCCTCCTCCTCCTCCTCCTCCTCCTCCTCCTCCTCCTCCTCCTCCTCCTCCTCCTCCTCCTCCTCCTCCTCCTCCTCCTCCTCCTCCTCCTCCTCTGCGGTCGAGTATCTCAGGGCCAGTGTTAGCTCATTTGGTTTTGGTGGCAAACACAGCAGCTCTGCTAAGAGTTTGAAAGTGCTCTGTGTGTAATCAGATATAATCACCACCCTGTTCTTTTTATAAAGACGCCATCCATCTTACAGTAAAACACCCAGCTGCTGCTGCTGCTGCTGCTGCTGGAGCTCGTTTATTTACAGACACTTTATTGATTAAATGGTTAAAGTTTCAGATCAGGACGAGTCCAATTAACACAAAACATCCTTCAAGTCGCTGATAAAACTGTCTGTTATTCAACTGTCAAAGCAACTTAATCACAAAAAAACCAGTCTAGTGAATCAATCAAACAGGCTGCAGCTAAAAAAAAAATCACTTAATTATCAATAATCCTGATGTTTTAACTGATTTTGATTTACGCTTCAAAGATCAAAAGTATGGTTAGCAAGTGTTAGCGTTAGCATTAGCATTGATTTCCACCATCGAAGCTGCAGCAGAAAGTTTGATAAATCTATTTAAATTACGTCAACTTTTTAAAATCTTTGTCTGATTCTCTCTGCTCTGCAATTACACATGGATGTGCGACGCAGCCTCCGCCCAGATGTTGACAACACGTTGCAATCGACAGTAAAAACCACACGGATGCTTGATTAGCTATAGAGTTACACAATACTGCGTTGATCACAAGGCGAAGAGAACAAAGGCAATGAATCAAGTCTGATCTCGTTTTGTCTTTTTCACAGTGAGATACTTTCTGGTCGACGTTCGACGAGAAACAGAAACGTTTAAAACTTTGTGTTATGAGACGTTTGTGAACCAGCAGTCGACCTGCAGGTTTAATCTGTTGGACGCAGAGAAGTGAATTTCAAAAAGAAAGTTTTACTTCAAGTCTGGAGGGAACAAGACGACGACGACGATGAGGAGGAAGAGGAAGAGGAGACGTTTGATGTGAGAAAACTGGAGGGGATGAATCCAGGATTAACTGGAAGCTGTGAAAGTTAAACCACAACAGCTCTTCTCCTCCTCCGCCTCCTGTGGCCTCATACCCTCTCAACCAACCCTTCTTCTTTCTGTTTTTTCAGTTTCTTGTTGGAGAACCAACAACAACAGCCAAGAACAACCGGTAAAACTGCAGATATTCCCAGAACCTTCTCCTCCTCCTCCTCCTCCTCCTCGGTTCAATCATCAGGTTTTCAACGACAACTTTTCAAATCAATAACAAGATTTTTAACGAATGATTGCGACTCATTTCTGCTGCAACGTCACTAAAACTTTAATTTTCGTAAGCTTTTTTTTTTTCTCTTTTTAAATATTTGTACAGATGCCTTTGATAAACTAAGCAAAAACAAAAACAAACAAAAAAAAAACAGGTTCTTAAACTGGCCATCGTGATAAAATGACAATGAGGCAGGAAATTCCAGCGTTGTGTGTTTGTTTCTTTGGTGTTTTATGGTGGTCTGGCCTCGGAGAAAACCCAAACCGTGCATCGGTTTGACCTCATCCCAGAAGCATGAAGCACAGGGGGGTGAACGGAGGAAGAAAGAAAGAAACACAGAGAGAGAAAAGAGCGTATTTGCATTTTGCAGCCACACTCAGAAAACTTACTGGAACAGGACGTTAGTTAGAAGATAACGAAGACGTCAGAGCGTCGCAGATTTTTAGATTTAAAACAACAACCGTCATCTAACATCTGGAGACTCACTGTCACCTCCTGCTTCGCTTTCTCTCTCTCTCTCACACACACACACACACACACACACACACACACACACACACACACACACACACACACACACACACACACACACGAGTGGAGAACCAAGAACAACCGGAGGAAAACATCTGACTGAATCTGAATCATTATTCTTATTTACTTCCTCCTTCTTCAACAGTTCAGGACGAAACTAAACTTCATTTCTTTTCAGGAAGCAACAAAGTTCCTGAACAACAAAGTTTCAAACACAAATATTTCCTCGTGCGTTTTATCCTTTTAGTCGCTTTAACTAAACAGATTATTTAGAGACGTGAACGTACCTGCACATAAACCAGTGTTATCCTCGGTAGTTTAGCGAAACTTAAAACAAAAACTCATTTATTTTAATAAGTTCATGCACAACAACATGTTTAAATGTTAAAACTATTTCCAGAACAAATAAAACATCAATCCATCTTCTCACATCTGATCTATTTTGTCTTAAATTTGTTTAAAATCTACATCAACTATAGTAGTTCAAACAAAATCTTATAGAATATGGTTTAAACTATAAAAATAACATCTTGTGACTTGTATCAAAATATAATATTTTGATTATTTGATGCTAAAAGTACAAAAAAAACTGTCAAATTCATGATCTCGTCTGTTGATTCACAAGCAAAAACAACAAAACAACAAAAAATAATTTATATTAATAAAAAAAGTGAATTAATTAAAGAATAATTAAGGTATAAAATGTGTTTCATAGTGTTAATGTGTTGTTGTGGTTATTAATCTAAAATATCAACAAAAAAAATGTGCAAACTGGAAAAAAAAACTGCAAAAATGTGAATAAAAAGTGAAAAAATTTAAGTTTTAATTAAAGTTTAAACGTGTTTGTTTCATCCAATCACATGTTGTTGTTGTTGTTGTTGTTGTTGTTGTTGTTGTCGTCCAGCAGCTGTTCAGGACTTTGGCCTCGTGTTAATTACAGGATGTAAAGGTCACATCTGCCCTCAGGTTGCTCGCTGACGCGTCACCGACGTCTGACGTCACTTTTAGAACGTTGCTTTAATTGTTACAAAGTTACAGAAACAATAAAAATATCCGGTTTAAGAAATAAAGAGATTAAAAAAAAACGTCGCTGTTTCTGCAGATTAAAATAAAAACTAAATCACAGCAAAGTGTCTGAAGCTGCAGCTCGTTTCTCCCCCATTTTTACTCCCCCTCCTCCTCCTCTCCCCCGTTTTTTTCCTCCACATCTGTTTCCACTCACTGCTCGGACTCTTTTTGGTTCGTGGCAAACCGAAAACTATCAGAAGAAGAAGAAGAAGAAGCAACACCACCTCTGACTCTTTAAAATAAACAACAATAAAAGCATGAAAATAAAAAAATAAACAACACATGCAACAATCAATGCAGCGTCTATTTTAATAAAATAAAAGATGATTTAAAAAAAAAAGAGTTTTCTCACCAGATTCGCTCCTCACGTCTTCAATCAGCTCCACGCTCAGGATGAATAAATATAAAGTGCATCTGTAAAACACAAGTTGCCCGTTTGTCCATTTTCCTCTTGATTCCTTGTTGCTTCGTTGACGCTGGTTTCCCTGCATGCTCACAAACTGTAACACACACACATACACATATACATATATATATATACACACACACTCAGTCACTCACACATGCACTGGAATTAAAAAAAAAAAAAAAAAAAAAAAAAGAGCCGACAGATGTGAAGTGGATGAAGCAGCAGCGACTGTGACCGAGTGTTTGTGTCAGAGACGAGACACTGAGGAGGAGGAGGAGGAAGATGGAGCAGAGTTGTTGAAGAGTTGGAGCCGCAGCTTCGTTTGTCTGCGACTCCGAAGGAAATGAATGGAGCAGCGTCACCAGCGTAGTGTGTGTGTGTGTGTGTGTGTGTGTGTGTGTGTGTGTGTGTGTGTGTGTGTGTGTGTGAACATGAGGCTCGTGGACCTCTAGAGGGCGGGAGCATCATGAATCCAGGTCAGTTTAACAGTTTCACAGGATTATAAATGAATAGAAATGGATTAATTAGAGTTTCTTCTTAGTTTGACTGTAAATTAATTAATTAAGTAATAACATAGCATTGTAATAATATTTTCGATTTATATAGAATATTATATATATATATATAAATTGTAGATGGTTTTAAAAGTGCTGTGTGTGATGGAGCTTCAATTTCTCTGAGGGAACCTCCCTATCTATCTATCTATCTATCTATCTATCTATCTATCTATCTATCTATCTATCTATCTATCTATCTATCTATCTATCTATCTATCTATCCATCCATCCATCCATCCATCCATCCATCCATCCATCCATCCATCCATCCATCCATCCATCCATCCATCCATCCATCCATCCATCCATCCATCCATCCATCCATCCATCCTCCAGTTCTGTCCGTTAGTTCATGTTCATCAATCGACTTGTTGAACTTAATTTTCAACATGGCGGCGATCAGAAACTACCGCTCGGTCTCAGGACCTGTATAAAAAGTCTTTTTAATAAACGATGTGAACACTTACGAAGTTGTCAGGACCCTTGTTATACCAGCAAGGAAGTGTGGAGCTACTTTGAGCTGTTTTAATGGTTTAAAACAGCGACGTCTTCAGGCGACCGTGGTTCTCCAGTCTCTGGCATGATGAGTTTTACTCCTCAACAAACATAACAACTTGTTAATGAAACATGAAACAAATCGTTGCGACATAGTGGAGATGGTGAAAACGTTTGGTTAGTAACTGCTACATACTGCTACATACCTACTGAGGGAAAAGAACATATGGTCACACACACACGACTCTTCACATCTGGCCTCTACTGAATGTATATATATATATATATATATATATATATATATATATATATATAGAGAGAGAGAGAGAGAGAGAGAAAAGAGGAACAACACCAAATTGTTCCTTCCAGCTGTGAAACATCTGTCCACTCGACTTCTAATCTGAAGAAACATTTACTGGTACGACTGATAATATTAACTAAGTTAACGTTAGTTAACTAGTGAACTGGTTAACTGGTACTTGAGAGCTCTTCATCCATGTTAAACTAAAATAATAAAAGTTTGTGTTTACTGTGTCAGGAGCAGGACTAACGTTTAGTAGGTGGACACTGGATTTGTTTAAAACAATATTATGTGTCCTCCTGATCCAGACTGTCAAGTAAAACAGAGCAGACTTCTTTAATAAACTGTACTATGTGGTCAAGACTTTTATAAACTACTATTTGTTTTCTTTAATTTCTTTTACAAGGTTACATTGTTCTGTTGTCTTAAAGAATAAACACAAGTTTGTCATTTTATTGATATTTATTTTCTTTTGTGGTTATTAGGATAATTGGTGTTGAACTAATCCAAAAGTAAGTGAGTCTAACCAACATGACACCGTGTCCGTTTCACTCAGCTGTGGTGAAGAAACAGCTTCTTCCTGCTGCTGCTTCAAATTAAAAGCTTCGCACCAGAAAACTAGCTTTTATTGTGAAGTGCAGACAGGAAATGTTTAAGCGTTGTGTCAGAAACCATCAGAGGTGTGACAACCTGATCAGACACTGATTTGATCATTTCTGTCGTCTACTGAGCGACCGCAGCAGCTAAAACATCTAAAATGATTTATTTTACAGTAGAAAACAGCTGAAATAAAAAAAAAACAATAATTTGTCGCAGAAATAGCAGAAGTGACGTTAAATTAGTTTGTTTGTTCTTGTGACTGATCAATAAAGTTAAAAATGAACCAAATCAATAAATGTATTAAAGATATATGAGGTTGAGACATTTGTCTGAGATTAGAATAAAAATATCATTTTAAAGTTGTTAAAACACAATAATTCATACTGAAACAATAAAGATCAGATTCATTATTTATTATTTCTTAATGAAAATTTGAATCTTTACTGTTTTTTCTACTGTTTTAATTGAACGGAAACGTTTCTAAACTCAACGAAACACGTTTCTGTGTAAAAACTCCTGTTTTATATATTTATAACATTTATTAATAAGAACTAAAAACCCGTTTTCGTGTCAGAAAGGTTTCATGTGGTTGTAGAATTTAATCTAAAAGATAAAGAAAAAATTAAACCCCATAATTGTCTCTTAATATTCCAATTAACACTTGTGCTCTGAGGCTTCACACTCATTTTATTATCACACTTTATTTTTTAATGGTTTTAAATCCTGACGAGGCAGCGAAGTGATTCAGTATCAGTTTCACTTAATTGTGTCGTTTCCAGTTTTTCCCACAAGGAGAATAAAATAAAAGTTTAACTGCCTGAATCTGAAATATCAAATCCAATAAATGTAAACGGATGTCAGTAAAAAAAATAAAATGAATAAATAAATAAATAGTTACAACCTGAAGATGAATCGTCTATAATATATCTGGAGATTTATAGTCTGTTAGAGATGCGACAACTAATCAGTTAAATTAGTTTTATTAACAGATCAGTCGCGTCAACGTTTTCATCATTTAGCTGCTAAGAACCAATGAGAAGCCTCATATAAGATCATGTGACCAATCTCTGGAAGAAGAAGTGTTTAAACATGGCGGTTGATGGTGGCGACAGTAGAGGCTAACGTTAGCTTAGTGCTAATGGAGAAACTTTCCATTGAAGCTTCAAAGAACAGAAGGTTTTTCTGTTTGTTTCTTTGGTTTTTAAATTCATCAAAATGGACACAAATGTGGTGGAAACAGTTGCAGAAATATTTGAGGATAATGATGTAAAATGAGGTTGAAGAGACACGTTGGTCGACTTCACCATCGATCAGTGAGTCTCAGTCTCTGTTGTGATCGTTGGCGACTTGTGTTTCCATGATGTGGAGTCTCAACAACTGGTCTGAGACCTGTAGTGTTCACACTACAAGACTTGTCAGTGATTGACTCCCGATCACACCGTGACGTCACCAAACTCTACGTCTGGTCACGTGAACTAGACAGGATGTAGCCGCTGCTTCTCACCGTGATTTACAGCCGTTTATTGTTGACGAGCACCGGTGAAGACGCTGCCTCCGACACAGACTAAACCGCTAAACCGGCGTGTAAACATCACCATGGCAACACGCCGGTTTTCACGGTGGAGCTGAAATCAGCGGCAGACCTCCCGGTACCGGGTAACATCTGGATCAGACGGGGAGTTTGTAGAAAGTGAAAATGAAAGAAAAAGCGTTAAAACGTCAGACTTTTAAACGTGGTTGTGAGTGAATCAGTGAGACGGCAGCAGCATTTATCTCACATCCCTCCTCTGATTGGCTGTCGCTCTTTGTCAGTCTCTTCAGACTCCTCCAGTTTTCTAACATGACAGATCCAGTCCCGGTCTCAGACCAGGTCCCGATGGCCTCTGATGGAGTCGTTAGGGCTGTTCACACATTATGATCATTAACTGATGATTCACCAACCATCAGAGGACCAAGTCCACCAGACACCACCACTGGAGACTGATGGTGGAGTCCACTGGTGTCAACTAGAGTTTAGAGACGTTGAATTATTTGACGACGTCATTCAGAGACTGTTTAAAGTGAATCCTTCATTTCTTCACTAATAAAAAGATGTTACTGTCATTTTCCTGTTTATTCTCCATCACCTGACGTCCATTTATTTACTGTTACTTTTAGATCAGTTGTTATTCACTTAAAAAAAAAAGACAACAGATGTTTCTGACTCAAACTAAATCGTCTCTGTGTCTTACTGAGACTAAATTAGTTCGACTTATTTTAGTTTCAGACAGACGCGAGGAACAAACAAACACATTTTAACCAATAGTATTTAATGGTTTATGCAACTGTCTGCTAAGGCCCAATCTCCCCCACAGTTCTTTAAGATAAACCAGTCTTTTTGCATTTTATTGGCCAAAAAAAAAAAAAAAAAAAAAAAAAAAAAAAAAAAAAAACTTTAAAACATACCTAAATAAATATGTGTGTTTATGATGAAGAGGTGGGGAACACGGAACAGTTCTAATTGAAGGCAACTTGAAAAAAAAAATATATATATAACAATAAAAGAAAAACAGTTTTATCAATAAAACTGGTTTAAATTTAAAAGTGTTGTTTAAAAAAAAAAAAAAAAATTATAATAAAAAAATTAAAAAGTAAGAGTGGGTTGGGAGGCGGAGGAGGGGTGGGGAGGAGGGGTAAGGTGGGGGGGGGTCGTTCCACTTCAATATCACAGAACTCAACTCAACTCTAAAACCATTCGTTATAAAAACGGAGGTGGGACAGCGCCACCAGCTGGAAGTTATAAGCTTTGGTCACAGGATTTTTTTTTTTTTTTTTTTTTTTTTGACGAGGAGGCGGAGGAGTAGGGGGGGGGGGGGCGAAGGAGGGGGTGGAGGGGGAAAGATGGGGGGGGTCTAGCTTGGTTTTGCTCCTCGTCATAAACGATGTGGGTTTGGACTCTGACGACATGAAGTCGTTAATATTCAGGGATTTGATTTGTTAACGGGGCCGAGCTTCGAGGAGGGAGGAGGAGGGGGAGGAGGAGGAGGAGGAGGAGGAGGGGGGGTGGACGACCTCAGACTGGCTCATGCATGAGTGTGTGTGTGTTTATGTGTGTGTTTGTGTGAGGCCTTCACTGTCTTCGTCGTCGTCATCAGGCCAAGCTGAAGCAGTTCTATACTTCTGTTTAATTTCTTTCTTTTTGTTTTGTTTTTTTTTTTTTGTTTTGAAGCAGAAAAGAAAAGAAAAAAAAATCCAAACACTGAACCAACACACTGTTAAAACCTCCCCCCTCCTCACTCACACACACACACACACTCTCACTCACACACACCCTCCCTCCTGCTGCTGCTGCTGCGTGAGGCGACTCGTCCGGGGCTTTGACCCCCAGATCAGATCAGTGTCTGCCCCCTCCACCCTCCCCTCCACCACCTCGCTGGTGTCTGACCAGCTTCCTCTTCGTGGCAAAGGTGGGTGATGATGCCGGGAGGAGGAGGAGGAGGAAGGGGGAGGGACCTCCCCCCCACCCCCTTTTTATTTTTACTCTTCTATCGTAACGGTTGAGTCAGTCAGTTTTAAGAGGCCGTGGGCTCAGTTTGAGGCGCTGCTGTTGGAGGAGCTGGACGTAGACGCCACCGCCATCCCCAACGTCCCCGACGACGCCACCGACTTACGGATGTGCGGCATGAGGAACGGGTCGCTGGCCAGCTGGTGCACGTCGAAGCGGTCCTCCTTACGGTAGACTAGACAGCGCCTTATAAAGGCCTGAGGACAGAAGAAACAACGAGACGTGAGGAACAATTTGTTGCTGGAAAAAGATTCTGAATTTCTTCGGCGATGGACGAGGAGGAGGAGGTTAAGATTTAAGGAGTAAACTAAGTTTTTATTTATTCGTATGTGGCAGGAAATTGTAAAACAGTTTAAGTGTAATAATTAAAACATACATTTTCATCAAGGTGTACAGTGAAAATTGTTGTTGTCTGTTTATTTTACATGTATATACTTGTTTATAATGAAGCATGTATATTGTCTGAATAAGGTAAAGCTGTAAATTACAGCCTGGTCGGTTTATTTTCACAAATGACTCAGACCCTGAGTTTATTTGGGACGGGGTCTAAATGAGGTGTTTAATTTTTAAAGGTACTGAAGAAACGCAGCCAGGGGTGGACTGGTTATAGGGAGGTTTGGGAGATGTCCCGAACGTCTGGTGGTTGGATCATTTTTTTACCTCATAAAACACAGTTACGGCAGCAGCCGCAGGTTTCAGGCAGTGCGGTGACGGACTGGTAATCTAGACGCCAGTCAGTCTGGTATCGTTACCTTTTTAAAGTCTTTTATTGTCACTTATCAACGGAAACTCGTCGCTAACTCTACATTTTACCAGAGAACGAAGCTTTCAGGTCACGGTCTGGATGTGAATGAGCTAAATTCAACGACAATCTCGACCTTTATTGCCCAAATATGTTGCTGCCACCGGTTAATAAAAGAGACCGACGTCTATTCGCTGCACGGCTGTTATTTGCAGCTTCACAGTTTCCATTGATCGTTTTATCATATTGGATCAAACTTCATCCTTGTTCTTTAAAAGCATGTGAACTATGTGGCACATGGAGACTTCTGAGTTTTTTTTCCTGTTTACAATCTTTTTGTTTGTACTTTATATTTACATGTTTGAAATAAATTTTTACGACTAAAAAACAAACAAAGAACTAAATCAGTTCCTCCAGGATTTCAGGCCTTTTTTCCAGATTGTTGAGGAGTAATTTCTCTTCATTTCACAGCAGCTTTTCTATTTATATAAAATTGCCATGAAAGTTGTGTTTCGTTACAATAAAGTTGCAGGAACAAGTCAAAACTTTAAGGATGCGCAGATGTTGTGTTAAAAGCTGCACGGTCGTAAAATCCTGGAGGGTTTGATTTATTTACCTGAACATCGTTATTTACAGTTTGAAACAACAAATAAAAAGACGCTGTCTTGGAGTTAAACATCCGGTACCTTAGCTTCAGGTGTGACTACTGGTTTAGGAGGAAACTGCACTTCTGTTGCCTTCAGGATGGTGTTTTCCTGCAGGATGTCCTGCTGCGACTGGTTGTGGCCGAAAGGCTGCGGAGAGAAAAGACATTTCTCAAACATGTGACCATTTCAATTTGCTTTAGAGCTTCTTTTTTTTTTTTCTCCTTTAGTCTCGTACCTTTCGACCGTACAAACACTGGTAGAAAATGACGCCAACAGACCAAACGTCCACTTTGTTGGAGATTTTCGGAGGCTCCTTCCCGACCACAAAACACTCAGGAGGCAGATACCTGGAGGAGGAGACGGGTTTAAACAAACCTGACCTTCAGTTTCAACACCGTCTGAGAATCACAAGTTTAACATCTGTGAGTTTGTTTGTTTATTGAGCACGAGCTGCAACTTTCGACGCACATCTCGGTGTTTTAATATTTGAAGTGACGTGAGAAAAGCGATGATGCAGATCTTTAGTGGACGAGAATCATTTAGTTTATTACCGACAGTTGCAGTGAACTTTCACTGCTGCAGAAATCAACTCCCTCATGAACCGAGTCGTGACACCATTTAGCCTCGAGTGCTGCTTCAGGCAAAACCTGCACCAGCCGATCATGTGTGTGTGTGTGTGTGTGTTGTCAGACTTACTGACGACATAAAACACCATGAATCTATGAGTCAAGTGTTAAACTCTCTGCTACATGTTTGTGAGGAAATACGGACGTTTCAGAGATTCATTATCAGTTTGTTTCTTCTCTGAACGGATGTTTTAGGCTTCATCCACACGACAACATTTTCAGGTCAATCTGCAAAAGTTTCTTATCGTTTCAATTGTTCGTCTACGTGACAACGTGTTGGCTCGTGTTGTCGCGTCGACGGCAAAACACACCTTTTATAAACTAAAAATGAAATCCTGTATCAACTAGACGACAAGTGGAGACGCATAAACAGTGACTAAATAAAAACATTTGTGTTTGTTTGTACTCAGTGAAGAAGGACCACGTGTCTCGATTTGAGTGCATAAGTACGTTCACACTGACTAGTATGATAAAATACAGTGAACTGTTAATACCTTAAAACACGGAACCACACAAACAAACATGAACCAATAAGACTTTCATTATTGATTAGGACTGAAAAGAAGTTGGTGGGAGAAACTGATGATTAACGTTCTGTCCAGTGACGATTCACCATTAAAAAAGGAGAAGATGTTGAGATCAGTGAACAACCATTTGAGAACAACACTACCCTGTTGAAATATACACACTGCAGAAGCACATCGTGTACGTAGTATACTACATGGAAGTGTGGTGACCCGGACATTTCCCAAAACGATCCGTGTGTGGACGCAAAACTTTCTGAATCCGCAGACGACAAATACCACAATCACTGTCGTGTGGACGCAGCCTGAAGCCTCTGACAGACGACGGTGTTAAAACCTCTCACCAGTACGTTCCCGCCCCCTGTGACGTCAGCTCCATCCCGTCCACCGAGTTGTAGCTGTCGTCGTCCATGATCTTCGACAAACCGAAGTCTGTGATCTTGATCTCGCCGCAGGCCGTACCGTTCACCAGGAGGATGTTTCCTGAGCAGAGAGAGAGACGATTAATCCACGACAATAACTGTTTGTTTTCTGCTCTAATCAAATCAAATCAGTCTCAGTGGAATAATGAGCTGCGGTGAGAAAAGATGACATAATAATTATCAGTGAAACAAACATGCATGTCAGTTCGAGTGTTTGTGAGCTGATATCAACACTAAAGCAGCTGCAGCATCTCGTCAAACCGGATCACACACGTTGTTTGGTTAGAGACCGACCTGGTTTCAGGTCGTAGTGGATGATGGGCGGTCTGATCTCGTTGAGGTACTTGAGGGCGTTGACGATCTGCATGATGATGGAGCGTCCTTCTTTCTCCGACATGAGTTTGTGCTGCTTCAGGTAGAAGTCCAGGTCGTTGCCCTCGCAGTACTCCAGCACCGTACAGAACCTGAACAAAAACAAACACAGACGCCGGATTTAATCTGCCGAGTCTACGCGAAGCTTCGCTTTGGTTTTTAAAAAGAAATAATCAACTTACGAGTCAGTGTCGAGCGAAAAGTAATCATAGAGTTTAACTATTCGTGGGTGGTCCAGCTCTTTATGGATTCTATATTCTCTGCACGCGTGTCTGAAACAAACAACATTAACACTGTTGTTACTGAACTAAAACTAACAATAACGACAACAATAAATATAAAAAAAAAACAAACTCTCACTTGTGATAATTCTCCTTCTTCTCGTCCCTCCAGTTCTTGTTTAATTGGTGGATTTTGACAGCGACGTACCTCTGCTCTGTTAAGTCAAAGGCCTGGAAAAGAAAACTCAAAGTTGCTCAACGCTGCTTCTCATTAAACGGCTTCGTTCATCCATCATTTTTACTGAGGCGACAACAGATTCTTGGAGCGATTCGCACTCTGGCGCAAACATTTACTCTGAAACCATGATCATGATGATGATGATGATGATGATGATGATGGTGTCAGCTCGCTGTGATGTAATATCTAAATTGCATCCTCACATATTTTCCAAAGTATGTTTTTCACAGTCAGTCAGATAAATTAGTTTGTTTTCGACATCGAAATACCACGAACAACGTCAGAGCTGATTTAAATCAACACCTCTGACACTGCTCAAGCAGCAGAGACGACGATTGTGCAAAGTTACACAACTGTTGTTGGAGAAAATGAAGCTTTTCTCACCTTGTAAACTTCACTGAAACCTCCTCGACCCAGTAAATGGAGCAGCAGGTATCGGTCATTTAGCGTGGGGTGATCTTTGAATCTGAACCGGGTGAAGTACAGGAGTTAGAGACAAAGCACAAGGAAACAATAAGACTGACGGGGAAAAGATCCGTATGAGGAGAAATCGTACTGGGAATTATCTTCGTTGTGAATCCGTTTTAATTCACGAATGTGCAGGTTTCGAACTCGCTCCAACCGCTCGAGCTCCGCTTGGATCTCAGCCTCCTCCTGCAGAAGAAAACGGGACGAACGTCAACATCAGTGTGATTAACAACAAAGAAATAAACAAGATTTATAAAAAAAAAAAAAACAAATATGGGACAATACCTTCTTAAGATGACCTAGTCTGAGCTTGAAGATTTCCTCTTGCTCGTGATACTCAGCCTGTGATAACCTGTGAGAACAAGAAGAGAACAAACATAAATAAAACATAAAAACAGCTGATGATGATGAAAAGAGAAATAATCCACAGTATCGTACGCTTCGCTTTCTGTCCCGTTGGTCTTGTTTTTCCGTTTGTTTTGCTCCAGACTCGGCGGTGGAGTCTGAGCCATGGAGGGCGGTTTCCGTTTGGCGAGCAGCTTCCTCTGCCTCTCGATGTCTTCTCGCTGAGAGTTGATCCTCTCTTGTTGTCTGGAAACAGACGAAGGTTCATCAGTGCAACATGTCAATGTAATTAATTTCTCTGTAGCTGCAGCGATAGTGTTCACTCGTGTTAAGCTTGTGTGGATGAAGGAGGATAAGATACAACATAGACAGAGAAGCAGCAGTGACCAGGGATGATTGTTAACAGCATTATCTTCACCAATAACGGATGAAACATTAGAACACATTGCACATTTCTTTATAGTTTTACCAAATTCACATCTGTTCACACATACAATCGTTGTAACAACATCACTTTAAAGTCATCTGATCAGTGTCATGTGCAGCTGCTGCCTCTCTGATCTAACATGTGAATGTAAACGTCTGTGTGAAGAAGTTTCAGACAAAGAAATGAATGTTTGGACCAAGTCTCTATGTTGATCAGTTGTGATGCTGTTGAAGGTTGAATGAGGTCACTTGTATCAGGTTAAAGACGAGGTTCTTAGTAAAAATGAGACATTTCATCGATGCTAGTTTCAACCATGATGCTGCTGCAGCTGCTGAACAATGACTGACAGGTGACGAGATTGTTGGAATAAAAACCTTTTATAGAAAATGTTCCAACTGTTTTAAACCATTGGATCAGATGTGTAAGTTAGTGGAGACCAACATGTATCTGTCATCACAACACACATTAACACTCCACTTAATGTTTTATCAGTGAAGACAAACACAGTTTGATGTTTGTTGTTTCTTTAAGAGTCAAACATCTTCCTGTTGTTGATGTGGATCAGCAGCTGCTTGTTTCATTCACATGTTTATTATCACAACATGTTGTTGAAGAAACTTCTTCTAACGTCAGGATCCACCACTGACGCTGATCTTCATTCAGCATCAGTGACGACGTCTTTTTGTTCTTAATAAACCACAGGAAGATGATTTAGTGTCGACACATAAACTTATACAGATGAATATGGTAGTGAGGTAGGTTGTAACAATGACACTTGACATGAAATAATGAATTCTGTGATAAAGTTGAAGTCGTTGATATTTGTAGTCGACAGATGAGGAAACTCTGTGTCAGAAGTTAAAGGAGCTGAGGTGAAAACTGTTACAATCATCCCTGTTCTCCTCCATGTTGTTCTTTCTGGTCTTTCTTATAAATAATAAAGTAAAACCAAAAGCTTCTCACTTGATAAGATTTTGAAAGGCGTATCCGTCCGTCCACTGCTCAGTGAAAGACGCTCCGTGTCTCACGGTGGTGAAGTGACCCAGTCGAAGTCTGTCCTGCATGCTTTTGTCTCGACACGCCATCTTCTCCTGTTTGGACTGAAAGAAAAAAAAAAAAAAAAAAAAAACACGCAAACATCAAACCAGTTCTGGTTTCTGACATCTTGTTAATCAGATCAGTAGCTGATATTTACAACGAACGTACTTTTTCAATGAGCAGCTTCTTCGACATGGTCACACATTTATTTAATCGCTCCTTGTATCGCTCCAACATCCTCTGCTGCTCATCGATCTGTCTCCTCAGATCACAGTTTGCCTGAAGCACAACGAACAAACGAGTGGAAGGTGTAAACAATTAACTACATTTTAACTTGTTTATACTTGAACAGAAAGAGGGAAGTGTCAACTCATATTTGCCTTGAGCAAAAGCATAAACAGACAAAAAAAAAACAAGCAGGAATCAGGGATGAAAATGAAGTGTAATGAGATTAGTACCCTCAGTAAATCGTCTATTCGTCCTTCCTTCTTCTCCAGGTCGGAGTTCTTGTTGTTCTCCATTGCTGTTAGTTTCTCTATAGTAAGGTCAGACTACAAGGCACAACGAGCACAAAACAGGGTTCGTGTTAAAGATGCATCATTTTATAATTCGGGGACAAACGTGTCGTCCAGTTGCTGGTGTTGTCTTGACTATTTAAGCTTTAATAACGAGTCCTGTACCTGTGTTGCTTTGTGGAGCAGGTGAAGAGACACTGGCTTCATCGAACACGACGAGTGCTCTGTGTTGGAGCTGACGGAGGAAGGGCTTCCCTGCTGCACCTGAGAGACAAAAACATAAACAACCTTAAGCTTCACACTTAAATGAGAATGAAAATTATCAAATTTGGCACAAAAACATGTTTCTGGGAACTGGAAATATGACTCAAAACTGTCTCACGTCGTCACTTGAACCATAAAAACTCACATCTATTTCAAGGCTTCATGAGAAGACACGAGGCCTTGAGATAAAAATAGTAACTTTGTGCAACTATTCATCTAAAGTCTTTTGTTGTTTGAGGTCGACCGCGCTGCAGACATGTTCCTTTATGTCACTAAAACCAGTTTCTATAATATTGTGATGATGACGATGATGAAAGACTTAAAACACACGTCTTCCTATCTCTAATTGATGTTAATAACAAGTGAAGAAGAAGAGTGAATGGCAGGAAGGAGTGTTAAAAGAATAAAAATAAATGCAACAGCATGAGAGAGTGTAGAGCCAACGTGCTCACCGTGACAGGAGGGTTGGACAGGGAGTGTTGTGGGGAAGAGCGGACCACTGGTGGGATTCCCCTGGCAGGGCTGGTACCAGGACCGCTACCTCCCGCAAACTGACAGACGGAGACAGACACGACGCGACAAGAAGACAGAAAAAAAAACAGTCGGAAAAAAGTTGACAGTTTTAATGGGGGAAAAAAAGACAGAGATGACTTTGAAATAAGTGAAGTTAGACATGTAAGTATGAAGAAGTTATGCTCACAAATACTGAAGCATGAACAGAAAAGATAAAAAAAAGAGCATAGTTTCCGTTACTCACCTCAAAATAATCACTAATTTTATGACCACGTGCTCCTGCTTTTCCTGACAGAGAAAGAGAAACGACGAGTTTATAAAGAGGTTGATCTTTGTGATAAATACGATGAAAGGATCATAAAGATAATAAACTTACCTTGGCTGCTGTCGAAGTGATCTGCTTTCCGTTTCCTAACTCGCTGGTCGTTCGCCTTTTTCTCGGGCGTCTGTTTTAACCACAGATACAAGACGTGAACAAACAGCGATGGACGATATAAAAAGGAGAATCGCTCCAGGATTTCATGATGTTGCAATCACAAGTATTAACAAATTTAACTGATCCCTGCGAATCCTGCACAACCATTAAATTTTTGATCATTCATCATCGTTGTTGTTTTCAGTGAAACACTGATCCGTACGTCAGTGAACTCACACGGGAAACGCGAGATAAAAGCTGCTGCAAAAATCAGGCAAATTTGGATGCAACAAACTCAGAAAAGGCCCGAAATCCTGGAGGGACTGATAAACAAAATCCTGTTAATAGGTGATGACGACCAACCTCTAGCTCTTTGTCGCTGAGCGAGCCCACGCTACACAGACTCTGATTAGATGACTCATTTTGGTTCTGACCCGAGCCCTGTTGAAATAAGGTAAAAACGTATAAAAATACAGGACAGGAAGCAAACAAATACAGAGATAAATCAAATCTGTGAGAGGTGTGTGTGTGTGTGTCTCATCACAAAGTGTGTTATTAGAGAGAGAGAGAGTTGGAAAACAGGGTGAAATGGGCGACATATTGATGGAAGAGGTGCAGAGGTTTGGTTTAAATACCAGCTCCATTAACCTCCCACTGAATCTAGACCTGCATCGGTCTTGACGCCAGTTCCCTTGGTGACGCCTGTCACTCACATGAATCACATCAGAATTCAGGAGGCAGGCGCCGTCCAATCAGGGAGAGATACTTAGTCATTCAGAGCACACTGGAGCTCTTCCCGCTGAACCCTCCTAAAATGGCTGAACATTAGGCATGCTGCTCCTCTCTCTCTCCGTCACCTTTAGATAATGTCATCCATTTTTCTTTCCTCCTGGTCTCAGTCATTCTCTCCTTCTCTCTGCTCTGGTTGATTCAAAGATGACAGCTTCTTTTCACCCTCTTGTGTTGTTTGATCAGACTTTTTCCAAAGGGACCTGAATGTACTTTCTTAAAATTATTTATTTATTTTGCAAAGGCCCAAAAGGTGTGTGAGCCATGTGTCTTCAAAGGACAAGAATTTTCTTTTCTTTGATACCAAACTTGAGTGATGACAGAGAGAGAGCAGCGGTGACACAGACCTGTTCAAGGTCGAGAAAAAAAAAAGAAAAAAACAACTCTTAAGCCGCTGTGTGACATTGAAGAGCTTTCTGAACGGACCTGAACTCACACACTGCATCTCTTGTCATATGGCAAGACGCCTTTAAGCATCAAGAGCCGCCATTTTCTCTGCGGCAGCAGCCATGCCATGCTCTGGGCTCATACTCTGCCTATGGCTGGCACCAAGCCCACTCCTGGCGCTGACTCTCGCTCCCTAACTGTTCCAAGATCACCTTCCACAAAGACGGCTCCATCCACGTAGCAAACGAAGTGAGGAGGAGGGGTTAAGGCTTTAAAAAAAAAAAAAAAAACGCTGCCTCCACTCACACCTGGTCAACAACTATTTCATGCATTCCTTATTTGCCTTCACTCTTCATTCCTACCACCCCTCCTACTGTCCCGTCTGTGGCCCTTTTTTGGCAAGCGTCACCACTTGCATATACAGCCACTACATCATGAGCCAGTGGGGGAGAGAGAGAGAGAGATGCCATATCACACCAGCCAAAAAACACAGACACAGCTCAACCTTCTCCAGAGAGAGACAGACAAAGACAAGGAGAGGGGGGCCAAGCTTGGTCCAGGCCAAAACAACAGAATGACACTGAGACAAAGAAATAAACAAGATTCACAAAAAGAAAAAGATGAAAATCAGTGATCCCCGTGCTCCATCGCTGTCGTAACACAAACCTTAGCGACACCAACGCCGGTGAAGCGAGCCTCCAACAGCTCCTGCCGTCGGGGGTCCAGGCTATGCAGTTCCTCCATCATGGCTGCAAAAGAGAGAGAGACAAGAGCACAGATTAAATGAAGGCGTTTGTAGTTTGTAATGTCTGGTATATTCAAATGGGAGTGACAGATTCACGGTTTCAAAAGAGGCCTTGGTTGGTTGTGATGAGTCATGGCTGTTTTTAGCTGTATGGATGTGGAAAATTCCTGTTCTGGCTCATCAATAAGCCTGACAATAATGTTTTTTCCACTATCATGTGTGTTAAGTAAGAACCAGCTGACTCACCGGACGGAAATATATCCATTAACATGCATGAAACACACATAAAACCCAGATGTGTAGATATACACGTGTAAAGTCAACTCACTGGAGGAAAATTACAGCATCATCATATGATAAAGCTTTGACATTATAGGCCCCAAGTTACATGGCGCTACATGGAGTTATGAAAGGTCACAAATGGAGGCTCTGCCAAGTTAGAAAAGGCCACAATAGACAATAACTACCCGGCTTTGCTAGCTTGTGCAAAGGTTAACGTTTAAGTTACACGCCCAACAACAGGAGTGTTGCATACATCAAATGAATAATGTAACCAACCACCACTTATTGTCCATTTATGGCTATATTTTATAAAAGTCATAATTCTTCCAAAGCTGTTTTAGAAAGTATAGATTTCCTGTCTGCGCTTACATTATAATAATAAACATAAAGATTTAAGATATCATCACCAACCATCAGTGGAGGATATGCGAGGCTAGCAAATGCTAGCTAAACACGAGCTAACGAGGCTAACGTTGGCGTTGCATTCGCATTCTAGGAAGCTAACGGTTAAAGTTAGCTTGTAACATTACGTCTATTATTTGTAAAATAGCGTACGAAAATTGAAATAAATGATGATTTATGTTCCTCGAGTGCACCTGATTTATATGATAACGATTCAGATTGAAGTAAATTGTTTTACAGGCACACACAAGGTGGCTAACGTTAGTTAGCTTGCATGCTAACATGCTAACGTTAACTCGTCTGTCAAAAAGAAGCATCACCTCCGTTAGTGTTGTCAGGTGCCTCGGTTGATTAACAACACAAAAACGCTGTTATATCTTCTTCTTCTCTCTCCATTTTCTTTGCTCGACACTTAAACAAGATACTTACTGTAAATTAAAAAAAAAAATATGTCGGTCCTCTGGAGGGCCTTCTGTTGTTAACCCTAAAAGCGTCCCCGTTGTTTCCCCGGGTGCTCGGCAGACCCTCCCAGGGCTAGGCCGCATCCACAGCCTCGACCCTCGCGTGTCGACTCTTAGCCGATCGAGACACTCAGAACGCGCTGTGAAACTCAGAGTAGACGCCGGAGGAATCCTCCACGCCTCCTCTCTCCTCTCCACGGAGGCCTCGACGAATCCGGGTATCCCTAACCCGCCTTTCTGCTGCTCCTTTAGGCGGGGATCCCCATCGCATCCCTCTCCCTGAGGACCATAGCTTGCCTGTATCGGATACCTTTTTCCTTTCCACACAATGGCGACCCTCGAGAAATTGCGTTTTTTTTCCTCCACAACCAGGTAGAAATGATGCCTTTAAACCAGGCAGTAGTTGCCCCTACTGTCCCTTTCTCTTCCTCCAGTGATGAGATAAATTTCGGGTCTTGGCTTTTCAGGTCGATCAAAACAAAAGTTCAGCTCCGGTCGGTTTTTTTTTTTTTTTTTTTTTTTTTTTTTTTTTTTTTTAAGGGGGGGGGGGCTCCTTCCTCGCTGCAGGGGGCACACACACACACACTCACACACACACAGAGACACACACACACACACACACACACAAACCCTCCTAACAAGTCGTGTTTGGGAAGTTGTTTCTCTGTGACTCGTTTCAGTTGATTCCGGATCGATTCGGTTCGGTTCTCATGTTTTTGCAATGTAAACAATAATCAGTAAAATCTCATATTTTCTCGTGAGATTATTCAAGTTATTTCCACCTTCGTTTTAGTCCACGCCTGCCCCCCACTCCTCCTCCTCCTAACCCTCCTCCGCCTCCTCTTCTTCTTCTTCTCCACCTCAAAATCTCTCGTCTGGACCAATCCCTGTGTAACTTAACTACCACCCAATTTAACAGCGCCCACCCACACAAAACACCCAAATGATCACTTATCATCAAGAAAAAGTTACCATTCCCATGACGTTCACACCCACATGCTGCACCTACATGATGCCAATAACCTGCAGGATTTATGCTTCTTATCATTGCAACATTATATTAAAAACAAAAAAACAATGCAACTTTGCACAATTTTGATTTTTATTCATTTTGCATGTACAAAACGTTGATGAAGTGTCTTTTAAAAGCATGCATTTTATATAAAAACATACCAGTGCCAAACAGCATCTGGTTGAGTAGAAGTAGAAACATGTTTGGGTAACCAGCCCCTTTTCCCCAACACCCAGCAGCATCAGGAAACATCTTTAATCTTGAACCACCAGAGTTTTGCGATATTTGCACTGGATCCAAACTCGATACATCGTGAGTTGTTTCCCTCGGTTCACCTGTAGCCGCCGGTCCACCATGTTCTGTACTTTCTCAAGTCCTGCATCCGTAAAAAGCTCATGAAGTTCATCTGTGAATAGAAAAAAAAAGCAGCATATAATTATTATGACATATGCATAATTTAAGATTGAAAAATGATCAGTGTTTTTATGTTGTTTTTACCTTGAGTGAAGAAATAAACTCTTGTCCCGTCACCACGGACGTAAAAGTTTTCTGACAAACATCTCCCTACAAGAAGAAAGGATTAGCATACGTTTGAGCCATAAATAAAGAGTCTAAATCTTCTGAATCTGCACCTGTGAAGTTAAGTTTTATTCACCTTTCTTGAAGCGAAGTTGCGCCATGTCGTAGCGTCCGTAGTCTCTGAGCAGCATCACTCCTCCGGGTTTAAGGAGTCGTGCTAATCTACTGATGGACGCCTGCATCCTGAGAGAAGAAAAGTTAAAAGTTAGTTTAATAAATCACATGGTTTAAAAAGTGAAGACAGATTAAAAAGGTCCTACTTGTCTGGATGCAGCGCAGATAGAACAAAGATTAAGACGATGACGTCCAGGCTGCCGTCGGGGACGGGGTAATTAGCTTCAACGTCGCTCAAGTCGTGAACGAAGGCGAAGCAACGTTCGGGGTCGTACTCTGCATTAGTCTGATGACAAGAGGGAATTTTTAATTCATTTAGTAAAAACACCATTAAGAGTCAGACATCAACCTGATCAGCTCACCTTCACTAACTCCACAGCGGTGCTGGAGAAATCACAGCAGTAGACAAAGAGTCCAGGGTCACTGGAGAAAAAAAAAAGCAAGAGCTGTGATTAACAGATGAAAATATCTGCTTTGATCAAACGTAGTTGAAAACATGAAAATTACTCACTTATTTGTCTTTAGTATCGGAAAAACCGTGTTCCCGACGCCACAGCCGACCTGTGCAACGATTCACGTCACATTTTGAGTCCAGAAAAACGTTAAAATAATTAAACATCTGCTGTCATGGCTGCACAATTCTCAGAGTTAAAAGTCTAAAATCATTTGGTTTTACATTCTTTCCTAATTGTAACTGCTTTCTTTTCATTAAAAAAAAAAAAACTCCTCATGACATTTAAATTTCTTCTAAATTCATGTCAAACCTCCAGGATGCGATATGTTGCAGAGGAGCCAGGAAAGTTGCCATCATGATTATCATCATTAGTCTGAGACAATGCACCAGCTTCTCTTTCTTTATCGGATTCATCCTGTCGACCGTCGTCCGTCTCATCTGACGCTTCAGCAGCAGGTTCATGGTTCAAGCTGCACTGAGGAGCCAATTCTGGGAACTCTGTGAAGAGCCAGTGACGATCTTTGAAGAAGCGATTCTCGTGGATCGTGTAAAAGTCGTTCCAGTATTCGTTGGCGCGGTTGTCGTAGTCCTCTGAGAGAAAAGACAAAACAGGAAAACAGAGTGTTAAAATGATCATTTAGCACATTTTGCATTGTTTATCAATGACACAGATGCAGACAATCACTGAGAATTTCTTATTGTGTTTGTGTCCTGATCAGAAACAGATACAGTTCAGTTATATCGTGTGGTTTAAAGTTTCTGCGACAACAATCCCAACCTTGTTTCTCGGCGGGTAGTGGCTGACTGTTTTCCAAGACTTTCTTCTTTGCAGCTGCTTCCTGTTCCTCCGTCCACTCCACATTGTCCCTGTTGACAACAAAAGCTGTATTATCCAGTGTGGTGGTTGTGGATGATGTAACGTAATGAATGAATGGCACAGAAAAGTCTGGAAACAGTTAAAACACATAAACGTTACAGTTTTTTAGGTTTTATTTATGATTTAAGACTGGTGATACATCAGATCAGATGTGGAAAATATGCAAATTTATTTTAAAAAAATGTAAATTAGACTAAATTGCAAGAAATAAATACATATTTTAACTATTTAACCATATTAATTCATTAAGATACATTTCATGCTGTTAATAGAGTCAAAAAAAGTAAATTATATTTATTTAATTTAATTTTTTACACTTTTAATTAATCAAATTATTACCTAAAATGTATAAAAGAAAGATATTTGCATTGATAAACAATTGAAAAAGTGGCTTAAATTAAATAAAAATAACTTTAATATATTAAATATTAATTAAATATTTCACACTCAGTCCCACTGATGTTAAAATTTATATTATTTTATAGAAACAGATTAAAAAAACACATTAAATCTCCAATAAAAACAGAAATATAATCAGTGGGAAGTCGAAGCTAACAGATGTTAGCCGTTAAATTTCTGTCATTTCGTGGTTAGTTCACGTACCACGCGTTGTGCTGGAAAACCTGACGCGGGTCTGTGAGGAACCGGGTCCCGAACTGAGGTCTCTTCACGTCCGCGGTGGTCGAGTCGGGCAGAGTCGGTCCCGTTTCTCCGCCGCCTGCCTCCACTGCGGCCACGGCATGGGGCGCCGCCATGTTGGGTGTGACGTCACAGAGAAGGGGCGGTACTTTTGGCAGCGTTAGATTTAAGGACAACCGGAAATATTGTAATTTATACAGACACATCAAACAAAACGCTGTAAATTATACATTTTTATAATAAATTAAAGACTAAACAAGCATTTATATAGTTTCATAATATTTCAAGCCTAAATATATTTGCTCTTTATCGCTAAATATTTGCAGATACAATATTTACTTTTGATAAAAACAGATGAAACTCTTACCTGGGAACATTTTCACGTGTTATTTTCTACTTTAATTGCTACAACACATGATATATTATTTATTATTAATAAACAAAGCAGCACGTTATTTTATAACACCCGGTCTAAACGTAACTAGTCCTAATTTATATTTTTCTGATTCTCCCTGATTTACCTGAACGTCACATCTTCGTCCAAACATCAATGGATGATTAAATTAAAGAGCCTAAAACTATCTTAATCAATAAAATAAAATAATTTATCAAATTATAATCCAGCTGTGGGAAGTTAATGGTTAGTTATTAAATGGTGATTGACAATAAATGTAAATACACTTTATATCTGTAACATCTATAGGTTTGTTGTAGTGCAGAGTTTTTTACACTAGAGGGAGACTTATGCTAAGTTTATTAGTGGTGTCACTGAAATTAAGCAGCAAATATAGACTCATACTGCACTAACTTTTAAAAGAAAGTTGTATTGTTAGATTGAACAACAAACAAGGCTTCAAATTGTTTAAAATTATAAAGAAATGTTCATTTTTGTGATGATATTTTCACTCCTCAGGTAGAGATTTGGAGATATCAAATGCAGATTGGGACAGGAAGTGAAGGAAATTAAACACGTGAGCTGGATGTGGTAACAGTGATGTCCTGTTGCATG
The DNA here is from genome assembly GCA_016801845.1 of Polydactylus sextarius. NCBI lineage: Eukaryota > Metazoa > Chordata > Actinopteri > Polynemidae > Polydactylus > Polydactylus sextarius. Next base: position 19,937,433 of record CM028917.1, on the reverse strand, counting down.
AGAAGCAAAATGTGTTTATGATCTTGATATGATCAGTATCAAATTAAACATGAAAGAAGAAGTGTTGACAGGAAGCAAAACTGAAATAACATCTTTGGTTCCACAGGAAATATGTGGTAACAAACACTTATTTGACACAAATACATAAAAAATATTAAAAGGTTTAACAGATCAGGAGTAGTTTTTGAGTACCTGTACTTCACCGCCTCACTTCTCACTTCATTCCCACTACATTTCTATCTTATTCTTCTTATTATTACTGTAGTAAAGTGATGAAATTAGACGTGTCGACTTGAATTTTAAACAGGTTGAATATCAATGTTATTTTCTGATCAGAGCTGGGTCACAACACTTACAATGATGTTTAGTTACAATTCATTTAAAAACAATAAAAGTAATGATTGGTTTTCTTTATCGGCTATGTTTTGTTTCATTCTGTAACATTGTAACAATTCTTTATTCTACAGATTCTACAAACTAGTCAGAAACATCAGGTATCGAAAGTGTTGTGGCAATAATGTAACAACGTGCAACTTTCATTTGTAACATTTGATCAGTGGAATTCGAACTTTGACTTAAAGCCACATAGTGTCATTTTTCAGTTTATCTGATATATATGTATGTGTATATATATATATATATATATATATATATATAGTGTACAGCAATACAGAATACGGAAAGTGTGCAATAATTACTTACACAAAAGAAGGCAGGTGCATAAATTTGGGAACCCATGTTGTTTTATTGATTCGAATACCTTCAGCACTAATTATTGGGACACAAAATTTGTTTCGTAAGCTCATTGACCCTTGACCTACATACACAGGCGAAGCCAATCATGAGAAAGGGAATTTAAGGTGGCCAATTGCAAGTTGTTATCCTCTTTGCATATTCTCTAAAGAGTGGCGACATGGGAGCCTCAAAACAACTGTCAAATGACCTGAAAAAAAAGATTGTTCCACATCATGGTTTAGAGGAAGGATACAAAAAGCTCGCCAAGAGATTTCAGCTGTCAGTTTTCACTGTGAGGAACATAGTGAGGAAATGGAAGACCGCAGGCACAGTTCTAGTTAAGGCCTGGAGTGGCAGGCCAAGAAAAATCTTAGATAAGCAGAGGTAAAGGATGGTGAGAACAGTCAAACTCAACCCACAGACCAGCTCCAAAGACCTACAACATGATCTTGCTGCAGATGGTGTCGCCGTGCATCGTTTAACTATTCAGCGCACTTTGCCGCTTGAGGTTTGCTAAAGCACATTTGGACAAGCCAGATTCATTTTGGAATAAGGTGCTGAGGACTGATGAAACTAAAATTGAGTTATTTGGACATAACAAGGGGCGGTATGCATGGCGGTTGAAGAACACAGCCTACCAAGACAAACACTTGCTACCCACAGTAAAATTTGGTGGTGGTTCCATCAGGCTGTGGGGCTGTGTGGCCAGTGCAGGTGTGTTAATGCAGAGGAACAAGTACAATGTTGTGAAATGGCCATCTCAGTCCCCAGACATGAATATTACTGAAAATCTGTGGTGTGATTTAAAGCGGGCTGTCCATGCTCGGAAACCATCAAGCCTGACTGAACTGGAGATGTTTTGCAAAGATAAATGATCAAAAATACCTTCAACAAGAATCCAGACCCTCATTGGAACCTATAGGAACCCGTTCAGAGGCTGTTATTTCTGCAAAGGAGGATCTACTAAATATTGGTGGAATTTTTCTTTTTGGGTGCCCAAATTTATGCACCTGCCTACTTTTGTTTAAGTAATTATTACACACTTTCTGTAAATCCTCTACACTTCATTTCACTTCTCAAATATCACTGTGTTCGTCTGCTATATGATATATTTAACTGAAATTGCTGATCCGAATAACCATTGATTTATAAAGGAAAATCTTGAAAATGTTCCTGAAAAGTTCCCGGCCCCTAAATGTTACTGAGAACTTACTTGTGGCTCTCTGGGGTGTAGAGACTCTTACAGTCTCTACCCACCAGAGAGCTCTGTGACAAACGATCAATATATGTTAAATAAATAAATAAAACAACAAAAAAGTTCAGAGATCCAGGTTGGGGACTGGGGATTTGTCACACACACATGAGAAGGTGAAAAACGTGTTGTTCCTCCTGAATCTGAGGTTTAACAATCGGCCGGACTCTTTCTAGTATCCTGGCACAGATTTTCTCAGGGAGGATGAGGAGTGTGATTCCTCTGTAACTGGAACACACCTTCTGGTCCCCCTTCGTAAAGATGGGAACCACCACCCCGGTCTGCCATTCAGAGGCACCGTCCCCATTGTCCACGCAATGCTGCAGAGACGTGTCACCCAAGCCAGCCCTACACCACCCAGAGTCTTAAATTACTCAGGGTGGATCTCATCCACCTTCCACGCTGTCGTCGTGGAGTTGTTTAACTGCCTCACGCAGTGATTGCAACCGAGTGTGAAGCGGCTCGGATGAGAATCAGCACCTCTAAATCTGAGGCCATGGTGCTTGTTTGGAAAAGGGTGGAGTGCCCTCTTCAGGTTGGGGAGGAGTTGCTGCCTCAAGTGGAGGAATTCAAGTATGTCGGTTGTTCACGAGTGATGGGAGATCGGAGCAGGAGATGGACAGATGGACTGGGGCGGTGTCTGCAGTGATGCGATTGCTGCTTTAGAGACAAGGTGAGAAGCTCAGACATCCAGGAGGGACTCGGAGTAGAGCTGCTGCTCGTCCACGTCGAGGTGAGCCAATTGAGATGGCTAGGACATCTAATTAGGATGCCCCCTGGATGCCTCCCAAGGGAGGTGCTCTGGGCATGCCCATCCGGAAGGAGGCCCAGGACACACTGGAGAGACTATGTCTCAAAGCTGGCCTGGGAACACCTCAGGGTCCCCCCCGGAGGAGTTAGTGGAAGTGGCTGGAGAGAGGAGGGTCTGGGCCTCCCTCCTGAAGCTGCTGCCCCCGAGACCCGGACCCTCCGGATAAGCGGGAGATAATGAAACATATGAGTAGGTGTCACCTTCACCAAGGAACGAAATGAAAACAAGAACAAAAAAAGGGAACGAAACCATTGAGGACCCTTCAAAACAAGGTTATATGTGAGTTGCTTTTCCCAAATAGAGATGATATCTTGTTGATATTTCTTAGTTACCATAAAAGGTAATGCTAAAGAATAAGATTCAATCGGTTTCTGTTTACGACCTCATCCCTGAATGGGAGAAAATCTTACACAAGATGTCTTAAAGTAATGAAGTTGGGGTCTTTGTCCAACTGTGGTTTGACTTTTTTGAGTTTCTGGTTGTTTATGCTTTGACACTCTAACTACCATCGGCCTAAAACAACTTATCACTCTGTCGCTTGTTGATCCGAGATCTTCTTCATCCCTTGACCTCCACTGTCAACAATGTGGTGCACTTGAACAGACTGAAAAAACAGCCTCTACAGACATTTATTTCTCTTCACCATTAAAGAGTTGAAGTGCATGATACTTTGTTGCCAGAGGTCTGGAGCCGCTGTTCCCTCCGTTGTAGTTGGTACTTTGGTCACAAGTTGCACCAGCTGCTTCAGATCAAACGAGACGAACATGATAAAGAAGCAATTTGGCTCCTCTGCCCACAGCTCCAATAAAAGCAGAGGACAAAGTTAAACAATATGAAAGTGCTGTACCATCTGCTGTGTCTTGCTGGAGAGTAGGTGTGTGGGAGGTTTTTAGTCTGCAAAAAATGGCTGGAAACTAGTTGATCTGCTCAAGCTTTTTCTGTTGAGAAGTTTCCTGTAGGAAATCTCAGCTTCTGTTTCTTTTCTTTCCACTTAATCGAAACACAGTTTCACCCGAACAAAGACGGAAATGTTTCAAAGAACTGCTCTTAATGATTTTTGACGTATTTCCCCAGGAAGTCCTGACACTGTAGGGGGAAATCCCCTCTGTTGTCTGATAATTAACTACAAAGCAAATGCTCTTTATCTTTTGACAGAATTACATTTACACACAACACACTCCCAATGACACATCCATCTTTTTTTGTATATAATGTACAATCAACACAGACCAAAACCACAACCAAATATGGACTAATTCATTCTTCACTTCGGGGAGTGGTTACCTAGTGTTAACATTTAAACTGTTGTGCAAGTAAACTTGACCGAGCATGAAAGACATCATCAAGTTCAGCTCTTATGTCATGAGTATCAACACAGACGCTCTGCAGAAACATCCATCGCTGCCAAACTCTGATGTCCAGACATGTTCAAATCACATCACATGCAATCGTAAGTTCACCGGCAGCGAGTCACGTTTAGGTCGTATGTTATTTTCTGTTTGGTTTCTACACGGTCAGTTTGTGTTGCTGTAAGAAGTCCAGACTTTTAGTTTGTGTTATTAAACTCAGAGGACTGAAAGCAATCAAATCCATCTGAAAGCATTTATTTTCTTTTTTTTTTTTTTTCCTACAAGAAGAATTATTTTCCCATAGAACATTTTCAAGAGAATTAAAAAAAAAAAAAAAAGATCCTTCTTGTAAAAACATACAGAAAAAATACCTCAAAAAGCAACATTTAAAATATTTATATTATAAATATAATATTATTCCTCTAGTTTCGGAGACGTTCAGTTCAGATTTCATCTCAACCAAACTTCCTCTTTATTTGTTTTTGCAATATCCTGAAGTCGGTTTCACATTAAACCAAACATTCAACCATGTTTATTTGTTGTTTTGTACGTGCACAGTAGAGACGAACACCACAAACACCAAAAAGTTTCTATTTCTGCTTGAATAATTTAAACACTTTATTATTTATTTGGATCTGATCTAAAATGTGAATCTCAAATAACTTTATCTTCTAAAGTTTGTGAAAGTCTTGATATTTGACTTGTTGTCGTTATCCCTCAGTGTTACGAACCGTAGATAATCAACAGAAAAAATGTGCAAAAAAACAAAACAAACCAGTCGACTATGCAGTGAATTTTCAGGCCAAGTCCTGAGAGAGAATCAGAGCTGTACGATCAAAACCAAAAATACACCTCACACTGAATTATTATCATCTCCCATTCAGCAAACACGCTACTAACATGCATAACACTACATGACATGACGGCCGACACAAACAAACACCAATAATCAACGTGATATTTCAGTGTTACACAGTTCTGACAATTCACACGTATCAGTAAGAAATAGAATAACAAAGAAACTAAAGTTACATTTTAAAAACAATCATCACTGTAAACCAAGTCAGCCCAGAGGCTGAAGTTAGAAAATGTTGTAAATAAAATCTGTTAAAACTCGACAAGAACGTTTGACATCAGCTAAACAAACAAACAAAACAAAACCTCAAACCTGGTTAAAGATGCTGAAAAAAAAAAAAAACCCTGATGTGATTTATGTTAAGGTGTGAGCAGACAACAAACAAACAAATATTGCAGTGGTAGAAAAGCCCCCCCCCCCAAAAAAAAAAAAAATAAAATAAAATGAAAGTGACACCAGTGGTTGCAGATCGAAATATGAAAGTGAAACCAAAAACCAAAAACAGAGTGTGAATCTGTCTGATTTAAATTAATAATAATAAAAACAGTTTCTCTACAATATGTACAAATATCGTTGTTGACAGTAGTAACTACTTTTCAGTCACATGACGGTGAACGTCTTTCCATCCATTTCTGAGCTACATCCATCTGTCGTTGACCCCTGAGTTTTTCATCATCGTTCGGTCGTTAGTTTCCTCGATACGCCACATTTGTGAAGGTGGAAGTGGCTCCTCTGTACAGAGGATTGTTTGCCTGAGAAATAAAAACAGAGATGATTAGATGTTGATTAGTTTTGAATAGAGTTAAACCTCGTTCACACTAGTCGACTTCACCAACGATGTCGCGATCGTTGCAGCGTTCACACTTGGCGACTTGTGTTTCCATGATCAGGAGTCTCAACAACTGGTCTGAGACCTGTAGACTACAGACTAAAACGCTAAACCGGCGTGTAAACATCACCATGGCAACATGCTGGTTTTCACGGTGGAGCTGATTTGGTCTCCTGGCTGGTTTTGTGTTGCAGGTGTTCAACCCGCTCCAGTGTGTTTCTACGTCTGAGGATATTCCTCCTAGAGCTGTGAGGAAGTGTATAAAAACCAGACTTCCTCAGTCTTCAGTCTCTCCCCTGAACAGCTCAGCTCCTGATTGTGTTTGCTAGACGTCCATACTTTCCACTGAATGCTACACCTACACTGATAAGTGACGTCACATCCCATCATTCTTTCTAGATTTTGTTCTGAACAAATAAAACTTGTTGAGTCACGAAAGAAAAAGCGTTAAAACGTCAGACTTTTAAACGTGGTTGTGAGTGAATCAGTGAGACGGCAGCAGCATTTATCTCACATCCCTCCTCTGATTGGCTGTCGCTCTTTGTCAGTCTCTTCAGACTCCTCCAGTTTTCTAACATGACAGATCCAGTCCCGGTCTCAGACCAGGTCCCGACGGCCTCTGATGGAGTCGTTAGGGCTGTTCACACATTATGATCATTAACTGATGATTCACCAACCATCAGAGGACCAAGTCCACCAGACACCACCACTGGAGGTCACTGGTGGAGTCAACTGGTGTCAACTAAGGTTTAGAATTAGAGTTACGGGTGAAATTTCTTACCGTGTCCCATTTAGCTTTGGCTCTCTCCTCCTCAAACTTTGCGAACTCTCTTCGATCGTGGATCGTCACCAGCAGTTTCCAGATCAGCAAACCAACGAGGCCGAGGAGGAGAATCGCTCCGGTCACCGCCATGAGAACGACCAAGATGTCTGGACCCTGTGGGCACTCTGGGAGGAAGAGACGACACACTGCATTTAACTAGTGCCCATTGTGGTTTAGACATTTCATTGCTCAACTTCATTTGTTGCTGCATTCTATGGTTTCTGTGGTTCAGTGACACAGTTTCGATGCACAATATTCCCATGATACTGCAACTGGGTCAACACTTAAAAACACATTATTCTGTCCTTATCATGTACTGAACATATGATGCATAATGAATACACAGAGGTTCTCACTGTACCTGGCTCCTTCACCACATACAGGATGGATTTCCCACTGTCGTCTTCGTAATATTGGAAATGCACCACACAGTCGTTTGTATCTTGGTACGAACAGTTCATTGCTGATTTGTCACGAAAAGCTGAAGAAAGAGAAGAAGAAATAATGATACAGAAATGACTCCAAGATAAATAAAGATATCTTTAATTTTTTTTTACAAAAAGGAGGATTTCTTACTTAGTTCCTCAACGATATAGATTTCATCTCTGCTACAGATTAGGTTGCATTTGTCTTTGGTGTATGGTCCTCTCAAGAAGTGCTTACACTCAACACACTCCCTGCAAACAAAGCCTCAGACAGTCACCTTTACACAGCAAACACTCACCACAACAAACCACAAAGAGCAGGTTTAGATGTTGGTTTCTCTCTTTCTGGCTGCATGTGAACACATGTATTTGTTGTGTGAGAGAGTGAGCGACTTGCTCATCCAGAATAAATGATGTGAAGAATTATAACAGAAAACAAGAAAGTCCGATAATGAAAAGTCAGATATTGTAAATGATGTTTTTTTTCACTATCTGCATATTACATAAAATTTCTTTCCTGTGAAAGAAATAAACCTCATGTTGTTCCTTCTATTTCCAACTTTACAAACAGACTCAAACTTTAAGCGTTAAACTCACTTCTTGATGGTGCAGGAGTCGGGGCAGGTGGGACATTTCTCGCAGGTGGCTCCGTAGGCGCCGGGCTGAGTGCACTGACAAACGCCACAATCGCATTTACCGCGGCCGCTGCACAGTATCCCGATGCTCGACATGCACGTGTCTTTACGTGTGGTGCAGTTGCAGTTTTCTCCCTGCCAGCCGGCGTCACACTGACAGTAACCGCACAGGCATTTCCCATGATCTTAAAGAATAAATAAAAACACAAAAACAACGAGCACATTTCACTTCATAGTCAAACATGTGCATTTTCAGTCTTAATACTGGTTGTTTCAAATGTGTTTTGCAGAGATGATAATCACATGGGTGGAGTCCGAAAAACAAACTCTGAGATATAGATTACACAACAAAAAAGTGAGTCATAGTAAATGTCTGTGTGTGTTTCATTGTTTTAGCTTCATAGTGTCTCAGATTTGTTTTGCAGTTGACTGTTAAGACCCAGAGACATGTTAAAACACGTACCTGTCGACACATATGTACATTTTGCAACCTCATAATCGCAGGTTAAGTGTAACCAAAGTGTTTTTTTAGTCAATTTTAAAACAATGATCAAGACTTTCGTCATAAATTTGAGCAATTTCTGTTGTGAAATGTAAAAGATAATTGAATCAATATGTATTTTGTGCAGCTTAACTTCTCGCTGCTAAGAAAATGACTCTGCTACTTGATGTTAAGTAAATAAAATCTAATAACAAAGAAAGGAAATGGTGTCTATTGCGCTACATATTAAAGAGAAAACAGAAAAGCTAGGTCATTTACAGGACAGTGTTTCATAGATGCAGTCACTTGCTGACACAATCTGAGCCACATTTTTTCCCCTGGATAACAGAGACTGCCCAGCATCAGCACATCGGTGCTGCCTACGAAACAAAAGGCAGAACCCCTGAGACCAGCAACAGCGATCTTAGCAAGAGACCAAATAGGATTTGGCACTGGATGACTAAGCGCAAAGTGAGTGAGTCACAGCTCAGCTGGGGGAGCGACTGGTCATGAAATATCACGCAGGGTCCAAGGTTTCCTAATACCAGGGCTCAACCGGCGGTGTGAACGCCTGGAAACGCATCTTTGTCGGCTACAACTTTTCATTTATAGCCATGACGCTATCATGGTGTGTTTACTGCTGGTTAATGGTTATCTCTGTCACAGGGTTGTGTAATTTGATATTTTAGTTTGTGGCAACAACACAGCAGCTCAGACACGTAGAAAAGAAATATTTCTTGTTGAAGATAAATACAATTAATTGCAGTTAAAGTCGATGAGTAAAGTAGCCGTCTTGTTCTCATTATTTAAGTTGATTCACACACATAAAAGGAAGTTTTGAGGTTGACATCACCGTGCTCTTTCTCTCTCTCTCTATGAGACAACACTGTAATCCTCCCCATTAATCACATGCCTGAGCTTTAGAGGAGGGTAACGAGGGGGCCACGATAAACAGGCATAAACACAGAGCGGTAAAAACACAGCTGGATGAGGTGAAGGAACAGAGACGTACTGAGGAGACAGAGACAGAGCGAAAGGAGGAGGAGGAGGTCGGCAGCAGAGGAATGCAAACTTTCCTGTTCTGTGCGTCGTCGTATTTATAGGCCCTGAGGCGACGTTCGCCGTCTCCTGCTGCTGCTGCTGCATCGGTCCCACGGCCTCTGAGCAGCAGCAGACACAACCACAGGGAATAAAAAAGATATGGAGCTTTTTTTTCTCTAAGCTTCAATTGAGCTGGGGCCGAGGGACGCCGCGCTTGTTCTTGTTCCTTAAAAGTTAAAGACGACGACGTCATTCCTGTACCGAGACGCAGCGACGAGGTGTGTGGGTGGACGGGTCGAGGGACCGTCTGGACCTTAATATCCAGCTCTCAAACAAACACACTCCCATGAGAACGACTCCAGACCCCTCCTTTGTTGATACAAGCGTGTCATATTCCTGGGAAATATCAAAAATTTTGACATCACAGCGCAAACAACACCCTCCTTCCTCTCCTCAGGTCACTGTGCTCACACATAGCACATAACGTTTCCTTCCCTGTCAGGTCACTTCTTGTGACTTCATATGACTTCAGTGTTTGTTTCTGCGATCTAATACTGAATTGTTGTCCTAGACCAGACAACATAAGATGACATAATCTTTAACCGAACTCTCCAGGATTTCACAATACTATGATCACAACTATTAATGCAAATCCTGAAGGGTGTTTCTGCAATGTCTGACATCATCATCGTGGTTTCCAGTGAAACGCTGATCCATACGTTAGTTCCTTGTTTCTTTTTTGAAGACACAGGAAACGTGAGATAAAAAAAAGTCTCACATTTAATCTTCAACATCACTGCTAAGGACCTAAGAGAAACAGTCTCCAGTCAGAGTTCACCACAGAGGAGGAAAACAGTTTTATATTGTTGTGGAGCAACAAGAGGAAGTTACAACTTTGTTACAGAGAAACACAAAGGGAATGTTAGAAACACAGGGAGGACGTCAGACCAGACATGTCGCTCTGACACACTGGTTAGTGTGTTTATCAGCTGTTGAAGTTGAATTATAAAGCCTTTAACTTTAACCTACTCCTGCAGCTTTATCACAACAAAACGCCTAAAAACACCACAACTTTGATTGCAACTGTTTAGAAAAACTGCTGCAAAATAAGACAAATGAGGCTTCAACCATCTGAGAAAAAAAAACAAAAAAAAACAAAAAACAAAAAATGGATCGACTGGATAAAGTCTAGAACCGGACAGCTTATGTTATTTCCTCCAGAACATAATCTTTAATGTACATAAAGATGAAAAAGCAGTTTTCCTCTTCCTCTGCTCTTCCTCCAGCCATAATCACCCAAACCCCATAATGCTTTTACATTAAATTACCCAGTGACAAAGCCCATTAAAGTTTTATCACTGTGATTGAGTAACTGTGCACTGAGCTGTGTAGACGTATAATGGTGAGTGATAGAGGATCGTGCCGTGCCGCCGCTGTGAGTGGTACAAACACCAGTCAAACACAGGCTGTAGTAATTGGGTGTGTTCCCAGACTGGTGTGTTTAACAGTGTACACACACACACACACACACACACACACACACACATACCAAGTTTACAGGCCTGACAGAAAACAGCTCATTTATAAGCTTTAGTGTTTATGTTTAGCTATTAAATTCTGCAATTATTTACATGCCGTTTACAAGCAGGAGAAGACGGTCGTAAAAATGCTGCATTAGTCTTAAACAAAAAAAAAAAACAAAAGCAAAGGATTGTTGATTTGTCAAGATGAGAAACAGAAAACTATGTAAACTGACTGAGGTGTGTTTATAGGCTGAGAGAGACCTAAAAAACCCAAATGAAAGTATGTTCCAGAAATGTTGGAATATAGAGGAAGGAAAAGGAAGGGAAGGGCAGTTTCATCTTTCCTGTGAACACTTGCATAAAACCATTATGACATCTGTTCATGTTAATCATTCAGCAACTGTGATAAAAGCTTTTGGACTTATTAGATTATAATAAAGGAGTGTAATTGACTCACCGGAGCACAGAGCCCCTTTGAATCGCAGGCAGTTGTAGTCGTCACACTCGCAGTATTTTCCCCAAACTTGACCGAACTCGTTGGGGCGGCAGGAGCACTGTCCACACTCACAGCTGCCTCTGTCGCTGCAGATCGGACTTCCTGGTTTCTGGATGCAGTTGACGTCATCGGAGGGGCTGTAGTCCTCCACTGAGCACTGGCACTGAGACCCCAGACGCCCTGGGTGACAATCGCACACGCCGCACTCATATGTCCCGTTGCCGTTGCTGCAGAGAGCGCTGTTGTTTTCTGACGCTGCCTCGCAGTTGCAGCTACAAGCGAACTCCACCGTAACCTCAAGTGAATCTTTAAACCCTAAAGGTTTGATCTTAAAGGTTTGCGTCTTCTCTTTAGGGCAACCACGAAGCTGAGCCTCGACACTGAACGACACCTGAAGAAGAAATATCTCTGTGATAATCTGAGCATCCAGATGTTGGACGTCATCGTCATCTCAGCTGATACGTACCGTGTCTCCAACCTTGAGGCCAGAACAAGACTTGACTCCATGGATGATTTCTCCGTTCAGACAAGTAGCGTTGTAAACCAGATTCAACTCCTCTGGGACGCCGATCTGCTCCAGCTCCACTTTGGAGCGAATTTTCTGTTCGATATAAATTGTTGTTAATTTAGTTTAGTTTTTGTTAATTTAGTTGTACGAATTAAAATTAAAAGTTCACTACACAAGTTTGGTTGCTTTTTCAAGATGCATGAAATGTAGCAAAACATTTAATTCAACAGAAACACAAGAGCTGAAAGTCCCGGTTCATGACGCAGCCTTATGACAGCTTTTTAAATAGGCAGGGTTTATATACACACTGGCTCTGACTGAGTAACTAGAGTAACTGGAGAAAACTATCTCCAGAGACTGTTGGAAATCGTTGGAAATCATGTGTTTCAGATCAGCAGATTCATCAGTCTTCTCGCTCTTCACGGACACATCAGTCTGTTGTTCAGGAAAATAATGATGAATCTGCTGATGTGAAACAACCTTCATCACTAGTTGTTATAAAACCAGACGTTGGGTAAGTCTTGTAAAACAGTGTTTTTAATAAACTCTGGGTTCACTTACTAAGTTATCAGTACTTCAGTTTATGTGTAGGGACCCTATTCATGCTACTGCTGAAGTGAAGTGATATTTTGAGCTTTATTAGTGGTTAAAAAATGACAATTTAGATACGTTTGGCTGACTGCCCCATTTACTTTCATTGTTAACTATTTGGTTGTGAAAACAAAAGACGGTCAAACTGGATATTACTTCAACCAACATAAAATATCTCTTGCGGGGGAGTTTGACTCATATTCATGGTGAAATAGACTCTGGGTTCATGTTACTCTGGTCCAACACTTAAAAATCTTGCCTAATGCATCTAAAATAGCATTAATTATTTGCTCAAATTTCTTTCAAAGATTCAACTCCTCAGGGACACTGATCAGCTCCTAGCTGCACTTTGGAGCAAATTTTCTGCTCAACATTAAGTTGAAAAAATCAGCTAACTTTAGTTAGTTTAGTTTAGCTGCACAAATAAACTCAAAAGCATCAATTATTAGTCCAAACTTTACCGCATAAGCCTCTTCGATGAGCTCGATAACGTTTCCAGAGTCGTCAGACAAAGTTCCCACTGTTGAACCGGGGATGAGCTGACTGTAATTCTGTAAAGACAAAACGTCATGACAAGATGAACCTTTATGAATTTCATATCAAAGACTAAAAACACAGTGAAGTACAGTTTATTCACCTTGTAGAGTGGAACCACGTAACTTGTCACAGCAAAGATTAAATTGATGTTGTTTTCAGACATTTTCTGAGTCATGAGCCCCAACGATGGGTAGTCCTGGAAGACAACAAGAAAACTCTCAAACAACTGTTTAAAAACGAAAAACATTTAAACATTTAGCGAAGATTTAAAGAGCTGTTTTTTTACCAGGATGGTAGTTTTGTTGTAAATGTTGTCTTCATCGAGGTGACACTGTCCGTCGTTGGGTTGAACGATGCCGGCGATGCGACCGTCCAACGCGATGTGACTTTTAGCGTCGGTGGTGAAAACCAGAAGGTGCGAAGCGTCCGGACGCCAACCGATTTTATCCTAAAAAAATGAAGAACAAAAACACAAAAGTAATCTAATCTGTATGTCTGCATATACAAAGGTGTGATGAATGGTGGTTACAGTTTTTATACCTTGCACACGACAGCCTGCATGACTGCATCAAACCCACCCTCTGGTGCATCTCTATTTCTAGACACTTCCTGTTTCTTCACCTCCTCGGTGAAACGTGCAACCTGCTCCGTCAGACGTAGCACGTGTTTGAACCCGAACTGAGCCTGGCATTTCAAACTAATGCTGTAGAGAAACAAAAACCCACTTTCAGTTGTTGAAAAATTTCCTATTTCATTTCACTCAAACTTCATCGCACTTACCCTAAGCAGGGGTTCGTGACTGCCTCTGGAGGATACATGTACATGTACGGGGACGTGGTTTTGTCCACGAAGGCTCCAAACCCCATACGTAGGTTGCTGGTGGTGCGACCCATAGTCGTAGCGAGCTCGTTACCCAACGTAACGAGACGAGCCAAATCGTCGTTCATTGAATATGAAAGATCCATCAAGTAGTACAGGTCAACTGGGTAATCCTCCACCTGCTTCACGGTGATGGTGAAATTCTTGGTGTCGCCTGAGATGGAAAGAGGAGAGACCAGGGATGGTTGAAACAGCTTCACTTTGATCAGTCATGTGTGAATCTTACATGTGCATGTAAACGTCTGTGTGAAGAAGTTTTACAGACAAAGAAATGAATGTTTTGGACCAAGTCTCTATGTTGATTAGATGAAACGCTGTTGAAGGTTGAATGAGGTCACTTGTGTCAGATCAAAGATGAAGTTCTTAGTAAAAATGAGTCATTTCATTATAAGTCAGTGTAAGTTACTGCACATGCACACACTCCACTACAACACAGTTTCATGTCTGTTGTTTCCACACCACTGACACTGATCTTCATTTAGCATCAGTGATGATGTCTTTGTATTCTTAAACCACAGAAAGATGCTTTATGGTGGTGGTTGATATTTGTATTCGACAAATGAGGAAACTTTGTGTCAGAAGTTAAAGGAGCTGATTTAAAAACTGTTACAATCCTCCCTGTTCTCCTCTAACGGTGCATGAATCTGGGTTCATACCTGGTCTTAGCACCATGTGTATTTTCTGAGGTTGTATCTGAGTGATGACGGAGCCTGTAGCTTTGCTGCTGAGCGGTAAGTTTTGCTTGATGGTCATGGTGCTGGAGGGAAACTCCAGAGACGATACACTGCAGCCTTCATCCACGAGGTTCTGCCTCAGGTTGCAACGGGAAGCGCCGGATCCTTTACCAAACTCCTTTAAAAAAGAAAAAAAGAAATAAACACAACCCAAGTGAAGCTTTCAAAAGAGGTAACGAATTCAAGATAATTAAGGTGAACGTCCGTCAGCGAGAGGCAACGTTGTAGCATGTTGAGGATCAAGAAGAATGTTGTTGGGAAATGTGGAGTCTGTTGCAACTTGTAGTGAAAAGCAATAAATTAGAGAAGCAACTAGACACTTTTTATATATATATATATGTGTGTGTGTGTGTGTGTGTGTGTGTGTGTTTACCTCCTGAAAACACCATGCACAGCTGGGGTGGACAGCCAGACACTGTTTACAGGTGGTCACTCCTCTCGACGTGCAGATGTTTGAACCTAAAACAATAATCACTTGAGCAAATCAAATGTCACTTTAAATAAAACCATAAACACAAACATAAACACAACGTTTCACAAGCTTGTTGGTGTTTTTGTCAGCGAAGTTATTTGACTGTGTCAAACTTATCACTTGATGGAAGCAGAGAAATAACTGTGTGTGTTTTCTGTTTCTGATGTGGTGTATTAGGGTGTGGTTGGTGATAAAAATCATTTCAGACTGATCCTTAAACTTTACAGGTGCATGAAATAAATATACACAAGTGAAAGAGACTTTTGATTAAAAACTGATGTGAATGTAGTGACACAAATATGTCAAATTGTTTAGAAATTAATAAAAAAAAAAAGAATGAAAATCTACTTTATTTAACTAAATAAAAGTAAAAAAACCTCTCGTGTCTCAAACATGTGCTTGTGTTTGATTCTCAGATACAGTAACAGCTCATTGATTTGATTGTGGTTGAACGTTTTGTCATTTGGGAATATTTCAAAACTAGTTTCACTCCCTTAAAAGGGAGAAAAAGACGCAGCGCAATTACATCCGTTACTGAGGCTCCATTCACACTCACATCATCTGTTACAGTTTAAATAAATTAATTCAAATAAAGTAAATAAATATCTGTTCTTATAAAGTTAAACACACTCGGGTGGAGACGCCTCGTTTTCTCTCCAGGTCGATGTGAGCAGGTGAAAAGTTAAAAAAAAAAAAAAAGTAACTTTAAAGAATGAAAACTTGTTTTTAAAAAGAAGGAAACTTACCGAAAACTTTTGATCCCGATGAGAAAAGAAGAAGTAAAATGATGAGACGAAGTGAAGTCGAGTCCATGTTGGAGTTTGAGTTTAACGGAGACTGAAGTTTTTCTCTCTGGGTTTGTTCACTTCACTTCAACGTCTTTCCTCATTCTTCACTCGACTCAACGCATGTTGGGTCAGAGCTGCTGCTGCTTTAGAGACACCCCCCACCTCCTCCACCTCCTCCACCCTCCCCCACCTCCTCCACCTCCTCCACCCTCCCCCACCTCCCCACCCTACTCAGACCTCCTCAACCTCCGTCTCCAGCAGGGAAACAGCGACGTTACTGCTGCAAAACAAGCACAGACTCGTCTTTTAAGACTGAATATGAAAAAATACTCAAAATATAATAATAATGATGATAACAATAATAATAATAATGACAATGGCAACATTATTATTATTATTATTATTATTATTATTATTATTATTATTATTATTATTATTATTATTATATAATTATATATTATTGTTATTATTATCATGCTGATATTAATAATGATAATAATAATAATAATAATAATAATAATAACAACAATAATAATAATAATAACAATAATATTTAGATTATTATTGTTATATAATTATATATTATTGTTATTATTATTATGCTGATAATAAAAATAATAATAATAATTCTAAATAAATCAGTCTTATCAATTTTATTTTTTATTTTTGTAATATTTTTATTACTGTAATTTTTAATTAATTTATTTTTAATATATAATTTTATTTATTTAATAATATTTGTATTTGTTTAATAATAAATAAACACCATTTTATTACTGAAATTACATTTTTATTTATTTAAAAATATTCTAATTTAAATTAATTTTAAAATGTTTAAAATGACAAATTCTCACCGTCTGTTTCATTAATTTATATTAAAATAATATTAAAAAATCTTTTAAAGCTCAGGTGTGAAAGTGGTTCAGATAAAAAAAAAAAGTAGAATATAATAGAATTAATTGTGTTAATAATGAATCAAAAGTGATAAAATTAAAGAAACATGGAGGAGCTGTCGACTTCTCTCGTACCTGGAAGTAGATTGAAGTTTTATTTTGAAATCTGAACTCTGTGTCAACTGCAACCATGTGTATGTTGTGGTGAATATTTAACTTAAAGCTGCTGTCGTCCACGTTACAGATACAGTTCAACGATTCTCTCAATGTTTCTACACAACTATTTAAACGTTACTTATAGAAACCTGCTGCTTCTTCTTCTTCTGTTGGTTTAAAACCAAAACTGTGCAACAGTTAACAGACAATTTGGACAAAATGTTGCTGTGGTCGTCTGAATATTTCATACAAACCTCTGAAAAATGAATGAGTTACCACAAAAGCTTAAAGTCTTTAAGTTTCAGGCTGTGAGAGAAGGACCCCTAGTGGGAAAAGAGAATATATGATGAGAGATTAACAGAGATCATCATCGTTTTCTGACTTTACAAGAAGCTAATGCAGTGTTTTATGTACTGTGTGTGTGTGTGTTGTGTGTGTGTGTGTGTGTGTGTGTGTGTGTGTGTGTGTGTGTGTGTGTCCTCTTTCTCCTCATTTCAGTGAAAGATGGAAAATATGTAGAACTGTTTCAGCTCCTAACACAAGAAACAAAATAAAAAGAAAATGAGGCATCAAATGGGATTAAAGCTAAGATCGCTCCACAGAAGTAAACTTCAGGACTCATGTATTTGTGTGGGTGTGTTTGTGTGTGTGTGTGTCGGTGCTGGTGGTGTCGGGGGGGTTGTAAGAAAGCAGACAATGCTTCTTATCGCTGCACTTGTCCATTTATTAAATCTTTATCCCTTTGCCCCTACTCTTATTCTCCCGACTGGTTGCTAAGTTACTGCCGCCCGTGTCCAAGAGGAAAATGACAGAAATAGAAGAAATAAGTAGAAAAGCTATAATAGTCAACTGTTCTGCTGGCATCAAGCTCTGGTTGTGGGTGGATGGAGCAGGTAACACACTAACTGTGGACAATCAAACCAAAACCAAACACCCTCCGTCTCCTTTATCGACTCATTTGGATCTATTGATTTTAAATCCCTCGGTGGCGACAAATCCAATAACTGATTGGCATTTTGGGAGAAAATAATCCAGCGACAGATGTTCGCTCAGGTCAAATGGCAGCCAATTAAGATTAAACAGGTAGCGAGAGGATGGAGGAGGTCGTGACCCGTGTTACAGATCCACCCGAAGCCCTTTAAGTGTCTCAGATGAGTCGCAGTAAATATCAGGATGAAAGTTGTGTTTTATAAAGATGAGGTTTATAAGAAAAACTGGAAAAAAATGTGGACAATGTGTTGCAGCTTATACTTCCTCTCAGGGGACGGTAGTAGTAGTAGTAGTAGTAGTAGTAGTAGTAGAAATAAAAGAAATAAATAAATGGATACATGGATGGAGAGTCCAAGAGGGCATTTGTGTTTAGTAGCATGGAGACTTAACTATGAGAAGTTGAAGGAACAAAGGAAATAAACTGCAGCAGCAGAGACGAGACACATCAGGTCGCCTGCAGCCGCTGAGATGTGGAGAGATGTGTCTAAATGGAAATGAGGTTAATGTGCAAGAGGCTGAAATGTCTCCGCCGCTGAAATGAAACAATGAGATCTGTAACAAACACATTCACACACAAACTGGCGGCAGATCAGATCAGATCAGATGAGACGAGATGAGAGCGATGAAGTCATTACATCCTTAAAATAACTTTAATGACTGATGGTTGCTTAGTGTGGGGTTGACGTGGTGGAGGAGGGGGCATCGCTCCGCTGTGGCACCACTTGCATCCCTGCAATCTGTTTCTCTGTGTAATTAATGACTGTATTTACATCTGCGTAATTAAGAGTCCCAAAGGTGGCAAACCCCTCACGATCACAACACGGCCTCTGACGCTTTCTCTGCATCTTTGATTTATTTATTCAGATTTAATAGACCGCAAATAAAAAAAAAAAAAAAAGAGAAAAGAAAACTTAACTTCAATGTGCTTCGATAACGGCAGCATCTCGGGGGCAAATGAAAGTTTTGAGTAAAGTCTGTTCGCTCTGAGGTTAAAGGTGCACTCTGTACTCATTATAGGTTAATGTAGCAGCTTCATGGTCAGTGTGATGGTTAAATGAGTCTTTACAAGGTGAATGAAGAGTCTCTGCTGCCTCTTATAAGATCAGAGTCGACAACCTGGAGATGTCAGGTTCATTAACGTTGTGTAACGATTTGTAACAGTCTTTCGAGGTAGTTTTTGTTCGGTGTGTTCAAGGATTTATCCAATCAGAGCCAACGTGTATGTAAACTCCGCCCATGTGACAGGAAGTTCAGCTGCTGTTTCTGTTGAATTAAACGTTTTGATACGTATCTTGTATCTTGAACTCAGCTTTAATCAAAGACTGTGGGAGGAGAGAAAAAGACTAGATTTACGTAGTGTAACTTTAATTTAATTTGTGTTAATTTGCGTACTGAAGATTAGTTTTAAATTGTTTATCTAATGTTTAGACCTTGTTCTACCACATTTAGTAACTTAAAACAACTGATAGATAGATAGATAGATAGATAGATAGATAGATAGATAGATAGATAGATAGATAGATAGATAGATAGATAGATAGATAGATAGATAGATAGATAGATAGATAGATAGATAGATAGATAGATAGATAGATAGATAGATAGATATATTCACTACTATTTGTGTGGTTGTAGAGGGTTACAACATGGCGCCCTGATGTTGAGTTGACAAACTCCTGAGTCATGTCAGGTCCTGCAGCAGGAATTAAAAACAAACACACAAACAAACAAACAAAAAAGGAAAACGATGTGGGGGTAAGGAGCAAAGAGGGGGAGGAGGAGAGGGGAGGTAGAGGTGGGTGGGGTCAAACACCACCTCCTTGTTGCTAGGGATGTCTTCACTTAGTTTGTGTTGCTAGGCTGCCAATTCCCTCATGTTAAGTGGAAACGTTTCCCTCCCTCCTCCTCCTCCTCCTCCTCCTCCTCCTCCGTCCAGGCACCTCATCCCTCCCTCCCCGCCTCCTTCTCCTCCTCTAAACCAAAATAACTTCACCAACCATCTGTCACTAGGCTCACAGGTCTACTGTTGCTTAGGAACAAGTCAGACACTCACATTCATGTCTATATGCATCTTCATATGAATATACAGTATCTACATATCCACCTATAGTAACAGTAGCTACTAGTTAAGATCTGCAGCCGCGACTTGTGCAGATTTTCAATCTGAACGTGGAGACGTTCTTAGAACAATCAGCAACAGGTTCCTCAAACTTCTCTAAAGATATTTTTTAGTTTTAAACGTGATCGTCCAAGTTTTTTTTTTATTATTATTATTTCATTTTGTTGTTGTTTTGTAGTTTTGTAGTTTTGAAGCCTCAGGGAGGCAACATTGTTAGAGGTTTTAACTGGATTTGGATGTTGACAGAGAGATGAAGTGTAAGTATGAGCTACTTTCCATAATCACACTGCGATGAATAATAAAACTGCACCACGCTGATGCACACGCTGCCAATTAATCTCCACAGGGCGACAAAAATCCAAAAGCCTAATGGGATTATTTGATATCATTGTTCAACTTCTTGGTGTCTGTCTTTGACCAATATTAAATGATACATAAAAAACAAACTACCTGCAGGTTTATAGGAGGCATGTCAGCATATGGGAGCTAATCTTTGTTTGTACACATGCTTGTCAAAGCTGCTTATAATCCGAGACAAGCAGAAGCATCACAAATTGAATTTCACAGCCTTTGTTTTTAGACAAACAGCAGATTAATCTGACAGGCTCCACTGACAAGTCATGGAGAGATGCTTTTTTTTCCTTCTTATTAACCTGTCAAAGTTCATCTCCTCAGCTGTTTCCATCCATGAAAACTTAAACATAAAGAGATTTGATTGAAGTAATCTTAAATATTAAATCTAAAGTTCTCGCTTCCTGTTTTTTTTTTTTTTACATGTTTGATGTTTAATTGTGTGAAATAAAATTCAACACGATCAAAGTTATTTCTGACAAATCGCCTGCTAACACTCAAGAGGGACGACTATTTCTCCAACAAACGTTCCCAAAACTCATTGTTGTTTCACTCTGTCGATAAAGTATTGACCTCATAAAATGAAACCTCACATTATGCATGGATGGAGGAGGTGGGGGGTGGTGTAAATAGAGAGTGAATATAAAGTCATTTAGATGGGAAGAATACTCTTTTATGTTTTTGGTTTTTTTTGAGGGGAACCAATAAGGAGCCAATAATAATTTGAAAACTCCATTTTCCAGTTTCGCTTCATTCATCAAGTGGTGTATTTGCATAGAAAAATGCTTTTCCTCAGGCTGGAGAGGTGGAGGAGGGTAGTGGTGGTGGTGGTGGGTTTCATCTCCACCTGCTTGAGTGAGCTGCTGCGTCCCAGGCAGCTGCAGAAACACTTGAAAGACAAAGTGGTTATTTGAAAACAGTCCAATAAAAAACGGAGCTGTGTTGTTGAGGAGGAGGAAGGTGGTGGTGGTGGTGGTGGTGGTTGGAGGGGGTTCGGTTCATTTCAGACTCTGCCTGTGACAAAAAGGAAACAACACAGGAGGTGAAAGTGACAAAAGGAAATATTTCTGATAAATATTTTCTCTGGTTGAATCATAGTTTATTAATTCATAACACAATGTGGTTACATCCACATATAAAAGTCAAAAATAAAACATGAAACATCATTTTTTTCAGCCTCTAACGTTAAAATAATGAAGCTTTCAGGCATCAGTGATCATGAACGAGTCGAGTGCACACTTGAAAATATCAGTGTGAGCGTGAGTCATTTACCATCAAGACGTCTCATATTCTTGTACAAACAGACTCAGCAGGAAAAGCCACTTGTGCCACTTGTTGGTGGATTCTCAGGAAACATCGTGTTTCCTGTAAAAAAAGAAAAAGAAAAGAAAAAGAAAAGGAGAAGAGCTGAATAACTCAGAAAGAATGTGGAAAAGTAAAAAGTAAAGATCTCAGTTTCCTCCAGTGGCTTCAGATAAACAGACTAGATGAATTAATGTCAGATTTGGAACATTTTCTTTCTTCCTCTGTGTTATTTCCTTGTCTTTTCCTTAACATCTGATGAGAAGCGCATAATCTGAGGCCACCTGACCGCCTCCCCTGGTGATGAGCGGTGGTGGTGTGGTCCACGGGGAGCTCATCATCACTTTAAAACGCACCAGAGACTTGGCACAAAAGAAGCGCTCGCAGGCGAGCACGAGGACTGTCTCTTGTTACACCGGGGGGGAAGCACGTTTACGTTTTCTTTTGGTTTTTGTTATTTTTTGTTAATTTTTTTTTGCGCCTTTTACGCGCCATCGTCTCATTTGAGATTTGGATGATTTGAGGTTTGAAGAAACTTACTTTTCCTCGCAGCTGATGCCTGATGGATGAGGTGGACGTGGTCATTACGCGCTGGAGCTTTGTTTCCCTCTAAACTGGGACTTTAAACGCTTTTTGTTTTTGGTCACATGACGCAAAGTTTTACTTGGAGTCCAGGTTTTGCGGTGAGACTACATCCCTGCCAAGTGGAGTCGCGTGTTTTATTTGATCACAACCCGTAAGGAAACATGAACGTCTCCTTTTTCGACGTGACCCAGGGCGCACTGTTTAACGGGAGTCAGACCCTAGCGGGAACTCTGGCGACGTATTCCGGTAACAGCACCGACAACGTGGTGACCGGAGACGGCGGCGGGTCTCTGGTGCTGCTGCAGGAGGAACGCAAACTGTTCGTGATGCGCGTGGTGCAGATCGCGGTGCTGTGCGTGCTGTCGCTCACCGTCGTGTTCGGGATATTTTTTCTCGGGTGCAACCTGATGATCAAATCGGAGAGCATGATTAACTTCCTGGTGAAGGACCGGAGACCCTCCAAAGACGTGGAGACGGTCATGATCGGGCTCAGCTAGAACCGGATGAGAGGACGGTGGAGAACTGGAGCGAGGGGAGGATCCGGGATCCCGGTGCGCACTTCTCCCAACCGCAGACCAAGATCTGCATCTGCATGTCCTTCAAAGACTCTTTCTCTCTCTCTGTGCGTCCTGGTGAGGGAAGATATGCAAAAAAAAAAAAAACTTACATTTCCTTCCCCACAAAAAAAGAAAAGAAAAGAAAAGAAAAAAAAAAAACACCGCAGGGAAGTAGCGCAGCGACCGATATTTGTGCGTAAAGTCTGTGCGTAAAAGACAAGCAGTTGTTTACACGTGGGCCGATGTGTTGAATCTTTTGGAGTGAATTTAATATTTGCCAACTTGAACAAAAGTGACGAAATGTTTACAAGCTGTTACCTCATTTTTTGTGTAGTTATAGTTATTTTCTTGTTTTTATTTTTGTAAATTTGAAATGATTGTTAATGAATGTTTTTAAAAGCATGATTGTGAATTCTTATGGTTCCACGTCTGCCAGTGTGTAATCCGTGGACTTGATGGATATTCTCTCTCTCCATATATATATATATATATATATATATATATATATATATATATATATATAAAAGGTATTTTTCTTCAGTCTAGTTTGGTAAAAAAAAAAAAAAGAAATTCACATGAAAAGTTGCACGTTTTTCAATATAATATATATTAAAACGACAAACTCCGTCACAGCTTTATGGAGTCATTCTGGTCCTGCATGCTCGCTAACTGATCTGTAGAAGTGATTTTTGGACCTGGTTTTTGCACTTTTGAAATCACTGATGCTGCATGAATTATTTTGTACCAAAAAGAAAATTAAATTGCAATTGCAGCATGCAATTAAAATACTGAAATGAGTATACATCACAGTAATCTCTCTGTCATCTTTTAATTAACATTCCTTGTGTGTGTGAGTGTGTGTGTGTGTTTGCAAAAGATATTTGTGAAATGAGACTTTCTTTTCCTGCTTTATCAAATTAGATCTGATGGTTTTTTTTAATTTTTATGCAAAAGATGAAGAGAATCTATTAAAATGATTTGAAGAAGATGAAAAAAGAAACATCATCACGCTTAATGGGAAATTACTCAACAGGCTCATATCGACTTCACTCTGTTTAATCTGATCTCTGAACAGTGACCGACTGCAATTAAGACACATTCATGCTCAGTTTGACCACTTCACATCCCAGCATGCACCTGTGCAACCTCCTGAAGACTTATATGTACGAGATCCAGAGATAAAGAGAAGTTCACGTTGTTTTTCTTCTCAGCTCTTTCAGAAAGTGCGTAAAAGAGCAGCAGGATTTCACAGAAAGGCCGACATATAGAGGCCATTACTCCTTCTGAAGATCTGTCTGCAGATTGGCACACACACATCTTTTTTCTTTTTTCAAGAAAAAAAAAAAAGAGGAGAAAAAAAACTTTCTGACTAGTTCTATTTCAGACATAAAAGAAAACCCACAGAAAGTTTCATTCCAGGAGTCGGATATTAGATTTCAAGTGTATCCAGCTCAGCATTTTGGTTCATGTTCTCTTCAGATTCTCCTCTATATTTCCTCCTCCTCCTTCTCCTCCATCTCCATCTCCTCTTATGTGCCTCACTCAGAAGCAACCGATGTTCTCATTATTATTTCAGCACTTGTTAGGAGAGATGGGGTAGATGAATCCTTACAAACACAGCCATGCATTCACACGTGTGGCCATTCAGCGTGCACACATAGAGACAGTGGTGATCAACGGAGCGGCAGATTCTGACATCAACTAAAAAGTATCTCCAGAAAAACAAACAAAACAAACAAACAAACAAAAAAAAAAAAACAGCATAAATGGACGTTAACAGCCAAGTTTTACTAGAAAACAATATGATACAAAAGAGGAAATCATCCTTTTATTAAAAAAATATATTTAAAGCTATTTTGTTTTTGGAGCAGGACACCATGTGTAAATAATAACATGACTGAAATGTAAAAAACTGTATCAGATTAAATATAGAGAGATGCTCAAATGTTTAGGCTCCACTGCAGTGAATACAATCGTTTTTCTGTGCTGCAGAGAACTGATATTAAAATAATTTATTATACTTCCAAAAGCCTGTAATGTGATATAATCCTCTGAGAAAAAAAAATATATATTGTTCGGGTATTGTTACCAAGAGAGTGAATGCTTGTTGGAAACAAGGAAGCATGTTTTCTATTTTTAGACAGAACACAGTTAACGTTTCTGTTCTTAACTTGTAACGCTGAAATTTCATTTTAAAAAGATAAAGCGTAGTAAGTCTGGCGTCAGCACGAAGCTGCTCAGACGTTAAAAGCAGCTACAGTCGAGGAGAGAAGTGATTTCAAAGGTCCACTGACATGTCACGGTTTATAGATGTGGATTATTTTTCTGAACTTTTCCCTCCTCCACCTCCTCCACCTCCTCCTCTTCCTCCTTCTTGTTGCATATTTTTCTAATTAGAGCTGTGAAAGTAAGAATGTGAGAATATATGAATGGACACGTCATCTGACCAGAGCTAAGAGATGAGATAGCAACAGAAACATGGCAACAAGTTTGCAGCTTTAGAAACAGCTTGAAAGTCAAAATGATGACGATTAACATGGAAAACGTGGAGAAGCATTAGCTGCTTGAACTGAAAACATTTGTTTCAACTGAAAATCATACAAAAATAATTCTGTCCAAGAAAGATCAGACTCGTGTAAACCACAGAGAACAGACCTGCAGCTGAACCACCTGTCTTTAAATGAGGTGGACAACAGAGAATTTCCAGCCATAGATAATTAAGTTATTTCAGCTAACATGACTATTTAAAGTGATGGTCTGGAGTAACATGAACCCAGGGACTATTTTACCATGAATACAAGACAAACACCACCTCAATATATCAGCAGATTCACCATTTTCTCGCTCCCCACGGACACACCAGGCTGTTGTTCAGAAAAGTGATGAATCTGCTGATGTGGAACATCCTTCATCACCAGTTGTTATAAAACAAGACGTTGGGTAAGTCTTGTAAAACAGTGTTTTTAATAAACTCTGGGTTCACTTACTAAGTTATCAGTACTTCAGTTTATGTGTAGGGACCCTATTCATGCTACTGCTGAAGTGAAGTGATATTTTGAGCTTTATTAGTGGTTAAAAAATGACAATTTAGATACGTTTGGCTGACTGCCCCATTTACTTTCATTGTTAACTATTTGGTTGTGAAAACAAAAGACGGTCAAACTGGATATTACTTCAACCAACGTAAAATATCTCTTGAGGGGGAGTTTGACTCGTATTCATGGTGAAATAGACCCTGGGTTCAAATTACTCTGGACCATCACTTTAAGCTAACTTAGTTAATTTAACCACCTCAAATAACTTAACCACCTCAATTAACCTGTTAGCTAATTTTGGGATGTCTTAACTAACTTTGTTACCTTAGATCTTTTAGTTATTTCAGCTACAGTAGCTACTTTAGCCAATTTAGATACTTTAATATATTTTATTTAAACACCTCAGCCTCAAGGATCCAATCGTTGTAGCTTTTGCAACTTGGAATAAGAGAAGAAACGTTGGTAATGAAACAGCTTCATCGTGCACATAATGATTCATTTGGTCTATGCATCCAGCGGTTGAAGGATGTGGCCTCTAAATTGCCGGTAGATGTTGTGGACATGTTAGTTTGTCTAAATATGTGACAGAGTGACGACATCAGTCCAGGATATAAACCTGTCCTCACCTACAGTCAACTAGGATTAGCTTCATCTCTTCACAACACTTCCAGGATAAGCATTGCATGTAAATCTGAAACGGACAAGGTGTAAAAATGTTAACATCACATCTTATAATCTTTTTTTATAGATTCGGTTCATGTGCAGCTATTTTATGCATGAAGTGTGTTCGTGACAGAAAAGGCTGCTGAAGTAAAAAAAAAAAAAAAAAAAAAACCTGAACTAAAAACATCACAAAGCTAATATTAGCATTGGCAAAGAACGTCGCTAATAAGTCCTTGTCCTTTATGAGGAGATTAAATTAGTCGTCTGCGGCTCATCACATTTCTCTTCACTTGGCTGAATGTCAGTAAATTAGTCATTGTCTTCACTTAAAGTTTTAATTTTTATCACTTCTGAGCAATTGTTAGTTACCAGTACGTTTAAGAGCAGCAAGTACATATGTACGATCTGTATGCAACTAATTAATCTGCAGAGTCCAACAACAGAGGCTGAGATTTACTTAATTATATCAAGTGTGTGAGTGAAGATGTTAATGGGCTAATGTTGTGAGGAAGCAACACGTTAACATGTTAACCCCTCACCCTAATCAACGTGTGTGTGTGTGTGATAGTCACGTGCAGGTTTATTGTGTTTCAGTTCTGCTGTACGTTTGCTTGTCAAGAAGCGTCACCGCTGACCTTTTACAACACAGACAGAAAATAATGAAGCGATTGCCGGTCACAAAATAAAATCATGACAGAAATAATGGTGATTAAAACAGCAGCGGCACTCAGTAACTATGACAGCTCGGCTTCATGAGTCAAAAGTATCTCATACGTCACGGTGAAAGGGCTTTTTTTCTTTTTCTGCTACAAAGTTTGACACTATACAGATTTGCCACCACAGAGCGTTTGTAATCTGCCTCTGTATTTTTTGATAAGAAGATAAGATACACAAAAGATCTGTTTTCTATGCTGCCACAGGTCCCGCGAGGATGAAGTGGCCTTTTCTCAGTCCCATTCAGGCAGCTCCTTATGGGATGTGATGTATTCAAAGGAGGGAACAATAACGATGCGTGATAAAGCCGAGGAAGGAGAACGGAGGCTCATATCTCACACCGGTGAGTGGTTGTAAACACTCTTTTCTCTTTCACACACACGGACAGAAACACTGTATTCTGCTTTTACTTCTAATGAAGATCAAACATCAACATATGAAGAGTTTGTACAGTCCAAAGACATGCAGATGACTCATTTTATCCTAAATAGTCAACACAATTAACAGTTAATAGGTTTATATTATAATCTGGATAAACTATTAACAAGTGTTTCAAATTATTCTGCAAAACACTCAATAGAATTAAAAAAGGAAACACATATTTTTGTTACATTAGATGATCGTTTTTCTAAAGGTAAATGTTTTTTGAATTGAAGTTACATATTAACACATTAATACCCTCATTTAATCCCAAAAGGGACTTGGCTACTTCTAGTAAAACATGGTGTTAATAAGAGAATAAAACCATTTCAAAATTAGTTGTCATGTATTGTTTGTTTCTCCTTGTAGCTCTGTGGTTTAAGGGATTGAAATATAAGTTTATGTATAATTACAATCATCTGGGGGATCCTGCATCCCTGAGGCGCCCACAGCTTCAAATATCTGTTTGTTATTCATCAGTCGCTCTTTTTAAAGTGATGGTCCAGAGCAACATGAACCCAGAGTCTGTTTCACCATAAAAACAAGTCAAACTCCCCCTCAAGAGATATTTTACGTTGGTTGAAGTAATATCCAGTTTGACCGTCTTTTGTTTTCACAACCAAATAGTTAACAATGAAAGTAAATGGGGCAGTCAGCCAAACGTATCTAAATTGTCATTTTTTAACCACTAATAAAGCTCAAAATATCACTTCACTTCAGCAGTAGCATGAATAGGGTCCCTACACATAAACTGAAGTACTGATAACTTAGTAAGTGAACCCAGAGTTTATTAAAAACACTGTTTTACAAGACTTACCCAACGTCTGGTTTTATAACAACTGGTGATGAAGGTTGTTCCACATCAGCAGATTCATCATTTCCCTGAACAACAGGCCAACGTGTCTGTGAAGAGCAAGGGAAATGGTGAATCTGCTGATGTGGAACAAGCCTCATGTTGTTCCAGATCAGCAGATTCTACAATTTAGATACGTTTGGCTGACTGCCCCATTTACTTTCATTGTTAACTATTTGGTTGTGAAAACAAAAGACGGTCAAACTGGATATTAATTCAGCAAACGTTGAATATCTCTTGAGGGGAAGTTTGACTCCTATTTGTGGTGAAATAGACTCTGGTTCATGTTACTCCAGATCATCACTTTAAACTGATTCTATAAATCGATACCGTTGGAGTCGTTGATCTTCTCGGAAGCTCAACATTTTCTCTCCACATCGTTTCTCCGTCTAAATCGTGCCACATCCGATTTCAGCGGGGGGTTAGAAGAAATGAAGTCATGACAACATTCATGAAAAGTCATGAAATTTTAAATAAATCTATTATGTGCAGTCAAATGAACAAACAACAAACAAACAAAATTACCTCATTCTTTCCATTACCCACAATGCTATTGTTGCAGACTCACTCAGATACATACACACATTTAACTCAATTAACGCATTTCTAACCATCCACAAAATGATACACCTACATCATTTCACACTCACAAATGTGTTTCTGTGCTGCACATATTCCCAGCGTGAACGAGAGCATCATTTGCCAGTGAGACTGCTGCTGATTTCATAATAATACGATGATGGTGCTGTCAGCTCAGCTCCAACCCCTGAGGCGCTCTGGTTTTTTTTTTTTTGAGTGGGGGGGTGGGGGTGATGTGATGTGACACTGTGCTGTTTTTTTCCCTGTTTTATTTCACCTGCCCAGTCCTGAACTTCTTCCTGTCACTATGTCAGTATGTCAGTATGTGCTCCTGCTGGAAATTTCTTTCCTCACTTTCTTTAACACAAATTCATGTTTTCAAGTCATAATAGATTAAAATCAGAACAACAGGAAGTCAATAATACCTCGATGTTTGGTTTAAAAATAAAGTAAAGTGGTAATTTGGCTCCAGGACATAAAATGAGAAAAAGAACTGGCAAGTGGAAATAGGGAGAGAGAAAAAAACAAAACCTTTAAAGTTGAAATAAATAAATTAACCCTCCTCCTTCTGATCCACTTCTTGAGAAAAACACTGAAGCTTATTTCATTTAATTTCCTTGAAAAGCGCAATATTAATAATAAGTGTAATCTCAATGAGGTGGCGGTTTTACAGTTTCAAAAAGGCCTCGGTCCATTTTCATTACATGAGTCATTATGAATATTACGCAAATTAATATTTTAGTATTCACAGGTTTGGTTGTTTTGTGTAAAGAGCTTAGTCACTTTCAGAAAGAAACAGATGTCTGTGATGAACTGAAACAAACAGAGGACGACGACGGTGGTGTGATCTTTAACAGCACAGGTGGCGCCGCGGTTTGAATCTGCACTTTTATAAACAATGAGAGAAACAATACATCAGTCTGTTATATTCCCTCCAAAGTGTCCGATCTTTCATTGAGGAAATCATAAACTATTCTAAATAAAATCATCTATCGAGGCTTCACTTCAAACCCGAAAGCAAAGTTTTAGGTGGGAGCAGTAATAA
This sequence comes from Polydactylus sextarius, assembly GCA_016801845.1. Taxonomy (NCBI): domain Eukaryota; kingdom Metazoa; phylum Chordata; class Actinopteri; family Polynemidae; genus Polydactylus; species Polydactylus sextarius. The sequence goes on along the minus strand of CM028917.1, from coordinate 19,907,406 downwards.
TAATAATAGTGATAATAACGCCGAGGCTGATCGTCTGCACAGGCCTTCGGCGGTGAGGTGAAATCTAATTCCCGTGAGGGATGGCGAGTCACACGATGCACAGAGTCATCTCTCATCTCACGGTGTCGAGGTCAGTTCAGCATCTGGAAACAGCTCAGAGATGAAGGGAACATGACACTGTGGCTGCAACCAACAGATAAAAACTTAAATATCTGCACATTAAAGTGTAAAAAACACTGGGTGATGCAGAATAAATAACAAAAGACAGTAACATCTATTTATTTGTAAAGAAATGACAGATTCACTTTAAACAGTCTCTGAATGACGTCATCAAATAACATCAAATCATTAGCTAATATGGCTACATTTCCATCAGCGAAAACCTAAAAACCAAAGAAACAAACAGAAAAACCTTCAAACATTTCTTCCTCCATTAACTAACTTGGCTGCATTATACAAAATTAGCTAATTTGACTGCGTTAAGTAAGTTGACTATGTTAGCAAACATTAGCTAACTTGGCTACATTAGCAAACCTTGCATAATTGGCTATTAGGCTACATAAGCTATTGACCATGTTATCACCATGTTATCAAACTTGCCGACATTAGCTAACTTGGCTACATTAGCAAACTTGGCTACATTAGCAAACCTGGCTACATTAGCAATCTTGGCTACATTAGCTAACTTGGCTAAACTAATTTGACTCCCAGACTTTTGACCACTTTTCTCCATTAGCGCTAACGTTAGCCTCCTCCACTGCCTCCACCATGTTTAAACACTTCCTCTTCTTGTTCCTGAGATTGGTCATGTGACCTAGACAAGACTTCTCATTGGTTGCCTTCTTGTTGCACTTGTCTTCTTGTTTTACGTTGACACTGCACCTCTGTGTAGAATAACATAGACACAACTAATCCATTATTAAAACAGTTGGACACTAATTTAATAATTGATTTTAATTATTTGTTGCGGCTCCAACGTGGCTCAGTTTGTGTCTGATTAAGTCGACGTTTTAGAGAGAAGAAGCTCAGAGACACTGACACCATCTTGGCTGCTTCAGATGGAGACGATCACTGTGGGACTAATCAAACACACAACAAACAAAGAAAGGAACAGAAGAGTAGAAAGCTCTTTCTGTCGAAGGCCAGTGGCAAGTTTTTCTCTAACGGCTTCATCCTCTCAAGGAGGAGATGCTTCATCTTTCACCTCATTGATTTCTACTGAAAATCGCTCGTATTGACAATGAACTGTTAGACTTTTTCTTCCCCGTTGCCTACGACGACGACGGCGCAGCCTCCCTCAACCACTTACATTTAAATGGCAAATGTGAGATAATTGGCATCTCTGGCTAACCGGTTTATTATGTATTAATAAACTCAGAGTGTGCAGAGACGTGTTAATTGGCTGGAGATGGTGGTAGGCACCATACAAAGCTTGCCCACAGCCGGGGGAGGTGGTGGCGGCAGCGATGGTGGTGGGGGTCTGTCAGTCAGCTCTTCTCCTTAGGGAGAAGACGAAGAAAGAAGAAGAAGAAGAAGAAGAAAGTCTTATCTCACATTGTTTCTTTCTACTTCTCACCAGAGAGTGAGTTTCCGTCTTCTTCTCTCTCCTATATTTTGACTTCGTCACGTCGCGTTTTCACCAGATATCATCTCTTCTTTTCCCCCTCGTGAAGCCTCTAAACCCTGTGGCCCCCGACGTGAAAGCACCGAGCTTTTACAAATCTTACAAACAAAAGGAAGAAAAAGAAAAACTTAAAATATCAGTTTGTATGAATGAATTTCTGTGCAGGTTTATCAGCGAGAGGACGAAGGAAGGAAGACGACATTAAACCTTTAAAAAAAAATTTATCAGACATTTTCTAAATAAACACAAGCATGAACACACACACTATCCACGTGTGTGTGTGACTGTGAACACACACACTGCTACCACCACCACATTAGGGGGCTTGCAGGGAGGTGTTGCCATAGGAACTGGGGAAAAGGTAATGGCCATGTTCTTGAGCTGATGCCGTCGGGGGGTGAGGGGTTAGAAAGAAAGAGGGGCGTTGAGGGAAAGTGAGTCAGACTTATGAACTAATGATGAAGATATTCAACTTCAAATCTGACATTTTAGTTTATTAGTGTCTCAAGCCAACGAAGAGAACGACACAAATACTGTAAGTTCTTCTCCTACGATGATGACGATGATGACAACGATGCTGCTTTTAGCCTCGATGCTTCACTCATCACTGCAGAGGTATGAATATATAATCCCTAATGCAATGAACTGACCCTTAAACCAACAATGATGACCACTCCTGGGTGTGTTGGGGGGGATGAGTGTGATTAAATATTACTGAGAAGTGCAAATAATTTAATCACATCTCAGCAGCAGCTGAGTGCCTATAGAGAGCTATTTCAGCCATGCAGATGGTTTTCTACTTTCTGAAATGTTTTTAATAAAAACCTGAAGATGCTGACGCTGAGTTGGTGACGTGACCTTTTGTGACCTCAACAGTTGTTGGGAAAATGAAGATAAAAATCAACATCATGATCCAGTATTTATGAGGATGATCCACGTCCCGAATAACAGTCGGTGCCGCTACAGATCTGCACGTCTAGACCGCTGACGTGGTGTGAACCACAACCAGGTGGTGGCGCTACAACCTGGGAACGACCAGGTGGAGTCAAGGTCACCGAGGCTAGCTTGTTGACCAAGATAAGAGGTTGAAAATTACGATTGGACTCAATTAGCTTGCGTTTTTTGGTTTTCCATCAAGGGTTGCACCTGGTACCAGCTACTGTTTTAGTTCCTACTCTGTGGAGGAACCAATGGAGCTGAGTCGATACTAAAACGTGACGTGAACAGACGCCAGCCACTGATTGGTCAGAGGGAGTGTCTTCACAAGCTGCCACCAGACGCCAGCTGAGTTGAGAGAGTCAACAAAATAATCAAGCTCCATTTTTAAACAGGACAAGAGTGATAGCCATCGTCGTAGCTACCTGGTCGTAAGCTAACCCAGCAACAAGTACAGCATCTCCTCCATGTCCATTAATGTTCACTGATGTTTTAGTGTCGTGACGTTGCAGCAGTTTGACTCCACTCACCACATTCACGTGGAGGAGGAACCAAACTGTGATGGAAAACAACGTGTCTGCTACCAGACTGAGTAGAGTCCAGGATTAGAAAAAGTAGATTTTCATAGCCTCATAAAACCATTTGTATCAATTCACCACTGACTGTATATATTTGCATTTATGTATGTATGTTTGTGTAAGTTTATATATTAATAAAGTTATTGTCATCTTTGTTCTGCACATTCTCTTTTGTCCTTTGTCATTTTTGTGTTTTTTGCTGCGGTGAAGAAATAATTAACAGGATCAATAAAAATCTTCATTTTGTTAAATTTTGTTATATATATATATATATATATATATATATATATATATATATAATAAAATGAATCCATATATTTATTATCTATGGAGCTCGGGAGAAGTCACGGAGAGGAAGAAATTATATCAGACAAATATTAAAACTTAAACTATTCACACATTTTTTATTAAATCAAATTAGATTAAAATCAATTCAGCAGACAATAAAGTTAGTGTCCCTGTATTATTATTATTATCATTATTATGTTAAAAATGCACAGAAACAGTCCGAGTTGAACAGAATTAGCATTAACAAGCACTAACACTGAGTTTATGTAAAGTAATGTGGGGAAATTATTATGAAACAATGAATCTTATTTCCCAGAATTAATTTAGTAGATGTATCAGTTTCATCATTTTAAGTCTCACAGTTTAAGTTTAGGATTATCATGAATGTGAGAACGAATATTTTAATAAATTGAGCAAATGTTTTATTAAAGCAATTAATAAAAAATGTGCCTCTATATTCTTCCTGCTCCATGAGACTCTGGCTCCAGGCTCTGTAGACACTGGATAGATGGGTTCATTTTATTAGGAACAACATATTAAGGACCAACCCCATTTCTCTTTTTTGCCCCAACTTTCATCCCTTGAGACAAAGGCTGCGTCCGAATCCTCAGTTGTCACTGCTACGACTGAGAGCCGACTACTCCACCGTTACAGTAGCAGCTTCTACAAAAACCAGCCAGTAACAGGCATAATTCAGATGAACTACAACGCCGCCATCTTGCCTGTTTTGTGACCCGGATGTTTACATCAACGTCATGATTTTGCAGCTTGAAGCAAATGGTTAGCGACCACAGCTAGTTAGCATCGCAGTCACAGCAGTGACTTGAACGACTACGGACACGTTTTATTTACTGAACAATCTGTATTTGTGTTTTAATGCAGTTGCTTTTTAAAGGTTTGTATAGAAACGGTTGGAAAAGGAAGTTCTACATCACTGGACATCTGACCCTTTCTGCTGCTCCTCTGTTATCACTAAACTAACTTTGAATAAAATTAGAAATTATGGCCACTGTCTCCATTTCATTCAAACAAACACACAGATGTGTGCGATCACTGTTTACTATAAGTAATTAATTAATCCCAGTAAGTATCAGATGTCACTTTTAGCAGGCAAAGTTTCTTCTTCTATGGTTTATAACCTCCCGGTGACTTCTGGGATAGTGAAGTGTACATCGCTTCCATACTGCAAAATCCTAGTGGAAGTAGTAAACCATCCAGGACCTTTCACCTTCTACTAAGATACTGAGAAATTCAGACGTACTAGATCGACGCTTACTCACTTTTGCCTCCTACATAGTAGACTAGTGGACTGGTAGACTGGTAGACTGGTAGACTGGTAGACTAGTAGACTAGTAGACTAGTAGACTAGTAGACTAGTAGACTAGTAGGGGTGTTCGGATGCGGTTCCTCTACTTCACCGTTACACGTCATCAGAAGTCATCGCTAGTTGCTACGTAAGATGATGTGACAAGTCTCCATGACGACCGAATGACAACAAACAAACAAAGATGGCGTCTACAAACTCGTTTATGACCATTAAGTTGGATCAAAATGTTTGTTCACATTAATCTCACGTCTTTGTTATCGACAACTAGTGATTTCTAGCTGAAGCTAATGCTAACGAATGTTATTGATTAGCGGTTAGCTTAATAAGTTAAATGTATTGATTAGTTTATTAATTGTATCTCTAACTTTTCTGACAACTGCATCCTCGTCCTGGTGCATGATGGGAACTTTGTCTTAAGTGCGGTGACACCTTCACTCTTCATCCATCTTCAACGTGAACGTGTAAAAGAGAGAGGAAGCGGTGTAGAAACACAGGTCTGGTCTTTTTGCTCCGTTCTGGTCTAGTAAAGTTCATTTACATCATCATGTTGCAATTAAGTTGTTGCAATTAGAAAACAGTAAACACTGATCATTAAAACTAAACATTTGAAGAAATAAAATCTGTTCTAAAATCTATCATCTAAGACGACATTTATAATAAAACCCTCGAATGTCTGTTGATGAGGTCACGAATCTAATGAATATAAACTATCTGGTTTTCAAGATTAAATAACAAACATACATTTGTCAGAAGCAAAAGAAAAATGTTATCATCATCATCTTAAAATCAAACAGCAGTTGAAACTATTGACATGAGCTGTGCTGCTGTTTTTTATTTTTCCAGTTTTGGACATTTTTGTTAACGTTTGTAAAACTGAGCTGAACACACACACAAAAAAAACAAAACTGCAGAATCAGGACAAGACAAGACTGAGGCGAGAGGAACTGATAAAATAAAACAGAAAAACTAAAAACACACCAGGAGCATGACGTACGAACTGGAAGACACAGAAACAACTGTGAACTATTACAAACTTATTGACAAACCAAGATATACGTATACATAACAAGACACAAGACACTAGAGTAAAATACAGGAAGTGACACCAGCGATGAGAGAAAAAAACATTTCAAAATAAAAACAGTGACACAAAATAATAAAACAAACCAAAGCAGACACGTTTTACTGCTCTTCTGTTCAAAAACACACATAAAGAGTTTTTATCTGAGTTAATGTTGATTTTCTGTCAATTTAAATCAACAATCAACATAATATTTCTACACTATATGTACACGATATGTTTGATATGAAGATTAAGTCAAGCTCCTGACAAGATGCATGAAAAACAAAGACAAAATAACATTTCCACACTAACGAATTGTCAAATGAATAAACTATACTGACTCTGTTCAACTTAGTTCACATATACAACCAATATATCTGCACTTCTAGTTGTTAAACTAAAGAATCTAATGTGATTTCACATCTAAACATCTAAAAAAAAAAAGGCAATAAAATGACAGAAAATGTTCAACAACTTACATCTGTCTCCTCTTTGTTCCTTCAGGTGTTTGTTTGGGAGGAAAAAGGCTTCACAGGCCGAGAGGAGGCGGAGTTATATCACTTCCTGGGTGTGGCCGAACACAAACAAAATAATTAAAGTGACGTGAAATTCACTGTTTCATCGTCCTGTTTCACATTAAACAACGATTCAGTTTTGATTGTTTCTTTAAAATCTTCAGATGAGTCTGATTTATTTATGTCGTGTTGATGTTTGTTCACTACTTTTCTGTTAGTTTCTATTTAAAAACCAGTCGAGTTGATGTGACGTGCGTGGGCAGAGCTGGACAACATGAGGATCAGCTCCAGGCCACTTTGCCAATTAAAAATAGTTTATTAGTTTCTTCATCCTCTTTAAGAGTTGGTCATCACCTGCTGCTGCTGCTGCTGCTGAGGTGTTCATACCCTCTCTTCATCCTCCTCATCTTCCTCCTCCTCCTCTTTTTTTTTTTTCACTGCTTGATGCTTCCCTTTGTGTCACTTTGCCCACACGACGACAGGGGGGCTTTTAAAAATAGAGACGATCCACCCAGATTACAGCGTTTTAATTACAGAGCTAGAGATGCGATGGGGGTGTACAGGCCCCTTCTTTCTTTTTTTTTTTTTTTTTTTTCCGCTGACAAGCACTGATGGGGGAGGAAGGGTGAGGGAGAGAGAGTTGGAAAGCAGAGAGAATGTAAACTGTGTGCTAATTAGTGTCGTCTGCCATAGTGAAGCTTTCAGGCTGTAACCATCTATTAGACGAGGCATTGTTGGCTGTGTCGCATTGTGAGCGCTACTTGAACGTACACCTGTGGCCAGTAGGCGATTTAAGAGGAGGAGGGGGGAGGTCGGCGTCCTCCTCCTCTCTCTCTCTACATGTGTCTCTATAAGCAGAAAGAGCAGCGAGGTTATTTAGTTAAAGTCCGACTGACTCATTGATTCATTTTCAGAAATTTGAGACCGAAGCTGCGACGGTTTCGTCTCAGATCTATAATCTTCTCTAAACCACGTGGGAGACAAATTAAAACCAACATGAAGCGTCTCGGTGGAGATATCGAGCTGCTATGACAGCGTCAGCATCGACTATACGACAACACAGTCCCAGACTTCAGTTCACTTCTTAGATTACGTCTCAGTTCTGATCTTGATTGTGTCTAAATCAGCTCTTCGTGACGTTGGTGTTGAAGAGGTCGTGTGATCTGGCCTGTATTGTTTAGTATAATGGTCTTTGTCAATTTTATAAACTTTTCAAGATGATGAAAGAAAGATACTGATGTTATTGTCTACTGTTTGTATTACTGATTGTACTGGCTACTGTGAATATGCTGCAGATATTATGGGAAAATAAATTTCTGTTGCAAATGACCTGTTCACAAAGTAATAAACAGGTCAGCTTAATGATGTTATTGCCTGCAAGGCTGAGGAGTCAGAGCCCTGTTGAGGTCGAATAACAAGACATGAAGGAAAAGAACGCACTGACATGGTGGGGAGTGAAAAAGAGGAGTGAGTGAAACTGCTGAATGTTTTTAGGGAAGATACATGAAAGGAAAGATGAGTGTGTACGTGACTGTTGAAGCAGGAGCAGACGTGGGAACCTGTACATCCTGGAACAAGACCCACCCAGCGACGACGCTGACTTCAATCATCAAAGATTACCTCCAACTACTACAACCAATCAGAAGAGACAACGTCTGTTGTTCTGAGTATAATATAAATATAAAAAATATAGACACAGCTAAAAATTTACAAAGGATCCTCTTTAATTTTGTCTTTTTATGTTGTTTCTTGCATTATCCTGTAGAGTTTCCCAGGAAACATGAGGTACCAATAACACAGAAGTAGGCTATGATGTTGCAGGTCACACACACAAATGGACACAACATGAATTGTTTTACAATAAAAACCCAGTGATGATAAACTGGAGAGAGAAGTGAGAAGATGCACATTTCACGTCATCACAAAGGAAAAGATTCACTGCGGTTTGGGCAATTTCCCGGTGGTTTTAATTCTTTTATGTTACGTATTTGACTGAGAAAAGAGAAGAAAAACGTGACAGTTTCACAATTTTACACACAGAATTGTGAAATTGTCGTGTTTTGCCAAGTGGACCGATGTGGTATTCTTACGTTTTGGAAACGTGACAGTTTCAAAATTTTAGACCCAAAATTGTAAAACTGCCACGTGGACCAACATGGTATTTATATGTTTTTATATGTAACAACACTATACGACAATTTACCATGACGTCACAACAATAAAAGACGAAATGAAGATGCGTGTGATGTCTATCACTTTGTTAATGTTTCTAATACAGACATAGCATTTCTCAATAACCAGGATATTCACCTTATGTATTTACAAACAAATGTCATCTGCTGTGTAGCCAGCTGGAAGACGCTAGCTAGCATTAGCACTGTCAAAACTAGATCTGACGTTAGCTAGCAGGCTAGCTACTACGTTTCGCAGAATTACTCAAAGACAACCAACCAGACATTTTCTACTTTACGATGATGGAGGTTTGGTTCCCGGTCTTGTCCCGTTAGACGTGGCTGCTCCACCACCAGGACGTCTCGCTATCTTTCGACGACGTTCAAAACTTCTGTACTAACTAATAAACTCACATTTTAAATATGAATCTTTAAAAATCACCCGTGGGGGAGACTGGGAGCAGTCAATGTGTCACTGCTGCAACCAGATGGAAAAAAAAGAAAAGATGACAGTGATGAACGTTTCCTGTTAACGTGAGAAGAAACTACGTAAAAGATATGCATTTTTTTTTTTTAACTCAAACTTAAGTTGATTAATATCAAACAGTATCTAATGTCAATGAATGAGTCACTTACACCCACACTTTTATGAGATTTGACTTCATAAAAGTTAAATTATTCATAAATATTGTCGGACTTAGTAGGTTTTAAATGATTTATATGTAGTGATATGTGTTAATATTAAAGTAAATTTATGATATTTTGATGTTTATTGTGTTTATTAACGTAATTAAACGTAACAGAGATGTAAAACTGTGTATGATGCTACAACCTGTTTATTTAGTGATATAATAAACGTTAAATAGTAAACAAAGTGCTAATCTTAACACGTATGTGATGTAGTTAGGCAGCTTATAAATATATCATCATGTAACTGATCTGTCTTCACATATTCTCACATAAGTTGTGTCATTATCTCAATTTCATGCTCCATGTCAAATTAAACATGTATAAAAGGCAACACGCAGAGCGTTTAATGACTCAAACTGTGGCACAAATAAGAAAACAATGAATTAATTATGTATATTGTTGCGTAATTAATTAACCTCTTGCTGCTTTTATATAAAAAAAACAACTGATGTAATTTTATCTTTTATATGCATCATACTGTGTGTATCTCTTTGTTCTCTTTTTTAAAAAAGAAGTAATTTGATTGATCTCATTGCTTCTTTCTCTGAACAAACATCTCATTAGCGCGGTAATCAGCGCTACTTTTTAATTGCTTGTTCACTGTAGTTGTTGACTCATACGTCTGAGTAAATAAAGTCTTACCTCATTTCAGACTATAAATATCTGGGAAAACCTGCAGTGAAAGTGAAGATATTTCTTCTTCTTCTTTAATTTGACATTTAAGTTTTGATTCATTGTCATAAAAATAAAAAAATAAAAGAAACTAATTACACCCACTGGGATTCAGTGAAGCTGAGTGTTATAGTTTTATTAGTTTAAGATGAGTCTGTGCTTCAAACTACAGGTCAAATATAGTGTGTGAGTGTGTTGTGTTTTGACACCTTGGCAACCTGCTACGGCGTCTTTGCACTAAAAAGCAAACAGGTTGAATTACACTCTGAGTATCTGGTGAATAACGTTGGCTGCCGCTCTCTCTCTCTCATGGCGTGGAGACAAGATATTTATGAGTTTTATGACCCGAACGTTTTTCATGTTTCTCCTCTCTGTGTAAGTTAAATTCACTGATAAAAACACTAGAATTAAAAGGAGTGATGTTTTTAATATTGTTTGTAAATGAGATGATAATTATTTTCACATAAAGTCGAGTTTCGCTGCCTCTTGCGTATGTAGATGCTGTGTTTTATTCTCAGACTCTTGCACCTCCAGGGCAGAAAGCCTCATTACGTTTCCATCTTTCCCTCCCCAGGCTGCTCAGCAGCCCACCACTGTCCTGCAGCAGCAGCAGCAGCAGCAGCAGCAGCAGCAGCAGCAGCAGCAGCTCCCAGATGCTACAACCATGATGATGATGATGATGATGCCTCCTGGCTCTGCTCCTTCCATTAGACCCGGCGGTCACGTCAAGGAAGGTATGGCAGATATGTCACTGTGCACAAACTAAATCTCGAGATTTCACACTCATAGCTGCTCTCGCCTGTCGCTCACATCACCAGCAGCACTCAGATGTTTTATTTATGGACTACTCTACTCTGCAGCTTAGATAATTGTATATATAAAAAAGAAACTGTGTGTGTGTGGTTGAGTTTTACTTCCAGTATTATTCAGACCTGTTTTATTTCTTCTAAAATGAATCATTTGATTATGGAGAATCAAGTTTCAAGCTTCAAAGGTCAAAACGAGCCGAGTCTTCGAGCTGCTTCTATTTGTGACTCCACATGTACAGTGTGTTCTCCAGATGTCAAGATATGTTAGTGTACATATGAATTTTAGGAAACAAATACCACAGCTGCACAAGTTCAGCTTCTGTGTCAGTTTGAATACAAAGCGAATCATCTGCTACAAGTCAAACTGAACGTGATTTAAAGATGAAATAAAGACGATTTGTTACAAGTCTGACGTGTCACGGCATAAACAGTTACAGCTGATATTGCTATACGATCTTATTTAAAATGAAATCTCATTGTTTTACTGCCAAAATGTTCCTGAGCCAATAGACGCTGTAACTCCTGTGAGCTACAAAGTGGAGCCTCTATGAATCCACTTGTTTCTCCAGCAACATCCTGCAAACATTCAATTCGAATGAGGATTGGGATCCTCATTTATGAAGGAAAAGGTTGTATTTAAAGTGACGGTCCAGAGTCACATGAACCCAGCGTCTATTTCAAACTCCCCCTCAACAGATATGTTACGTTGGTTGAAGTAATATCCAGTTTGACCATCTTTTGTTTTCACAACCAAATAGTTAACAATGAAAGTAAATGGGGCAGTCAGCCAAACGTATCTAAATTGTCATTTTTTAACCACTAATAAAGCTCAAAATATCACTTCACTTCAGCAGTAGCATGAATAGGGTCCCTACACATAAACTGAAGTACTGATAACTTAGTAAGTGAACCCAGAGTTTATTAAAAACACTGTTTTACAAAAACAAAAAGTCTTTTGAAAACAAAAGACGGTCAAACTCGATATTACTTCAACTGACGTAGAATATCTCTTGAGGGAGAGTTTGACTTGTATTCATGGTGAAACAGACTCTGGTTCAGACAAATGTTCATTAGCTGCCTCATATTTCTCACTGTCACTGTAACAAACTAATCACTGTCATAATGTAACATCTGATATCTGTGTAGTTTGATCTGTAGAGTCTCTTTCGTTGGAGACTGGACACACTGTTACAACACCTGTAACATTAATCGACTGCCACACGTGTGAATTAGTTTATCTCATTTACTTTAATTTGTTGAATTCAAATTCTAGGTTTAATTATATGGAGCTGTGATCCTGAACATGTGCTGAATATTAACGACACAATCAATCACAATTTTGTGAGAAAAAAAAAAAAAAACCCAGAACAGTGTGGATACAAACATGGAAGAAGACGTGTTTCAACGTGTCACATGTTCTTGGCATGAATAGTTTAGAGTTTTGCATTAGCTGACATTGCTGTTGCATTACTTATGAAACTGATTAACTTCTTCAAGATGGTGAAATATCATAAAGTTTGTCAAGTTACTGAATGTTGCATCACTGAGCTGCTTCCCAGAGACATCACTCATGTTGCCTGGAAAGCATTTAATAATTCATCAGTTGCTTAAAACTATAGTCGACAGCAGAGCGAAGGAGTTAAACTGTTAACTGAGGTGAGTCTTTTCCAAAATAACAAAATAAATAATCAACTAGTGAGTGACAAAGAGGAGAGAGAAAATGAAGTTAATGTGGGTTAATCGCCTCGTCTCCCCAGAGAGACGAGGACAGAATAGCAGCTGATGAAACAGATAAGACAATTAGCGTCTGGATGCTGGATGATGTGAGTTTGATCTGTTAAATACACAGACCTCGTCGAGCTGATGATGATCCAAAATGCCCAAATGCACCAGGTGATCATGAACAACATGAGCGTGTCGGCGCTCAGGTCGTTCGGATACTCGGACCCGACGACTCCAGGACCTGAGGTTGGTACCAGACCAGGTTCAGGCTCATAAAAGTCAAAATTAAAAGATTAAAGTTGAGATAAGTTTTAAAAAATTCACCTTTATCCTCAAAGAAGTAAATGTGGAAGTTAATCTAATTTAATTAAGTTTGAACTTTACTCAAATCCCAGTTTTTCTTAACAGGTTCATCGATTTTACTTTCTGACCTTTTTCCTGAGACAAGATTGAACCTTGTTGTCTAAACTAAACTAAAACTAAACTGAAACTCTCAGGGTGAAAACTTTGCTGATAATCTTAGTGTTGCACTAAGAAATGAAGCTGAACTGTTTCTTTTTCTCCTGCTCTTCCTCCTTTGCTGTGTCAGACTCCCAGAGATCTGTTTCTAATTGAGGAGAATGAGGCTGAACCGAAGATATACCACCACTATTACCCGTCCGGTCCATTCCTGGCCTGTCCTTCATGGCTGCTGCCTCAGGCCACACCGCTTCACCAACACGGCGCCAATAAACCCACTTCAGCTCCGCCACACGGTGACAGGTGATCAGAGCCTCCTTCCCTCCTCCCGCCGTCCGTTACATTTCATACGACAGCTTCTCATTACTGCTGGTGCAGAGAATTAACTGTCACATTAAATAACAAGATTCAAGGAACAGGTGTAGAAACAGGTGTATGACTGGACCACAGCTCGATGCGCAAACAAGCATTTTAAATGGAAAGTAGCTAAAAACCTGCACGAAAAAGTCACAAAATCTTATTGGAAAATGCTAATTAGCATAATCGTGATACCATTACATTGTATTAGCTGGTGTTTGCCTGATGTCGGTTTCAGCTCTTTATCGTTTGCTTCTCTGCTACTCACATATACAGTAATTTATTACTGACAAATTCTAGAGTTGAACTTAGTAGCAAAGTAGCTCAGGTTTGTCAAAAACGTTGCTAAACTTGTTGCTAATTTTATAAAAATCCTGATTTTTATAACCACAATGTTGTCAAAGTGTTGAGCTTGTGGAAAAGTAGCTCAAGTTTGTCCGAAATGTTACTAAACTAAAACAAAAGTCACTGAAAAGTTAACGAGGAATACAGGAATTAATTTCGAAAGTGCAACAACCAACGAGGAAGCTCTGACCAAACAAACTGGCCAATCATGTAACTTCATCACTCAATCATTCGGCTGGTGCAGAGAATTAACTGACACATTAAATAACAAGACAGAAACAGAAGACAGAGTCAGAAACAGGTGCATGACTGGACCACGACTCGGTGTAGACATAGTTTAAAACTACAAACAAGTATTTAAATGGAAAATAGGTAAAAACCCGCATGAAAAAGTCTTTAAATGTTATCTGAAAATGACATCATTACATCGTTAAATTCAGCCATTTATCGGTTTGCTTCTCTGCTACTCACGTATGAAGTATTTTAAAACTGACAAATCACAATTAAGCTGTTCTATAAGAAACGTTTTTCTATTTCAAGAATGAAATAACGACTTAGTTGCTGCTAAAATCCTGATTATGTCATCTGACGTTTAAAAATCTGGAGCTGAACCTGCTGGAAAGTAGCTCAAGTTTGTCCAAAACTTTACTAAACTTGTTACTAATTTAGAAAATAAAAAATTAACTGAAAAGTTAAAGTTAATTTCGAAAATGCAACAATCAATAGGGAAGCTCCGCCTCCCAGCAAACGGACCAATCATGTAACTTCATCACAGGATGCAAGATTACTTAGTGTTTTTAATTATTATTATTATTTTAATAGAGGAACATTATAACAGAGTTTTAGGGACATTTATGATATTTTTAAATTATTATTTTGCTTGTCAAGAATGAAGTTGACATTTCTACGACTTCAACTACGTCTGTTAGGAAGAAGAAACCACAAACTTTTGTGCAACAGGAAACATGTTCCCACCTGCAGATGATATAAAGATACACGACAGAAAACAAAACTGACCTTAATCTCATCTACTAAAACTTTGTTGTAGTTTGAAGATTGAAATTTGAGAATATTTCCATCTAAATTTTGAGTTTCTACAAGTTTCAGGTGAGTTTCAGGTGTTTAATATGTCGTCTGACATGAAATTATGTCTTTTGTCATGTTGATTCCAGTAAATTGCAGCATTCATCCAGAATATATCAATAATAATCTGTGCGCATCAATTGTAAGTGCAGCAGAGACATTTAAGGACTCGCTGCTGAGCTTGGATGACCTGTTCTCACCAGTTTGAGGAACTGACAAAACTATTGGAGGAGAAAAGAAAAAGAAAAAGTAACAGGAAAGAACAGTTCGTCTGGAATAAAACAGACCTGAGTGAAGTGACTTTAAAATCTCTGCAGCTTCCAGATACTAACTGTGCATCTGCAACTGAATTATTAAATCCATATTTTACGTAAGAGTCTAAACTGTGTTTTTAGATTTTGAAAGACAAAAAGCATTTCACAAACTATTTTTGAATTCTCTGTGATCAGATGTGACGTTTCTCTTCCTCCTTCATCTTCGTCTCAACCTCGAAACACTGGATCTGCAGGAGTCGCTGACGTCCCTGCAGCAGGTAACGTCAACGACGTGACAGGAGGACTCTGCTTTAGGTTTACAATTATTGTGTCAATAAAGGAAGTGATTGAGTTCATGTGTGACATTTTATCTCTTTTATTTTTTGTTTTTTTTTGTAGAAAACAAGGCTGCAGCTGAGAAAGACACAGAGAAGAAGAGACTGTGAATATCATAACACACTTTGTCACATTCTTACTTATTATTAAAGAAATATATATGTTATATTAATTCTGCAACAGATAAAATATGAAACTATGTTCATCTGATCTTTTTATCAACATGTATTACCAAAACAAGCCTGTAGGGAGCAGCAACAAGATGTTAATTGAGATGGAAAAAAAGATGGACCATGAGTTGTATTGACAAGTGTTCTGATGTAGGCCAGCACATACCAACATAGCAAGAGTGTGACACTACATGAGAGCTATTTTTGTCGTAACGCCGTACGACCTTGTGTTTTAAAAACGCTGTGATGAGGACGTAGAAGGACAAGAGGAGGCGCAGCACTCACTCACTGCAGGTGATGACAAGAAAAGCAGGAGAGTAGAGATGTTTTATTGTCTTGTGCTTTTTTTTTCTCCCTATTTTTTTTTTTTTTAAATAAAACGATAAATTTGCAGCCTGATTAATGAGGTTTGCATCGACTCTGTTGCAGAAACAGAGCAAAGAGCAGGATGCAGCCGTAACAGCTGAAGCGTAGGAAAGAATTTCAATGTCAATTTAGCAGATTTGCCTGTGACAACAGATGCTTTGCATTCTTCTGCATCCGCTGAAAATAGGGTTTCTATAGGTTCATGTTGAAGGTTTGAAGGTGGGATTTGAAGAGCATGGGATTATTCTGCAGCAGCAGCAGCGTGGGAGGTTGATTTTTAAAGATAAATCTCAAATGAAACACTGGGATTAAAAGCTCAAATGTGAAGAACGTGCCGATATGTCTGTCTCTCCACTGTCTCCAGGGCGATGCCAATGTTTACTCAGCTATTAATATCAAACCACCACCAACACCACCACATGCTGCTTATCACACAGGGACAAGTGTGATGGCAAGAGGGGGTGCGGCGGGTCAGAAGAGGGTTAAAGAGACAAATATAACAAATATAATCCTGATAAAACACGAAGCTTCATTAGAGGAAAAGCAGCTGATGGGAAAAAGTCATAACTGATAAATTAAATCGTGCAAATTTGCAGATTTCTTCTTCTTCTTTCTTTTTTTTTTTTTTTTTTTTTTGGGAAAAGAGTGAACGGATGAAAGGAAGCGACGTGGCGCTGACAGCGAGGAACAGGCCGTTCTTCGTGTTGGGAACAAACACGAGGAGCTGGAACATGAAAGATAAATGAGGGATGTAAAGTGGTGACTTGGGGGTTTGTACAGAGGCTGGAGGACACCGTGACAGCATGTATGCATCCAAATTATGGGATGGCAGATCCCTGGCTATTTATATCTGCTGCTCTGGCTGGTTTTTTGTCTCCGTGTTGCCTCATGAAATATACAATTTTTCCATATTTATGTATTTATTCCAGTTTCATTGCAGAAAATATCAGTGATGACAAACAAATGATGAGTGTTATCGGTTTTTATTTGTAAAAATATTAAATATCTACAGAAAAAAAATAGTTAATTACATCATCGCACACGTTTTTAAATTCATTTACACCACAAGATATCTGCAGCTACATCTTCACATCAGTGAAAACACAGGATATGTACAGGCACAGTGTGTGTGTGTGTGTGTGTGTGTGTGTGTGTGTGTGTGTGTGTGTGTGTGCTCTTCACAGAGAGATCAGAGGCTGTCAAGAGGCTCTGGATGCTGACCAAGGCATGTTCCCTCCCTCATCTCTCTCCCTCTTCATACCTGCCTCTGTCTTTTTCCCTCTGTCACTTTCTGTGTCACGTCCTTCATCACCTGTTTCAAGTGCAATTGTTATTTACCTTACGCATGTTTTAAAACACTTAGTGCAACATTTATGTGTCTCACAGTTTCCACTGTGAGATCAACAGGTAACATGGTGAGACTCACTCTGACCCTCGGATACTTTCACATAACCACCTCTAAATCCTCTGACCAAATGTCAACGATGACAAAGTGTGACATTTACCTGCTGCTGTGTTCGCCAAGAAACACAGACAGAAGCTACGGATCTACACTTAGTTGGGTTTATGATGAATCTCACTAGAGATAATTCTATATACATCTTCCATCATCCCTCTCGTCTCTCCCTAACATCCCCAACATTTTTGTCCTTTTTTTTTTTTTTTGTTTTGTTGTGTGTGTTTGTTTTTCTTCTTCAGCCTCTCTGTGCCTCCAGTGACATGGAGCGACCCAAAACTTTTGGTGCTTTTGCAAACTCCATGAGAGTCGGTTTGACGGGAGGCAGATCTCTGGTGATGTCGTCCACGGTTCTCTTTGTGGGGCAGGATCCGTCTGGAGTCGGGAACGGCTGCAGGTCGTCCTCGGTGTGCGGGGCACCGCGACCGAGCCTGATGCCCAGCTCCGCCGGGGTGAAGATGGGCAGAGGGAGGGTGTTTCTCTTCGGCAGCAGCTGATGCTCCCTCACTCCTCTCTCTATGGTACCGACTCTGAAAACCCCAGAGGGGCAGATCTGAGTCAGAGGACGGGCCTGCCACTGTCTGGACAGGGTTTCTCTACGGGAGTCATCGTTCATGTTCATCGTCTGTCTGCAAACACCAAAGAGACAAATCCCATCAGATGACGTCAAAGTTAGAAACATCAGGAGGAAGTGATGTTTGTGTTTGGACACTCACCTTTCCTGAGGTTGAGTCTTGAGGTGGATGCTGTGCCAGTCTGCGGTGTAGCTCTCCCTCTGAGCCTTGTTCTCCTCCCGGACGCTGCAGCTCAGCTCAGCTCCAACCACCACACCGTTCTGCTTCTCCAAAGTGGTGCAGAAAGGCATCTTTATCTCAGATGTGTGAGTTTATCCAAAGGGAAACGATGATGCTTGTGGTTGTATCTCCTCTCTTGTCTCTGTGCTTTCTCTCCGAGTCTGAGCTTCAGCTTTTATAGATGTTCTGTTTCTATTTCTGATCCGTGTTGTCACTCTACAATCAGCGTGTGCTGACATCCGACACCGAGTGCACCATGTCTCATTCCCGGAGAGCTGGAAACCAATCTGAGGAGGGAGGGAGGGGGTGTGGAGGGAGGGGGTTTAAGGGGTAATTGGGCTGAAAATCCCCTGATTCTCAAATTGTAAATCTCTGTAATCACTCAGCGAAACACTTGAGCCGTGAGTCTCTGCGTATATGTATAGATACACAGGAGGAATTTTAATTAGGTTTTAGTCTTGATGCACACGAGGCATCAGGTCTACAGGTTAAATACACAACGACCCGGATTAAAACGTCTGTCTGAGATAAAAGATGAAAAACTCTCAAGAGAAAAGTGATTTCATTTATTTATAATAAAGTTCAAGAGGAGTTTGTAGAGTTTATGTAACAGATAACATCATTAGACGACACTGGAGGGGCCGAAGATGATTCATGACCTTGGTGACAGAACGCCACGCGGATCGTAATCAACTCTGGTTACACACACACACACACACACACACACACACACACACACACACACACACACACACACACACACACACACGCACACTCACCTCTGACAGTTGACTGCTGGTGTGAAGTTACTACCAGTTACTGTCTCTGACTCATTCATCCACATCAGGTCGTTGATATCAGCAGAAGTTTGACACATGAAGATTTGACTCTAAATATGTTTTACTCTAGAGACACATCATCTGTTGAATATTTGCCAAATTATAATCCTGTAATGACTGACAACTGTATTAACTATAAGATAGATAGATAGATAGATAGATAGATAGATAGATAGATAGATAGATAGATAGATAGATAGATAGATAGATAGATAGATAGATAGATAGATAGATAGATAGATAGATAGATAGATAGATAGATAGATAGATAGATAGATAGATAGATAGATAGATTGATTTAGTTGATATATGATATAAAAATGGAATAAAGATGAAAATTACTTGACATATTTGGAATTTCTTCAACCATATTTCCGTCAAAATCACTTAAATAATTATCAAAATAATACTTATTTCTCTATTAATCATCTAATTCATCGATTGACAAGTTGTTTCATATTGATTTGATTTTAAACTTAATCTCTTAGACCTTGTATTAGGGATTAAAGATATAATGGAAACCTAACTAACTATAAATATTATATTAAGCAGGTTTAGTTAATATGTCAAGTCATAATTTATCTGTTTTACTACCAGTTATAACAATGCTGTTTATATTATTAGTTATAGTTGTGGACAGATACGACATAAACACTTATATCTTGGTATAAACACTTTACCTATATTTCTCTACCTATGTCACAGTGCAGCAGTTGCTCGTCAGCAGCGACAGTGTTTCAGTTTCCTGTCAGCGATTTCTCAGCAGAGCGACGGGTAAAATACCGTTAACGTCTCTGAGGTCAGTCATGTTATGACACTATGGCAACCATGAAATGCCATTTCATGAAACCCAGTAAGGTTGAGATCATATCTATCTGGACGCACTGAGCAATCAGGTTTTTAACTCACACACACACACACACGATCACACTCATTTTCTTGATTTCTTTCCACCTCTCTACTGTTTTAGGATGAGTCACACTTTGCTAATGAAGTCTGCAGGTTGTGTTGAGTCTGTAAAAGGTGAACGGTGATGAGGTGAGGCCTGTCACCGTGATCACACACCTCCCTCTTTCCTCTGTTCACCCTCTTCATCCTCCCTCCTCCTCCCTCGCCACACCAGGCCTCAGCCAGGAACAACTTTACGTTGCGTAACAGCTTCAGCTGCTGGGAAGTGACATTTAAATGAGCTGTCACCAAGACAGAGACGGAGACAGAGACGGAGACAGGAGGAGTGGGAGGAGACAGAGGAGGAGAAGGGCAAATAGTCGGGTAAGACCCAGGCCTGTCAGGAGACGCTGCATAAAGCAAAATATTGTGAAAAAGCAAGTTTGATTTGTGTGTGTGTGACAGACGAGTGGATTTGGGAGGACAGAGATGAGCCTCCCACACGGGTCAGTTTGACATAAAGTGCTTTGCTTTGCAGGAAGAAAGTTAAAACTCTGTGTTGATTTTCTGTCGCAGCTCCAGAGACACAGAGACACTGATACGACGCCCGGTTTGTGCCAGATCACCCACAGTGGCCTGAGCCGTGTTTAAACATGTGCCTCAGAGAAGTGTCATGCTTACATAACAACAACAACGACAACAACATCCACCCAAACACCATTATCACCATCTGTCACTCAACCCTCATCCTGATCTGGTGCAGGAAATTAAACTTTAAGGTTACGATTCATTAACTTTATTAATCCTTATAAAAATGAACATGTCTATTTTATCATAACTACTTTACCTTAGATATTAAGATATTTATTCAGGGTATGTGACTCATTTTAATGGCTGTAGCCATTTATTGAGATTTAGGAGGATATTGATAATATATCATTGATCAATTATCTGATACATTTATTGTTTTAGTCTGAGATGTTTATTAAACCTTCTAACAAATTAAAATGTAAAAAATAGTATTAATATAAAAAAATTAAAAATGCTACATTATTTCATATTTCAAAATATGACATTTTTCTTTGAATTTGTTTTTTATTGATCATTTTTAATGATGTTGATCATGTTCAGCCACTGAAACTCTTGTATCAAATCTGAGGATTATTCATTATTTTTATAATAATTAAATATGAATAAATAAAAGAATAAAATATTGTTTTATATGTTGTATTTGGTTGTTTTCTTTATGAATCTAATAATTCATCATGTGAAAATATGAAAATAAACAAATTAACTTTGTATCTAAGTTACTAGTTTAACTAACTAACTAATCAGCAGCCACTTGTTAATATCAACAAGTTATTGTAGTTTAGTTTTAACATTAACATCCACCTCTCAACTCTGATCCTGGATCAGGATCTGATCTGTTGCAGGAACCAGTTTCTGCAGAAACATAAAAACCAAACGTGTAAACTGATTTTTGATAAACATCGTAGCGACATGTGACGGGTTTTAAGCTGCAACTTTATTTCATCCACAACTAGACACCATGACACATTCTGTTTGTCTTTTTTTGTTTTTTAAATCTTCCTCAAACAAACAAACACAAATAAACAACTTCCTCACGTCACCTGAAAGTCACCTGACGTACTGTGTTTCCATCTGATGTTTGAAGCCGACGCTGCTGCAGTTTGAAACAGTTAAAACTTCAGTTTCCTTTAGTTTAGTTTAGTTTAGTTTTGTTTGTGCTGCTACCGATCATGTGATTGGATGAAAATGAAAGCTGATAATCACAGGACAAAGATATAAAAAGAAACATTGTAACCCTGAAGGTTGAACAACAGCTGAACAATGAGCAGAGACTGGAAACAAAAACACACACACGCAGAGTGAAATGTCGCTAATATTCATCTGAGAATCTATGAAACTTAGTTTAGATTTTTAACCCAGAAAGTAAAAGAAGAGTAAAGAAGCAGCAGCTTCATCCGGCAGGTTTCACATGTTGATAACTGCTGCCTCCTGCCTTACGTCTGTCGTCACTGCAGCTCAGGATCTGTCGCTGCCGTTTCCGTCGTCTTTCTCGCTCTCGTCCTCGTCTCCTCCGCCCTGCATGGCCTCCACCCGGGCCAGCAGCAGCGGCAGGTTGATGGCGAGACCCGGCATCTCCTCGTCAGAGTCGTCTCTCGGGGGGTAGAAACGTTTCGCCTTCGCCACGAAATCTTCAGCGATGTCTAAGTAGAGGAGTCGATCCTGAAGAGAGAGAGAGAGAGAGGTTAAAACTCAGTCATATCTGAAAATTAAACATCTACTGAAGTTTTACATTCACATCATTCACTAACTTCACTACATTTCCTAACTTAATGACACTTTTATTCAATGTTGAGTGACTCAGTAAATGTGGTGTTTTCTCTCTAAGTCGACCTGTGACTGTTTAGACCATCAACACCATGTCTGAGGGTTGATGGAGGCTCCATCTTAAAGGTGGATGATGATGGAGAAACTTCAACAATATCAATATCAAACACTAATTTACATTTAGTGAAAAAAGAACAACTTTAGTTCTTTAGTTCAGACTCATTTACTGTCTATGAAGATTGTTGTAGCTCCTCAGTAAATACTAGATACTTTAAGACTTTTACTGGAGAATCATTCTAGTGACGACTTGAACTTTTACCAAAGTTATTTTATTCTACTCTAGCGTAGAGACTTTCAGGTATTTTATATAACCCTTGTTACAACACAGTTAAAGACAGCGGCCTGTTTCACTCTGACCTATTTCATTTTGGCTGCAGGGCTCAGGGAGATTCCCCTTTATAAAACCCTGTAACACATTAACAAACCACACCACACTGAGTTAGATTAACATGTTAAACACGAGTCATGTGTCTCATCAGGGTGTTTCTGTTCTTTTGTTTTTTTCCCCCAACGCCCGAGGCTCCAGGTCACTTCAGGGACGTTTAGAGGTCAACGCAGGTCGCTCTCTACACTCACCAGGATGAAGAGATATCTCTCCGGCGGTGGTTCTCTGCTGTTGAAGATGGACGTCTCCGAGTGAAGCGTGTGAAGAAGAGCACGTGCTGCCGCGGCGTTACGCATCCGGTCATGTGACGCGCTGGCGGACACGGTCAGCAGCGAGTCGGCCTCTGCCATGAAACCTGGAAAAAAAATAAAACAACCAAAGACAGGAAAGTATTTTTTTTTTTTAGTAAATGTAGAACGAAGAGACATTGTTTTAAGTCTCACCTTCCTGTTTTACCTAAATTCTCCAGAACGGTTTTCCACTTGTCTCTGACCTCTCGGCGGGTGTCTCTCATGGCCTCGATGTCGACACTCAAGCGTCGGTAACCCTGAACGAAACATTTAATGTTCTTATAACCTCTTATATGATTAAATAAAACCTCATGACTCTTTTTAAGAGACTTGAACGTACCGTAGATCCCATGCGGGTCTTGTTTCTGGCCTGCAGCAGAGAGTAAAGCGCCCGGTCGTCCTCTCTCTCCGAGTGACTCGGGTCTCCAGGTTCGTTCCACAGGTTTTTCTCTTCATCTCGTCGTTTCTGGACTTCACGGTTAAAGTACTCGAGTGGATCCTGACTGTGTGTTCAGCCCAAAACAACACAAAACAGAGATGTTAAACATCTATACAGTGAAGTTTCTTACATATTCAACCAGATACGTGTCTTACGGGACTAGAGGCTGCTTCTCGTCTTCATCATCTTCATCTCCGATGCAACAGCAGCAGCAGAACTGCATGCAGAACCTCCTAAAGGCTGAACCCATTTATTACCAACAGTCACCGCGCAGCAGGTTCACACTTTTAGATAATCCACAAAGAAGGTTTTTGTTCCAGTCCAAAGTCCAGCCCTGATTTGTATAAACTCAGCTGGTTTGTGTTTTTTTTTTTCCCCCAAATTCCCTGAAGATGATTTGAAGAATTGTTGCTTTTTTAGAAAAGAAGATGTTTTTTAAAAAAAATAAGACACTTTAAAAAAAAAAAAAAAAAAAAAAAAGATTTGACAAATGAAGAAAGAAACTCAGCTTCCCATTTTCAACGACGACTTCACGTCCAGTCGACGGGTTTCAGATCCAGATCAGATCAGATCTTCGTCCGAGGTTAAAGAAACTTTTCTGCAGCTTCGTGTTGAGGACAATGAGCAGTGAGTCTCTGTCTCATCGATTGTGAATTAAAACATTTTCACACACCCATCTCCTCAGAAGACAGTCACAGCACAATCATGTGAGCCGCTGCAGCTCCTCTCGTCCTCAGCTTTGTGTTTCGCCTCGAGGACAAGAACATTTCTCTTTTCTTCACCAGCATTGATTCTTAACATTTATTTCGTTTCATTTCATTCTACGTTGCGGTCGCGCTGTGATCCACGTTTACCCACAAATCTGTGACGGCAGAAACGACAAATGGTGACTTTGAATTTCTCAGAAACATCATCATCATCATCTCTTCAAACCCAACGAATCCTGAAGGATTTTCATTTACTGCCATTTTGGACTAAATCACACACAAGTCACGGGGTACAAAATTATTTCTCATGACATAAACACACACACACACACACACACACCCTCCGGGAACCATCATCACCGGAAAATAACGTGGGTAGAAAAGAAAAAAACTACGTTTATAACTTCATCAATGTATAAAGTAGTAAAATAAAGAGAAAAATACAGAAGTTCATATATTTTATTATGAGACATAAGACACTATGTTATTAAGACTCTGTAAAAACTGTTGGTCAGTTGAATTTGATGTGTTTAAATTAAATGACAGAAAAAAAAAAACATTTATATATAAAAACAAAAAGAAAAAGAAAAACCAGGATCATTCTGTTGAACTGAAATAAAAGCAAAAAAAAAAAAAAAATTTAAAGTGATAAAGGCACCAAATTGTTGATAATTATTATAATAATTTCATTCAACATTCGTTCTGTACATAAGTAGCTTTTTTTTTATACATATAAAAAAAAAAGAAAAGTCTTATGTGTTTGTTTTGGACGTTTTGTTTCATCTCAGTCATAAAAATCACAGTTACATCCAGAACAACGCGGCGTTTCATTTAAACCAGACTCTCAGACTTTTAACGAGGTCGTTTTTAATCATAATACTGATGTTTAGTTATTTATTTAAAAAAAAAAAAAAACAAAACAAAAGGTCACTTGAGGTTATTGGCACAAAAACAAATCTTTACTTTGATGATGAATTTGTTGATTTGACCTCCTGATCGACCCCGAAAGTGCAAAAACAAAAGATGGATTTTTATTTAAAAAAAATAAAATAAAATAAAATAAAAGAAGTTTTGCGGCCTGAGATGAGAGGATGTTAACTCATCAGTGGTGTCTCCCTCTAGTGGTAGTGACCTCTCATACCCTCTTTTTATTTAATCACAGTGAATTTGAAGTAAATTAAACTGCGTGTAAACATGTTTTGTTGTTGTTGTTGTTGAATGTGATTGTGATTGATACGACTGTGAAGAGTTAGTTTGTTTTAAGTCACTGAAGTGAAAACACACAGATAAAATAAACAAATGAACAAACAAAAATAAAAAAAGCAGCAAATCAATGATAAACAAGTTGCAGCGAGATAAGGCTCAGTCACGTCTTCACTTCAGCTCTTTTTAGTAACAAAACGTTTGTTTTTTTTTTTTTTTAATCTTCATTTAAAGTAAAGTTCGTTCTGACGCACGACGACTTCAGGAAACACGTCGCAAAAATAATAATAATAATCATCATCATCATCATCAGGTCCACTCAAAAAATACATTTGTAATCACACTTTTAAAAAAAAAAAAGAAAAAAAAAAGGTTTAAGAAAAAGAAGAACCGTCGCCTTCCACAATTATTCCTCTTCTCATGTGACGACAATGTGGTGATTGTGTGGTCACATGTCTCCCAGTCTTTCCCAGTCTAACACGTCTCTGCAGCTCAGAGGCTTCACAGAGAGTCAGAGTTAAACCGGCTTCACTCATAACAATCGTAATAATAACATATATTTATATTTATATATATTTAAAAAAAACACAGTAGTGATACCTCCCGACCAGCAGCTGTGGCACAGTTACAGTTACAGGTCTCTGTTGTTTCGTTTTAGACGTGGTGCTGGTGGGAGTGATGCACGGCCCTCAGGTCAGAGATACGTTGGCGTAAATGAGACATGAACTCAAACATGGTGGCCGCCAGACTCTGGTGGATGAGGTAGCGCGGCAGACGACCCTGACGAGACAAAGACAAGTCAGAGTTAATTATCTTTAGAAGTTAGACGACGATACGATTCAGCGTCCTGAGTCGATCTGTAGTTTCTGAGAAAAAGAATCAAACTAGACATCGTGTTGTTGATGCAGCTGTGACACTCGGGGCTCTTTTAGAGTTGTAGCTCAGGTTTAGTGGAAACTAAACTCTAGTTGACACCAGTGGACTCCACCATCAGTTTCCAGTGGTGGTGTCTGGTGGACTTGGTCCTCTGATGGTTGGTGAATCATCAGTTAATGATCATAATGTGTGAACAGCCCTAACGACTCCATCAGAGGCCGTCGGGACCTGGTCTGAGACCGGGACTGGATCTGTCATGTTAGAAAACTAGAGGAGTCTGAAGAGACTGGATGTGAGATAAATGCTGCTGCCGTCTCACTGATTCACTCACAACCACGTTTAAAAGTCTGACGTTTTAACGCTTTTTCTTTCATTTTCACTTTCTACAAACTCCCCGCGTCTGATCCAGATGTTACCCGGTACCGGGGAGGTCTGCCGCTGATTTCAGCTCCACCGTGAAAACCGGTTTAGCGGTTTAGTCTGTGTCGGAGGCAGCAAAGAATCTGACACGTTAACGAGTCAATGTCCTGCTGCTTCTTCTTCAGGTGTCTTGACAGGTTGGTCGTCGTTTCCTGACGTTTTGTCTGTCGACTCGTCTTTTTTCTGATTTATTCCTGAGACGAGACTAAACGTCCTCATCATCTTTTTCTTGGCTACTTGTCGTGACATGTCTGGCGCTGGGCTGCTGGCAACGTTTGAATGTTTAGTAAAGAGCAATAGGAGCTGGAGTTTGGACGGAAGCAGTAACACAGTTGTAAATATGACGACATGGATCCATGTTTTCACTTTAATGATTAACACCTCTAGTTGTTCAGACATTTGAGGATAATTACAAAGAGATTCATGTTTATTTGCTGCCTCTTTTCTAAATATAAGTAATTTAACCATCTGTTTTTGTCTCAAAAATAACATATTTTTACCTTCAAGTCCGTGTTGAGGACCCAGATGAAGGTGCAGACGGACGGGTTACTGCTGGATTTAAGAACCACGAATCCTCCAGGACCGTTTTCTCCCCTGAGGTCGTCCAATTAAAAAGCAGAAAAGAAAAAGATTTTAAAAAAAAAGAGACATTGATCCGATAAAAGCTTTTAATTAACTGGACGAATAAGAGCGAGTTAAGACCCGGAGGCGCGTTCTGACCTGACGTAGCGTCCGGAGGTCGGAGGTTTGGCGTTGTGGTCCGTGGCCATGCCGGCAGACAGGTAACAGTCTCGTTTACGTTCAACCCGTCGAACATTAACAAAGTCCCTGAGGAAAGAAACAAAAATTATTAAGTCACGATTTAATGGAGGAAAAAAAAAAAACCCCACAAAAACGGAAAAAGATAAAAAAGACGAACCTGGCCGACACGACTCCTCCGGCTGCTCCAGCTGAGACGTCGTATGAAACTAAAGTGTTGTCATCAACTCGCTGAAGAATCTGAGGAGAAAAGAGGAAACATTGTTACATTTTAAAACAATAAGAAATGTCTTTATTTTTTAAAAGAACAGAAAGACGTGCGAGTCGTCACCTGGCAGACAGAAACCGTTTTATTCCACTGAACCATCTTCTCCGGCTGCAGAATCACCTCCTGATACACCAGCTCAGCGGGACACTGCATGAAGGCCTGAACACACACAATCATAATAAATCAAATAATTATCTTACTTCACTGTGGTTAACTTAGAAACTAGTGTGACAAACTGTAAAAACAAAATAAAAACACCTTCTCCCTCCAACCCCCACCGGCGCATTTTCACCATCGCTGTCAGAAGTGAAATTAAACCAAACGCAGCCTTGTTTCCTCGCGGGTCATGTGATCGCCTCAGGCACAGATCAGCGGTGAGAAGATTAAAAACACTGGTTTGGATCCGTTAACGATCAGTTCAAAGCTAATTTGTTGTGGTTCTTTTCATTGTTCTGGTGGAAAACAGCGACGTTAAGAAGGTCGAAGGTCGAGAAACGCAAATTATCTGGAAAACGGTTTGTCAAGATGATCTGATAAAAATAATGAGTTTAATACTTTAATAGGTTAACTGTTTACTAGGTAACATAAAGGTGTTTTCTCTTAAAAACATTAGAAGAAGAAAAAAAACAACTTCTTCATTTTTACGACCTTTTTATGACTGTTGACACATGGTGTGACACCGACTCTCATAACTTTAATGTCTGAGGTTTTAACACTTCTCTTTGTTTTGTTTCTGTCACCAACTTGAACTTTCACTATTGTTTTTTTAACATCTTATTGGCACAAAAACACCCGGAACAAACACGTATGATCATGTTGATATAAATGAAATAAAATCAGTCAATGTGTTTGTTGTGATTCTTAAATATTTAGGACGTAAATATAATTATTGTTTGATTTAAAAGAAAACTCCTCAAGGCACCGATAATTCACTCTTTCCATCTTAAATCTACAGAAACGAGTCAAATCTAGAAGCAGAGCATCAAATATGTCACTGACAAATGAGGAAATTGATTAATTATGCAGTTAAATATTTAACAAAACAGATTCTACAATCGGTAAAATAAGTGTTGAAGTCAAACTGATCAACAACGTAATAAAAAAAACAAGATGTTTGACTTGGACAGATCAAAGGTTTTTCTCTTTATCATTTACAGTTTATAAATAAACAGTAGCTCCAACATCATCACGTGACCACAGTCTTTTAATCAATCAAATAAAATCAGTGAGTGGACCCAAACATGAAAGGTCAAAGGTTCAGCTACAAATCAAGACAGAAATTGGTGTAATTATTGACTCAGACTTGAATCTCAATCGTTGTGTCTCTACTCTACTGGACTCTACTGGACTCTACTGGACTCTACTGGACTCTACTCAGTCTGGTAGCAGACACGTTGTTTTCCATCACAGTTTGGTTCCTCCTCCACGTGAATGTGGTGAGTGGAGTCAAACTGCTGCGACGTCACGACACTAAAACATCAGTAAACATTAATGGACATGGAGGAGATGCTGTACTTGTTGCTGGGTTAGCTTACGACCAGGTAGCTACGACGATGGCTATCACTCTTGTCCTGTTTAAAAATGGAGCTTGATTATTTTGTTGACTCTCTCAACTCAACTGGCGTCTGGTGGCAGCTTGTGAAGACACTCCCTCTGACCAATCAGTGGCCGGCGTCTGTTCACGTCACGTTTTAGTATCGACTCAGCTCCATTGGTTCCTCCACAGAGTAGGAACTAAAACAGTAGCTGGAACCAGAAAGTAGCACCAAGTGGAAACACTAGAGACTGAGTAGAGACCAGTAGATGATGATGGAAAAGGTCTATAAATCTTCCTATTAACACCTGAAGAATATCACAAGGATCATAGGTTTTCTGTCCAAACAAGAAACAAAAAAAAACTTGCTCATGTTTTCATTTTCAGCTGACTAGATTACGATGGTGCTGACGTCTTCAGGTCTTCAATCAAGCAGCTGCATCTGGTCCAGAGTCCAGACTAATACCAGGAAACTCTCCCTCATCACTACACTGACTTCCTGTGAGTCAAACAATAGATTTCAAAATCTTACTCTTGGTCTATGAAACACTGGATGCTCTTGGTCTCATTTTGCTCCTCAACTGTTGAACGAACTTCCTGAAAACTTCCGCTCATTTAAATCGGAGCCTGAGACCTTTATTGGTTTATTGCAGCTTTTTCCCCCAAATTGAATAGTGTTTATACAAACACAAACTTCCTGTAAACATCAGATTTCCTCTGAATAAATGTGTGAACGTTTGTGTAAAAACACGGCGGCGTCATGAAGTTTCTGACATCGGACTAATAAACTCTACCGCCCGTTAGTTTCCATTATTACTAACGCGTCCATCAGACGCAACTTGAATTTAATCAGATAAAATCTGATCTGACGTCAGCGAGACAGAAAAATCATTCATTACGTTTTTATTAATGACTTTTTATGTGGTTTATTCAAACAAGACGAAGACGTCGACACTTGATTCCTCTGGAGTTTCCTTAATGAAGTTTCTGTTTTCACAACTCAACTCGCACACACAGTTTCACCATGAACACACACACACACACACACACACAGATGCTGTACCTTGAGAATGAAAGTCTTTCCATGGAAGGGAATCTCCAGCGTGTAGACAGAGTCTCCCACATCCTGAAAAGAGACGAGCGACTGTTAATTCATCTGATCTTTTCACTTTTGTTTCAGGAAAAAAAACAAAACAATATTTTGTGTGTTTGAGGATAAAAACACACACGGATCGTGTTTGACTGAAACTCTGCGGAGAACGATCTTGTACGACGAGATTTGAGTTTTTATTTTTGAATCAGGTTCCTGGTTGAAAAACTGGTTTGACGGAGATCAGACTTGATCTGTGTTTTTTTCTTTTCTTATCAGGAAATAAACAACGAGTAAAATATTTTATTGTCAACGAAGCAAATGTCTGATGCTACCTATCAATCAATCGACATATTAACAGAGATTAAAATATCTCCACTAAAATATTCAACAGAAGCTCAAACCCAAACTTTTCAATCCACTTATAAAAAATAAAAACACAAAATTAAGTATTTGTGCATTTCAGTAAAAATCAGAGATAAGTATTTTTCCAGAAGCTTTAAAAGATGATTCAGTTCATTGTTTGCGTCTGTAAAAGTAAATAAATTTACACAACATTCGGTTTTAATGTCCTTCACACTTACATTGTTCTTTTCAAACTTCCAGTTCTCCTCCTGCGCCAGAATCTGCTCCACCACAGACATGGCCTCTCGACCCTGACGGACGTACTCCCTCTCCTGGAAAGAGAGAAAAAATATCAGTTATGATCATCTGGTAAAGAAGAAAAACCTGATAAAAGTGATTAGTCTTCGACGGATGTGGAAACCTGAGCGGTGACGGCTTTACGGCCCAGACCCTCCTCATCCAGGTCTTCATCAGAGCCTGAAAACACAAGTTCAGGGTCAAAACCGAAGCTCAAACGTCAGATGTTGTGGTTTAAATCTACTGTAGATAAACGTCACCTGCGATAGATTCGGGTGGAGAGTAAAACTGTCCGTCTGAAACGGCGCGGGGGTAAATCATCGGGGCGCGTTCACAAGCTGCGTTCACCGCTGCTAAGTAGGCTGAAGTAAAACGAGGGAGAAGTGTTACCAAAAAATAAAAGAAGGAGAAATTCATCAGGTCGTCTTTTCTTTCTCTCACCTCTTTCGTCATCTGCCTCCTGAGACAAAACCTTAAAGTCAAGAAACCAGGTCTCCAACCACGCCACGACGAAAGACGTGATGGGTAAAACGTAGCCAAAGGCATTCTGGGAAAGGATCTGGGTAGAGACAGAAATAATTCGCTATGTAAATGTTTTGGCAGGATATTTAAAATAGTAAGCGGATGTGAAGCTTAAATGACAACACGTCTTTAAAAGTCTTCAGGGTATGAAGCAGTAAAATAATAAACTCTTATCAGATGGTACAGTACTGACATAAAGCAGAAGTGAAAAAGATGAAGTGGTTTCGACCGCGCTGCTTGCACCACAAATAAAAAGACACGCAAACGGCCGTTAAAAGTGTTGCACTCACAGTGGATCTGATGACTTTGACAACGAGGAAGACGCTGGTCACTAAAGTGGTGATCTGTGGAGGAAAGATGAGTCGACATTTACTGATTTATTTCTG
The DNA here is from genome assembly GCA_016801845.1 of Polydactylus sextarius. NCBI lineage: Eukaryota > Metazoa > Chordata > Actinopteri > Polynemidae > Polydactylus > Polydactylus sextarius. Next base: position 19,875,728 of record CM028917.1, on the reverse strand, counting down.
TTAAATGAAGTGAGGATGTGTGATTTGTCAGTGTTTTTTGAGTGTATCTGTGTGTGTGTGTGTGTGTGTGTGTGTGAGCAGGGTCACTTACAGCAATAACCCACCAGTGCTTTAACCGAAAAGCGGCATAACCAATTTGTAGACACAGGAAACGAAACACGGCGAGAAGCTGAGACGAGGAGGAGGAAAAAAACAGAAAAGAAATATGAGCCCTGGTATTTCATGTTATCACAACTCACAGTCATGTTAACTTTGCTCCACATATTGAGTCAATAAAAAGGAAAATACGTAAACGACCTTGACGGCTCATAGTGGAAATTCCTTAGATGATTTATTCCACTTACAAAGATGTCAAAGAAGGAGGTTTTGAAGTCATAACGAACAACCTCTGTTTCTAAATTATCCCAGATTGTGTTGAGGATCTGAGGAGAAAAAGAGCAAGAGAGTCAGACAGAGTTTTAAATAATACAAAAAACAAAAAACAAAAAAATGACCGCTTACATTTAACTCAATGATCCAGAGAAGCGAAACGAAGAGAAGATCGAACGTCACAAAGAGACAGAAGGTGCGACGGACGTCAGAAATGGCTTTACGCTCTGCAGGTGGCACCAACATGTACGGGGAAGGGATGGACAGCGACGTAGAGTAGGAAGCGTTCAGGGAAGCGATGGCGGGCAAGCTGCCCCCGAGCTCCCCGTAGTCTCCACCCGGCATTCCTGCGTTGACACAGGAAACTCCCCCTGAAACGAGGGAGATACAGACGGTGGGATACGAGTAAAGTTCAAAACATAAAGTAAATATCGTATAATATATTCAACTTTCAACGTGTTAAGTTATTGCAACTGTTAAATCTACGTCTGAACTTGTGCCAGAACTTCCTGTGTGTGAGTTTCCAAAGTTAGAAACGGATAAAAGCAGCAAACATGAAGCGAAGCATAAAAAATCCTTCACTTCCCTCGACGCTCGTCGGTCTCATGACTCCCACACCTCACAACCACCACCACCACAGGCCATTTATAAGAGATTAAAGTCAAAAATACACATGATCCTTTCCCTCGTATTGAGCTATTTCCTCCTTATAAATGCTGCAAGTGTGTAGTCATGCATCATCTAGAAAACTGTGATTCTTTAAAGTCTTATTTGTGACAAATATTGTGTCTTTTATTTTGTTTTTTTTCATGCATTTTATCAATATCTACAAATCATTTAACTTTCACATGTGATAAATATCATTACCGCAAAAAGCAGCCAATTTAAAGACAAAAGGAAAAACACATAAACATTTGTGCTGTTTGGAGCTTAAGAGTTAAAAACACAGCTGTATTTAACTTTACTGCAGTGGTGCAGGATTTATTAAGACATGTTTAAACTATAACGTCACACTTTTTATTAATTTATTTATTTATTTTGGCAGAATAATAAATCTGTTTATTTCCAATCCGTGTCTAAGTGTTTTAGTTTCAGTTAATTCTTAAAATACTTCTCAACAATGAGCTGCATGTCAACAACTATCATGACTCATCTCCTGCTTATTTAATTATCTGGTTAAACTACATTCATCAGCTGGTTGCATAACACATATTTTAAAGGTTAAATACTCAGAATAAAATGTTGTTTTTGTGGGTTTTAGACCCCCCAGGACTGCCGCCCTCCCTCCCCTACTTCTATCAATAATAAATCGGTGCTAGTCTCGTTGCTAACAAGCTAACTCACCGTGTTTAGAGAAGATTAAATAAACTTAAACAACCACCAGAGTCGCTGCTACGCTACTTTAAGTTAACTCTTGTAAACGAGAGAAGGAAAAACCGAAGCAGTAAAGCTAAAGCTTTAGCCACTGTTGTTAGCTTCTCCTGTTAGCTTCCCCCCGGCTAACTCCTCTAGTTAGTTTCACTTGCTAACAGTTAACGCCGGAAAAAAACTACAAAACACATCACATGACAAAGTGGACAACTACATCAAGTGAGGCTAAAACAAGAGACAAAACATCCATTTTGATGCCAAGTTAAAAATCTTACAAAAAAACCTCCGAATATAAAGAATTAAACTCACTTGATTTACCGCAACATCATCACCATCATCGCAGAGCGACTCTTCCGGTTCGCAGCTGTCAAAGATGAAGAAACGCGTCAAGATGAATCCCCGCAGCGGCGCGAAGCGTCACAGCGGCCGCCATATTGGATGAGGCACCGACTGTAAATAATTACAAATAGTTAGTTTTCTGATTTAAAAAGAGCAAATGTTTACATTCCGACTATTTTTATGAATCTTTTTTTATACTAAATAATTCATAATGTGTCTAATAATGAAAGACATACTTCACACAAATTAATTGCAAGTAAAATGATATTAAAAGTGCTTTTATGGGCAATAAAATATCCAATATCAATACCAATAACAACAATGAATAGCCTAATGCTGAATAGTTAGACAAAACAGTAAAACACTGTAACTCACATTGTATTTGTAAATGTAAATGAACACTGGGTATATGCAAAACATATCATACCAACCTGTCCATACTTTGTTTGAGCCAAGTATCACACAAAATACACAAAACTGAAGCTGTGAAACAGTTACACAAACAAAAGTGGAACAAATCAATGAAACACATAAAGTGTTACCACAAGACACCAACACACAACCACTGCTTGTTGTGTAACACTTTCGTACACAACTGTAGCTCAGGGGGAAAATTCACGCAAAATCAAAACTCAACCAACAAAACTCATGGTAGCAATGAACAAATGAAACAAGTGTATGTAAAAATCAAAACAACAATGAACACTTTCAGTCAAACAATAGTAAATATGGCAACTTTACCTCCATAGTTACACTTGAAAAGACTGAAGCGTGCTGGTTTTATAGTGTAAGTCCCTCCCACCAGACAAACCACAGTGATTAAACATTTGTGTTCACATCTCTCAATATATCTGATCTGACTTGGAAACAAAATGTTTTCTTACTTGTTAACTTATTGGAGCCCATAAAAAAACTACCTTGTTTCTGCACAACTTATACAAACACCCCTTTACACTGGTTTACAGATGGTACATTCCAACTTCAACCCTTTCTACAAGAGCTTTTGGATCCTACCACTTCCTGTTTAGTAACAAACAGATGAAAATCGATAAAACCACGAATTTTCTGTGTTTTTTTTAACAAGTGTAATTATTCATTATTTAAGAAAATATTTTTTTGTTTCTTGTTTTGTCTTTTTTTGTGATTTCTACAACTGATTATGTCTAATTATAAGAATTGCAATGCAAGCTAACTGTGCTAACACCATTAGCATTAATGCTAATGCTAATGGAAGCCAAAACAACTGTTAATAAAGAGGAAATTGTTATATCACCATATATTATGTCACATGTGAGTAAAACAATATTTTATTTGAAAATTAATGATCATATTAACATTATAAACCTTTAGTAACCCATGTTTTTTATAAATAAAATCATTTTAAATGTATTATTTGGTGAACACACTGCGCCCCTCGTGGCTACAGTGTGTAACTACATCATATCTATATTAGATGTTATGAGTCTATGAGGCATTGGGCCTTGATTACTATGAGTAATTTTAAAAAGCTCAATACTTTAATATATGTAAATATTCATACTTAAAAAAAAAAAAATGTTAAGAGATGTAATTACACAGTATGGCCACAAGAGGGGAGTGACTCCTAAATTATTAATGTGAATATGACCAGGGACAGACATATGTATGTACTACTACTACTAATAATAATAATAATGATAATAATAATAATAATGTTAAATAATGATTTGATGTCACATGCTTCATGAAGATTATTTTAAAATAATAAAATATATTATAAAATATATTTATAATATAAATGATCAAATAATTGAATTAATAAATTATTCATGACAATAAATAATAATAATAATTGTTAATATTATCATTAGTTAGTTATTTATTAGGTTTGACACATTATTGATACATTATTATTATTATTTAAACTATTTGATTCATATTTTTAAACTTTAACATAAATATACATTTGATATATAAGTTATTATATTGATTTAAGTATTGAAGTTGTCGTAGTTGTTCCACTTTTTTAGATGATACTTAAACTTGAACTTAAAGATAATTAAATTATTTTAGTGGAAAATGTTCATATTGCTGATATTTCTGAGTTGATCTTTGACACCGTGTCTCTAAATGTAACAGTTATATTTAAATAACAGTTGTTCTGGTATAAATAACTAAGTTATGTCTGGTTATTTATACAGCAGCAGCAGCAGCAGCAGCAGCTCTGTTTACTCAGTGTATTTTAATGTTTATGATTTATCACATTTCACTCACACACACATAAACACAAACAAGTTAAAGGAGAAAAGGAAAAACCATTTATTTTATCTTTTTTTTTTTTATATCATATTGTTTGCTCACTTTAAAACAACCACATCACATTGAGAAACAAAGAGAATGGAGAAAAAAAAAAGAAAAATAAAGACAAAAGAGTTAAGCATCAAAAGTTCATAAACGTCTTGTTTTCTTCTTCTGACCTCAGGTGGAAACGAGAAGAGGAAGAGAATTAAACCTCGACGTCCTCACCTCAACCAACAATCTGAGGTCAGAGGTCAAAGAAAAAAAAAAGTTTCACACAGCTTCTTTTTTATTTTTAATATATATAAACAAACAGAAAGATTTTATTCATCCTGTAGCACAGCTTGAAACCTCCTTAGAATAAAAGCCTTTAATTTGAAATTAAAAGTGAGTGTCAGTCGTACTGGTGCAGAGACGGTAGAAACAAGACAGAGCTGAGCTACGCACCAAAAAAAAAAAAAAAAAAAAAAAAAAAAAACATCCTCAGATTAGAAAAATAGCTCTTACAACAGGTCCACGACATTACAAATCATGAATAAACCATTTAAAAAGATGACGATAGAAAAGTATCGACGTTACAAAAGGGAATCTGTGTGAGCGCTGTGAAATCCCAAATGAGCGAGTCAACACTACTGGAAAAAAGTAGATTTTTTTTTTTTTAATTTTATTTTTAAATTTACATTGTCATTATGATTATTATTATGTTTTTTGTCCTTAATAAGGTGTCAGTTCACGATGTTTAGAGGCGCGATGGGAGAAGATGCGGGGATGCAAATCAGAGGTAGCTTTGCCCTTTTTGATGATAATTTTTAAATATGTTGGAACATGAATTAAAAGATTTTGGTGTTTATTATTATTATTATTATTATTAATAATAAAGTGATACTCCACCTAAGATCGCTGACAGAAATAGTTTGAGACTAAATTCAGAGATGATAAGTAGCATCAAATCATCAAAAACAGGGTTTGATTTAATGATAAAAAATTTATAATTATATCGTTTATCACCTCAAAGCTGTAATTCCCGTTTTTAACCACAAGATGGCAGTGTATGTATATTTAATTCAGTAAAGGGCTCAAAAATGAATGAATGAATGAATGAATGAATGGTGGTTTTTCAAAATAAAAGTGGCACATAAACCTCACATGGACTTTGTTAAAGTTGTGCACAAGAGAGTTTGCATGTGTGTGTGTTTTTAATTATTTCTCTCTTTAACAAAAGAACAGTTTGTTCTGTGCAGAAGCTTTAAAGGAAGATGGAAGGAGGATCTGACCGGATATTTGGTCACGTTTGGTCGACCTTGACCCCCCCGCCCTCCCTCTTTTCTCTACTCTCATTATAAACAAAGGGACTTTTTGGGCCTAAGTGGCGTCTGTAGTCTGCTCTGTCAAGTAGATCTTTCTTCACCTCTTCATAAAATGATCTGTCTCTTCAAACACAACAAACTCCCTCTCTGTTCCCCGACGTTTAATCCAATCTGACCCTTTTTTTTTCCGTTTTAGAGGTGAAGTAGATCAGAAACTTCTGCTCGTTCAACCTGCGTTTCAACGTGATTTTCGTGGAAGTATCTTATCGTTTTTGGTCGACCCGTCTCCCATCCTCGCCAGTGCATTCAGACTCCACATAATCAAACATTTATTTTAGTCTGAGTTCTTCAGATTTTAACCATCAACCTTCACTTTCCTTCATCATCTCCCCTCAATCTTAACCTTCCTCTGTCTGACTTTCTCTCTCAGTTACTCCCTCGACTGTTCTCCTCTGTCGTCGCCGCCTCAGTTTTGACTCCCTCCTTCTTCTTGTCTTCCTCCTCCTCCTCCTCCTCCTCTTCCTCTTGTGCTGTTTGGATCTGCATCACTGTGTCTCCTATGGTGGAAAACTTGACCGAGGGCTTGGTGGTAGCTGTCTCCTGGTGATCTGAGGAGATGAAAAACAAATGTCAGAGGAGGAAAACAGTGAGATTGCAACATGTTGCTTTTGTTGTGATTGTTTCCAATGTTCCAATATCAGTCCATAGTGACTTGCTGCTTAAAAAAATACTGATTCTTTTAACTGTTTAAAGTGACGGTCCAGAGTAACATGAACCCAGAGTCTGTTTCACCATGAGAAAGAGTCAAACTTCCCCACAAGAGATATGTTACGTTGGTTGAAGTAATATCCAGTTTGACCGTCTTTTGTTTTCACAACCAATGAAAGTAAATGGGGCAGTCAGCCAAACGTATCTAAATTGTCATTTTTTAACCACTAATAAAGCTTCAAAATATCACTTCACTTCAGCAGTAGCATGAATAGGGTCCCTACACATAAACTGAAGTACTGATAACTTAGTAAGTGAACCCAGAGTTTATTAAAAACACTGTTTTACAAGACTTACCCAACGTCTTGTTTTTTATGACAACTGGTGATGAAGGGTTGTTCCACATCAGCAGATTCATCATTTTTCTTGTTCTTGAAAATGATGAATCTGCTGATCTGATCAGATCAGATCAGAAGTAGATCCTATTCATGCTACTGCTGAAGTGAAGTGATATTTTGAGCTTTATTAGTGGTTAAAAAATGACAATTTAGATACGTTTGGCTGACTGCCCCATTTACTTTCATTGTTAACTATTTGGTTGTGAAAACAAAAGACGGTCAAACTGGATATTACTTCAACCAACGTAACATATCTGTTGAGGGGGAGTTTGACTCACTTTAAGAGAAGAAAGTAAAAAGGAAAACTGCCTGAAAAATGTGAATATTGTAACGTAAATATTACAAACTTATCAAAAAGATCATGAAAATAATCATTATCTGCAGTTTTATCTATCAAATGCTTGTAGTAATACTATTAGCAATGTTACTGAGAAGCTCACTGATTAATTTATAAATGGTTTATTTCCATCAGGTGTCAGATTAGTCACCAGTTACCAGATTATGTGAACGAGGCCTAAATTGTTTCACTAGACTGAAATAAACAACAAAAAACAGATGAAATCAGCAGCCGTCCACGAAGGGTTTATAGAGAATAATGATAACAAGTGTAAAAAAAAGACAGTGTTTGCATTATTTGTGATGTAATGGAGGTTAAAATATCTTTAGGTTACAGTTTCACTCTGTTGCAGATATTTAGATGCAGCTCAAACTAAAATCTTTATTCGAGGTTTTTGTTGTTTTCTGCAGCAGAAGAAGAGTTAAACTGCCTCGAGTGCTTATTAATCCCGTCTGACCCCTGTGACTGGTATAGGTGTTGGGTGGAGTCTAACCCTCTGACAGATTTAGGGCGAGTGGTGATATGACTCTGGGGTTTTTTTTTTTTTTCTCTGAACAACACAGAGATTCACCTTGTGCTGCTGCAGCTTAGACCAACGTTACGAGACTCTTCCTCCTACAGGTCGAAATGTCAATTTTTAAAATATTTTACGTCTCGTTTATTTCTGTTTTTGTCTATTTTACTTTATTTTCTGTAATTTTTCTGCATTTAAATCAAAATTTTCTCGTTTTTTAAAAACGTTGAGACGTCCAGACTTTGACTAAACATATTAAGGTTTAAGAACAAGAGTCAAATAAAGTCAACATAAAGGAAACAAATATAAAGGAAAAGTCAACCACTCACACAAACTCGAAGGAAAAATACACCTTTCTAAGTGTTTATCAGTCCACTCACTTGCCTGATTAGATTAATTTGTCGCCTGATTTTTCCTTCCATTTAATTTAAATCCAATTGTAGCTTTATCTTATCGTAACAGATACGGAAGATAAACACCACGACGTTAGAAAGTCCGGTGGTTTTGTCTCTTTGTGTTTTGCGTGATGTATTTTTCCTTCACAGCTTAAAAAAACTTCAGTGTTAAATCCTTTGTGTTGTTGTTGTCACCAGCAGCTTTGTTGGGAGTCGTGTCCCCTCCCTGCCAGTGGTCTTCATCCTCCTCCTCTTCGTCTTCCTCTCCTTCCAAAGGAGGATAAACACCCAGGTTCTGCATATGAGCCTCAGCCATCTTCTGCACGGCTACACACAGGTAGACACAACACAAACAAACAAACAAACAGGAAGACGACGCACGCACACACAGAGGACACAGACACAAGGATAAGAGGGATATGTTGTTTTGGTTTTACCACGCTTCAACACCGTCAGTTTTTCTGAAGCCTCACGGGGGTTTCTGACTCGGTGCCATGCAGGCAGGACGCCAATTAAACACATGCACTAACAGACAGAGAAGAGCAGCATCACATTTTTTAATTTATTTATTTTATTTTTTTTTTACAGTAGAGCCTGTTGTTTTCTATCCCTTCTCTCACCCTGATCCTCCATCTGTCTGTTAGTGCCCTCGTCTTTTCCCTCGACCGCCTGCTCTCACTGCTGACTCACTCTCTTCTTCTTCTTCTTCTTTTTTTACCTCAACTCTCTCTCTCTCTCTCTCTGGGTCACCTTGTTCTCTCTTTCACACTCCCAGGTCACTTTTTTTTTTTTTTCTTAAAGCTTAAACATCCGCTTATGCAATTAGAAATGATTTGGACGTAGCTTTTCTCTGGTGAAGGACAGATTTCTGATCTGACGCAGGAGCGAAGCTTCCTGTTTTATTATGTCATCACTCTTCATGCAACACCCAGAAATAAATAAATAATAATAATAATAAAACGGCTGCAAATGAAGCTCACAAGCTAAAAAAAAAAAAAAAAAAAAAAAGCCCTTATATATTTATATATTTGCTTATTGAACATGCACATGCAACAAGAAACGCACCACATGCATGTACACATGTTTGTGTCCACATGTGTGTGTGTGTGTCACAGCTGTATACACAACTGACTGTAATCCTGGATGATCCAGACTTTTCCTAGACTCACACTCAGTGTCTCGCAGCTGTCGCACTATAATCTCTCTCTTTCTCTATCACACACACACACACATAAAAACACACATCCTGCTGCTGAATCGTAACAATAAGATCAAAATAAGAACGGAAACGTTCGTACACGAAGATAAAAACATGCATGTGTGTGTGTGTGTGTTGTATTTTTTTATGAAGCGACTGCAGTGAAGCACGGTAAAACAAACAAATAAATAAATAAAAAAATAAATAAAGGACTTAAAACACAAGGATGAGTCACGACACACAAACCGCCACCTGTAGCGCCAACCGCTGCAGTTTTGTTACCGACCTTTGAGAGATGGAGGCTGGTACACGTTTGGATTTACACGTTTTGGTTTAAGCACTCCGTTTTCTCCTACGACCCACTGTCGACAAAGACATGAAGAAAAAACACACACACACATGTTGAATTAAAAGACACATAATCACACCTTGTCCACTCTCAGTGTTGGTGTGAGAATGCACAACGAATTTACCTCCACCCAGAAGAAAACATGGTGCAACCAATGAATTAAAAAAGCACAAGAGCATAAAAAATATCATGACGCCGACAGATTCAAACATTAAGATGCTGTTTTGATATTTTCCCATGTTTTCTCATGGAGCTTTAACATCAAATAGAAACACTGATTCATCATTATCTGTGAAACTTGTGAAACTTGATCTGATTAACCAAAACATTGAAAAGAATCTGAAAAACTTCAAACAGATTTACACAAACTGCATCTGTTTTCTCTACCGCTCCAGTTCACTCTAAGGAGGAATCTGAAGAAACTTCAAACAAACATGAGGAGAAGATGCTGCTGCTCGGTTGGAATAAAAATCTGATTCTTCGCGGCTCTTGGTGGAACAGTTCAGACATCTCTGGTTTAGACCATCAACACCATGTCTGAGGGTTGATGGAGGCTCCATCTTAAAGGTGGATGATGGAGAAACTTCAACAATATCAATATCAAACACTAATTTACATTTAGTGATTTGGTTTTAGTTCAGACTCATTCATTGTCTATGAAGATTATTGTAGCTCCATGTTTTAAAGTGCTGGATAAACTTCATAATATTCTTCTGTTTTATTAACATGTACTTGTACTTTTACTTTCTACACTTAACTACATTTACTAATAGACGGATTACTGTCATACTGAAGTACAGTAAATACTAGATACTTTAAGACTTTAACTGGAGAAAAAGTCTAGTATCTGTACAGACTTTATACAACACTGGTCCTATCATACACACGTTATTTTATGTCTTTTTTCCTCTCAAAGCTTTAGGTCTTATCTTATGTCAAATTTCTAATTTTAAGGTCAATAATTAACCTGTAAAGTTAAATCCGAGCAGGTTTTATTTTTGATTTTTGTTTGTGTTTTTTGGTACTCAGACTTCCTCTTAAAGTCCGAAGACTAATTTACCAAACTTGCAAATTTGGTAAATTAGCAAATGTGCAACATGTTCAGGTTGTACCTTGCCCCCTTTTCCAAAGTCAACTGGAAGTGACTCCAACTTCAAAAAACCTCAAATGATAAAAAATTAGAGAAAACAGATGGATGAGTTGGATTTAAACACGACTTCATGATGGAGCATCCTGCAGGGTCCAAACCTCCCAGATGATATTGATGAGTTTTGTTGCATCATGGTTGGATGATGGTTGGATGATGATGATGATGCACGAACACTTATTATTTAAAAAAGTGCTTCGACTTCACCTTTACCTGATGAGTGGACTGATCATCGTCAGGAGACGATTGGTCGGCTACTCTGAACAGCGTGGCAGGTGTTGGCCTCCTGCGGCGGATCTAGAAACATACACGCACAGAAACATAAAGGGCAGATATAAATACATGAATAATTAATGCAACACACACACTGTATTATTAATACAAACTCTAAACATAAAGCTCCATCAACGAGACTGGAAGCGTTGCTAAGCAGAAGAGGAACGACAACGAAACGACAGGTTAATGTGGCGAAGAACGGAAAGAAAATTGATGTTTGCTGCTCGATTTCAGCTTTTCACAAGTGTCAAAGTCGCGTTTATTTGACATGAATGACCTCCTCACATGACACGTAAAACGTCTCGGCACACAGAGGAACCGTGCAAACAGAGTTTAACACTAAATAATCAGCAGCTTTCAGCTCAGACCTCCATCTCTGCTCAAACTGCTGCTCCCTGGAGGCTGAAGTCAGATCGCTGATGAACTGAGAGCCAAAAAACACCAGAGGCCAGAAACAGAAAAAAAAAAAACAGGTCTGCACACGTCACCACTCACACTGAACCCTCTGTCCTTATAGAGAACAAATACCCAGCTGTGCCCATACATCATGCCCCGCTGGTGTGAATGCACTCACTTCAGAAAAAAATACAGGAAATGATACTGAATGGAGTCAATTTAAAGGAGCATTTAACCCACAATAATCGTCTAAATCTCAGAGACTAAGACGTTTGTAGCTTATCTTAAGCATTTTCCTGTTTTTTTATCATCGTAAAGTTAAAAATTTTCTCAAGGTTGATAAAAGTTGCATTTCCTTCTAAAACTTTTCACTTGGACGCTGCGTACTTTAACCGCTTCCTTTCATCACAATAATTAAATTAAAGAAAAAACAATTTTCAGGATTTTGCACACTTGGTTTGGAAACTTTTACACTTTATATGAATCTTTTGTGGTGCACGATGTCGTCATGTTGTAGGAGATTTTTCCATCACGTTCGTGTTTGCAGCAGCAGACGAGCTGATGCGATGCAGTGACGAAGCCTCTGCAGCAACGACAAACTTTCCAACAAGTCACCTTTTCAAACAAACAGGAAGTGAGTGTTTGATAATGAAAAAGATTATGGAGGGGTGGAGTATCCCTTCACTAATCAAACTGCGAGGCCTTTTTGCTTCATAAAGAAAAGATTTACACACAGAACTCGATGTTTTTGACTCACAGTTGTAAAAGATTAATGGTTGACATCTGTAAAATTGGCTTTTGGGGATATGTTGGATAATATAAAGAGTACAGAGAATAACAGCGCAGTTAAATGTTCTTTGGCCGGACGGACAAAACCGGTATTGAGAGCGTCCTCTGTGGACGAAGCCAACCTTGACATGAACCTTGGCGCTGCTGTTTACGGCACCACATAACATCACAGGAAGCCAGTTAAGTAGCCTGGCTCTATTTTGCGTAAAAACTGCTCCGTACGGAGAGAGGAAAGGATAGGAGCCGTGTTTGTGTTCACTTCCTGATCCTTCGTCTTGTTAAGCGAAGAAGCTGTGCGTCATCACAGCCAGAGCAGCGTGTTGCCAAAGCAGAGGCTCTCGCTTGGGCCACGTTTGTGGAAAAGCTGCTGTCGTCGAACATGACAACATGCAGCAATCGAGCGTAGATTTCACCCTTATTTACGACACCAGGCGCACATTTTAATCTTGTCACGCAACTTCCAGCTTTCCTCTCTTCCTCTAATTGTCTCTCGTTCACGTCTTGTTTCCATCTCACTCCATCTTCTTCCTCCTCCATCCTGTTTACATCCACATCCATCCTTTACTCCTTGACAGTGACATTATCCTCAACCTCGTCTCCTCTCTTTCTCCTTTCCTTCACCGCAGTGACTCACACGTGAAACCATGATATAATCTTTTGTTTTGTCATTGATCTCTGATATTGGCAGACGGTTTCCTCGACCTTCCCCCGTCTCCCCTGTAAAGGTGTTGAAGCCTGGGGCTTCATGTTGCTTTGACCCCTGCTGCCTCATCGTGTCTAACACCTGCTGCCTTTAGCCTGACATGTCTCCACCACCAGATGTTACCATGAACGAATCCTGTCGTATTAAATCCACTAAATGACGGGAAACAACTGGATTGTCCTTCTGCATTTTAGTCACGCAAACTTGAAGGTATGAGAGAAAAATTACTGATGAAAGTTTCTAAAAAAATAAGGTTATAAAGGGACAAAAAAAAAAGTCCTAAATAAGTAGATAATTTTAATCTTTACTCCATTTTATGTTGTCATCTATCTATCTATCTATCTATCTATCTATCCGTCTGTCTTTCTCTTGCACGTTTTCCTTTGTTGTCATTAACTCATCTTTATTCACATCCTGTAAGTGTCATGGATTTCTGTGTAACATAAATTGCAAAATTTCACTTCCCCATTTGACATTTAACTTGACCGCAAATTTCTAGTTTAGTCAAATAAGAAAAAAAATAAATAAATAAGAAAACAGCTAAGCTGCCACACCTACTTCTGCTTTTTTGTTGTTGTTGAGTGTAGTTTTTGTTGTGGTTTAGGATTATTGCCCTTTGACATGAGAAAATAAAGATAAAAAAAAAAAATCTGTCATTTTCTTCTTTCTGGTGGGAAAATTTCCAATTATCACACCGTCTGATGTCCGTATCGTGACCCCCTCGAGGCTGACAAAGCTTCTTTTTTTTTTTTTCTTTCCTACTCTAATGAGGTGTCATTGAAAGAGACAGTTGCACAATGAAAACTGAGAAATATTCAGAAGTTCACAGTCGAGGTTCATTTACTGTAGATGGAGATAAAAATAGGGACGGTGACACTAATGGGGATTTAACGTGATTGGGTGGGATAATTGAGGTCACAGCGAGGCACCGTGATGATCTATTTACCTGGATGTGTGTGTGAGCGTGTGTACAGTAGGTGTCATTGAGGTTATCATAATTGTGGACTTGTGAAATGCCAGGGTTTGACCTTCTAAACCCGTGAAAAGGACAACGCTCTACTTCTGAGATAAGCTGTAAAACAGATTGTAAAGTGCACTAACGCCATGAAAATATTAAAAAAATCGTCGTGTCAATAAACATAAATGCAAACGTCAGGTGTTTCTTTTCGAGGGTGATGGTGGCGATGACGTGCAGCCGGTGTTTCTGTATGACATAAACACATGTTTAGTTTTACTCTAGTAATTTTCCAGCGTTAAAGCTGCACATGTTACATAACGTCATATGTGACTTCCTCATTTATTACGCCAACGCCGGAGCACGACAGCAGCGTGTGAGATTTACTCCCGCTGGGTTTTTATCCGTTACAATCCTCCAAACCTCGTCTCCTCCTCAGATCATATCTGACTAGAAACCTGCAGGTTGAATTTAAAGCTAAATGATTCATTAATGATGATGCATTTATATTCTTTACTCTCATTGATTCGATGGTAGTTTCTTTCAAAGCAAAAAAATCAAACGATGACTCAAACATTTGACTCCTGCACACGAGTCACTGGTAAATGTTGACTTTGCACACGTGTGAGTGTGTGTGGTTTTTTTGCATAGCAGCAGCAGCAGCAGCAGCAGCAGCAGCAGCAGCCTGGGTGCAGATCGGCTGATATGGGTCTGCTCCCCGGAGACGTTTCCTCTGAGCCAACGCTGTCGCGGCTGCGCCTATAAAAAGCAGCAGCAGGACAGAGTAAACTAGATCGGAGGAAATCTCTGAGGAGGTTGGTGGGATGAGACTTGAAACTTTTGCTCCTGCACCGGCGCTAACAGCCGAGCATCTCCAGGGGGAGTCAGGTGTTACAGATGTGGCTCAAAACAAAAACACACCACAGATCTCGATGATAAACACTCGATTACACGAGGCCGCGGTGTCACACTGTATCTCCGATCGAAGCGATGGAGGCATCGCTCCATCACTCCCTCGTGGCCGAGCTGTAACCCAGCTCCAGATTGATAGAAATCGATTTGTACGAGATTGATTTGTTAGTTATGGCATCTGCCCACTGGCACATACCGCTGCATCGGTCAGAAACGAGAACATGTATACGATATGTGCAGAGAACATACGGTTTTCTGATGGGAACAGATAGAAACTTAAGTTTGATTGATGTGATGTGATGTCGCTCTGCTGCTTTTTCCACTTTTTGTCAGTTTTTGATTAAAATCAACTGATTTGCTGCAGGATTTTTTTCTCTCTTTCTGCTCTTTTGAACTCTAAAGTTGCTGAGTTTCTCTTTATTAATATCTGAGTCATTCCTCCTCCCTCTCTTGTTTTTTTAATTGAAGTAGCAAGAACCCCATGTGGTGCACTAAGTGCAATGAGTTCAATAATACAATAAGGTGAAAAACGATCCCTGTTAATATGAGCTGAGTGTTCGGGTGCAAGAACAAATACTAGACCTCCCAGGTTGTATTTGTTCTCTATGTTTATAACCTTAACAAACATGTTTAAAACATGAAACATTGATGCATTTTTTTTAATTCTTTCTTTGCTAATATTACCACAAGGTTCATTCAAAGGACGTGTTTTTAAAATAGCAGCCACCTGGAGCAAAATGCAAAAATCATCTCTATTTGTTTTATTTTTTATGTTTTATCCAAAAGAAGTGGCTGCATTGTTGAGGATAAATCTTCTCCATAAGTGTGTCAAATCAACAACCGAAGGCTGGTGATTAGATCTATCATGTGACAAAGCTGCTCTGTTTGTCTGACACATTCACAGACGCTTCAACGTTGAGTTTCCAGCTGTTTCAAAGACGATCAAGGAAAAAACCTCAACCGCACCTCAATGAGGTCTGAGATCCAATGAATCCCAAACGTCTGCTTTTCAGTATTCACACAACATTTCCACTTTGCCCTTCGACCCCACCACTGGCTAACTGAATAAACAGATGGCTGTTGAAAGCATCTGGAGGGGCTCTCCAATGACCCCCAAATCAGAAATGTAATTACGCTGCACCCACCGGCAGGATGACATCATACTCAGACAACAACCACCAACCACCTCCACCTCTTTCTCCCTCCTCCAGCGTTTGTGTAATTAGCTGCTGGTTGTCTGTTTGGCCTCTTGTTGAGGCAAAGACTGTCATTAAAAAAAACAAGATTTAACAATGATAATGTGCCAAAAGGGTGATGGAGACATGAGATGAGACAGCACCTGCCAAACCACGAGACGACGCTCACAACCGGCGAGATAATTTAGCTTTTTATGTTCGTGCCACTTGAATTTAACCGTGTCACATTGTGCCGTCGACAAAGACCCGGTTCCAGAGGTCAACGAGCAGCTACAAACAAAGTACAGAGTAGCTATAGTTACTCATCTGCAACGTCAAAATGTACAAACAGGTGATAAATTAAAAGAAAAGGTTACTATTGAAGGTTGCTCGGGTGCAGTTGGCATGTATAAACTCATCATTTCAACATCACTGATATTGACACAACCTTCATTCATCAACTGATTGTGTAGATGTGATAAAAACCGGGTTGGTCAGGTGTCTGATTGTAGTCGTTTCCAACCAGACAGGGTTTACCCCAGGGTGCTTGAAATGCTTGAAAATGCTTGAATTATAAAGGAACTCTTTTCAAGTCTGGTTGCTTTTTTTCCTCTATGAAGCTCCTCCAACAGTCTCAGAGTAAAGCTGCGTTCAAGATGCACAGTACGTATCAAAACATTTAATTAAACAGAAACAGGAGCTGAACGTCAGCTGCTTACGACAGCTTTTGTTGGTCAACTCCTTGAACGCGCCGACGGGAGAAAACCAGCTCAAAGCTGCAAATCGTTGCACAACATTGCAACCAAACACATCGTTCAGTCAGGAAACGGTAGCAAAACGGAAATATAAACTTAGCAAAATGTTGAATTCAACAGAAACAGGGTGCTGACAATCAAAAGACTGTTGCAAATCATCCTTCATGAATCCAACGTCACCAGGTCATAGACCCTGATGATTATAAATCTTGCACCAAGCTCGTAGACGGAGCTTGGTGCGACAAAGATCCCATAGACTCCCATAGTTCTCCAGGTGGGATCAACAGGCATCTGTCAAATGTCTGTGTGCTACTGGACAGAGCTACAACCAATCTGACCACCGGTTCTGATGACGTATGTGTAGTGACAGAAAACAACCGATGGAAACATGCATGAAGTCTTCAGGCTCCATTTTCAAAGAAAATATGCAGCTACAGTTGAATCGAACGGTTGCCGCCATGTTGGCGTAAACAAATGTGTCTGATGTCGCTTAACTAGTGCGTCATCGTGTTTCTCATTGATTCCCAAATTTTCAAGATCAAAAAGAGCAGAGAAAAGTCAGGTCGACCAGACAGTTGTTGTAAAATGTTTGAATTTTTACTTTAAAGCTCTTGATGCACTCTCAAGTCATATGAAAGCTAAGCCAGAGATAGCAAAGTAGCATATAGCATATATCCACATTAGCTTATGCTAACTGCTAGTTACATTTTGCATGATGTAGAAAAACTGTGTAATATAATGTGTGGCAGTATTAGTGTTTAGTCTCATTTAGAGGTTATGTAAAGAACAAAACCAGCGTTTCATCATCAACTGTTTTTAGTCTTAATTTAGTTTCTTCTCCTTCTGTTAATAGGAAACAGTTTTGTTCTTAAAAAAGGAGAAATTACCAGTATTTTTTATGTTTGCAATTTACAACTGTTTCGCAGTACTGGAGAAGCTTGAAACTTGACCTTGAAAGTCCTTGAAGAAGTATAAGAACCACATTCAGATGAGATGAAAGTCTGTGTTTACAACAAACACGTCAGCGTTCGGTTTTTAGTCACTTGACTGTATATTGTCTGTATATCGGTGTGACCATCCTGTAGCTGCAGCTCTTGACCCTGAAAGTTCAGCATCCAGATTCAGATCCAGATCCAGATCCTGCCCATCCCTCCCGCCCACATTTCTCTCCCCACCGTGGCACCGTTGGCCTCATAATCCTCTGCCTCCTCATCACAGATATGGCTGCTGCTGCTGCTGAGGTTAAAAAATGAAAAGCTTTGGATGAAGCTCTGATTTCTCTGCAGATACAGACGAACAAATAATGAATAAAGATGAATGAAGTGATGTATGTTTCTCTTCACACCCTGATGACAACCTGACTTTGGTTTGATCAACGATTATCCCTGAAGCGACAAGTGAATGAGTGAGATAATGACACCAACTGACAAAAGAGGATTTGTTGGCCGTGACGCCGAAAGGCTACGAGGCCGCGAGGCTGCGAGGGTCGACGCTGCAGCGTCACAGGCCTCCGCCAAGATTTAGATTGAGCCAACGTAGGCAACGAGAGGAGGAGGAGGCATCGCGCCGCATTTTCAGCTGACTGTGTACAGTGTCATCAGCTGACAAATCACTCTGCCCGTGCACAATATTTATGTTTTTTACCTGTTTGCACATTAAACACACATGAATCGGCAACAAGAGCTAAGAGCCAAGATAGAAAATGGTTTTTCAAACATAAAAGACAGATGATTCAATCAAATAAAAAGGTGTTGCCACAGATATATATGCCACAGACGTCATTAAACTGTCACAAAACTGAAAAACGATGATGAAGAAACACAGACGCAACCTACAGAAGACAGAGGCCCATTGATTGTGTCCAAACTGTAATAACAATCTGTGGTTTTTAATAATTTCTTTCCCAATTACATTTTTTTTTTTTTTTTGCCACAACAAACATCAACAAACCACTTTGGACAAGTGACTTTAAAAGCATTAAGATTCATTTTCATAAACGCTGACAGATCACGTCACTGGATAAACTGAGTCACACCAGTAACAGTGACATTCTCCACTGTCACCGACACGCAGGGAAAGATCATTGCACCCTCTCGGCCCAGTCCCAGCATGCTTTGCTCCGTCCAACAAGATGTTCTTTCTGGGAGTGCATGTTGACAGTCCCCCAGACCGCTAATGTTTACCCACAAACACACACTGCATCAAAGGTCGATGTTTGACGTTTAACCCAGAGACTGGACCGCCGTGGGTGGGTGGGGTGGATGGAGGACAGGGTGGGGTTAGTGGTGGAGGAAAACTTTAAATCTGACTCTGTTCCTTCGCTCTGATGCCCTTTAACATCTTTTGATTATTCTCTTTGATTTCTCGTCAGTTCAAAGACTCAAAACGTGACGTGAGACGAAACAGATCAGGTCGAGTTGATAAAAAAAAAAAAAAAAAAACAAAAAAAAAAACGGTGAAATACAAAGAGATCTCTGCATGCGCAGACTCATACCGTGACCCTAATCTCTGTCCATCATGAACATAACCCGACGTCACTCACAAAGGATGTGGGATTGATGTGTGTGTGTGTATATATATATGTGTGTGTGTGTGTGTGTGTGTTGGGGGGTAGGGATGGTAAACACAACCATGTGCTCCTTCTCTTTTTCTCTATGTGTGTGTGTGTGTTGTTGTCACAGACTATGATAAGTCTGACCTCTTGATACGAAGATTACTAAAGAATGATCATCTTAAAAAGTGATTTACTCGTAGGAGGATTTCAATAAGATACTCAGAGAAGACGCCAAAGCTCAGTCGATTTGAGTTCATGGAGTCATGAAGACGCTTTAGATCTTGATTAAGACGAACGTGATGCTGTAACTGTTGTGTTACAGATAAAAAACAAACAAACAAACGTGTCAAACCTTAACGAAGATAATCTGTGTGAATAAACATCACAGAAAAACCTAACTCGAAAAGAAGAATAAAAAATTAAATTTACATGATATTTTGAGGTTTATTTACCTAAAAGAGTGAGAATAACTTCTCTGACGTCCCTTAACTTTAACAAAACGGGTGATGTCTGCTCACGTCTGTTCTTTTTTACCACAACAACAACAATAATAACTCTAGACACAGAAGATCTTATCACAACAGATGGGGAAGCCACCAGGTTTTTATGTCAACTCATGCAAAGTTTAAACATAAAGACGTTTTTGTTTGTTGTTTTCTTTTTTGTTTGACACGGTTTGGACGCGCTTCAGGATAAACACGTCACAGGTTTGACAAGGTTTTAAATGTTTTCCTTTACTTTTAATTTCCACTTTTACTTTCCAATGTCAAACCAGGAGAAAATATATAGAAGGAGAGAATATGTAAAGGTGTTTATTTCACTGAGTGGGAGGTATGGAAATGTCTCGTATTAACATCACATCTACAAACCAACATGCAACGGCAGCAGAGTGAACGAGCGCTGCAGTCAGACCCAGATGTCCATTATAGTTGACCTTTTATTTGCGACTGTGGGGGAGCGTCGGGGCGGCGACGGCGGCAGCATAGTTGTGTAGTTCGTTTCTATAGTAACAAAAGCTGCAGCAAGTTCACTCGATGGTGGTTTTTGGGGTTTGAATGCCATCGAAATAAATATAATAATAATAATAAAAACGGTTACCACTTGTGTAACAAGTTGTGAAGAGTGGTAAAGTCATTAACAACTAATTAGTACAGACAGGAGGGGAAATGTGGGCGACTGTAATTTCAGTGATGGGGGGAGGGAGGTGGGGGATGCAATGAAATGTTGTGTAAATGCTAAAACCCCACACACACCCACACATCCCTGGAGACGCCAATCAGCCTCTTGTAGATGCTATCTGCTTTTAAACACACATAAACAGATCCTCTCCTGGACGCCCATTCAGTTCCTCTCGTCTCCATGAATAGAAACAATCGAACGTTCATGTGCGCGTATACGCAGGTATGCAAAAGAGTGTATATCAACGTCAACAACCGAACGTGAGGCTTCCAATTGTTTGAGGCAACGACGTCGGTCATAATCAGTAGCTTCACCACGAAGGTGAAGGCCGAACTGTTGGAGGAAAGCCAGAGAACTGAGGCTAAATATAGACCAACGCTGTTTGACCAGAAGGTGATTGAGCAATGAGGTCCTCCCCAAATCAGAGGGAAGCATTTTGTATATTATATTATACAGGAGAAGCTCACATATGGCAGATCGGTATCCTGTAGTTTCTTGGAAAGGATGATAGTGATCAGAGCACGCTGACAGGACGTGAGAGAGAGAGAGGAAATATGAAGAGGGGGAGGAAAAGAACAAAGTGTTGCAAAATGTTTCAATATTAGCAAGTCACTAAGTGTAAAAGTCATGATTAGATAACAGGAGATGAAGCAACAAAATGACACGAGAAACAAGTTTTTCTCTCCGTTATCTAAAACTAAATTAGCTCAATAAAAGATGATGATCAATTGGTGGTTTAGTTTAAAATAAGGACAGTAACTGAGGGACAGGTGAACCTAAAGATCAAGGTTGTGTCACATCTCTATCTCTCTTTCTTTTTTCTTTTTTTTCACTTTTCCCGCTCCATCTTTCCTCAGACTCTCAGGAGAGACGAGCCATTGGCCTCAATCTACCTCAGCGATGAACGCTTTTCTACTTTGTCCCACTTTTACTCCTCTGCTCTAAAAATAAAAAGCCACCAAAAAAAAAAAAAAATGAAAGAAAGAAATATCAGAGTCGTCCTGTAAAAAAAAAAAAAAAAAAAGAGTATAAACACGACGCTGAGTCAGATATCAAACACTTTTGTGGAAAAGTGACAAAAAAAAAAAAACAGTAATTATTAACAGTGAAGTGGGAAGTTACGTGTCCACATGTTGCTGCAGTGACTGATAGTGACGGTGTCAATGTCACTTTGTTAAACAGGTCATGATGAGACAGTGAAGCACTAATGTTATGAGGAAACACAAAGAGACAGAGACAGACAGAGAGGGAAATGTCACCATATTAATTTCACAATTGTGAGACAGAAAATCTAACGCTGACAATGTCAAAGCTGAGATATGAAGGTGATGAAAGGATAAAGAAGTGGAGGATGCAATCAGACATAAAACACAAATACTAAACACTGACAGATAAAAACATTAAATTGTCCTGATTGTTTCTGTATCTGTCCACAGCCTGCTCACCATCTCCACTTGCCGAGGGTCCAGGTTGGTCGGTGCCGAGGCCGGGACGGCGAAGTGGATCTTCTTCCTCTCCTTGGACTCCCCCTCGACCTCGGTCGACACGGAGGGCTCCATGACTGCGGTTCCTGTGGGGTCAGACTCCCAGAGGAGAGGAAGAGGTCGCTGCCAAAGATCAAGCTATAACCTCCCTGGAGGTGGAGGAACCTCCCACTGTTTGTTTTAGTCCCACACCTGGAAAACTTCTTCTTCTTCTTCTTCTTCTTCTTCTTCACTCCTTCAGACCTTCTTCTTTCTTCTTCTTTCTTCTCTTAGAAAAACCTCAACATGAACAGACTCTTCTCTCTGTTTTGCAGCAGCTGATTTTCTCTGCACATTACAACCTGTGCAGCAGCAGGAGTTGAATGAGGCACGTCCTTAGATTTGGCTGTGAAAGGAGAGAGAGAGAGAGAGAGAGAGGAGGAGGAGGAGGAGGAGGTGGGGAGGTGATGGAGGGGAGGGACCGAGGGTTAAAAGGAGGTGGAGATATGAGGGGAAGAGGGGAGGCGCTAGAGCAAATAAGGGGGAGGAGATGAAAAGAGGATGTTGCAAAGGAAGGAGAGGAGGGGAGGGGAGGGAGGTTTTTCTGTCCATCTAAGCTGAGGTTGATTTGTAATCAGAAAAAAAAAATAATAATCCCATCACATCAGCTGAGCCTCTTTTGGCCTCTATTTGTGAATGAGAGATTTATGGTCAGAGAGAGAACGAGAGAGATAAACAAGAGGAGAGACGGGAATGGAGACGGATAAAGTCGTGATTTATTAGGCGCCAAAATACGTGACGTTAAAATGTCTCATCAGTGACAGATAACTAGAAACTTCAAGCTGTTAAAACAAGAGGAAATGATTTATATTAACACATGTAAATGTGGATGAATGAGGACGTTTTTTTTTTTGTTGATGACGATTTAAAGAGAAAAGGCCGGTTCGGTGATATTTTCAGGGGCTTTGCTGTTATTTCGCTCACATGGCGCAGGGATTTGGACAGTAGTTGGAGAGCGGTGGATTTGGCCTCGGGGCAGAGTTGAGCTTTGGCATGAGCTGGAACGACGGAGATATGTGCAGAGGAAGACGAGGAAGGACGAAGAAGAAGAAGAAGAAGAGGAGGAGGAGTAAATGTAGCTGCGGGGGGTTTGTTGGGCACAACAGAGAGGAAGGTCAGAGTGTGTTTGCCACTTCTGGGAGCTGCTGCTGCTGTCTACAGAGTCCAGAAACACATTAAACAGTCAACTGAGTGTTTATCCCGCCGGTCAGAGCGAAGCGGTGCCAGCAGTGTTATTTATTCACTGTTTCCATGTGGAGGCGGACAAGAGGAGGAGGAGGAGGAGGAGGAGGAGGAGGAGGAGGAGGAGGTGGGGGTTTGATTTTTAAAAGGTTTGTCTGAGTGTTTGACTCAACTACAAAGACTCTTCTGTCCCAAACTGAAGCAGCAGCTCCACACATCCTGCAGGTGGCGACTTGTTATTATTATTATTATTTATACACCCGAAGAAACGAATAATAATAAAAAAAAAAAAGGTGTCACTTCAGATTTAAAACAAGACGCCCAACAACACACTGGACAAAATGCAAACTAAGCAGTTGCTCAACGTTTCTGAGGAAATTAAACCTGTTTCTGTCACACACACTTTCTGACTTGTTGGATTTGGTTCCAGTGGTTGTGTAACGTTCAGCGTGTTCAGCAGGAATTACACAATTTTTCACGAGGAGAAGTAGAGTAATAGGCTCTTTCTTTCTTTTTTTTTTTTTAAGAGTTTGGCTCAGAAATCACTTCATTTAACGAAGCAAGACCGACTCATTTCTATCATATGATGAAGTGATGAGTTTTAAAAGCTGGAAAACCTTGAACTCTGCACAGTGAAGTAGAGATATTGACGATCCAGTGACTAGATCCGTTCACCTTGACCTCTGACCTCTGAGCATGCACCACAACCTTGTGTCGGTTTTTCAGGCTGCGACAGAAGCTGCTAAATCCAACAAACTGAAACCTTTAACCAGATGCAGCGTGTTCAACCTCAGACGAGATGATTACATCCAACGACCTTTGAGATACATTTCTCTCTAATCAGTTCTCTAGTGAAATCATCTCTTCAAACAGCGTAAAGAAATAATTTAAATGTAAAAAAACAACTATCTTCTACTTTCTGGTCCATGTGAAGCTACTGATAAACTAAAATAAACACAAGAAAAACATCAAATCACACACAAGTTACAAAAGTGTCTTCAATAAACTTTACAGTATGACGAAATCCTGAAACATAGCTGCTACCGCCATGTGGAAAACAACTAGCGAGTAGTCTGCTAGCTTGATGCTAACACATAATGGAAAAAACCATAGACTGGCTAAAACAATTAGCAATCTTCCTCCGATCTCTTTTTAACTCAACAAATGATGTTTTACCTTAATGTGCTTAATGAAAAAAAAAAACAAAATGTAACTTGTGCATTTTTACTTAAAGACATTTTATGTCTTAAACTCTGAGGAGACAAAGTTAAACTGTTTAAAGTTAAACTGTTCAGCGATGACACCGACTAAGTGACAGATTTACGTTGACGTTCTGGTTCGGTTCGATCGGTTCGACAGAAACCAAAATCCTACCAAATCCACATAATATAGATAGTAACAGCCTCAAAGGTGTGAAATTAATTAAACTTCATATAAAATGTTGGATCACGACAGTTTCTGGAAACATTTTCACTCCATTTGGATTCAGACGAAAAGTCAGCGACCGTGATCACAAATATTTTTACTGATCAAACTTTCATTTTGAAAAGCTTGAAAAGTGTGGAAAACATCGTGTCTGGAACCAAACGGGTTCAACCATCACAGTTTGGTTCCTCCTCCACGTGAATGTGGTGAGTGGAGTCAAACTGCTGCGACGTCACGACACTAAAACATCAGTAAACATTAATGGACATGGAGGAGATGCTGTACTTGTTGCTGGGTTAGCTTACGACCAGGTAGCTACGACGATGGCTATCACTCTTGCCCTGTTTATTAAAAATGAAGCTCGATTCGTTAGATCGAAAAAAAATTACATTGCAGTGAACGGAGAGATAAAATTTATTTTCTGATCCACTTTGACTTCTACCCTGAATCGTACATATGTTGTATCTCGATTTAAATGACAACTATTAGTGTGAGTTAAGACTATGTTTGTGGTGTAACTGTTTATTTATCTGCTTCTGAAAACACGTAAGAGAGAATGAGGAGCAGATCAAACTGACCAGGTCAGATATTTTCCTAGCCTAGCGTAGCTAGCTGTTAATGCTGCGTTCCAGTTGTACTAGGAAGTCGCAATTTCCAAGTTCCCAGTTGGAAATTTCAACTGGATCACCCCCCGAAGTCGGATTTCCGACTCGGAAAGTCGGAGAATCCTCACCACCCTCGAGTTGAGTCAAAGATGGCTGCTCCGAGTGTAAACAGTAGCAGCAGCTCCTGTAATATTCTGTTTAATAGCACTTCTGACTAGTTTTTATTGATCTAAATCACTCGTACACATAGTGTTGTTCGCCGTATATATATATGGAAACGCTGCGGTAGTGTAATTTACATTTTTCCACAGAGTAGGAACTAAAATAGTAGCTGGAACCAGGAACTAGCACCGAGTGGAAACACTAGAAACTCAGTAGAGACGAGTCGAGCAATACTGGAACTGTTTAGTGGAAAAGAGACAATTGTTTCCGTTTACGCAGCCCTAGTGTCACTTAAAGCCATCGTTTTGCTGCCCTCTCTGGCGGAAAGGTGTATTACATTCACCTGTGGCCACGCCCACCAGTGATGTCACATCATCCTGGCGTCTGCAGCTGCAGCGTTGGAAGTTAAACATAATTTTCAGAGAAATCTGTCGTCCCATCTGCCATTTTCTCTCAGAAAATTACTTTCCTCAAATATTTTTAGCAGTTTTCTCGACATATGTTCGACCTGTGTGTTTGTCTGTTGGAAATAAAAAAGTTTGGACAATAAAGTTTCATCTCTTTCCTCTTTAACTTTGTTTGTTTGTTTGTTTGTTTGATGTAAATCAAAAGAGTTTTTTTTGGTGCAAAACAAAAATAAAAAGCTCAACGAAAAAAAAAAAATCTGGCAGGACGAGTGGAGATAAAACTGGAAACGCAGACTGAACAAGCAAACGGCGAAGCTGGCGCAGAAAATATAAACAGGATGATCAGCTGTAAGACGAAGGATTTAATCTCCAAAAATAATTACAATTCTCTGGCGAAGTGAAACGTGTCTTTCAAGATTTGGACGGCAGATTTAGAAGACGAGAGTCACCGCATATAAACTCACCTGAAAGATGAGAAATTAGCTTGATTAAAAATAGTTTGTTGCACATATAGAAGTAGATTTGAACTTGTTGAATATAAAAGATATATCAACTTTGACTAAAAGCTGATACATAACGTCTGGATTAAAGCTGCAGAAGTAAATCAGATTGTTTAAAATTCAGACGACACGTTGTCGTCGAGGAGAACAACAACAACATTTCCTCCTGGGAGAAAACTCTGCCCCATCTGCTCATCATCTCCAGCGCCGTGAGTCTGGTTTGGGTTAGGTTAGATTAAAACGTGAAGCTCGTTTGTACGAAGAAAAAACAAACAAACACTTCGACACAAATCAAAAACAACAAACGAGGGGGAAGATACGTCTCCTCCTCTTTTTTTTTTTTAACCTGTTTGGATTACAGGCGAGACAAATTGTCAGGTAAGCTTTCAAATGTTACCAACACGGGAGCGTCAGAGCAGCCAGGCATCGTAAAACAAACCCTGAACCGTCTGTCATATTAACCAAATTATTCCACGTTACTGACGCGCTGACGACTACAACAAATTACTCTAATTGGAAACAAAACAGACTGAAATGGATCAACGAAGAAAAAAATCCTGCTGCTGATGATGATGATGTTGTGCCACTTTACTTCACCACTTAATATTTGATCTGTTATTTATACCTTGTTATGTAACAGTGTCTGTACAACGTGTTTGTGGGTTTGAATTCCCCCGAGGGGACGTTTGTGTTTGTCTGTGCTTCTAATTAAGTCTGATATGTCACCAGCTCCGCTCGTGATGTTGATGCTGCTGTGTGTATTTACAGATATCGGTAATGTCGACCCACATGTGTCTGCTTCTTCTTCTTTTTCTTTTGTTTTACTTTTTTTTTTTTTTTTATTATTATTACTCTTCCTTTGTGTGTTTATACGTTTCATTTCAAACACATCATCGAGCTGCAGCGTTGGCACAACCGCAGGAAAAACTTTCCTGAAGATAAATCACATTGATAATAACTCCTGGGACGAGCTGTTCGAAGTGTGTGATGTGCACGCACACACACACACACACACACACACACACACATGCATACTGGAGAC
This sequence comes from Polydactylus sextarius, assembly GCA_016801845.1. NCBI lineage: Eukaryota > Metazoa > Chordata > Actinopteri > Polynemidae > Polydactylus > Polydactylus sextarius. Next base: position 19,848,479 of record CM028917.1, on the reverse strand, counting down.
ACTCCAAACTATCTCCAAAGACAGATTGGGAAAATGTGTGTAATATTATCTGCTCCATAAAGGGGTCTCTTATATCATGTGACAGTGGAACAAGAGGGAACAAAACCCTCTCTGTTATAAAAAGCCTCATCTGAAGATGACACCTGCACTCTGAATAAAAGGAAAAACCGCTTCAAACTAAACTAAAAATCAAAGATAAACATCAGATCTAACAGATATTACTGATATTATTATGACAGTAATAAGCCGATATCTTCCCAGGAGGATTTCAGGGACAAGCATCGGTTTTTAAAAGGTGAAACATTCATTAATCAGGATCAAACAGAGAAGCTTTGTGTCAAAGTCAATTCTGCTCAGTTACATAACGGAGCTGTTCTCAGATCAGATTCACCTGACTGGTTCAGGTTCAGTCTCATCCATTACAGTTTTGTTTTAATCAGCTGGTGATGGTGAAAGATGTAAAAGCTCCATCTGCTGTTCAGTTTGTGTAATTACAGTTGAAGATGAACCAGAGGTCAAAGGTCAGAAAGATGAAGAAATTCCTCAAAAACATTTTATTCAACATTGTCTTTTTACGTACCAGAGCAACTTTACTCTCTGTTTTAATCCATGTTGATTTATTGAAGGAGGTTTTCTGCTGCTGCTTCGTCCTGCACAGATCACTGTAAATGAAAATAAAATAAAATAAAAAAGTGGATTATCTCCTCAGCGGTGCTGCTGTTATTGTCCCCAACATTTATCTGAACTGATGAGAAGATGAGATCATCTCTGAGATGCTTCAGGAAAAGAAACTGAAGCAGACAGGAGGAGAAAACTTTGTTTTTTTGAGGTTGAAGGGAGAAAAAAAAAAGCAAATTTAACAACGTTGAGTTGACACAGAGGTCGTCTATAAAGACATCCTCATCCTTTATCAATTACAGAATAAACATTTAGGATATAAATGAGGTTCTGATGATGCTCAGTGGCTCCTAATGTGTAAAACAAATCATTTTATATCTAGAAATGAGTTAAAATTGAATTAAAAGTGATGCTGTCATCATATAGTTTCTGGTTTTCTTCTTTAAATTACAAAAGAAAAATACCCATTAATCAGTTTATTTATATTTCGGTCCATTTTATATTTAAAAAGAAGTGTTTCTGACAGTTACATGTCATTTCCAGTAGGTGGCAGCCTTCTGTTACATTTGACTTCTTTTTTTAAGAAGGTGAGTCCCATGTTAACTGTAGTTTCTCTTTAATCTGGTTGAAATTGAAACTGAGCTGCTCATTTAGGATGAAAAGTAGATTAAAAAAGCCAAACAGATAAATCACTGTTAACAAGACAGAAATAAAATGAAATAAAATATAATAAAAAATATGTGTTGATGTGTTAAAAGTAAAGGAAAAGTAAAGTGAAGTAAGAGTTTAGAGGTTTTATTTTATGGTGGGAAACTGAAGAAAAGTGTGAGAAATGACACCAGGGCGGTGGGGGGGGAGTGTTTATTTGACTGACTATATATGTGTGTGTGATGGGTGGAGCAGGGTGGGGTGTTGGAGATGATGTAGCAGGTGGAAGACATGGCGGAGGCAGAGACAGAGGAGGACGTGGCAGTAGGGCAGTGATTTAATTAGCACCCTCTACCCCCTCCAGCCCTTCACTCATAGCATCAATAATGCATGGCCCCTTGTTTCCACTGCCATAATTAATCCTCTCTTACTATAATTAAAAGCCAAAAAATCCCACAAGATGGTTCAGCTTGGCCAGGCACGGGGTTGGGTTGGCACGAGAACTGATGATAAAAAAAAAAAAAAAGAAAAAGAAAAGAAATATCCCCCCACGCGCTCACAAAACGGATAAACAGAGTGATCAATAGTCGAGAAAAAGTCATGTGAGAGCAATAAAACACAATGAAGAAAATGTTTTAAGAAAAAAAAATGAATGGAGGGAAAGAAAGAAAGAAAAAAAAACAACAACCGTGCGTTTTCTTTGTGAATGAGTTAGAAAGTGAAGCACGCACGCGCATATACATGCATACTTACACGTGCATCTTCTGCTCCTCGTGATGAGGTTTGTCTTGTTTCTGCTGCTGCAGCCAAGAGAGAGAGAGAGAGAGAGAGAGAGAGGGAGAGGTGGAGCTTTCTGATGCTGCAATTAGGACCACACTGTCTGGGCGAGCAAACACCGATGAATATTTCAGTCCGGAGATCTCCACGGGCACCTATGATGATGGTGACGTGGTGGAGGTGGTGGAGGTGGGGTGGCACACCTACATACACACATTCACATAAACATACTGCCAGAATTATTCACCTCCCAATCACAGATGCCACAATTATCACATCAGTATCAGCGCGTAAAAACGGAGCCAAACTGGTTCCAAAACTGTTCCTTCCTGGATGCGCGTTGAAAAGTTTACAATAAGGAGTCAGCGTGAGCAGTATGTGTGTGTGTGTGTGTTTCGAGCATCTAAGTTTGGCCACGTGCCAGGAAACACAACACAGAGGTCATACCTCATGTGTGACCTAAATCTTTTTCTCTTCTTCTTCTTCTACTTCGTCCTGACTGAAAATATTTAGAAAACCTCCACGTGTGCGCACATCTCACTCTGTACAGTACACGAGCAGCTCCCTCTGGTGTGTGTGTGTGTGTGTGTGTGTGTGTGTGTTCATTGTCGATGCTCCGTGCAGAACTACTTCTTTCCCCGCTGCCCCCGCCGCCCGCCGTCCTCGGCCCCATCTCCACTTGATTTATCGCTCTAAAATACCACTGCACTAATTAGTCAAGTAATTAATTAATAGGCATTTGCATTTGTGCATATGCAATTAGGGGGCTGGAGAGAGGAGAGTGCAGATGGGGTCCGGGGAGTCTGGTGGGTGGATGGGTTGGTTGGGGGGTGGGTGGGTAAATGTGAGTGAGTGTGTGTGTGTGTGTGTGATGTGTTTTATATTTGTGCCAGTACAAGTTTGCACTTCTTCCAGAAAGACAAGTGAAGTGCAGGTCATCACCTCACATGTCTGACAGGAAGGAAAGGAGGGAGTAAATGGGGGATGACAAAGGTATGGAGGTGTGGCTTGATGACTTTGAGAGACTGTTGGGTGTCATTTGACCATAGAGGAAGAGGGGAAAAAAAAAACAGTGATGGAGGTTTTGATTTGATATCTTAAAGGGGAAGAGCTTGATTTTTGTTTTAGTTTTTTAGTTTATCCTATAAAAACACACAAAGCACAGCAGGTGGCATTTACTTAAAAACTAATCCGCATACAAACAGGATGTAAAGTCATTGTGAAATATTATAATTCCCCAAACAAGCTTCACGTTTGGCGTCTCAATATCAGATCAAAGCCTGTGTGATTGGAGCCCAGTCGTTGGCTAAAACCACTGTTGACATTTAGCGTTTATTTTGGCAAGGTGACCTGAAGGTTGTTTAGGACTTGTTGAGAATCGCCGTAGTGGAGCCAGCTGAGGTAGGAGGAGAGGGCAGTGATTTGGCTGCTGTTGAAGCTAAATGCCCCCCCTCTGTTGCCTCCACACACACACACTAATACAATCACCCTCACCATCGATTTGGAGGATTTGGGTTATTGCCAGTTTACCGACCCACTCATCCCCAAAAGGGGACGAGACACATTAGTGAATGTGCAGCATCACGGCTCCCTAGCCACAGCTGCCACACTACTGGTGACCCCAGGGATGACCCCACCTCCTACACCACCACCTCCTCCTCCCTCAACATAGGGGTGATCCGTACAAACCCAAGGACATGATGAGCTGCTATCAGCGATTTCTGTTTCTCTACCTCCTGCTCCCAGTTTCCATCGGCCTGATGGATCTAGATCTTCGTGCCAAGTTGGACTTGCTGGTCATCGAGCTAATTTCTCCCACATTAACTCCACTAATGTTTTGCTAAATAGAGAGATCTCTGAGTTGGGATGGACACAACAATGCGGCGAAGCAGCAGACATACCAGAGGAGGGGTGACGAGGGGTGATGACGGTGGCGAGGAATTCTTGCACCAACGCCACCAACGTGCCAACCTCCAAAATCTAAATCTAAACCTTGGGAACCTCTGCCAACTCCAACCAGCACCAATTCCCTCTCACCCACAGCTACACCACCTCCTCCTCATTTTTCATCCATCCCTCATGGACTTACACACCTGGGTCTCTCTCTCACTCCTTCATTTCAATGCATCTCTATGCAGCTCGCCCCTGCAGGCGCTGCCCCCCTCCTCTCTAAACTAAATACTCCACCAACACCAACACTAACAACACCACCAGCAGCAGCAAACCTCACACACTCAGACACAGCTCACACACACACACACACACACACACCATGCAGGAGCCTGTGTGATATCATATCGGTTAAACTGACTCATTTGTATCTTTGGCAAAGGAAAAGGAAAAGGAGAGAAAAAAAGAAAAGAGAAGGAAGGGAAGGAAAGGAAGGGAAAGGAAGGGAAAGGAGGGTCATCTGTGCCCACAAGAGTCAGAGCAAATCACAATTGGTTTTGGTTGTCGTTCCTCTGAACACATCGAAGCATAATTTGATCGAATTAGGTAAATAAATAAACAATATGCCTTCTGTTCCATGGCCTTAATGCACTTATAATGCAGCCCCATCCCCCCTCCCGCCCCCACCCGTTTATACTCCCACGCTGCTTCTCAACCAGAGATGAGGATGTGATGGAGGATGAAGCAACTCAACACTTCAGTTTGCCAAATATTTAATAGATATAGTAGTTTTTTTTTATTATAGTTTGATTGATTGATTGTGCAAATATGCTCTTATAATATAATAGCACTATTTTATTTTACAGCCTTGTCTCTTTAGGTTTGACCCTGAGGTCTAATTAAGATAGAAATCCACCTTAACAACATTTAATTATCTGTGTGTGTGTGTGTCTACTAGCTCTTATTCCTCCTTTCTTCTTCTTCCTCTTTTCTTTTTCTCCAAAATTACATTAGCTACTGAGTTTGGCAGGTGAATGAGAAAATTCACAGGTCTGACTGAAACAAATTGCCTACATCCCTTGAAGCAGCAGCGCAGGTCAACAATGATGAGTTTTGTTGTTCCACCATTTTATTTTCTCTTCCCCCCTCTTTCTCTCTCTCCTCTTCTCTTCTGTTTTTCCTCCTTTTTTTTCTGGCTGTGTGAGCGCTAGCGCGGTGACAGATGGCGGAGCCCTCCTCCTCCTCCACCACCACCACCACCTCCTCCACCTCCTCTCTCTCTCTCTCTCTCTCTCTCTCTCTCCCTGTGTCTCTCTTTCCCCCGGGAGGGCAAATCTCTCCGAATGCGGGCGCATGTCAATCACCGGGCTCTCATGTGAAGGCTCTTGCCGGTGACGTGCCAGCCATATGGGCGCTGGCATCACAGCCTTAGCTGGTATGTAACCCCCGTCCCCGGTAGCTCACGGTTGCCACACACACACACACACACACACACATGCTCACTTACTCACTCACACGTATACACACAGACAGGCCGAGACTCACGTTCGTTCACAAGCTCCCCGGTTATTGGAGTGCGCGCGCCGACCGAGGAAAAAAAAAAGAGAGAGAGAGAGAGAGAGATTGGGAGAGAGAGAGAGGCACCAACTAAAACCTCCACCACCACCTCCACCACCATCATCATCATCATCATCATCCAGCAAGAGCCACAGCGGAAGAAAGCCGCGCGCCGACCGACCGACACCTCGCCTCGTGCAATCCCTCGATCGAGGCGCGTCGCGTCGCTTCGCTCGTGCGTTCCCTGAAGATGGTCTGAAAAAGTCAAGCGCGTTTTTTTTTTCTCCTCCTCCTCCTTCTTCTTCTTCTGCTTCTTCTTCTTATTCCTCTTCATCTTCTTCCTCTCCTATCCCCTCGTGAAGGAGCTCGTGCCGAGGTAAGTTGGAACATAAACAACTAAAAAAAAAAAAAAAAAAAAAAATCTGGTGAGGTTCCAAAATGGAGGAGAAATTAACGGAATAAATAGAAACAGATGCGAATTTAAACGTAATTTGGTTTATACACTTTTAAAAACGCTCGTTGTTGTGAATGATCATTATTATTGATTATTATCATTGTTATTATTTATGGGTTAAAAGGTTAATTAGTTGGCTTGAATCCATCTGGATGAGATCAGATGAATCGTTTATGTCTCTCGACACAATTTTAACCAAAAATGACATAAATAGATAAACACGATATTTCCATGTTTGGCAGTTTATTGGATTTCCGTATGGGCGCGCGCACAAATACCTCATCATCACTCCCTCATCTCTCTCTTCTCTCCTGTGTGTGTGTGTGTGTGTGTGTCCTTCAACTTTTGACACCCAAATCAACCTGGATTTTTTTTTTTATTATTATTATTATTATTATTATGATTTTAAATCTAAGATGAAGCATCAAACATCTGCTTCTTGTCGCCGGTTTCTTGTCTCATTTCTCCAACATGGATCAGTCTGTACCGGACACTGAAGATGAGGTTTTATCTTTAACACCTCATCTGTTGTTGATATATTTATATAGGACTCTAATTTAATATAAGGATCTTAATCTTCCTGCGTTTAGATTTTGAATCAGAACAAGAAACAAAAGGTGATGAAAACGAGTTGAAGCGTAAATCAGACTTTTCTTTCTTTCAGTGGGAGATTTTGATTATTTCTTTTGTTTTATTCCTTTTTTGTTTTTTATTGTCTCAGAGAAGAAAGGAAAGAATTAATTAATGAATGAAGGAAGGACGTCCTCAGACTTAATATAATATTTATTTATGATTTTTTTTTCTGTTTCACGGAACAAAATGAAAAGGGTGGGACGGCGTCATTGACAGTGACAGGCGGTTGATTTGTTATTATTATTTTTATTATTTCTATTTTATTTCCAATGAATCAGTTTATTTATTATTTATTTATTTAGTACAATTGTATATTTATGTTGATGGTTTTTTATATTTAACGAGATCTAAAAGGAAACAAAATAAAAGAAAGTGCTTTGAAATCTTCATCATGCGCTCGTGCATATTGAATTATGTGTGAAATCTATTTCATGTAAGCTGCACGGTCTGTTAATTAAACGTTGTTGTTGTTGTTGTGTGTGTGTGTGTGTGTGTGTGTGTGTGTGTGTGTGTGTGTGTGTGTGTGTGTGTGTGTGTGTGTGTTTTCTCCTCTCTTCTAATTGAGGAAAAACCCTCCTGAGCCTGAGATTTAAAAACTAGATTTTGCCCCTGGCACACCCCCCGAGATAATTAACCAACCATCACAGCTCTACCTTAACATGAGCTGCGGCTCTTATCTGCTGCTGCTGCTTCTATATAATAATAATAATAACAATAGATGGGAAGTGTATCGTGTTGTAGAGGAGGGAAGAGTCAGTGGAGGTTTATTGATGTTGTCAGATCAAAATCTCTCGGATTTTCTAATCAAGTGGTAGGATCATGTTTTTTTTAATTATGATTATTATGATTATTTGTTATTAATTAGCACATTTACATTCTTGTTTAATGTTAATTGTATAATATTTAACCTAAAAAAATATATTAGCTGTTCTGTAACCTTTTAATTTCATAATCCGCTCGTGATATATAAACCTGTCAATTAAATAAAAATCCTCTTTAAGCGAGTGAGGCAGTGAAGGAGAGTGAGGTGCACGGTGGTGGTGTTGTGTGGTGTTGTGTGGTGTTGTGTGGTGTTGTGTTGTGTGGTGGATGAATAGTGCTGGAATGCAGCCAGGAGTGTATATATATGGGCGTCAGGAGGAGTGAAAGTGGGGGCCCCCATGGGACCTGTAATGTGGCCCCTGCCGCTGGGACCCGCTGCGAGAGGACGCGACAGGGCACAAGGATGACAGCAGGGAATTAAATGGAGATCCGTCTGGCTGTAACCCAGCACAAAGCGTTAGGGAGATGATTTCTTGTTCATTTTTTTATTATTCGACGGTTTTTTTGTCATTTAGAAATAAAAAATAAGGATCAGGACACGATATTGTTATTATAAAGAGGTATAAACTCCTCATCCATGAGGCCTGTTTTATAGTTTCCTTATCTTTTTCCCCTTCAGAGCCACAATGTTGACGAGGCTGTTCAGTGACCCCTCGCTGCTTCCCGAAGTGCAGAAATACTCCGGCTGGGTGGACGACAGCGAAAGTGAGGACTCCAAGATGAAAGACGACGACCAGGACGACAACCAGGACGACATGGACTCCTCTGAGATGATAGGAGGCAGCCGGACTCAATCCGAACACGCCGGGGATGAAGACGAGGACGACGACATAGAGGAGGAGGACGACGGAGAGGACACTGAGGGAGACAGACCCAAGAAAAGAGGCCCCAAGAAGCGTAAAATGACCCAAGCCCGGATCGAGCGCTCCAAAATGCGGCGTTTAAAGGCCAACGCGCGGGAACGGACCCGCATGCACGACCTGAACTCTGCGCTCGACAATCTGCGTAAAGTGGTGCCATGCTACTCCAAAACGCAAAAACTGTCCAAAATCGAGACGCTGCGTTTGGCCAAAAACTATATCTGGGCTCTGTCGGAGATTTTGCGCTCTGGGAAAAGACCCGACCTAGTGTCCTACGTTCAGACGCTGTGTAAAGGTCTCTCTCAACCCACCACCAACCTGGTGGCGGGATGTCTGCAGCTCAACTCCCGGAACTTCCTGACGGAGCAGCAGTGTCAGGACGGGAGCAGATACGGATCCGGATCCTTCTCCATGCATTCCTACCCTTACCAGTGCGCGCGTCTGTCCAGCCCTCACTGCCAGCCGGGCTCGAACTCGCATCCGCTGAGGACGCACGGCTACTGCTCGGCTTACGACTCTCTGTACGGCGGGAGCGCGTCCCCGGAGTACAACAGTCCCGAGTACGAGGGGCCCCTGAGCCCGCCTCTGTGCATCAATGGCAACTTTTCCCTGAAGCATCAAGGCTCCGCGTCCCCGGACAACGAGAAGGGTTACCACTACTCTATGCATTACTCCGGCCTGCCTGGCTCCAGAAGCACCGGGGCCCACAACCTGGTGTTTGGCTCTTCAGGGGCCCGGAGCGGCATTCACTCTGAAAACGTCCTGCCTTACCACGACATGCACTTACACCACGAACGGGCCCCAGTGTACGATGAACTCAACGCGTTTTTTCACAATTAAAAACAAAAAAAACCAGACGCCTGTTGTGCGCCCCCCTCCTCTTCTCCCTTCTCCCTCTTTGCAATCAACAATCTATCCACGGCACAATTACATCTTCTTTTTCTTTTCTTTTTCTTTTTTAATTTCTTTTGTGTGTGGACGAGCTTCAATTCAGGAGACTTTCTGGAGAGACGTTTCACTCGTTGTCATTGATGTTTTTTTTTTTCATTTATTCAGTGTTAATGTTGTTTATTTATTTATTTATTGTTTTGCTTTGGTTTGGTCAGAGACAGAGAGAGAGAGAGAGAAATGCACCTAAACTAAACTCAAACAATCTCATTTTAATTTATCTGAATCATTTATTATAAAGACCTGGAGATTGAAGTTGTTTTTTTTTCTAAATGTGTAAATTTGTGTTTGTATCGGTGATTGTTTTTGCATTTTAATGACAGGAAGTGTTTATCACCACATCACTGGCTGCAGCTGCATCCTGATAGTTGGTGATTTATTCTAATATTATAAAGAAAAATTAGAAATAAATCAAAGAACAAACTGATGCAAATCACGTTTCCTCGCCTGAAGGTGCGAGATTTGATTTGAGGGTGAAACTGTGTTTTTATTTTCATTTATTTATTTATTTTATATTATTATTATTATATTATTATTGTTGTTGTTGTTGATGTTGTTACGTTGGAAACGATAAGATCTTAAAGTAATGTGCCAGTTGGGTTTTTGTAGTTTTAGAAAGAATCTGAATCTCCAGCAAAATCAAATCCAATCGTAAAAACGCATCTATGCAAAAGAAAAAAAAAATAAAAAGAAAAAAACCCCAACGAGGCAGAACCAGGAAGAGGCCCAGGGAGACACTGTATGTTTCATCAGCACTGTTGATGCACGCACGGGTGCGCGCAGACACACACACAAACACACACACACACACACACACGAACACACATGAACACACACACCCAACGTACCTGACAATGGAGGCTGAACTGGGCCAAGATGTTTGAACTTCTGAAAATAGAAAAAAAAAATCGTCTAAACACAATAAAATCAAACATTTTTCTCATTTAATTTCTTTTATTATTATTATTATTATTATTATTATTATTATTATTGCACGTATTTATTATTGTGTTGCTGTTTTTCTTTAAATTATTGTTAATATTCCATGAAAATGAAAATGAAAGGATCTCATGTGTTGCTGATCTTTTTATTTACTTTATTTTTATTTTATCTATTTTTATTTATTTGTTTACTTGTTTTTTTTTTTTTTTTTTTGTTTTGTTTTTTTTTTTTCATAAAATTCAAGTCTTACAACTTTGTATTCAGCCAAACTGTGTGGTAAAATAAAATGACAATAAATGAGACTGTGCAACTTGATTTTTTTTTTTTTTCTTAATAAACTTAAACTTTTCAGGATTAAAGAAGTTATTGATGATACTTATTGGTCTTTTATATATAAATGGATCAGTGATGTATTTGTAAGGGACGTTAGTGTGTTGGATGATGATTGATCATCATCATCATCATCTTCACCACCTGCAGGAGTCCTTCCTCCTCCTCTTCCTCCTCATTCAGCCTCGGGGGCTTTTATCTCATAAACTGGGGCAGTTTGGGAGGGAGAGGGCAGTGTTGTCCTTCTTCTTGATGAAGTAAAAAAATGGTGCCAATGCGCCATTTTTGTTTTTTATTTTTAGGGAATTGGCAAACATCTCAATATATATATATATATATATATATATATATATATATATATATATACATACAAGAATAATATTTTTAATCTCAGATATTTAGATTTGACTGAGTGTGATGATGATGATGATGATGATGGTGAGAGTCTAGACTTCCTGGTTAACAAAATACAAATACTACACATTCAGTGATGCCAAGATCTGCACTCAAGGTCATCTGGGTAATAAGTGAGGGGATGTGGGAGGGAGGAGGGGGTGAGGAGAAGGGGTGAGGACTATTAAGACACGATGGGAGGAAGAAATTTGTTTCAGCTCCTGCAGCGGTCGTTTGGTTTCTGATTAAATTATTCTAAAAAATAAATAAATGGTAAAAATCCACATAATGTGAGAAAACAGAGAAATATAATAATAATAATATAATAATAATAATAATAATAATAATAATAATAATAATCTACTTGTTGATTATTTCTTTTTGTCAATAAAGTTTCAAAAGTTTCTTTTCTTTCATCTTAAATCTCTTCAAGTCTTCAGGTTTAAATTATGAAGTTAACCCTCCTCCTCCTCCTCCTCCTCCTCTTCCTCCTCCTCCTCCTCCTCCTCTCCTCCTCCTCCTCCTCCTCCTCTTCCTCCTCCTCTTTAATTTAAACACTCATCTCATATTCATGTGATTATAAATCAATTATGAATCTATTGTTTACATCGATTAAATCTGCATGTTTATTTAAAATATGTTGTAAACACAAATGACCACATGTAGGAGATGTTGTTGTTTATGAAGATTTTCCTTCAATACAGACACACACACACACACACACACACATATTCTCACGCCCACACGGTGCAGGGGGCAGACGTTGCCACCCCGGCTGAGTTTGGAGCTCTGCCCCAGGACCCATATGTTCCCAAAATGTCCTGGTGCTCTCTCTGTTGCACGTGCACACACACACACACACACAGACACACACATTCACATGCACGTGCAATTTGGGTGGCAATAGATGGTGACTAATATTAAAACTAATATGAATCAACACCTGCAGCAGCTTCATTCATTTACTGATTTTCTTACCTCAGTTAAAATAAAAGTGCAACTCGTCGTCATCAGGTGGGATCAGGTTTCATTTCACTTAATTAAATGAAAAAAAAAAGAAAAAAGAAAATCATTAAATACAGGAATTTAACTTTAAAGACACATTCATTTCATTTCTGTCCAATAATTTTAATTTAAATCAATTTTCCTGCGGATTTAATGAAATTCAACATTAAAACATCAAATTAATATCAAATAGAAAATAAATTTTTTTTTTAATTTAAATTAAATTAAATTAAAAGTTTTAAAAATATTTCAACATAAATACATGTTAAAATAGTATTAAATTACACAAAATATTAAATAACGAAATATTAAATCTAAATATACATATTTGTAATTTTATAAACTTTTTCGTTCTTTTTCCTTCTTAGAAATAAAAAAACATATAAATATTTTCAGATATGTGTGTGCTAAAGTGTGTAAAATCTGCATTTCTAATTTAATTAAAGAATAAATTATGTTTCTTTAAAAGTGTTTCGTTGTTTTTTTTTTTTAAAAAAAAAAAAAGGTTAAAGGTTTAAAATAAAAACTATTTCCTCATCCAACATGTTCCAGTTGGCAGGATGTTTTCTACCTGTGAGTTTGTTTTCACTTCACTTCGTCTCGACTTCCTGGAGTTAATCCAACCTGCAGTCCTGCAGTTGTTGGCTCCAAACCTCCAACACAAACTCCTGCGAGGCCTCACTCAGCTATTGTGTTGCAATTTTGTGAGTGTTTCTTTTTTTTATTTAATTTTTTAGGCCTCATCAGCAAAGAAAGGAGTTTGTTTCTTTCTTTTTTTTTTAAAGAAAAAAAGAAAGAAGTAACATGCATTATTTTATTTTTTTTGCCAATCTGAAAAGTGAAGCCAGCCAGCAGTGGGAGAGGGCATCTATCAAAAAATACACCACCACCTCCTCCTCCTCTTCTTCTTCTTCTCCCTCCACAGTCCGGAGAGAGGAGGCTGGCAGGCTGGTGGAGGTAGAGCCGTGCCAAGTCCCTTAATGTTCCCCAGCAGAAGCACCAGGAGCTCCGGAGAGGACAACCCAGCGTGTGCGCCAGTGTGCCAGTTCACCGGGCCAAAGTGGCACTGCTGGGAGGAGTCGATGTTTCTTTCCTAATTTTTGCAGCATCTGTTCATTATCCAGGACGTTTAAAAACGAGAGCGCTCATCCTGAGTAACCCTGCACCTCACACACACACACACACACACACACACACACACACAGAGGCAGTTTTTGTGAAGAGTTGTTGGCCTATGAATATGTATATTCCCCCTCTTCATGTTAGGTTGAACACGGACTCCTGCACTGAATAAAATGTGTGTTGCAGCTTTAGAGTGAAACTGTTGTTGTAACATTGTAACATAACAGACAAACACAAACATTTCTGGATAAAATATTGACGCATCTTATAAAATAAAACTTCAATTTATCACATGAACAAACTCCAGCTACAGCAGCAGACCTGAGCAGTGTGTGTGTGTGTGTGTGTGTGTGAACTAATAATTTCATTAAACAACAAATAATATAAAATATTAACGACACAAAAATGAGATTATTATAATAAAATATAACAGAAAAAACAAAGTGAGTGAGTTCACAGGTGTTTTTGAATCAGAATAACAAACTTTTAGTTTATTTGTGTAAATGAATGAAAAATTTAATACTTAGATTAATAAATTAAATATCAAATTAAATAAAAAGTCGCATTAGAAAGAAGAAGAAGCTGAAAGAGGAGGAGGAAGAAGAAGAAAAAAACTTCCAGTGACACTCTGTGCTGCACTCAGGATGAAAAGTGAGTGAATGAATCTCGCTGTTTAAATTATCATGTTCATGCCCACTCTTTTTCTCACTCAACTTGGTGGAGAGGGGATGAAGAAGAAGAAGAAAAAAAATCAAGAGTGTTTGTCCGACATAACAGTCAATAGTGCGATTATCAAAATGTCACAAGTAGCGTGGTGTGAACTCCAATTAACGTCTTGTTAAAGTAATAACCGAGTGTTTTTTATTTATTTATTTATCTATTTATTTGGGGAAAAAAACGCAGATATGAGATGGTAATAATGTTAAATAATATAATATAGATGTAGAATAATGTGTGGGAAAAAAAAGATAAAATAAAATATAACACTTATATTTGGATCATTTAGGTTCTAAACTCATGTGGTGTTTGTCTTTACGCGCACTGCGCAAAACTAAAGTGTTCCACATGTGCACAGAGGAAACAACCGGCGCAGATTTGTGGCCAATATTTCTGCCAGACTCAGTCTCTCCCCCTTTTTTCCTCTTCCTCCCTTTTTCTCCCTCCCTCCGTACAGCGCTGCCAGACGACAGGAGCAGGCCTGACACTGGCAGACCATTCAGAGGAAATTCCACAACATCTGTTTGTTATCGCACAATGAGGCTGCGGCGCAGGAGCTGAACTGAACTGAGAGAGTGCGCGTTACTGCTGGAGGTCCTGCCAAAGGAGAAACAAGAGGAGGAGGTGGTGGTGGAGGAGGAGGAGTAAAAAAAAAAAAAAAAAAGAGGGTGGGGGGGGCGAGAGTTGGAGATCCAGGTAGGATTCAGGCCGCTGGCGCACAGCCATCGGGTTTTTTTTGGGTGGTGCCAGATGTTGACGTGTAAAGGTGAGAGCGTGAGCAGGAAGTCCTCTTGACCCTGTCCGACCAGAGGAGGAGGAGGAGGAGGTGGTGGAGGAGGTGGAGGAGTTGAGGTATGCTCCGCAGGATTCGGCGGCGGGGGCGTGCCTGGCCTCTGTTTAGGAGGTTAAGTAGGAGCGTGCACGGGGACGCAACTGGATCAGAGAGGATGGAGGGAGGTGGAGGAGGTGGAGGGGGTCGTTGCTGGTCTGCACAGATGGCGTGTGTGTGCGCGTGTGTTATGATAGGGTTGGATGATGCCCTGGTCACATGGGCAGCAGTAATTGGCCTCCATATTGACCAGTTTGCAGTGCTGGGGGGCGGGCAGTCTCCCAGCTGGACCTGTCAGATGGCATCGCATCCACCTCACTGATCACCCCCCGGACGACCTCCGCACCTCTTCTTCTCTCTTTCATCTCCTCCTCTTCTCCTTCATCCCTTCATCTCAACATCTTCACCCTCCTCTTCCTCCTCCTCCTCTGTCACCTTTAATCTCAGCAGCGTTTCCCGCCTCATCGACCTGTTCCTTCCATCAACAGCTTCTACAAACTTCATGGACTCTTCTGCTTCCGGTTTTGAATGTGAACACAACGTTAATATGTTTTGAAATTAACCAAACTTTTAGATTTGATCAGGAAGATTTGATTATTAAGTATCCAAACATCAAATCTGCAAATGCAAAAACATCTAACATGCACAAAGAAAAAAAATCACAAAACCTGCAAACATCCAATCAAAATACACGACCACTACAAACTACACCAAACTAAAACATTTTATCATTAAGTTTCAATAAAAACATGATTTTTTTTTAGACAGATTTGAGTCCAAATACCATGTTTGACTGAAAGAAGAAATCAATAAAAAATACACCTCATCTTCCTTCACAACACCAGAGATTAATGTATCTACTGTTTAAAAAAAACGGCCACAAACGAGAAAAAGTATCAGATTATCATCAACAAAATCCTGTAAAACACTAATTTATTCTTAATTAGCTCATAAAACTGGTGAAGATTTTGAGGATTTGATTTTTTTTTTGGACAGATTTGGGTACAAAACCCAAATAATGAGACCAAGAAGACGTCAATCAAAACACACAACCGCCTCTACTTCCTCCACAATATGAACCAATCTGGAACCAAACTCAAGGATTTTATCAGTGAGATTTGATTATTTTAGTTTCTAAACATCAAATCTCCTGGAGGTGATTTGATTGTGCAAAAAGAGTGAAAAAAAACATGAAAAGCATCAAATTAAATCAACATTATCCAAGAAAAATAATAAAATATGACATATATATCATGTTTAAATGATTCAAACCACCAACACAATCCTAACAGACAAATCTAGTTTCAATTAACACAAGAAACATTGTTACAAATCTGCAACACAACAGGACTCTTCCTTTTTTTTTCTTTCTTTTTGCAGTGTTATAGTGTAAAACAGACCTCTGTGTATCTGACTGACTTTTAGCGTTGTATCACCCTCCCACCCGGAGCAGTAATGGTGTGTGTTTTTGCTGCGAGGAGCCCGACTGTGAGGCGTTAGCGCTATATAGAAAAAGGGATTTTCATCCCAGACTTGGCAGAGGGAGGGTCTCTGGGTAAACGTGGAGGAGAACAATCGTCTCTCCTTCGGTCCTGTCAGCCAGAAAACACAGAGAGCTGGCAAACGCTCAGTGGGAAAAGAGCGGGAGTGACAAGAGGAGGTGGAGGGAGGGGGGAGGCGCACACACACACACACACACACACACACACACACATTCACTGTCACACACTGATATACACTTGTGCCCATCCCTTCCCTTCACAGGACCAAAATGGGTCCTGATGATGCCGTGGGGAATTATGGGATGACAGGCTGGTTCTGCAAAGTGGATGGGAGGACCTCATGAAAATAGTCTGTAAAATGACCACAGTGATAGCCTGCTGTCAGACGAACAGACAGACAGACAGAGAGGGAGGGAGGGAGGAAATAGAGACAGAGAAGAGAGGAAGAGGTTGGCAGAGCAACTCGGTGTCTGCCGTGTCTGCCAGGGTTAAACTTAACATGGGAATACACAGGAGAGTTAGTGTGTATGTTCAATATACACTCATGTGGACAAGTGTTTTGATGCTGCAGCTTCTTTTTTTTCTAAATGCAGGAGTCTTGTGTGTGCATGCATGCATGTGTGTCTTTATGCGTGAGCAGGAATGAAGAGGAGGAGGAGGAGGAGGTGAGTGTGTGTGTGTGTGTGTGTGTGTGTGTGTGTGGGGAGGAGGATGATGAGAAGGAGGAGGAGGAGTGTGTGTGTGTGTGCACGGTTAAATTCTGTGACATCTGTTCATTACAACTAGAGTGTGTTTATTTTTATACAGCCAGCCACAAGCAGAGAGCTCGACTGGCACCGCTGGTTAATGCATCAGCCGCCACAACCACAACAACCACGACAACAATCACAACAACAACCACAATCACAACAACAACCACGACAACAACCACAATCACAACAACAACCACGACAACAACCACAACAACAACCACAACGACAACCACAATCACAACAACAACCACAACAAAAACCACAACGACAACCACGACAACAACCACAACCACGACAACAACCACGACAACAACCACGACAACAACCACGACAACAACCACAACAACCACAACAACAATCACAACAACAACCACAATCACAACAACAACCACGACAACAACCACAATCACAACAACAACCACAACAAAAACCACAACGACAACCACGACAACAACCACAACCACGACAACAACCACAACAACAACCACGACAACAACCACAACAACCACGACAACAATCACAACAACAACCACAATCACAACAACAACCACGACAACAACCACAATCACAACAACAACCACAACAAAAACCACAACGACAACCACGACAACAACCACGACAACAACCACAATCACAACAACAATCACGACAACAACCACGACAAAAACCACGACAACAACCACAATCACAACAACAACCACGACAACAACCACAATCACAACAACAACCACGACAACAACCACAATCACAACAACAACCACGACAACAACCACGACAAAAACCACAACGACAACAACCACGACAACAACCACAACAACAACAACCACGACAACAACCACAACAACAACCACGACAACAACCACAACAACAACCACAACGACGGAGGCAAAAAAGCAAATAAAATATTAACCAGCAGCAGAGAATGAAAAGAGGACAAAAGGACGAGAGAGGAAACAACAAAATGATAAGATAATATGTGACAAAAAATATATCTTCACTCATGCACACAGAGTCTCTGATCTCATCTAATTAAAGACAGAGACACTTAGAAAGATCACATAGAGGAAAAGAAAGAATGAAGGCCAAGAAAGATGCTGCTGCTTCAGTGAAGCAGGTGGGAACGCTGCCTGTCTGTCTGTCTGTCTGCCTGTCTGCCTGTCTGTAACTCTATCTATCTATCTATCTATCTATCTATCTATCTATCTATCTATCTATCTATCTATCTATCTATCTATCTATCTATCTATCTATCTATCTATCTATTCAACATTTCCTCTCTAATCTGAGTTAGAGACTGAGTTAAGACTTGGACACCAACTCAAATCTACAACAAAGTGACGGTTTAAATTTTCACAACAAAGCAACAGGAGAGAACATAAAGACAAAGCGTAAAGTAAAATATGTGTTAAAGATGTGCACTTGGTTTTTCTTTGCTTTTAATTATCAATTATCCAAACAAACCAACAAGCCCCTCTCACCACCACCACCACCCTGCACTCACTTAACCCCCCTTCCTTCTCTTGTCTCCTCAACCGCCTGCAGACCCACCACTGCCCGGGCCCCACTCCCATAATCCCCTGGGACCTCCTGCTCTGGAATGTCGCTCATGGGGAAGAATCTCGCTGCAGGCATTCAATATGTCACATGTGTCTCCGAGACGCAGCCAGAGAGGGGGAGAGAGAGAGACAGAGGGAGAGAGGGAGGCAGAGGTGTGGCAGGTATGGCGTCGTGCTTCTACAAGGCAGTGACAGGTTGTCTGCATCCATGTGTGTGTTCATGTGTGTGTGTGTGTGACAGATTCCCAGATTAAAGGTTTAAAGTGCTCAGATTAACAGGCTCAGGACTCAGCGCCCTGCTCTGAGCAAAAGGGAATTAGGATGGCATTAACGTTTCCTCTCTGCACCAGCACATTAGCCATTCATTACCGTGCAGTTGCACAATCAGTAGCAGGCCGCCTCCCTCGTTCCCCTCTGTGTTATTCACATTCACGACAATGTTAACATGTCAGTGCGCTTTGTTATTCATAGTTCATTAGCAGGAGTATAATTTCCACTATCACTAATCAACAGGCAATTGTCACTTGTCATTTATTATTAAAACATTTCCAGGCAACGATGAGATAAACGCTGTTATAACCAGCAGAGCTAAAATTACATAAACAAATCTGTCCATTGTACGAGTTTATCAGGGTCCAGAGGTGAAGAAGAGGCGGTCGTATACTCACAAATTATTTATCGAAAAAAGGAGAAAATCAACAGAGATACGAGACCAGAGCCAGAATAAAAATAAATCTGTGTATGGAATATGGTTTAAGACTTGTTTGGGCAAATATTTGTCATTATATACATGAACGCTGGAACGGAACAAGTCGCGTTTGCCAATTATAAAAATTCATCAAGCCAAAAAAAAAAAGAAGAAAAATACACAGAGTGAAAATTAAAGAGTGGGTCTGTGAGACTCACAGGACCGTAGATGTGTGTTTTAACTGAGCTTGTTTTATCTTTATTTAATATGTAAGTTAAATTAAAAGCAAAAATACCACCTAAATCTGCATCTTTCCACAGACTTAGAGAAGTTTTAACTTGTTGTTTAACTATTTAACAAACAAGAGTTGAAGTTAAAGTTAAATTTCCAGTTTTGGTCAAACATTTTCCTCAAAGAACAAAGGAACAACTCTTCGTCAAGATGGTGAACAGCATCAAAAATCTTCCTAATAATTGCAAAATAGATGAAGTTTGGATCCAGCAGACGTCTTTTTAGAGTTTAGTAACGAAACAAGAAGAACTTTGATTACAAAGATGATCAATAACTGGAAAATTGATGGAAGAAACCACCAGAAGGACAAACATCTCAACAGTTTTCCTGCAAACATTTTGTTAAGTCATAGAAAAGTTTTCCAAACTATATTCAAAGGACTCTAAGAGGGTGAACTCTTCAAGATGATCAAGATGTTTAGTGAACGTCATCGTTCCTACAATGAAGCATGATGGTGGCAGCATCACGTTGGAAAGTTGCTTCTCAGCTGCAGAACGAAGACTAACGAGTGAAATGAATGAAACCAAATGAAGTCGTCTTTAAAAGGAACCTGCTCATCTTCCAATCCAACAATCAACAATCACCCAAAACAAACAGTCGAGTTTCAAACAGACAGAAACATCTGAGCAGATCCAACATCTCACCAACATCTGCACCAGAAACACCAGGAGGATGTAGGATCTTAACAAGTCAAGGTTACTATAGGAAATGTGTTTTTCACTTCTTTCTATCAACACGTCAATATGCAACAAGGACGAACAGAATCATCCACATCCACAAAGATGAAACCATCACTGACCATAAACTGGAGACGTTTGAGTCG
Source organism: Polydactylus sextarius (assembly GCA_016801845.1). Classification (NCBI taxonomy): domain Eukaryota; kingdom Metazoa; phylum Chordata; class Actinopteri; family Polynemidae; genus Polydactylus; species Polydactylus sextarius. The sequence goes on along the minus strand of CM028917.1, from coordinate 19,828,322 downwards.
ATGAGTAACCAACTTCTGTTCATCATCAACTCATCACATCCTTTAAACAACATAACACAGAGACAGAGACTCATCCAGCTCCACTGGTATGAAAACAGTCAGTCTGTCTGTCTGTCTGTCAGTCAGAGCTGAAAGAGGCCAGTCTTCACTGTAAGTGCTTGAATATTAGCATCATGTCTCCACAAGTCTCCACAGCAACTCTTTATTAATATCCAAATACAAATATTATTGTTTTTGATCATAATTACCCTACTAATGAAACCACCCACCGGAGGACAAGGAAAACACCAAATAGATCCTACACACACAAGTACACACAAATATATCTATTTCCATACATTTCATCTATGTATATCATGTGTAAATATCTATCAATCAATCAATCTATCTATCTATCTATCTATCTATCTATCTATCTATCTATCTATCTATCTATCTATCTATCTATCTATCTATCTATCTATCTATCTATCTATCTATCTATCCATCCATCCATCCATCCATCCATCCATCCATCCATCCATCCATCCATCCATCCATCCATCCATCCATCCATCCATCCATCCATCCATCCATCCATCCATCCATCCATCCATCCATCCATCCATCCATCCATCCATCCATCCATCCGATATAAGAAGAAGACTCATACACCAAACTCAAATCTACAAAGTACAAGAGTCTCAACATTTCTATCATCAGTTGTGTAATCTGAGTCTATAAAAAGTGACAGGGTTTGAATTTACTATGCAACAGTCCAAAAGAATCAACAGGGAACATTGGTAATAAGATTTAAATAAATAAATGAATAAAAAACTCCCATCACTATGTTGTGAGAGAGAAGCTACAAATCATCTCAACAACTGCTTCATTTTATAATTGTACAAGTGTCGCCATAAATTTATCGTCATTTAACTGATGTTTAAAAATGAAGACAAAACACCTCACACAGAACAACACGTGTGATTCATTAAAGCTCAGCTCAACTCTGGGTTGTAAACTTTTCCATGTTCACTCTGTGTGTGTGTGTGTGTGTGTGTGTGTGTGTGTGTGTGTGTGTGTGTGTGTGTGTGTGTGTTTGCCAAGAGAGACGTGAAGACATGGATTGACACACCATCTCTCCTCCAAAGCCTTCCTCCTCAGCCTCGCCAGATTAAGGGATTACCAGGCGAGGCGAGTGCTAAAGCTGGCTAATTCTCACCCAAGCACAGAGAGCTAAGGCTACCCAGAGCTCCGTGGAGCCCCGTGGAGCCCGGTTCTCCTCAGAGCAGCTGTGTGGTGGAGGGAGGGATGGAGCCGCTTCCCTCTGAGGAACCAAAGGGAAAAAAAAAAAAAGAGAGAGATGGAAATCAAAGCATTACTCATACGGCTTCCTCTCTGTGGCACTGATGACTTTTTGGCTAATTAGAACAGATCGTTAATAGTTCAAACACACAAACAACACAAACTTCTGTAAAACACCATCTCCACATTTGAACTTTTATCTCACTGTTAACCTCTTTAATTTTCTACATTTTTTGTCATTAAGCGTGTTTGTGCAGGAAATTTGTGATAATTAGATTTTGTTTGTTTTTGTAGCAGTTTCCTGTGTTTATATCTTATAATTTTTTGCATTTTCCTTTAATATCTGCAACAGTTAAGACGTGATGAAGGTGGTGCTTTAACCTTTAATCCTGATTAAATCAATATAATTTACCTGATTCAATCTTTAGAAATACAGTGACCTGCTCTTTTTTGTGTTTCTGTAGGAAATTGGAATAGTTTCTTATATTTATATCCTTTTTTTTCCATTGAATATCTGTAACAATAGAGACACGACACACGTGGTGATGTGGGTTTAACCTTTAAATCTGTGTTAAACCAGATTAAACATGGACCTTTATAAACACTGTGCAGCCACAGATTATTAGGATTCATTTAGTTTTTGGAGAAGTTTCCTAAACTCAACCATGTCCAAACAACATCGTGTATGTTGCAAAAAAATTTCCAACATCTTGTTTTAAAATAACAATATGAGGCAACATACAAACCTAAAGAAATGGACGACTTCCCCAACTATTCAGTCATAAAGGTGCTAGTTACTAGATGTGGTTTAATTTTTATTATTATCTTTTTTTTACTTGAAGGGGATCCAAGCTATCAACAGTCTACGCCAGAGCTTTACAACAATATTTACTACTTGGGTTGGACGAAGGTTGGAAAGTTGGCGGGACACAAAGGCAGACAATGAGGCACGGGAACGAGATTTCCCAACAGTGTTCCATCACAAACACACACCCATTCATCTTAAGTTTTTTCGTTGCACTTTGGAGACCAAAAAGCAAGCAAACGACATCCATCTCAGTTCATGTACGGTAAACAAGAGGAGAGGCGATGAGAAAGAGGGGGATGCAAAGACAGAGGAGAGGAGAGGAGAGAAAAAGGGGAAAGATAGGAGGAAGAAGAAGAAGAAGAAGAAGAAGAAGAGAGGGGCCACGGTTTGGGCGCGTGCTCTCCAGCGGGCAGAGGACAATGCGGAGCTGGCAGAGTCTCTGCCTCATGCCAGAGGGAATAAAGTGCCACATGGTGCCCCTTATGAGCAGGGCCAGCCTGGAGGGGGATGTGGGCCACAATGCATGTACGCGTGTGTGCATTCGTGTCTGCTTTTGTGCACCAACGTGTACGTGCGTCGTGTGCGCGCAGACATTTATTTATTGCATCTAAAGGTGAAGAGACAAGACGAGACGAAGAGAAAGACGCATCGTGAAGTTTTAGGTGTAATATATGTAGATTCATGTGTGTGAAGAGGGTAAGAGGGTTGTGTGAGCAGCAAATGTGTGTATATGTGGAGTTGGGGGGGGGTTATAAAGAGGTGGGGCACAGTGTGTGTGTGTGTGTGTGAGTCCCAGTTCCCTTTTGCATCTTAAATTCCTCAACATCTGTTCAACCCTTCTCCGTGGTAGAAGCAGCAGCAGCAGCAGCGGGTTGTGATGTGTGTGTGTGTGTGTGTGTGTTTATATGTGTGTGTGTTTGTGTCTTTCTGCATATGTGCATGCTCCGCTGAAGGTGCTGGTTGTTACCCGCACCTTAATTAGAAGGAGACAGAGACTCATTTTCAACAATACTTGCAGGTAATGTGAAACGCTGGCGGTGAATACGAAAAAAAAGGAGACCTACTCACCTCTCAAAAAAAAAATAAAAATAAAAATTACAAATCAAAAAAAAGCTGTGACAACTCCTCAGCTTCCTGGATCGTGACCCAAATAACATGAAGCTCGATACCTGTGATGAAAATCATAATGCGCATTAACAGGTCACAGTTAGAGACACAATAACATTAAAAACACAACGAGGAAACGTGAAAAGTGCTGCGGCCAAAACCAACTAGGTCAACCTGAAAGGCCCGAGAGCAAATGTGTGTGTGTGTGTGTGTTTAACACAGATTTTCAAGAAGTCAGGGGGAGAGATGTGGGTTAGCGTTAGCATGCCATGTGCTCGGATGAATGTGGAATGACAAAGATTTTTTAAATGAAATATTTAAGTCCTCCGTGCAGCCTCCTGAGAGAGAGACAGAGAGAGAGCGACAACATTTTCAAAGCACAAACATACGTCGCTGTGGGGCCTGAATGCAGCGCTGGAACGGATGTTTTCTCAATTACTGGGCGCTTATATCTTAGTTTAGTGTTTTGTATTTCATGCTCTTCTACACTGAGGCTCTTCAGCTACATTCTGATGTTTTTCTACTTTGATAAAACTTGAAATACAAGGGCAAAGGGATGAGTGTATGAAGCGTATTTAAGTAAAAGGATGTAAACACACGACTTCCATCTCTTCCTTTGACGTTACACACATGAACATCCACGACCTCTTTGACAGACACTATCCACTCAGCACCCCTCAACTAACCCGGTGCCAGTCTCGTGCCACCTTGACGCCAAGCCTGCCAAACTTATGTCACATCAGAGCAGACCCTGTGTCAACTCCTCACAGTGCATATGCCAACCCGATGCCCTCCACATGCCAACCTCATGCTACATCGGTGGCAATTCTCAGACAACAATATGCCAAACGGGAGGATCTCCGCCGCTCGCCTTCCTCACCTCCTTCCCCCCTCTGAGGGTGGCGACACCGCGGTGTGGAAGTGGAAAAGGTCAAAAGTCGCTAGTGAATCAGGGTTCAAAGGCAAATCTGTCACTTTTTTTTTTTTTTTTTTTTGGTTCTTCTTCAGTGGATGCAATTAGCAGCAAAATCCTGCTTAAGCTCTAATCTCAGAGTCGGTGGGTTCCCTCCAGTCTCCCACCAAAGCCCCTCACCTCTGTCTCTCTCTCTCTCCCTCTCTCCCTCCTGATGCCTGCTGGCACTTTGGGAGCAGTGCCCCTCCAATCCCTGTACCCCCCTCCAACTCTCCATCTCTCCCCTCCTTCCCCTCCCCTCCCTCCACCTCCTCCTCCTCCTCCTCCTCCTCTGGATGCCAGCCGACGGCCCTCACAGTGTGGCACGCCATCTGCTGCCGCCCGCCCCGGCAACCCATCCACCCCTCCCCTACTCTCTCCCCTCCCCTTCCTCGCTAACTCTACCCCCCCACCCCTGCAGACAGCAGCTACCCACAATCCCCCTCTGCCTCAGCCGCGCGGTGCATAGAACAGGAGGCTTTCGCACAGATCACTTCACCCCCTGATGCCCCCGCAAGAAAAAGGAGGAAGCTGGGGAAAGTGTGTGTTTGTTGGTTTGGTGTGTGTGTGTGTGTGTGTGTGTGTGTGTGTGTGTGTGTTGAGGAAGTGGCAGGGGCCTTTACAGACAAAGTAGTCAAGATTTTAGTTGTGTGTGTAAATAAACACACTGCACCGGCACAGTAGAAAAACACTGGTTCATGTTTTGGTTTTTGCAAAAAAAAAAAAAAAAAAAAAAAACACACTTTTTACAAGTTTTTAAATGTTTTGGGTTTTTTTTTGCTTTATATACATCTTTCCATTATAACTAACATGTTTTGTAAAATAAAAAACAATGCACAAGCAACAATTTACTACATCTTTGCAGCAACGTTTCAACAAATCCGAACATTTTCTGCTCTTTTGGACTCCGACGGAGGCCGATGTCTCTGATCACAGTTTAGATTTTCAACAAGAAAGAGAGAAAAATAGGACGAGGGACATCAAACTATAATGGGAACATGAGAGAGAGAGAGAGAGAGCAGTGCTCCATCCATCTTGTGTGGGTATGGAGCCTCATGGCTGGCACTCTATCCATCAATGAGCGCAACATTAACTCTCTGGATCAGAACCAACATCCCCAGATCTCTCTCCATCTCTCTTCCCCTCCCCTCACTCTGCTAAACACACACACACACACACACACACACCATTAGTATTCAACTACCATCCATGAAAAACCTCAACATCCACCTCTTCTACCTTCCTCTAACACACACACACACACACACTGAGATCCTGTTGTTTCCTGTCTTCAACCCAAATTCTCCCACTCTGTTAAAAAACCAAAGATATTTTTAAACATTTCTGTCTCATCTCTCGCTTCCTCTTCACACACCTTCACCACCTCAGCAGCTCTAACCTCCTCAACCTTCCTCTTAATGTCGTAGCTCGTCTTCAAACCTTTCTCTCTCTCTCTCCTCTCGGCTGAGCTGCCTGATCCGCTCCTCTCTCTTTGTCTCTCTCCCAGTTGGTGTTAATAATTTAACTACTGAGCTGCTGCAGAGCTGGCGCTCATCCAGGGCCTCAGATTGGCACTGTCTGTCTATTTATGACACTGTGTGGCGGCGCACATGTGTAGGATGTGCAAGAGTGAGGACTGTGTGTGTGTGTGTGTGTGTTTCCCTATTACACTTTCGCCAAAAGCAAATTAGCCTCCAAAGCCACAAGACTGTCGCCTACGTTTAAGTTAGAAAGAGACGAACCTGATTCTTCCTCCAGATTTTTCTCTGTTAAAGTGAATTATTCAACCTTCAATATCATTATTATTATTTTTTATTATTAGTGTTAGGAAGAAATTATCTTAAAGGCTAAAGATTTATTGGACTTTATGTTTTTTTTTAACTTTATCATTATTATTTTTCACAATCCAAATGTGTTTTTTGATGCATTAAAATGTGATTTCAATTATATTCTTATCTGCACACTCCCCCTCAACCTGGCAAAGACATTTCTTGGAATTAAAAAGAGAAATAAAAACACAATAATTCATCAAAAAGTGGTGCTGAAAATCTTCTGATAACGTCCTAAAAATATCTTAAAATCCACATGTAAAGATGAACAAACATGCAACATTTTTAGATGAAAATGATGAAATATTTTAAACTCATTCTCACATTTATGATGAAATTTTCAATTGGTTTATTAGAAACACAATTTGTCTTTACCTGGAACAACAAGCTCCACTTTACAAATTCAAGCTTCATCTGTGGAGAGAATAAAAAGCAGGGAAGAAAAAAAAAAAAGATGTGACATTTCCGAAGCAAGTGTGTGACACGGTGTGAATCTCGATGTCACCTCCTACACCTCTCACCCTCCTACAATCCTGCCCACGAGCTGAAGAAGAAGAAGAAGAAAAACAAACCGACATTGATTTATTCATCCTCGTATCATCATCATCCTTTTCTTTAAACATCACTAACATCCTCAAATAACAAAGAGAACTTGTTCCAGTGTTTCTTTTGTTTTTTATTTAACATTTAACAACATGAGAATAGTTTATGACCTTATCTGTTTTTTCATCCTTTGCTTACATTGTTGTATATGTTTACACTGAGGGCTGAGTCTCTTAAGTGCAGCCGACAACCGAGGAGAGTTTTAATTTATTTTGTTTACTGTCAAAGTCTTAAAATATCTGTTCACTTGTGTTGAACGAGCAGGTTGATGCAGCGTTAAGGCCCTCACTGGGATTCATAGTAAACAGACATATGCAAGGCCGCCCACCGCTCCACCTTATCTAAATTTGATATCTCATAAGGGCCTTTCACACTTGCCGGAAAACATAAACACAGCGCGTACGGCTGCGTGCACACCGAACCTGCACTGTCATTAATTTCAAAGATGGAGGGAGGTCAGTTGTAGCAGACGGTGTTTGTGTGTCTGTGTGCAAGCATGTGTGCAAGGCCGTGGACGTATGTATGTGAGCGTGCATGCCATTGTGTGAAGAGGAAACATGCATGCGCGCGCACACACAGATACATACACACACCGGTGTTGACAGGTGGCTGTGGTAAAGAGGTGGTCCCTGAGCTGGGGTCTGCCTGTCTCTGGCTGAGAGAGAGAGAGGAATAAAAAGCTCCCAGCAGCTGTCGCCCTAATTCCTCTAACACGGTGCTTGTGCTCTGATTAGAAAACAGATCTGGCCTCTAATTTACTCCTGACACCAACTAATGCTCTATATCTCAATCGCTCGCCACTGGTCTGACCAACCGGACACACACACACACACACACACCTCAACACACACATCTCAAGTTACTCAAAAGGCCGAGAAACAGCACAGGTAAACGAGACAAAACATCACGATCAAACACGTTTCTATCGTCTCATTCTGCAAATTAACTGAACTAACCGAGCTTGAAGAGTCAAGTGTCAAAGTTTTACTCAAAAACTGCAAAAAAAAAAAAAAAAAAGCCAAATTATCTCTGTCTTTTTAGTTTTAATTCTAATAAAGAAAAACTACAACAAAAAAAAAAAAAAAGCAAGAAAATGTGCAATTAAGTCGTTCAGGTTTTGTCAGTCCAGAGGTCAGAGGTTCAAAAATGGAACAAAATGTTTATATATGTAAAACAAACAAGCAAAAAAAAAAAAAACGTAGCTGCAGTGAAGTTAAAGTGAATGAGAGGAGAGAGTGAGACAGTTTTCATGTCAGCGGGGGAGGAGGACGTGGAGGTGGTGGATGAAGATGAAGAGGATGAAGGAGGAGGAGGAGGAGGAGGAGAGGCCGGCTGGGTGTCTGGGTGCTGTGACGGGGTTGGCCCAGCAGGGGGCAGAGGTGTGATGTGTGGGAGGTGACAGCTCAGTGTCACACTGCTACACAGGGTGTCACCTCAGCAGGCTGAGACGCTGAGACACAGAGACAGACACGGACATTTTTATCTGTCCTCGTTTCTTCTTCTTCCAGTTCTTCTTCGTTGGTTCCTTTGAGGTTCCAGGTGGATTTAAAAGACATGAATCCACTTGATGAGACGCCAGGTGATGTAACAGATCAAACCTGACGGAGAAACTGGTCTTAATGTGTTGCTTTTGTAAAAAAAAAAAAAAAAAACTACAACTCAGACTAGTGGTTTTCTTTGTGTAAGCGGTTGCATATTTGTGTGTGTGTGTGTGTGTGTGTGTGTGTGAAATCCTTTTTTATTTCCTCTTTCTTCTCTCTCTGTCCCCCTGTATCTGTCTCCAGGGACTCACTTGGCATCTCTCCCTACTTTTAATTCTCGCTCCGCAAACTGCTGCTGTCTGAACACAAGCTGGCAGCACACACACACACACACACACACACACACACACACACGTATACACACACACACTCTGCACATTCACAAATGCACCGGTGCAACTACCACCACCCTCTTCTGTCTTACTTTCTCAAATAAGCAATGAAAGAGACACACACACACACACACACACACACACACACACACACACACACACACACACACACACACACACACACACACACACACACACACCTCATCCAGTTTTAAATGCAACACACACACGTTTCTCTTTCACGTCACTGTCATCTGAAATATTGGAGAGGAACTCTGTACAAGTTGAATTCAAAGAGATAAACACAAATACACACACAGTGATGAAAGACTGAGATGCTCTCAGCCTCCCAGACACACACACACACACACACACACACACACACACACACACACACACACACACACACACACACACACATTTCATCAGTGACAGTAGCTGACAGACACAGAGACGAGCATCCACTGCTACTCAGAATACAAATCCGCTGTGAAGGAAAACACACACATAATGAACGCCTTAAAACACAAACAAAGAAAAAAAAAAAAAAGGACATTAACATTTCACATTTCACGTTTTATTTGTTTATTTCAGTCCCTTCGAGCTGCACAACTGTCACACAAGTGCAAGTTCTCCAGCAAAAAATGTAACATACATACACGACGTACATGCACTTGTGACAGGCAGATGAGCCAAACTTCAAAAGGGAGAGAAATAAATAAATTAAAGCTGAAAGAGTCTGATAGGGATGAATTAATAAGATGAAGAGAGATGGAGAGAAGGAAACAGGAAGGAGGAAGCAGAGAGGGAGAAGAGGAATTTTATTTTGAAAGAGGAGGCTTGAGGTGTCACACACACACTTCTAGTGTTGTTTAAGTTAAAGTGATGCTCAGAAGCTGTAGAGGATGTGTGCATGTTTCTTTTTTGAGTTTCTCTCTCGACTGTGTCTTTTTTTTTTTTAATTATTTGGAGAAAGGGTGTGAGTGCGAACGCAAATATGCAAATGAAACGTTTATTATTGCATTGCTCATCAAGCAGCGCGGAGCAGACATTAATAGGCTGATGAATATGCATGTGAATTTGTTAATTAAGTTAATTATTCTGCTGAAAATGCATTCGTCTTCCAAGGACATCTTCCCCAGGATTCCAACCTGCTCCGCTCATTAGTCATGCGATATTTTACACTGGGCGCTGGGACAAGAGGTAAAGGAAGGAGGGGGTGGGGGTGGAGGGGTGTGAGGGGGTAAAGTGAGGATGAGGAGGGGGCAAAGAGGTTGATACATCTACAGTGTGAGGGGCATCGCAGGTTCGAGTCCACTTCTAAAAGTCCGAGGAAGAGAAATAATGACGTTATAACGACACAATCATCCATCAGATTAAAACAAAAAACAAAAAGTGAAGAGGTCAGTGGAGACAAAGAGCGTGAACGTGCATGTGCACGCGCAGCCTAGCTTTGCTATATAAGCATAAGGTAAGTGCACGTGCACGTGCACTGCTCCTACTGGCCAGACGCCCCCTCTTCCCCCATTTTCAAGCTTTTCTCTCTTTTCCTCTCCAGTAATTCCCCCCTCTTCGCTGCTTTTCCTCTAATTGCTTATTAAAACCCTCTTAAATGAACTTTTTGTGCCAACTTTCCAACACATTAATTAATTGTTGTAGCCAATTAAGTGTCGCTGCGCAAATGAGCTTCAGCACAAATGGTCCTGCAGGGCCCGTCACCCCCCCCCACCTCCTCTTTTCACCACCACCCACCAACCCACCCTCCTCCTGACTGCTTTCCCAGCAGCCCTTGTGCCCTTAAAGCGGCAGCATCAACACAGACATTGAGAGAATGATTTTGCTCTTTGAATTAAATCAGTAATGAGATGCTGAGACCTTGTAGAAAAAAAAAAAAAGTAGTTTGGTTCACAGGAAGTGCAGCATCATGCAGAGACGAGATGATGCGTCTTTAGTTGAAGTGGCAACAAAAATATATTATTTATTTAAAAAAGAAAAAAAAAAGACTTAAGAAAATAAAACCGACTGCTGTCGATGCAGTCAAGAAATAACGAGTGTGTGTGACAGCAGTTTCTCACAAAACTATAAACTGGGAAGAAATGGAGATGGTGTTATGGCATCAATAAAGCATGCTGTTGTAGCAGTAAAGCATATATATCACTGGTGGGTGGGTGGTGGTGGTGGAGGAGGGTGGGGTAGGAGGATAAAGTCAATCAATTTTCAAATATTTCATAAATTAGAGGACGGAGCCGTAAACGAAACGACTGACATTAAATTTAGTTTGAGAGAAGACAAAGAGAAAGACGACGACGCAAGACGACCCAAGATGCATCTGTGATCAGGTCTTCATTGATCTGAGTGTGTGTGTGTGTGTGTGTGTCATCAAACACACACACACACACATATATATATATATATAATACCTGTGCATTTACTAGTTAGCAACTTGTTCAACAGAGTTCATTAAAACACTTTTACTCCTGCTGATTCTTCTCTTTTCTTTTTCTTTTTACATCCAAATCGAACATAAACATAATAAATTTATCACAGCAACTAGTAAAAACCATAAAAAATGACTGTTGGATTTATGAAGTGCTTCAGCTGCAGAATCCATTGTTATGTTTTTGTCTGCATCAGTCACATCTCGCACATGTTAACGTGGTTTCATGTTAATAAATCTCGTGTGTAAAAAATCCTTCAGTTTGTTGCCAGAACTTAAAATTCATCTGTATTTGTGTGTGTGTGTGTGTGTGTGTGTGTGTTTAAAGCAGGAAACACACACACACATTTCTAAGTCTGGGTTTAAGCAGATGTGTGATGCGAGAACCGAGTTTGTCATTTTACACAATTTCGGACGCAGCTGCTATTTTGTTCGACATTTGCCAGATTTTTTTGAAGTTAAAAAAAAAAACATAAATTCCAAATTTGTGCTCTAACAATCATCAGATAATTGGAACTAAAGCGATATATATATATATATATATATATATATATAAAAAAATACAATTTCATGAATAAAATTTGGCAGAAATTGACTGAAACTGGTTGTCAATCAAGTCAGTTTTTTTTTGTCTGGAAGTCCACCAAAAACACAAAGAAGCCGACAGTCAGTGAAGCGACGGCATCCAAAATGGAGGCTCCATTTTTTTTTTTTTTTTTTTGAAATGCCGCCGCCGTCGCCAGCCTCTGCCATCCATGGCGAGTTTACATGCTTCAGACTGGCAGCATGGCACATTTATGGGCATTCCCCATAAGGTGCTTTTCTGATTGATGGTGCAGCCTGGTGCATTTCCCTCCTCCTCTCTCTCTTCACTCTTCAGTCCTGATTTATTCGTCTAGTCTCTGTGACTTGGCACTGGCAGTGCCCACTACTTCTCATATGTATATGTGTGTGTGTGTTTGTGTGTGGAAACTCCCCGTGGGCACATTCACTATTATTTGGAGTCCCGATGGGTGAAAGCATCAGACAGAAACATACACACACACACACACACACACACACAAACTGCTGCTGCTGCAGCGTCTCATCTCACTCACACTGGGCCGGTGCTAGAGGGCAGGTGAGCCTCCCACTGCCTTCACTCTGAAAGGATCTCTCACCCAGAGGGCTCAGCTGCTTGGTGGGCCAGAGGGGTAAGCGGCTCTGTAAGGCTGCCAAGTGAGGAACTGGTCTGGGTATGCATGAGGGCCAATCCTTACTAACACACACACACGCACACACACAGACACAGACGGTCTGCATGAACCTCGCAGGCTTCTCTCTTTGCCAATCTGCAGTTTATGATCCTTGTCTGCCTGTCAGGATCTTCATAAAGAGATCAACCCGAGTGGAGAAAAGGAATCAACACATTAATAAGATTGATGCACAGGGAGCAGTTAATATAACTGTCTGACTGGGTCAAACTCGTATACATCACCGATTAGACAGACAGGAAACAATTCATTAAAGACAAAAAAAAAAATAAATAAACTGACACAAACAAAATATATAGAAAAAAAAAAGAAAAGTTTGGTTTGTAACAACTGGTTACCTCCAACCGTGACAGCAGACGAGTTACGAGAAAAGTGACACACAACAGATTGTATGTTGCCAACAATGACAGCGACACATGCTTTAAAATAAATAAACAAATAAATAAAAAAAATCTGAAAATACAAAAGATTTTTAGATATTTGATATGCAACAGACTACTGCTCCCATAGGAAAAGATATAAATCATAAACCCACAGTTTTTATCTTTTTACCTGCGTTTCTTTCTCGTTTGATCAAGCTCCTATTGTCTCTAGTCCGAGTCTCCTGCAGAACAAAAAAGCAGCAAAAAATATCAGAGTTATCACATCATCAGATAAGAAAAAAAAAAAAAACAAAAACAACAAAAACAACTTGGCATCGACTGCAACTTCCACCAGGGAGGCATCAAACCTGCATGTGAGTCTGAGCGACATCCTGCCATCTAGTGACCACTTCACTTCAGAGAGAAACGCGTCGGAGACGATTCAACTGGTCGCATAACTTCCTTTAATAAACCGAACCAAGAATACACATATTACAAAATATTTTTTTTTTCCTTTTTACAGACACGTGAAACCATTTTTCTCCTCCCTTTTTTTTTCCCAAGGCAAAAAAAAAAAAAAAACGGAAAACACAACCATGGACCATATTTTTTTTTTTTCTTTTCTTTTCTTTTCTTTTCTTTTCTTTTTTTTTAAGCATGTATCATTTTCTTTATGTAGAAAATAACAACAAAAAAAAAAAAAAAAAAAGAAAAACTGTTGCACAAGTTGGCAGAGGTGAAGAGGAGGGAAACATATTAGATGAGACGTTCAAGACCCATCTTGTAAAATCCGGAAAAAAGTCAGTTGTACGTGTGTTTTAATGTTTGTAGCTTTATATTTAATCTAACAGGATAGAGCTTGTGTATTATGGAGCAGTTCATCAAAAAACGTAGTGGTTTAATTCATATTTCAGACGGTAACATGAGCACTACAGGCTGCGGTTTGTTTCGTACGACATAGAGGCTTGTTGCTGCGACGTGAAGGAAGAGAAGAAAAAAAAAAAACAAAATCAGCTTCGGCTCAAGTTGATTTACAGATGGAGGAGTTCATCATCATGGAAAAGCCTTTAGGTAAAAAAAAAAAAAAAAGACAGAAAAAGAAAAGAAAAAGAGAAAAAAGTCTTGCGGATGTTACACTGATGCTCAACAAAGCAGAAATTTAAACCCAGAGATCATTCAGGGGTCACGAAAACGGAGGCACAAGCTGAAAGCAGAAGGAGCGACGATGAGAAATGTTGAAATTCAAGATCTTCCAGTGTTGTTGTTGCTGCCTTTAACCTTAATAAACCTTGACCTTTGACCCCCGACACAGACAGACCGGAGAGGATTGTGATGATGATGATAACCTTTTGTTGAGACTGGGCACTGCAGTGGACGCGACAATCATTTGTTTAACGGGGGAAGAAGAGGAGGAGAAAAAAAAAAAAAAAAAGAGGAGATAACAGCTGCTTTCAAAGTTGAGTGTCAGCTGCATGGCACTCAATTCAGAAGCTAAACTTCATTCATTCAAGTCGAGACCTTTAAAGAGACGTCTGATCCCCCTTAACTGGACCGTTAAAGGTCAGAGAGACCTCAGGTCCAAAAAACAAACACACGACGGCTTCATGACCAGACCTGAACCCACAGAAACCAGAAACCACCTCGGGCCTTTTATCGCTTCGCTGTCAAACATTCATTTTCATTTTCACTACCTGCTTCCACTCCCTCCGCCTTTCCCTTCAGGTCAGGATTTGCCGGAGCCATCGCATGACACTTGGGTCTATCTCACCGTTGCAGGAGGAGGAGGAGTGGCGCGCTGGGAAGGGGAGGGGAGGGTTGAGGTTCAGCGGGCGGCTCCGTGGGAAAAACGGAGGTCCTGGTCCTTGGGGAATTGTGCTGCGTTGGTTGGAGCATTGGTCACCAGTCCTGCCGGGGCCTCGGCTGCAGCAGAAGGTTTGGGTGAAGAGCCGGCGGCCCACGGTGGCGGCGGCGGCGGAGGTTGTCCCTGCGTCTTGGCGTCCACCACAGCCGGAGAAGGCAGGTCCTTCCCCGGACGCTGAGAGGCTCCCGCCGCCTCCGAGTCCTGCTGAGAGATGAGCTGCAGCAAAGCGGCCGCCACGGCGGGGCTGATGTCCTGGTTGGGTTGAGTTTCGGATCCGACCTGGAGACGAGCTGACGGAGGCGGTGGTGGCGGCGGCGGTCCGGGTGGAGACGGTGGACGCTGCTGCTGCTGCTGCTGCTCCACAGATGGAGGAACCTGGTTGACGCCGAGTCGTTTTCTTTTTGACACTGCACCGTCTGAAGAGGACAAACAGGACAGAAGACGACATGTTAGACAAACGTACCATCTGACATTTAAACCTTTAAAGATTATTTATCATCTAATATATTTAATTTTTGGAGCTGACATTCCTTCTTTCACCACAAGAGGGAGGGCAGAGCTCTTTAAATGCATCTTTACATGAATTTTAATAAACTATCTATGAATATATGTGAACATAATGTGTTAAAATATAAAACTAATGTCATATTTGACCTGGTTAATATCAACTACAATAAATCTCAGTGTTAATAATGTAAATAAACTGAGTTTTTTGTCACTTGTGATGCTAAAAGTAGGAAAAATGTGGGAACTAGGTGAAGAAACATTAGGAACAGAAACAGGCGACTTATGTAGGAGGATGTTAACTTTTTTTTTTACAAAACAAGGTTAGTGTATTTTTTTTTTCCCTTTATAAATAAGAAGAAAACAGAACTGTTACCATTCCAGCATCAGCAGCAGAGTCAACAGTTTTATTCAACTTGCTAATAATCACATTTCTTTTTTTTTTTTCTTTTTTTTTTGAACTAATATCGGAGCCAGAGTGAACAAACAAAAATAACAAAAAACAAAAAGAAAAATGTGACAGAAAAAAAAAAACAAAACAAAAAAAAAAACAAAGTTGAAAGGAAACAACATGCAGGTGAAGTTCTAAAGATTCAAAACATTTATTTTCACTTTGATAATTTATTAGACTTTCTTCATATAAAGGCTGACATTACAGACATCTCTTTGTACGGTGAAGAACTCAACTCCATGACACCTGCTTTATATAAACGAAAATGAAATGAAATGAAAGTGAAGAAGAAAAAAAAAAAAAACATGTGGAAATGAAACAAGATACACAGAAAACGAAGACCGTGAGGAAGAAACGAGGGAGAAGAGAAGGAGGAGAAATGTGGAAACGTGGAGACAAACACAGTGTGAATCTTTGTCATGTTTTAACTCTACTCTGTCCTCCAGAGAAACGTCCACGTTACCTGGTTCACCAGTTTGTCGGGTGGTAAAAAGGACAACGGTGTGTTTGTTTGTTTGTTTTTGAGGAATGTCAGGGATGAAAGAAGGGGAAGGAAACGCACGATGAAGTCTAATCGCCCAATTCATTTTTTAATTTGTCTAAAATACAATTAATCTGGTAGAGTATATAGGAATCTTGTTTGTTCTCTGCCCCGCTCTCCTCGATCTCGTAGTCCATCAGACCTGTTTTTTTTTTTTTTTTTTTTTATTTTATTTTATTATTTTAACCCTCTAGAAACTAAACCCAGACTTGCCCTTGCGATCAGTAGTTGAGGTGGATGAACCACGCGTTAGTGCCTCGTCTGATTGGACGCCATTGCTCTCATCGCCTTCCTCCTCTGTTTGAGGTTTGATGATGTGACCCAGAATGAGAGCCAGCAGGTTGGCTTGTTCTTCCTGGCTGAGCGCCGGGTCGCCGGACGTCGGCGGCGAAGGCTCCTGAGGTTCAGCCGGAGGTTCGGGAGGCTGGGGCCTGGCCGTGGCAGCCGGGGCGGTGGTGGGCTGGGCCTGGTCCTCTTGAGCCCCCTGGTGGTGGTGTTGGTGGTCTGAGGCCTCGCTGAGAGCAGACAGCGACTGGCTGAGAGTCTCTGGGTTGGAGAGGTTGAGGAGTTGGGCGACCTGCGGCAGGCTGAGGTCCGTTTGTCCCTGGAGCAGCTTGAGCAGCACCGCCATCTCAGTCTGGTTTAATTGTTCTGCAACAGCTCCCAGACCTGAACACACAAACAGTCACACAGACAGAAATGAAACGACGAAGATGCAGCAGCAACTTTTCAACAGTTAGTTCACACTTTTCACCGTCTCTTTCCCTCTTCTCATCATCTCAAGTGTTTCTGCTACAACACTTGCACGATTACCTGACAACTCACTCTCTAAATTGGCGGCGGTGGGCGGTTTTCCCGGCGGAGGGGGCGGAGCTCCGGCCGGGCTGCTCTGAGGCCGACTGTTCTCGCTGCTGGAGGTTCCTGTCGGGTCTTTACGGGGCACTTTGGGCACAGGCACATCTTCGGGCAGCCCGCTCTGACGTGCACGCCGTCTCTTCTTGCTCCACAACTCGTGGCAGTCCTGATGGTGAGGAAGACTGGAGAAAAAAGAAATATTTATACACCGTTCATCAAGCAAACATGATCTTTAAATCTCAATCTCTGGAAGAAGAAGACAGCAGAGGAGGCTAACGTTAGCTTAGCGCTAACGGAGAAACTTTCCATTGAAGCTTCAAAGAACAGAAGGTTTTTCTGTTCGTTACTTTAATGATTTAAAAGCCAAAACTTTTATTCTCTTTTTTGGCTGCAGGAGTTGATCCGAGTTACACAAAACCTTGAGGGAAATTAGAGTCAATCATAGAACAACTGACTATATTAAAATCTTTTGGGTAAAAACTTAAATATGGCAGCCAACGAGCCTACGTTTGCAGGAAAGAGAGTATCTCTCTGATACAGACGGGTGTGAAAGCACAATGATTTTATTTATTAAATCATCAAAACGACACAAATGTGGTGGAAACGGTCGTAGATATTTGAGGATAATGATGTGAAACGAGGTCGGAGAGACGCTGGAGTAGAACCTGTTGAATTATTTGACGACGTCATTCAGAGACTGTTTAAAGTGAATCCTTCATTTCTTCACTAATAAATAGATGTTACTGTCATTTCCTGTTGATTCTGCATCACCTGACATCCGTTTATTTACTGTTTATCCTCGTCTGGATTTTAGAAAAACAAAAGACAACTCAAACTTTCAGACTCCAACTAATCTGTCTCTGTCTAAAAACCTGATACGATTTCTCATAACCATCGTTAGCTGCAGCTCTATAATCGTAGAAGCGATGAGCTACTGACTCTGGCGGCGGCATCTTGCTCGGCTCCACATCACACAGGAATTCACTGTTGAGAGCCTGCTCCGATGTGCAGCGCCGTGCGGGATCCAGGGTCAACATCCGGTCCAGCAGGTCCAAGGCAGGAGAAGGTAAACTGAGAAGTGAAGATTTGTTTGTTTTTTCAGCTGCAGAAACAAACAGGACTTGTTTGTTTATAATTTAGAGAAGCACAAGATCACAACTTACACGACAAACTCCTCCCGTAGTCGCCGTCTGTACTGTTTCTTAGGTTTCATGGTGTTGAAAAGGGGAAGTTTGATGACGTCGGGCCAGACTGCAGGACAGGGAGTCCCACACAGACGGCTGGAGGACAGAGACAGAGACACGATTCATGATGATGTCGAACAATTAATGACGCGACTGTTACATCACAGGTTTTTGTTATGTGAACTCACCTGATGAGCTCCAGCTGTAGATGTTCCTGATTCGCCTGGAAGATTGGTTTCTTTGTAAAGAGCTCCCCCAAAATGCAACTGAACAACAACAGATAAGAATGAGAAAATGAGTAAATAATAAACAACATTAGATGCATAAATCTGCCCAGATCTGTCAGCTGCTTGTCAATAAGTTACATCTTCAGAGATATTTTACTTCACACAAGAAAGGAGCTTAAAAAAAAAAACAGGAAAACAACTTCACCAGATTAACAAAAGTAACAAACTCGAGAAGGTGTTTTTTTGATGGTTTTGTTTTTACTTTCACAACATCTGTTTTTTTTATTTATTTCTTCTGTCTATTTTTAATCTGGTTAGTGTTTAAACTTTCATGTGTACAGACGACACAGAGCAGAAAAACACGAGCTCTGACGCAAAAAACAGCTTTAGTGTTTTCTCTTCCTTTTACTTTCATCATTTAGTGACAAAAAAATATCAGATTTTACCAAAAAAAAAAAAAAGAAGTGATTTTTTTAAAATAGCCAGACTCGTGTGGTTTTAAAGTTTTACATTTCGACAAATACTCACCCACAGCTCCACACGTCGATGGCTGGAGAGTACCTCTCCTCTCCCAGCAGCAGTTCAGGGGGGCGGTACCATAGTGTGATTACTTTATTAGTGTACGGTCGACTGGTGAGGAGGTGAGGAAAAAAAAAAAAAAAAAGAGGAGGAGGATGTGAGACTCAGAATAGGTTTAATCAGCTGTAACTAACTGGGATCTCTCTGAAGGGGAGACAGCACCACCTTGTGGTCTTTTATCGTAAAGAAATTATCTTAATTAACAGTTTAAATCATCACATAAACACCGTTGTCTTACCTTTCCTCTGAATTGTAAAGCCGAGCCAAACCAAAGTCAGCCAGTTTGATCTGACCTCTGAGCAAAGAAACACACAAAAAATACAGTTAATAAACAACACACGGGTTATTTTATATAACTAGATTATATTTTAGCTAATAAATAAGTTTCTAGACGAATTCAGCAGTTATAAAGTACGAGTGTCAGTTTACAGTTCAGTCAGAAACACTGTTGTCCTTTAAAGCTCCATTAAACAGCAACACATAGACTCTGTTCTGGTTTTTCTCTTTGCTGGATCTTGTCTTTTCTTCGTTGTAATGTTTGGAGAGCGGATGTAGACCTGCACTAAGCGGCCATCTGTGAGAACATCGCTGGACTCTTTTCACTTGTGTTATGTGAAGCGCTCAATTAAATTAGCAGCACTGTAATTAGGTTTGTTGCTGATGCACCTAATAAAAAAAAAAAAAAAACAATTGCAGTCCGAGCATTTAAGTTGGCATTCGACTACTTTAAGTCTTTTAGTTTTAGTGGATTCACAGTCTGCAGCTGCATTTAAACTCAATGGTGGATCATGGTCCTTTAAAGACGATGTGTTTAATGTCAATTGATATTAAAAGATTAAAAAAACTAAATGCAAGTGAACTGATACGAGTCAATGTTCATGTTCCTCACCTGTTGTTGAGTAATATGTTTGAACATTTGATGTCTCTGTGCAGGAAGTTGTTCTTATGGCAGTAGTCCAGACCCTCCATCAGCTGACGCATAAAGCTGCGAATGTGCTCATGGGAGAACTGGACCAGGCCCGACTCCAGCAGGCCCATCAGGTCATGGTCCATGTACTCAAACACCAGGTAGAAAGCACCTAAATATAAAAAAAAAAAAAATAAATAAAAACAGAGAAAAGATGTGATGAGAAGTTGACGTGACGCTTCGATCTACAAGACATTTAAACCACTCGACTGTTGACAAGTTGTGCACAAAACCAGCTACAGTTATTATCAATGTGATGTGAATTTAAGTCACGAGTCATGAGGAGAAGAAACCTCCTGCAGCTACAGCGAGTTCCTCTACATCTAAAACCAACCGCAACAATCCTGTTAGTCCTGGTTGTTGGTGTTTTTATGTGTATTAATCTGAACAATTAACCTTTTACTGCCACTTGTGTCATATTTGATATGAGTTTCTAAAAACTTCTACTTACTGATCCATCACAAATATATAAAAAAATATATAGTATTTTTTTGTTTTTGTAGGTTATAAAGGTTTAATAATAAACATCTGGCTGTTATTGGATTCCAGACATTAAAGGGTTAAGATTATTTAAATAAATAAATAAATAAAATATGAATCTTTTTGTTTATTTTACTGTTTGTCTATTTTGTTGTGAAACAGTTTAATTTTTGTGTGAGATACAGAATCTGAATAAAAAAAGATGAGTTTTTATTTCTAATGTTTTTAATTAACTTAAATTAAAAGGGGCCTGATTTTTTTTAGAATATTATCATTATTTTATTTTATCATTTAGTTTCTTCATTAATATTCAACTGATACATTTTAACTTCTGGTTTCTAAACCAGACGTTTTGTTGTTTCTTTATTGTCTCATCTCACACTTTGTCTCATTTGTGCAACACAGACTATTTAAGTTGATTTTGTTTTGTTATTTTTATTCAATAACTCGTCTTGTGTTTCTCAAACAACAGCAGTGATCGTTAGCAGTGAAAGTCTCCACCATGACACTGCAGTCGAGCAGCTGCAGTGTTGGTTTTTTTTTTGGTTTTTTTGCCCTATAGGCTTTTATTTAGACTGTTAATTATTTTTAATTAACCCGACTGATAATAGATCATTTCTGAGCCTCCTACCTTTGTCCTTTTTAAAGTCAAGTGCATCCTGCTTGTCGGTGACGATCTCCTTCATGTTGACGACGCTGCGGTGTTTGAGCTGCCGCAGGATCTTGATCTCTCTGATGGCCGTGATTGGGAAACCCTCTTTTTCATTGTCTAAACGCACTTTCTTCAGAGCCACCAGTTCACCTGAGCATGTAGAGAAATAATTATATTAATGATCTGATTCTTCTTTACATATACGTGAAGATTAGTGATTAAATTAAAGATAAAAGTCTCTTACCAGTGTCTTTATCCTTGGCCTTGTACACTTGACCGTATGTGCCTTCTCCTATGATGCCAATTATATCAAATTTATCTACACAGCGTTTGCCCCAGTCGCTCTGGGTGTGTTTGCGCTCACCATATCGCGGGCAGCAAATCCTGGAAACAAATCGACAAACAAGAACAGATTGAGACTCGAGGTGGGATTAATAACATGAAGACCAGAAGCTGGTGAGTAAAACTGACTTTGGTCTCTTCTTTAGGGCCGTCTGGGGCAGAGAAGGAACTTGGCGGATGGGGGACTGGGGGGGTGAGGCGTCACTTCCAGCTAAAGTGGGTGGTAGCGGGAGGTCGATGAGCGACGGCCGACTGCGAACTTCCTTCTCCTTCCTCGACGACCTCTGAGGAGGGGTGGACTTCTTTGGACTGACAGTGCAAAAATACAAATTTAGAAACAACTACGCAGTTAAAACTGGTCTTGTGTTATTTGCAAAGAGACACAGACAGAGTGTGAACCTTGGAGCTTTGTGCACAAGTTAATCTATAATCAATGTGTGACAGGTTAACTGGGTTATCTGTAGAACACATGTACCAGTGCAACTCTTATTCTCCTTTTTGGCTGCAGGAGTTGAGCTGAGTTACACGAAACCTTGAGGGAAATTAGAGCCAATCATAGAACAACTGACTATATTAAAATCTTTTGGGTAAAAACTTAAATATGGCAGCCAACGAGCCTACGTTTGCAGGAAAGAGAATATCTCTCTGATACAGACGGGTGTGAAAGCACAATGATTTTATTTATTAAATTATCAAAAACAGACACAAATGTGGTGGAAACGGTCGTAGATATTTGAGGATAATGATGTGAAACGAGGTCGGAGACGTGTTGAATTATTTGATGACGTCATTCAAAGTGAATCCTTCATTTCTTCACTAATAAATAGATGTTACTGTCATTTCCTGTTTGTTTTGCATCACCTGACGTCCGTTTATTTACTGTTTAACCTCGTCTGTATTTTAGATCAATAGTTATTCACTTAAAAAGACAACAGATGTTTCTGTGTTTCTGCTCAGATTCAAACTAAACTGTCTCTGTGTCTAATGTGTCTAAAGACTTGATACTAAATTAGTTTGACTTCTTTTTCTTAATACCATAATGTGCAGATATTTAAGTTTTTATGTGCATGTTCTGTTTATTAAAACAATAAAATGCTGGAGATTTGACTTTTTGACCTACATGAGTTTACCACATCTGGACACCAGACATCACTGTGACTCACCTGTCCTGAGCGTTTCCCAGCAGTACAGGCGGTAAAGGCAGAGGAGGCAGAGTTGACGTCTTGTGAAGCTGCGTCTGTCGAGCGGGGCTGCGTGTCGGACCCGGAGGTGGAGCTGGCGATTTGGCCTGGGATGTGGTGGTGGCGGCGGCTGCGGTGGTGGTGGAGGGCAGTGGAGGTTGGATACTAGTTTCTGCCTGAGGCGGCGGTGGAGGAATCTGCGCGGCTGAACCGGTTGGTACGGGAGGAGATGGTTGTGGAGGTGGAGGAGCAGGAGAGGAGGCAGAGGAAGGAGGAAGAGGAGCAGCGACCTGGTCGTCACCGGTGGGAGCGTCCTGGGGTAACTGAGCAGGCGGAGGAGGTTGAGGGTCTCCTGCTGTCGTTCCCGCAGAGTCTCTCTCCGACTGTTGGGAAGCCTCGGCTTTAGCAGGTCGCGAGGAGGAGGAGGAGGTGCTGGAGGAGGCTGCGCCTGCAGGTTTACGTGCAGACGGAGGAGGTGAAGCACCACCACTGGCTCGTGCAGCTGCTTCAGCCGCCTGGCGTTCCTTCTTCCTGCGGCTCAGCTCCGCTCCCAGGCTGGAGTTTAGCGGCAGGCGGGAAGGAGGCGAGCGACTCGCCGGGCGGCTGCTGTGGGAACTAGCTCCCGCTCCGCTGGAGGATATGTGCCTCTTAGAGCGAGAACGAGATGAAGAGCGACGTGAAGACGAGTAGTGCAGAGGGGAGCGACTCCTGGAGCGGCTAAATGGAAACAATAAAACATTTTTTTTTTTAATTCTGTTGCATCTTCCTTAAAGTCAAAGATAAAACATAAAACGTGCTTCTTCATTTACGAAAACAACATCTTCCATCAGAGGATAAACGTCCCCTGACCTCATTGTTAAAAAAGCAAAAAATATACGACCATATCTTTTAGAAAGTGACAGGAGTTGATAAAGAGCAAAACAACTGCTGATTTCATAAGATACAAAACTTTACTTAAGTAAAACAGTTTGTCGCTTGACTAATTTCCATTCTAGACAAAAGCATATGTCACCGTTTTCCTCTAAATGAATACGAAAGAAAAAGTTCATTAAGAAAAATTTTTGAAAGAGGAATTAAATTATAAGTTAACACGTCTTACTTGCAAAAACGTTGATAAAGATCAATACAATCTATACATAAAAGGCAAAGACCAGCGCTGCTTTATTCAAACCTCTTAATCATAACCAGAGTTCATGTTTGCAGACATGTTGCGCTGCAAAAATGAAATACCTGTCACCTTCCTGTTCTCACATTTCCTCCCCCCATCCCTTCATTTATTTTCTCACCCTGAGGCTTTTTTCAATGGACCTTTACGTGGGGAAAACTTGCACGTACAGAAAACATTTGGTACAAGCTAAATCTTGCAGGCAGCTTCATTTAGATCAATTTACTGGAGGGTTTTTTTTCCCCAAGTTCAACAGGTTTTTTGTGACTTTTAAAACTCACAATGCAGGTTGCTAAAGTCTGAAAGTAAGTGAATACTACCAGCTTTAGCCTGCACGGAAAAAGCAAAAGTGTAGAGCATGGAGCATGTTTGTCAGTGTTTTGTTTTATTTTTAAAGATTTTATGGTAATATTTACTCACCGAGACAATGGGCTGGTGCTGGAGGACCTACGGTTTCCATATGGGCTGATGGAGCGTCTTCTAGAGTAGGGGCTGCTGTCCCTTTCGTAGCTGGACGATCTGTGTCTGCTGCCATAGGGACTGTCTGATCTCTGTCTGCTGCGGCGTGACATGTCTCCATAGGGGCTTGGACTTTGCTGAGCTGCCCTCCTCCTGGAGTAGCCGTCATCTCCCTGTTGGCTGTACCCACCGCCCAGTGGACTCTCACTTCCAGCTCCTCGTCTGGGTGGGCTGGGTGACAGAGCAGACCCGGCGCCCTTCCTGCGAGGACTACCCCTGCTAGACGATGACTTGCCCTTTGGGCTCGACTTGTGGCTCTTGGATGACTTCCTGTGGCTCCTGTCAGCACGGCTCCTCTGGGAGGAGGTGCGGCGTCCTCCTTCCCCTCGGCCTTCTCTCCTCTGCTGCCTGTCTTTGTGAGACTTCCCTGAGCGGCTGCTCTCCTTGCTGCGAGATGAAGATGTGGAGGAAGTAGTGCTACCTAC
Source organism: Polydactylus sextarius (assembly GCA_016801845.1). Lineage (NCBI taxonomy): Eukaryota > Metazoa > Chordata > Actinopteri > Polynemidae > Polydactylus > Polydactylus sextarius. The sequence continues at coordinate 19,803,881 of CM028917.1, read as the reverse complement.
ACTTGCTGCAGGTTGTACCTGGGAGGAGAGCATCAGCTCCCCACGTTTAGAGTCACCTTCCTGTTGGAGCTGACGTTTAGATGATGATCCAGATGTTGCAGCTTTTTCTTTGCTCTTTCCAGATGCTCCTTTCTCACGGTCCTTGCTGCTTTTTTTCTTGTACCCACGTTCCCCATTCCCAGATTGGGTGATTTTATTAGGGTCTTTTGCCTTTTTTCTTGGGTGTCTATGACCCCTATTCTCTTTAACACCACTTTCTCTTGCGATATCATCTCTCTCGTAGTCCGGGGAAGGCTCCAACCGGTCCACACCACCTCTCTCTGAAGGCCTGTAGGACGGTGGGTCCGAAAAAGTGTCCGAGTCGGAGCTGATATCATCGTACTCAACCAGAGGTTTCACCGTATTGACACCAGGAGGCGCAGTATCACCCAGGGTATAATCTTCAGGTCCCGGGGCCGCTGTTGATTCCCGATTATGTTTGGTTGATTTATGTCGTTTACGTTTAGAAGAGGACATCGAAGATTTTAAGTGCAACTTGCCGTCTTTGCTCGTCATGTCTCCCGCCGTGGAGCAGCTATGAGTCGGGGCCTGGTGCTGGTGCGTCGCACCGCTGATGCTTGATTCCGGCTTCCTCTTGGTCCCATGGTGTCGGTCCGACCCAGGCATCCCTCACGCCGGCGTCGGTACCTCCTCTCCTGCGTCTAGGCCCCGGTGATCCGAGCAATTCATTCACTCACACCAGGAGGGAAAACAACAAAGCTAATCCCAATGTCCATAAAAAAATACAAATAAAAAATTATAGAAACACCGACAGACACACTCAGATATAAAGTGTTACTAAGCAGAATTAAGGCAAGAAACTAAACACACCAGGCCGCTCACGTCCAGTCCGGTCCTCCTGAATCCCAGACTCAGATCCACATAGTTCCTCAAAGCAAGAAGAAAAAAAATGCCACCGTTGTTTTCCAATGATGTGAAAATTTTTCAACTTTCAATTAAGTGAAAAAAGATCCGAAGCAGACATCGGAACATTGTGGTGTCGTCTCCCGTCTCTTGGTTTTAGCTAGCTAGCTAGCTAGCTACACCGCTAGTAGCTAGCTAACGCTCGGTAGCTAGCTAGTCAGCGAGCTGGCTGACTCGTTTAAAAAAAAAAAGGAGAAAAAAAAAAGAAGAGAGAAAAAGTCCCCTTTGTGAAAGCTGTCCTTGTCCGGTGCCAAGTTAAAGTAAAGGTGTTTTTTTATTCCACAGAATTACGGTCTTAGCATTCAGAAACAAGCAAGTGCCTTCATTAAAAGACGCTCGAACAAAATGAAAACTTGACCCGGTTGGTACTGTTTACATGTTCCTTTTAATGAAAGTTTTATCCCCTATAAATTCAATATTGATTAGAAATCATAATATTTTCGTGTGCAGTAGATGTTCCAGTTTATTATCAATGGCTCTGGGAATCAACCTGGCCTATATTTAGGGCGATGCTAGTGGATTTAATATCTTCCACAGCCCTATCTGAAGGAGACTACAAACGCCATTGTGGCTCCTGTGACTAGCAACTTCTGCGCACGGCGGTGATGAACCGGAAGCCCGGAGAGCTGTCAATCAAAGACGTATCATAGCAACAGCCAATGGCGGCTAAGACCCCGCCTGCCGTATATTTCACAGTGGCGCGACAGCGACGCAAAATAAATAAATAAATAAATAAATGTTATGAGAGCGATGCATTAATATGAGTACATAAAACATTTTTTTAACATGTTAAGTAAAAGCGGATGAAACATTTTATAATATGTTTTAATTTTTAAAAGACGTAAAAGAAACGTTATTTAAACATACAGGCACCGCTGGATTACAAACAGGCAAAACTAGCAACTGCCCAGAATTATAGGGGCCCTGAAAGGTTCAGGTTTTTTTTTTTCCTTTTCTTTTTTTTTTTTTTTTTTCCAAAATCCTTTATTTCATCTTCGACAAGATTACAAAAAAATTATAATATCACAGAGGGAAAAACAAGAAAAAGAAAAAGATAACACAGTTGGTATTCACCATTGGTTTTAACTTTATTCAAAGAGTAAAAAAAATAAAAAAATAAAAATAAAAATAAATCATTTTTAAAGTAAACAAAGTTTGGGAGAGTTCTTGAGTATCTGCATTTGTGCAAATAAAATTTAGCAAATATTATTAACTTTATTAACTTAAAAATCATTGTTATTTTTTTCATTCATGAAAATATCAATCTCACAAAAAGAACATAATTCTTCTAAAGTAAACTGTCTTTTTAATAATCATTTAAAAAGTCTGAAGTACTCATTTTAATCGTTTTAATAAACAATAACAACAATGATCATTTTAATAGTAAACTGAAGTACTGATAACTTAGGGAAATGATGAATCTGCTGATCTGAAACATTATCACCAGTTGTTATGAAACCAGACGTTGGGTAAGTCTTGTAAAACAGTGTTTTTAATAAACTCTGGGTTCACTTACTAAGTTATCAGTACTTCAGTTTATGTGTAGGGACCCTATTCATGCTACTGCTGAAGTGAAGTGATATTTTGAGCTTTATTAGTGGTTAAAAAACGACAATTTAGATACGTTTGGCTGACTGCCCCATTTACTTTCATTGTTAACTATTTGGTTGTGGAATCAAGGGACGGTCAAACTCGATATTACTTCAACCAACGTAGAATATCTCTTGAGGGGGAGTTTGACTCGTATTCATGGTGAAACAGACTCTGAGTTCATGTTACCATGGACCTTCAATTAACATAATTTGCATTAAATTTCCAGTATTTCTGTCCATTTTAGGTGATAATTTGACCTCATCGGTGGTAGGAGCAGCAGGAATAGGAGCTTGTGAGTGATTCACACAGTTTCTATCCCTCTAAACAACCATTTGTGTCTTTAACTTGTGTCAGGGGAATATATCTTATTTATATTTCGATATATTTTTCCCTATTGGAAGATTTGAACATCATCTATGAAACCCAAACTTTTCTTCAACTCTCTTGTCTCTTTCTTCTTATTCCTCTAAATGATCATTACTTAATTTTCCTCTTCTTTTTTTGCTCTACTTAATGTTGCTGTTTGTTGTTATTTAATGTTGTTTTAATCCTGTCCACTGTGCTGCTGCAGCAAAAAAAGAGACAGTAAACAGAAACTATGGTGTTAGTACAAACTCACAGCAGGTTAATCTGATGTTCACAACGTCCTCGCCAGTTATTTATTTATCTTGATGTAATCTGGCAACGCGAACTGTCTGAGCACCTTCAATAAAGGTGAAACCATGTTTCAGTATCTGAAACAGTTTTTGCAAAAATTACTGCGAGACAGTTTCTAGGACGGCGGTAAAAGTCCAGCCGGCGTTGTGTTTTTTTTGTTTCTCATCAACACAGTGAAATATTTCACATTTCCTGTTTACAACTCGTCTCGTTGCACCTCGACTCTCAGTTCTTCTTCTACAATCTTCCCGTCGGAGTTGCGATCCTGGTTGTTGAACATGTCTGTAATGATGGTGTTGGCGTCGACGCCCGGCCGCAGGCGACCTCTACCCTCTTTAACCTGGATCATGATGAAGGATGAAAACTGCAGGAAACAGGAACAGGTATTAGTACGGATTTTGAAAGACTTATCGATTATTAAATTAGAGTCCAACTGTTTTCATAGCAGATCAGTTGTGTCTACGTTGTTTTACACAGAAGTTCGGTGTCAACATGTCATCATTACGCTGCTGAAAAGAAGAAGAAAATGAGTTTAAATGTGGCGGTGGATGGTGGAGACAGCAGAGGAAGCTAACGTCAGCGCTAAAATCAAATTAGCAGATGTAGCTAAGTGAGCTAAAGTAACAAAGTTTGTTAACATATTCAAGTTACTTAACACAGTCAAATTAGCTTATTTGATAATGTAGCCAAGTTTGGTAATTAAGGAACAAATGTTTGAAAGTTTTTCTGTTCGTTACTTTGGTTTTTAAATCGGTTTTAAATTGGTCAAAAGGACACAAATGTGGTGGAAACGGTCGTAGATATTTGAGGATAATGATGTGAAACGAGGTCGGAGACGCTGGAGTAGAACCTGTTGAATTATTTGATGACGTCATTCAGAGACTGTTTAAAGTGAATCCTTCATTTCTTCACTAATAAATAGATGTTACTGTTTATTCTGCATCAACCAACGTCCATTTATTTACTGTCATTTATCCTCGTCTGTATTTTAGATCAGTAGTTATTTGTTACATATGTTTCTGACTTTAACTAAATTGTCTCTGTGTCTAAGGACCAGATACTAATTTAGGCAACAGATTAATCAATTATCATAACACTCGTTAGCTGCAGGTCTATGTCAGAGTGAAGCTCATTTATCTGCTCACTTCTTCTAGAGGAACCTCTTTATCACCGTTGAGGTCCATCGCAGGAAACAGAGGATCTGGGTTATCTCCCAACCACACGAACATGTAACCTTCAGGAACTCCTTTGTGCAGCTCCACCAGCTCCAGCTCGAAGAAGAGCACGGCGCTCCGGGGAACGTCGCCGGCTGGAAATTTAAAGACAGAAGAGAGAAAAAAAAAAAAAACATGATGCAAAGTGAAAAAGAAAGTGTTTGCAGTTACCTGAATAACCTGACTAACCTCCATTTTCTCCGTGTCCCCAGTGAGGAGGAACGATCACCTCCCTCCGTTCACCAACACACATCCCACTCAGACCTTCCTCCAGACCCAGGATCACCTTGTTTGCTCCGAGAGTCGTGATGGAAGGCGACTCGTAGTGATCTCTGGAAAAGTGACACGTTAAAATGTAACAACTCCCAACGGAAGGAATATAAACAAATCAAAGCGAAATAAAAAGTCAAGCCACGCTAGCGTACGTGCTGCTGTCATGGACACGTGAACAGCTCGGTATCTGCAGGGCCACAGAAATCTGTCAGACAAGGAGCCGGCAGCCGTTACATGCATGAAGGAGAAAGGAGGCACATTAGAAGAAGTAACAGCAGAGGGCGCTCACGAGGAGTACAGCAGGGTGCCGTCCATCAAGGAGCAGTTGTAACGATACTGGATCAGGTCGTCGGCTCTGCTGGTGTCGTTGCATTCCTGAGGCTTGTGGGTAACTTTAATATCCACGGGGTCTTTGGGGTTGTGGAAATCAATGACGTGAATGTCAAAGACCAACACGGCAGAGCCAGGGATGATTTCTCCTGCAGGTGGAGAGAAAAAAATAAATAAATAAACAAGACTTAATGGCTTATTGCTTCACTCAAAGTGGTTTTAAATTCACCGATCAATTCACCATCAAACTCACCGACTCCGTCTTCTCCGTACGCCATGTGAGGAGGGATTTTAATCCTCGTCCTCTCTCCGATGCACAGCCCATGCAGAGCTTTGTCCACCCCTTCGATCACATATCCCATCCCAATGTAGGTGTTGTAGGTGCTGTTTCTCTGGTAGCTGTCGAGAGAAATCGGGCGTCAGTCTGTTCATTTTATTTCCACATTGCTGGAGACTAAGAAAAGGAAAAAAAATCTCAGGTTTGTTTACCTGGAGTCGAAGGCCGTGCCGTCCTGGAAGGTGCCGTTGTAGTGATAACGAATATAATCTCCAGTTACCGTCTTACGGCTGCAGCCTTCGGGAACTTCCTTCATCTCAACAATCACATCATCTTTAGGGTTGAAAAGGTCAATGAGAAGAACCTCGAACACCAGCGTCGCCTGAGGAGGAACAACGGTTCCTGTCAGGAGACACAGGAACAACATCGCAGGTTTAAACACGTCAAAAATGTTACACAGCTGCAGCACAATGAAGCAGTGATGCAACGGGGAAAAAGTAAACATGAACAAATAGTCATGCGAATGTTTTGGCAACGTTTGTTTGCATATAATTAAGAGATGAAGTGAAGGGAAGAAAAAGCCAGGGATAAACAGTTTGGTTTTTTTTTTAGCCACAGCCATGTTTAATCAAACTTGAATTTAGTACCGTATCCAGTCTCTCCATACGCCAGGAAAGGTGGGACGATAACGACCCGTCTCTCTCCGACACACATGCCCACCAGACCTTCGTCCATGCCTTTGATGAGGTGACCTTTCCCCAGATAAGTGTCGTAGGTTGAATTCCTCGAGTGGCTACGTTAAAACACAATTTAAAGTTGTTAAAATAAAATAAAACAAAAAGTGCAAAATAAATTCTGGTCTGGTCTTACCTGGAGTCAAAGGCTTGTCCGGAGAGCAAGGTGCCGTTATAATGATAACGTATGAAATCTGACACCCCCGACGAGCGGCTGCAGCCGACCGGTTTACTGAGGGTGCGGATCTGGACCTGGTCTTCGGTGTTCCAGATGTCGAGGAGGAGGACGTCGTAGACCAACACGGCATCAGGAGGAATCACGCCACCTGTCGGGCAAAACCATCACGTAAAAGAATAAAGATAATTTCACCAAATAAAATAAAGATAAAGGTGTTTTCATCACACCTGCTCCTATGCTCCCAAAGGCCAGGTGAGGGGGGACGATGATCTTCCTGCGTTCGTTCACACACATGCCCTGGAGGCCGCGGTCCATCCCTGTGATGAGTCTGCCCAGTCCAACCTGGCTCACGAAGGCTTTACCTCGATCATGGCTGCAGAGAGTCAGGAAGAGATGGAAAAAAGTTCAACAAAAGATGCCAAGAAGATTTTTTTTTATAATGCTATAAAATCAGCATCCAGTATTTCACATTTGTTTCCACATCAGCAACAAAAACAATCAATATTTTCTTCATTTTATGAACATTAAATCAAAACCAGCTGAATGAATGACACATTCACTATCTGCTGCAAACTCTGACACGTGTGCAGGAAATGAATAATTATATGTTTATTTTTGTTTTTAACTTTTATTTTTACCGTAATGTCTAGATAAGAGGACGCATTTTTAAACATTTTAAATAACTTTAGAAATTCTGCAAGAAAACATTAAACGCTACATTGTTTTTCCATAAATGTTTCATTTAATATTAAAGTGATTTAACTTCACCTGGAGTCAAACTTCTTTCCGTCGCTTTGAAAAGTCCCGTTAAAGTGATAACGGACATAATCTTCAGTTTGCACCTCCCGGGGACAAACTTTAGGGATTTCATAGCGATCGACAACAACGTCCACTAAAGGCTCCGAGTCACAGTTCACAGTGAAAACATGGAGGACAAAGATCAACGATAACGTTAATAAATCCATTTGTTGTCTAAATATAGATATAAAAATAAAAATAAAAAAAGCTGAGAGGGAAGGTTGCACAGTAGAAAGACTCCGTCTGCCAGCGAGGAGATGCGGCTGAAGTGGAGAGAAAAGGACCGAGAGAAGTTTTGGAGAAAAGTGACCTGAAGTAAGATCAACTACATCCGGTTGAGGATTACAAAATAAAATACCTAGGATAGATAGATAGATAGATAGATAGATAGATAGATAGATAGATAGATAGATAGATAGATAGATAGATAGATAGATAGATAGATAGATAGATAGATTGTTTACTATTAACATACATTATTGTACATTATTATTCTGCTGTGTGATAATTTATGATAAATTGAGGAAATAATGTAGCATATAATCATTTTATTAGTTAATTATAATTTGTTACGTTGGTTTATATAATAATAATAATAATAATAATTACTATTATCAAATATCTTTATTATTAATCCTGATTTTATACAGTAATTAGCACAATATATAGATTAATAATACAATGGTATAATAAATTAGTTCAGTCATTATTTCAGACATGCAAGACACGTCATCCCTGTATTTTCTCTGCACGTTCCCATTTTTATTTGCCTTTTATCTATTTTTATCTTTATTTTTATTTTCTATCTATCTATCTATCTATCTATCTATCTATCTATCTATCTATCTATCTATCTATCTATCTATCTATCTATCTATCTATCTATCTATCTATCTATCTATCTATCTATCTATCTATCTATCATTTTTCCTTTTATTTTGTTACATCACTTCCGGTTTGGTTCCATCTCTTTAACTCACTTTACGCATATTTCGGGCCATTTACTCCAGAGGAGCAGGAGGAGCAGGAGCAGCAGGAGGAGGAGGAGGAAGATGATGATGATGAGGATGAGGAGGAGTGGCCCTCGTGCCCCCACCCACCTTTTTTTTAAAGGAATTCTGCAAACGTGTACCGCCTGGCCTCGAGGCTCCTCCATGATTTTACTCACGTATGAGATGAGCCACATAATTATAATGTTCTTCACCATAAAATCAACCTACCCGCTGGTGTAATGTTGCTGTCTTTCTTTTTAATTTCGCACCATTTCTATTTTTTTTTTTTTTTTTTTACAACTTCCTCTCAGAGCTTGAATTAAAAATATCATTTAATTATTTTATTTTATTTCTAACACTGTGAGAGTGAAACGCTGCAGATGTTACAAAAGGTCAAATTTGCCCACAGGAGATGAATTTGGTATTTTAGACTCAAACAGTTTTTGTCTCAGCTTGTCAAGTTTTCTCAGGATGAAAAATGCAAATAATCAAAACTGAATAATTCCCTCCCAATATATTTGATCAATAAGCTTCAATATTATATAAATATATATATTTTTTTAAATCCATCAAATTATTTAAATAAATAATTTTTAAATGATTAAAACAACAGGAAAAGATTCATATTAATTTGTTAAAGAAAAACCCGGATCCAGTCTGTTCAGGTCCAACTCAGACTGTGACGCTGACGTCAAGTCAGCGGCAGTGAGCGACATTTATACCGGTAGTACCGACTGATGATTTCAAAATAAAGGTCTGGATGTTGCATTTTTTTTTTAGGAGAGTTGCAGACAAAACTAAGTAGATCAGTTGCAATTTTTATATTTCTATTTATTTAAAAAAAAAAAAATACATGAACGTTTTTAGAAAAAAAAAACTCATATGAAATAGATTTATTAGATTAGATTAGATTAAATTCAATTGATTAAAAAAATAATAAAAGACAAAATACTAGAAGTTTCCAGCAACTGAAATTTTGTTCATCTGTTTTACCTGGAGCCACAAAATATTGATTTAACAACAACAACAACAACAATAATAATAATAGGTGGTTTTGTTTTTTTTTTACAATTTACTCTGAATTTAGATACTATATAGATATTGATATTCATTTATTTATTTGTTTGTTTGTTTGTTTGTTTGCATTCTCCAGGATTAATAAACATAAACATCAGTGACTGTTACAAAATTTTATTTTATTTTATTTATTCTACTTAATTTTTACTTTTATCTTTTATTTGTTATTTTTCAATTGATTTTATTTTATTTTATATTTTTATTATTTTTTTCTTGTGAGTTACTTTTCTAACTTAACCCTTTAATACCTGACACATCAAATAAAAGACAATTTTTTTTTATCTGAGATGTTTATTATATCTTCTACTAAATTACAAAAATAAAAAAATCTATATCATTTCATATATCTTTAATTTTTTATTTATTAGTTTGTTTTTATTTTACTTTACTTTACTATGAATTGTTTCTATATTATTATTGTTATTATTATCAATAATAATAACATTTTTTATTTGACACATCCTCATCAGACACTCGTGTTTAAAACATGATACTGTTGTTATTAAAGGTGACGTTTGTGTAGAAAAGGTCAGGTTTTGCGCGGGGCTTTTATTTTGAAAGTCTCTACCAGAAGATGCTCTTTTCTGCATCTAAATCGACTGGGTTTTCCGCAGCCTACGTGCAGTCAGACATGATCATATAGTGGTAAAGAAAAAAAGAGGAAGCCCCCTCGATCCATTCAAAACAAGAGGAGACTCCTGCTGGAGCCGGCGGAGGCGACGATGCTCCTGAAAAGTTTGTGCCTGCTGCTCCTTCTCGTCCCGGTGCTGGTGGAGGCTCAGTATGAGAAGTACAGCTTTAAAAGTTTCCCTCAGAAGGAGATCATGCCGCTGGACGCTGCCTACAACTACGCTCTGGAGCAGTACGGAGAGCAGAACTGGGCAGAGAGCATCAAGTATCTGGAGCTCAGCCTGCGGCTCCATCGGCTGCTGCGGGACAGCGAAGCTTTCTGCAGCCGCAACTGCAGCTCCGTGAGCCGGGACAACGACACCTTGTTCCCGGACAGCAGCCTCCGCGTCATGCGCCACATCCTCCTGAGAGCTGCGTGTCTCAAAAAGTGCAAGGCCCAGTTTCCAGTGTTTAAACTTTCATATCCAAAAAGAGATTTGCTGGAAAGTTTCGACAAACGGATTCCGTATCGGTACATCCAGTACGCGTACTACCAGGTGAGACCAGAACAGAGTCAACATTCAATATAAACTTCACTTTACATACTTTAGAAATAATAATAATAATAATCTGTGTCAGATGTTCCAGTTATAAACTCCCAACTAACGGGGGTGTGAACGTCACAATAACTGTGCGTAAAATGCGCAGTGAAGTGTCGCAAAGCGCCTGCGGTCGTTTCCTTGAAGCAGAATGAGTCTGTTTGACTTCACAGGGAGGAAGTTTCCAGTCGTAGACATGTGGAATATAAATTTCTTGCTGCTTTTGTTGCGCCCTCCTGCTGCCAGAGCAGGAGAGACGAAGTTGAGCATGTGCCACGTCTCTTCCAGTGTTTCATCCCCCACCACAGTCAAACAATCCCCTTCTTCTTCTTCTCTGTCAAACACACACAGCAGTAGGTGTTTTTATGAAGCCGATTCAGCTGATTCTCCTTCTGTTTCTTCTGTGATTAATGCAGCTATTTTGGCTATTATGTTCGCACAGGATTCATCCTAATGAGCTCAACTTTAACTTCTTATTTATTTATGTTTCTTTACATCTGGAGTCAAAAGGTCAAGACAAGAGCAAACATTTAAACTGCTGTTTATTGTTTTTTTTTTTTTTTTTTCTATTGAAGCTTAATAATGTGGAGAAGGCCATAGCAGCAGCTCACACTTACCTGAAGAAGAATCCAAATGATCAATATCTGACCAAGAACATGAACTACTACAAGACGCTGTTCGACGTGGAGGAGTATCTCATCGACCACGAGGAGCAGCCGTATGAAGTAGGTAGTTTAAAACATCACCAACGCCGTCTTACACCTGCAAACGCAGCAGCTTTACAGATAGAAATCTTGTCTTTTCTTTATTATTATTTATTATTATCATCACTCAGGGTGTTTTCCTGAAGAGTGTGACGCTCTACAACAACGGAGACTTCAGCAACAGCGCCAGAAACATGGAGCAGGCCATCACTCAGTTCTTTGAGATCTACGACCTGTGTTTATCAGGCTGTGAGGGTTCATTTGAGATCTTAGAGTTCAAAGACTTTTACCCGACGTTGGCAGGTAACGACGCGGTTCGGTTTTTTTTTTTTTTTCATGTCGTCTTTTTCCTGCAAGAAAATAACAGGTTTTTTTTGTTGTTGTTGTTTGTTTTTATCACTTCTCTCAGACTTGTACGTTGACGTGCTGAAGTGTAAAGTGAACTGCGAGGAGCATCTGACGCCGAGCGTCGGAGGTTTCTTTGTGGAGAAGTTTGTCGCCACTATGTATCACTACCTCCAGTTTTCCTATTATAAATGTAAGCATCATTTATCATGACTCTAACCAAAGATAGCATCATCATTACAGGACAATTTTGGCAAAGTTTTGGTCCAAATTATTAGAGGTGCAAAGAACAAAACAGAAGACGCCAAAACCGTCTACAACTGCCCCAAAAACAGTCCAAAATCCACCACGGTCGAGCCAACATCCTTCACCTTGTTTATCTTTACTTTTTAAGTGGTCAAACTATAACTATGTCAAAGCCACAGTTCCTCTGTGACAAAATGAATCCAAAAAATGCCAAATGTGTGTCAGACTACAGCCAGAACCTTCTGCTATCTGGGAGGTTTATTGAGACTTTGTTTTGTTATACGTTTATCTGATTATTGGATCATTGTTTTAACAGTGAACGACGTGAAGAACGCTGCTCCCTGTGCAGCCAGTTACATGTTGTTTGACCCTAAAGATCAAGTGATGCAGCAAAACGTAGCGTACTATCGTTTCTACCGGGAGCAGTGGGGCCTGGAGGAGCGGGACTTTCAGCCTCGGCCTGTGAGTTTCTTTTTTTATTCTGGATTGTTTAGAGGCAAAAAGTGAAAGCTTGAAAGTGTCAGCAAAGTTCACACTGTCTCCATTAAACCAGAGCAGAAAGTTTGGTGGCATGAAGCGGTTTTGGCGTGAACATGAACGCGATCTCAGGGTGGTGATTACAAACTCATATACTCGTGTAAAGACGGTGTTTAGCTCTCACAGAGTTGGCAGCAGCTTCAGTAATGTGCCAGTTTTGTATGACCCATAAAGTTCTTTGCCTACAGAAGCTGCTTCCTGTTTCCAATTAAATTTGAGGCAAAGCCTCCAGATGGAGGGGTAAACAAGGAGTAAACAAATTTGTCGCTGAGTAAAGACAAGTTGGTGAACTGATGTCACTTTTGTTTGTTTTGTTTTTCAGGAAGCTCAGACGTATTTTAACCAAACGACGAAACAGAAGGAGATGCTGGAGTTTGCACTGAACTATCTACAAACAGAGGATGAGGTATGTTTTTTTTATATATATATATATATATATATATATATATATATATAAGGATATATAATAAATATATATAATATAAAATAAGGATTTCAAATCTTCTGTTTTGTGTCCTAAAGTGTGAAGACATACAAATGAGAAAAACATCATTTCAGTGTGAAATTTTAGAGCTTTCATAAGATTTTTAACGGTGCCAAAGTGTCCACAAGAGACAAGTGTAGAATAACGTTAAAACCTAAAACATATGGCAACACTAACAGGAGCAGAAAATGGTTTTAAAGTTGTGCTAACGTTAGCCGCCGTAAGCTACTGGCCACAACAGAGTTTTCATATTTCTACAGATGAAATAGCTGCTTCAGCTAAATAACAGAAGCATTTTTTTTGTTTTTTTTTTTTTTACTCCTAAGTGGTGTCTACAGTAGCTGTTCTGATCTTTATCTGATGAGATTTACAGATATCCACCTCCGACATTTTTTCTTTTTTAACTACACAAACAAAATTCCTTCGGGCTTCATTGTGCTGAGGTGGCTGAGATGATCTGAAAGTAGATAAAAACCTCAAACTGTCTGTATGACCAGACCAGACAGTCCCACACGTGTAAAGTATGAAAATATGTTTGTTTGTTTGTTTCGCGATCTGATGCTTTAACGTTGCAAACTGGAGTTTGTGTCTTTTAAGGCTAAAAGAAAGAAGAAAGTGTCTGCAGATTAAAGAGTGAAAGAAAGAAAGAGTGGGGGAAGAGAAAGCAGCTGGGCGACTGAGGGGGAGGGGGGGTCGTGTGTTTTCCGCCAGCAGCGTGTGGTATGTGGCTCGGAGGTGTTGGCCACTGAAGTTGTGCCACATCTACTTAACTCCGGTCAGCTCCTCCCAGCTCTGACCTGAGAGGAACAGGAGGAGGAGGAGGACGGTGTGTTTGTGACAGATTTATAGACATAAAAAGAAAACGAGTATCATCAGATAGAGTAGAGAAGAGAAGTAAAATATTAAGTCAACTAAGTGTTTTGTTTCCCTTTTTGTTTTTTTAGGACTTGGTGAGTCCAGAAGACACAACCATGCTTCACTCTGAAAGCCCCGACACTGAGTTTGAAGGGATGGGAGACTACGAGGAGTCCTTCCTGGCTGAGTGGTGGCAGGAACCGAAAACTAAGTTTGACACCGGCGAGGTCGTAGACTGACATGTGACCTCGTCGGCGAGCTGAGCTCCTCCTCCTCCTCCTCTTCCTCCTCCAGCTGTCGCGACACAACAACAAACGGAGGAGCGTCGACTTCAACCTGCAGACGACATCAGTATCTTAGTCTCACACAGTTGGGGAGTTAAAGGACAAATTTATTACATCATGTTGATCAAGATCAAGAAGATTGACATATTGTGTCTTGGCTGTCATCAGCCCTTTTTAAAACTGTTCCGTTTTATAACAAGTCACTGGTCTGGTTGTGACTTTTCTACAGTTTTTATTTACAGTTTTTATTTAATGAAAGTTGAAGCTGCCTCTGTGCCGTGGTATAAAGAATCTGACATGTAGCTTTTCTTACGTCAACGATCGTTTGGGTTGTTGTCATAGTAATTTGGTCGTTATTAAAATAATATTTTAATATACTTATTTTGAGGATTTTTTTTTTTTTGTCGCCTAAGTTAAAAAGAAAGAAAGATACAATTTAACCAGATTTATTTCGTAAATAACAAAACAATATTGGCAACGATACTGCCTTTAATTGCTCACTAAAGTACTAATGTGAAGGTTTTAAAGTGACGGTTCAGATTAACATGAACCCAGAGTCTATTTCACCATAAATACAAGTCAAACTCCCCCTACACATAAACTGAAGTACTGATAACTTAGTGTTTTACCAGACTTACCCAACATCTTGTTTTCATATCAACTGGTGATGAAGGATGTTCCACATCAGCAGATTCATCATTTTCCAGACCGATGTGTCCGTGAAGAGCGAGAAAAATCATGAATCTGCTGATCTGAAACACCCTTCATCACCAGTTATTATGAAAACAACACGTAAGTAAGTCTTGGAAAACACTTACTAAGTTATCAGTACTTCAGTTTATGTGTAGGGACCCTATTCATGCTACTGCTGAAGTGAAGTGATATTTTGAGCTTTATTAGTGGTTAAAACTATTTGGTTGTGAAAACAAAAGACGGTCTACCATAGTATGAATAGGGTCCCTACACATAAACTGAAGTACTGATAACTTAGTAGTGAAGTGAACCAAGAGTTTATTAAAAACACTGTTTTACCCAACGTCTTGTTTTGGTAACATCTGGTGATGAAGGATGTTCCAGATCAGCAGATTCATCATTTTCCTTGCTCTTTACAAACACATCGGCCTGTTGTTCAGGAAAATGATGAAAGCTAAGTTAGGGACCCTAATCATGCTGAAGTGAAGTGATATTTTGAGCTTTATTAGTGGTTAAAAAATGACAATTTAGATACGTTTGGCTGACTGCCCCATTTACTTTCATTGTTAACTATTTGGTTGTGAAAACAAAAGACGATCAAACTGGATATTACTTCAACCAACGTAAAATATCTCTTGAGGGGGAGTTTGACTCGTATTCATGGTGAAATAGACTCTGGGTTCATGTTGCTCTGGACCGTCACTTTAAAAGGGTCTAGTGGTGTTAATGGAAAATCTATCCATCCATTATCTTTAGTGCTTATCCTGCTGAAAGTCATGATCGGTGTACGCCCCCTGACAGTCCATCACACGGTCGACATATAAGGACAAACAGATGTTCACGGTCATCTACAGGCAATTTACAGTCAGTGATCAATTTAACATGCATGTTTGAAATGAGACAACATGTAAAAATTAACTATTGTGCTAATAAAGCACCATAATTTATGGTTTCATTATTTAAGAATAAACCATTTTAATGCAGTCTGCACTTTTACCACTAGATGGCACTAAATAACATCTTTAGTTATGATATTTAAATATAAAAAAATAAATACAGACACAGAAGCAGAGAGATGTGAACACATGAAGTATGTTTCAATGTTTTACTATTTTATTTCCCCTTTCATTTCAGTCCATCTACAAGCCTTAGGTCATTTATTCATTTTTATCTCAATTCAAAAAAGATAAGTGTCTAAAAATATGGGGTAAGATGCATCTCATTTACTCTTTTTCTCTTCTTTTTTCCCCCTTCAACCTTCAAACTGATCAAACAGATTGTATTTGATACCAGCTCTGTACATATTGTAATAACAATAGTGCATCTTCCATAGTGCAAAGCTCAAACAAACTGAACCAAACTGAACTGAACTGAACTGAACTGACCTCGTAAACACACGCAGCATCAAACAAAGCCACCTCCTCTGACCCCGTCCTCCATCTCTTTACTCTCACTGACACTTTGGGTCGTTGTAAAGTCTCTCTGGGCCGTGGCGTCGGCCCAGGGCTCGGAGGGTCGCGGGGGTCGGGAGGGGGCTATCAACAAATGTACAAAAGATTCATGACATTTTTCGTGATAGCTGGAATGATAAAGAGAGAGACGGCTTAGCTGTAAACGCCACATTTAAAAGATGCATGGACGGCGCCGACTACAGGAGAGTTTTGCAGTTGCAGGTCGTGTCAAAGAGACGTTGATAGCTATTATGTTTTTGCTGAAACAGATAAAACTCACTTGAATTTAACATTTAACTTTAAATAAATCTCCATACAGTGCATTTAACATTCAGCATATCTTGCACATATTTACAAAGAGGTGTGCATACAGTTGGCTAGTGCTCATTTTTCTGTAGATACATGACATTAAAAACTGTTGAATTTTTATTTATTAATGTTGCTGCTTTAAACGGTGACATGACTGCAGCCGCAGACTCCAACAGTTCATAGAAAGAAATAAAACTTCTAGAGGTAAAAACCTGCCTATCTACCTGTGATAGGAGGAGTGTTAAGGTGTACATGGACACGACTGCCCCTAACACTAATGTAAACGCGCGCATCTCCTCCTTTTTTTATTTTTCTTCTTCTTTTTAAAAACCTCTTGCACCCGTACATTCACTCGTTGCAAACAAACAAACGCACACGTAGTTTAAACGTCCTAAACGGATACAAACTTTGGGCCTAAAAGTGGTGAGCACGCACACACACAGACGGGTACAGACGGGTATCGTGGAATGTATGTTGATCGGTCTGTGGTAGGAAACACTAAGTTACGGTCTCTGCTGCTTCAAAGTTTAAGTGTTTGAAAATGATCCCAAAACCATGGACACCTTAAGCTTCCCTTATATTTTTTTGTACCTGAAGACTTGAAAGTGTGTGTGTGTGTGTGTGTGTGTGTGTGTGTGTGTGTGTGTGAGGGAGGGAGGAGGAGCACAAATAACAATGAACATAAAACGCCATAGTCTTTCCTTTAGTGTCTCTTTGGGGAAACATGCTAACAACTGTCCAGTTTTGTTGGATTTTTTTTTTTTTTATTTTCAGTCATTTCCATGTTGCCAAACGTTGAGATGCACCTTGTCAAGGCTTGGCCTTGGAGGAACTGTGCCTTTAGGTCCTTCGTCTTTAAAGAAAAAAAAAAAACAAAACAAAACAAAAATGAAACTACTCAGCTCCTGTTACATTGTTTCAGTCCGATTGATGGCTAGTCTGTGCTCTGGTCCAGCGTTTTCACTTGGACTTCAGTGGTGGTCAGAGAAGAGTGTGTGTGCAGGCATCAGAAACAACAAGTCTCGTATTAAATTGGTCCGCCGTTTGATATGTTCTTTATCAGATTTGTCTGAGATGTGAGGAAAAGGAGACGTCGGGAGACGATGCCACCAGACTGGAGGAAGACCCCAGCGTCTCCTACAGGGAGAGCCACCTGTTCGCTCTAGACGTGGCCCGGACGTGATAGTCGGTGGCGTGCTGGCAGCGCCGCCACACGGCTTTATAATTTTGGCTGGTGAAGAGGTGAGAGAGAGAGGGAGCTCTGCTCCACGGAGCAGAGAGCATCCCTGGCAGGAGGAGCGACGAAGAAGGAGCAGACGAGGAATGTGTGGAGGAAAACGAGTTTTGGAGAGATTTCGGGATAGGAATGGAAGACTTTTTTTTCTCTTTTTTGATTTTTTTTTTTGTTGTTCCCCTCTTCTCCGATGTGAAAATGACACAGTGTGAGGAGGAAGACAGAAGTAGACAGGACACAGAGACAGAAAGACAGACAGATGTCTTATCCGCCACCAGATCTGAAGTAAAAAAGGAAAACAGAGATTGTTAACAAGAGCAGGAGGAAGAAAAGATACAGAAACGGAGGTGAGGTGTTTCAACGTCACTATCAGCTTATACCTTCCTCTTCGAATGTTCCTGCATCCAACGAGCACACGTCAAGAGAAAAGACAAGATGTCAATACAAGTCAGTGATGATAGGAAGAAAAGATTAACAGTCTAACTGTTTTAAATACATGCTATAATATCAATCAATCAAATTTAAAGTGATGGTTTAGAGTAAAATGAACTCACAGTCAATTTCACTATGAATATGAGTCAAACTCCCCCTCAAGAGATATTTTACGTTGGTTGAAGTTATATCGAGTTTGACTGTCTTTTGTTTTCACAACTAAATAGTTAACAATGAAAGTAAATGGGGCAGTCAGCCAAACGTATCTAAATTGTCATTTTTTAACCACTAATAAAGCTCAAAATGAATAGGATCCCTAACTTAGCTTTGATCATTTTCCTGAACAACAGGTCGAAAATGTTGAATCTGCTGATGTGGAACATCCTTCATCACCAGTTGTTATGAAAACAAGACCTTTGGGTAAGTCTTGTAAAACAGTGTTTTTAATAAACTCTGGGTTCACTTACTAAGTTATCAGTACTTCAGTTTATGTGTAGGGACCCTATTCATGCTACTGCTGAAGTGAAGTGATATTTTGAGCTTTATTAGTGGTTAAAAAATGACAGTTTAGATAAGTTTGGCTGACTGCCCCATTTACTTTCATTGTTAACTATTTGGTTGTGGAAATAAAAGACGGTCAAACTGGATATTACTTCAACCAACGTAGAATATCTCTTGAGGGGGAGTTTGACTCATATTCGTGATGAAATTGACTCTGGGTTCATATCATTCCAGATCATCACTTTAATGGAGCATATTCAGGATTTAATATTAAAAACCAGTTCTCATTTTAGCTTTTAAACCATAATATTTTCAGATTTTAGAGCAAAAATATGAATCAAGCTGTGACTCAGTCAGTGATTCGATCCATTATTCATCTATCGGTTCTTTTCCAAAATGTTTCTCGCCAGATTATAGTGATGAAACCACATGCAGCAGGTCTGATAGTCATCGTGGTCACCGACCCTCTTAGTTGCAGCTACAACAGACAATATTACAGCCTCCCTCTGAGCCAGAGGTCTGACTGAGAAGAGGAAAACTTCCTGCTAACAGCTCATGCAACACATGCACAGACACTTACAAACGACGCTAAAAGGACCGACTGTGTGTTGGAAGTTTACAAGTTTTTTTAATGTGAGTGATTGTAAAGTAAGAGCAGTCCTTTTAGGTCAGAGTATAAGGAGTGAACAATAGCCAGCATGCACAGGAGGAGCAGCGCAGAGGAGGAGAAAATAATTTAAATCATAAAAATAAAAAAGGTTGCTAAAGTTGAGTCACTGTTTGTTGAGTTTTTTGAAGGAAAAATTTCTGAAAAACTTCCAGATGTGGCACCAGTGGAGTAAAGAATCAATCCTGGCAGAAAAAAAAAAAAAAAACATCTCGGTCCTGTCTTATAAAAAAAAAAAAAAAAAAAGAAAGGAAGGGAAGAAGGAGGAGGGAGGAAAGGGAGGTGCAAGATGGCGCTCAAAGTTGATTAAAGTAAATAATCAAAACAACCGGCGTTGACGTTTCATACAGATTTAAGCAGTTCAAGCAGTAGCACGTCTCAGGCTCGACTCCCCTGTTCCCCTCCCTGGTTCAGGCGATTGGTTTGAAAATAAGGGCGTCTATGTATTTTTAGAGGAGTGAGAGTGGGAGGGGCAGGCGGGGTCCTTTAGGTAGAAGCAGACAGGTACACAAAGGCATGCCAGAAACTCTTACTTAAATCCCCATCCTGTTCCCCCTAGGACTATAGCTGCCAGGAGAATAGCACCTGCGATGGACCCTATTATGATATTGGTGCCACTGGGACCTGCGCAGAGGAAGGAGGGAGGGGGAGGAGGGTGGGAGTTGGAGGAGGAGGAGGAGGAGGAGGAGGGGCAGAAACAAAACAACACCACTAAAAAACACACGTCAGAGGACAGCATCAGCACGATACATCAACGACATCAACTAGAAGAAGAGACAGAGAGAGGTGGATGAAAAGATACCTGCAGATAGAAAGAGAGAGAGAGAGGAGGAAAGCATCATCACGTGGGGGTGGAGAGGTTTCATGGGAGAACGGGCGGGTGAGAGCAAGGAAGGTCAGGGAGACAACAGTTACAAAAACAAAAAACAAAACAAAACAAAAACAAAAGGAGAGATTATTTTATTACTTTGTTCTCATTCCCCCTCTCCTGCTCTTTCAGCTGGACTCGCTCTCTATGAGAGCAGCTGCTCAATATCTCTGTCATTGGCAGACTGCAAGAAAGTAAGGAAGACACTTGAAGATGGCAGTGCCTGCAAGACATACATTACCATCACACACACACACACACACACACAAACATGCATATACATTAATGCTCTAATGGATCAAAGTGTCTCAACGGTCAACACACACTCACACTCTCCCGACACTGAAACCAAAACCGGTGAAACCTCAGTGACGATGTCACGATGTTATTGACATTAACTAAAGATAAATGTGTCGTAGAAGCTGCAGTGATGATGGGTGAAGACTATGAGGGGGAGGGCGGATATGAGAGGCGGACAGAAAAGAAAAGAGACGTTTGAGGAGTTTTTCAGAGTCGCTGCGTGACGTGTATGGACCTTTCTTCTCTGGACCCGTCGGGACCGTGGGCTCAGGGATGGGATCAAAGACGCTGCAGTCCTTCCCTGTGTAGTCTCTGTCGCAGATACACTTCACCTCGTTACTGCACGTCTGAGGGAAAGAAAGATAGAGAGGGAAGTTAAAAACCTGCTGAGCAGACTGACTTAGAGGTTGAAACTGAATTTACTGATTTTCAGATATCGATGCATCTATTTCGCTGTTTAAATATAATAATTTGAATGGCAGTAAAATGTTATAATGTTGTTTTTGTTTTGTGTTTTTTACCCCGTGGTCAGAACAGATGCGTCCAAAGTTGGATCCTGCACAACTGCTGAGGTTGAACGCCGCCACAGGGAGGCAGCGTCGCTCCAAACACATCATGTTGGGACCACAAGGAGCGCCGTCCTCCACGTATCCCAGGTCAGAGCCGTCCTCCAGCAGAGCGTGGCCTCCTCTGACCAGGTGGAAACACATTCAAGAACATGATTTTTTAAAAAATATTTTTTTAAAAGACTGTTGGATGGAGGTGATGCTCATACCTGCAGTCCAGATATTTGTTCTGATGGTAGAGAGTAAAACTGGTCACTTCACCCTGCAGGTCTCCGAACTTTGGCTTCATCGTCACGTTGGCACAAAACAAGAAGCCGCATAAAACATCCCTGAAACAGAAGAGCGTCCACGTGTTGCTCTGTTTGAGTTTTACGGGCTGGTTTGTTTTGAAACATCTACTTAAAAATGCAGCTCAGACGCCACAAAAAAAACAACAACAAAAAAACAAATAAAAAGTAAAGTAAAACAAGCACATGCTCATAAACAGGAATCAGAAATGTGCAACTCACGGTTTGTTGCACTGCAGCCATCCCTGTCCGTCAGGACCTGGACCACAGTTTCCTTTTTCTGTCCCTTCGGCGTTCAGCTTCTCATAACAAAACCTGTCTGCCGAATCTAAAAACAACCACGTCTCAATTACAGGAATGAAAAATAAGACTATAACCAAACTGAAGTGCAGGATAAGATTGTAAAATATCCTCACTGTAGCCCCAGAGTCCTCTACACTGTCCGTCACGTGTCCTGCATCGTCCTCCGTAACATCGACCCTGAATGAAGTGAAACGAGACAAAAACAATCAAGTTTAAAAACAGAGTGAGATGCAAACCAGAGTCACATCATCAACCTAAATTTCCTCACCTGACTGTTATCACACATGTAGCCGTCCAGCTTGTGGACGTTATGAGGACACTGAGAAACAAAAAACATAGAAGGAAAAGTAGGTAAAGTTTTAGATTTTTCTGTTTTTTTTTTTTTTTTAAATTTTATTTTACAGTTTGTGTCCAGTTGTTTCTACCTGGCTGGAGTCTCCGGTGCAGGTTTCTGGGATGTCGCACTCGTTCACAGCATCTCGACACACGACGCCTCTCCGCTCGTACTGAAGACGAAGCAAAGAATGACAACAAATAAACACCGGACAAGTTTGACTTAACAGTTATCACCTGAGCGTTTCAGTTGCAGGAACAGGTGTCACAGTCTAGTTGACACCAGTGGACTCCACCAGTCTCCAGTGGTGGTGTCTGGTGGACTTGGTCCTCTGATGGTTGGTGAATCATCAGTTAATGATCATAATGTGTGAACAGCCCTAACGACTCCATCAGAGGCCGTCGGGACCTGGTCTGAGACCGGGACTGGATCTGTCATGTTAGAAAACTGGAGGAGTCTGAAGAGACTGACAAAGAGCGACAGCCAATCAGAGGAGGGATGTGAGATAAATGCTGCTGCCGTCTCACTGATTCACTCACAACCACGTTTAAAAGTCTGACGTTTTAACGCTTTTTCTTTCATTTTCACTTTCTACAAACTCCCCGCATCTGATCCAGATGTTACCCGGTACCGGGGAGGTCTGCCGCTGATTTCAGCTCCACCGTGAAAACCGGCGTGTTGCCATGGTGATGTTTACACACCGGTTTAGCGGTTTAGTCTGTGTCGGAGGCAGCGTCTTCACCGGTGCTCGTCAACAATAAACGGCTGTAAATCACGGTGAGAAGCAGCGGCTACATCCTGTCTAGTTCACGTGACCAGACGTAGAGTTTGGTGACGTCACGGTGTGATCGGGAGTCAATCACTGACAAGTCTTGTAGTGTGAACACTACAGGTCTCAGACCAGTTGTTGAGACTCCACATCATGGGAACACAAGTCGCCAACGATCACGACAGAGACTGAGACTCACAAATCACTGAAGTCACTGGTTTCATCATTTCTTTTTTAACTCATTGTTAGTGTAATTATAAAGACATTATAATTATACTGTTGTTTGATTTGCTCCTGCAACTTCATTGCAACAAAATGCCCAAAAACACCCTCAACAATCTGAAAAAAGGGCTGACAGATCAACTATATGTGTGAATCTTGACTCACCTTGCAGCCACTGCAGCAGAGTCCATTACTGCACATTGCATCGTGGGTAAGTGTGCACTTTTTGCAGCAGGCTCCTCCACTACGAGCGCACTCCTGCAACCACAGACATGAACAAAAAAAAAATTAAAAAAAAAAAAAAATCAAGGCATCAGCTTGTGCTGAGACAGAGTGGCAGCGTGGAGGCGCTGCCCATCTGCAGCAGGTTAAAGAGCTGGCGTTCGTGTATTTTCTGGCTACTCACCACCTGGGATCCACAATCACACTCCTCCCCTGTTTCCACAAAACCATTCCCACACTCTGGAGGATCCAACAGCTGAGAAAAACACAGAGGAACATGTATGAGCAACATATATAAGTGTGGACAGATGGACGAGAAATGAAATGTGTCAGTTATGTAAAAGGAGGACACACACACACACACACACACAAATATATTTCAGTCTTGTTAGTAAAAACATGTTTTGATGGACATTAGAAAACTTCGCTCTCTATAAATAAATAATGATTCCCGGAGGGGGCTCCTGTCACCACATCCTACATCCCCACATGGTCCTCACCTTGCTGGGCTTGTTGAAGAGGCAGCTCCCGCCTCCCTGGAGCAAGAACTGGATGTACTCGTCAACACTGCAGCGAGAAAACTTTCTGGGCAGATAGTATCTGTGTTAACACACACACACATAAAATCACACAAAGATTGAGATCAGGACATGACAAATAAAAAATAAAATAAAATAAATAAAAAAAACAGCAGAAAGACAGTAAGTGCCAGTAAGAAATGCCAGATCTACTGTGGGTGTCTGCGCCATCACTTTGCAATCTGACAGAAATGTTACCATCTGTAGTAAGATATTACTCAAATGAATAATTGAAATCTTTATTGTTACCATCTGGTAAGGAGAGCCAAATCCAAATCACTCATATATAGTAAATACTTTTAATTCACGGTCGCCGGTTCGACGTCGTGTGACGAGATGTTTTAATAAATTTGCTTTAACGCGTCAAACACGAGCTGTGTTTGCTCGTCACCGGCTTTGGCACATTAAAGACGGAGTCGAACCATCCCTTGTTTACAGGTGTTTAATTGTCTAATTGAGTGAAATGAACGGAACAAATTGCAGCTCGGGGGGAGAGCGACAAGAAAACAGTCCTGCTGTCGCATCATCAAAGAGAAAGAGAGAGAAGCGTTTCCTCTACAGGTTTGTTATGTTTTGTGTTGTTTATGTGGCTCTTTACCCCGTGTCCTCCATGATGCAGCCCAGCCAAGCGTCTGGGCATCGGCAGTCGCCTGTGAGGACGAGATGAAGTGATGTAGATCAGTAAATCATGCTGGGAAATAACCAATCAAACAGCTTTATGATTGACAAAGCATGAAACCTCTCCTACTGACAGAGGTATGAGACTTATAGTTCGCGCACTGAGCTCTTGTCCTGACATTGAATAATGGACCTGATGGCTCTTCAACATTAATCACACAGCTCATTGTTCGGTGGCAGCGATGCTCTAACCGCCACCCCCTCTCCTCCTTTGGACGCAGGTGACTAATCACCTAATGGAGAAGTCTAATTACAGAAGAGAAGTGTTGGACAGGGACGCCAACGCTCTCAGCCAACACACCCCCACCGCCGACACCCAGCTATCAATCCCCTCCCTCACTTTCATTCTCCTCGCTCTGATCTACCTCCTTTGTTGATTTATTCAGCTGATCTATGAACCCACCACCACCAACACCACCTCTCATTCTTCAGTCCCAACCTACACAAAAAACATCCAACAATCGTCCTTTTACCTGCAGAGTTACGAGCGTTGTTCCACCTCATCCCGATGTTTTGACCAAGACTCTGACACAAAGTGATGGCCATAGCACCGACGTTTCCGTACTGAAACAAACACGAGAGCTCGTATAAAATCCTCTTTCATTAAAGGGGACGTAGAACCCAAAACCATGTTTTAAAATAAAAACAGTCTGGACAAAACCAGAACCTCAGACCTCGTCTTCTCCTCCTTTGTCATGTCATTTATTAAACCAGAAACAGTCGCGGTCAAAGACTCAGTTATGACGTCATAGTTTGTGACATCATTTTAGATACACCCAGGACAAGAGAGTGAATCATGTAGCTGAGTTGTCCTCACAAATTTCCCTGCTGTAGGATGAATAAAGTTTAATTTTATTTTATTTGATCTAAGATTAAACAAAGTTCTGCTCGTGTCTAGTTTAAGGTGAAGTGATGCAGTTACACTTTACATGTTAGATATCGTAACGTGTTGTGTCGTGTTCATCTTAACATGTTTATTCATGCTGATTTCCGACTTACCTCATATTTACTTTTAATCTTTGTTTTCTTTATATGTTGGTTGATGCCGTTGAAATAAAGTCTCAGAGTTCAGTTTAGTGTATCAGCTCGTTTGTGTTCGACACCAACAGACGCTTTGCTACTATAGAGTTTCTACTCTGACACATTCATTTCAGTCTCCGGCTGCTTCCTCGATACCTGACTCCTCTGACTCAGGATCAAACAGGTTGAAGTTAACTATGAAAACTGTTCTTTGACCTTCTTTGTCTTTGCTGTAAAGCAGCCAATCAGAGCACAGCTCATTTAAATATTGTGTATATAAAGAGGAGGATTTAGACGTCAAGCTGTGTCAATTTAAATATCTTAAAACTTAAATATCTTGAATATTTTTGAAGGTTATTCCTCAGTCATGTTTATATATAGTGAGTTAAAATAAAATAAGATTTATTTCATCCTATAAGACATAAGACATTCAATATTGCACATTTCTGAAGCCTCTATGATGTGATACTTGTTTTAAGTTAATTAACATGAGCAGTTTCACTAAAATCATCGTCACCATTAACCCTCATTTTAGTTGAACCTCGTCCTCACCTCGTTAATTCCTCCTCCTCTTGTTAAGGAGCAAACTCCTCCCGTGTACGCCGTCCCACTGCGGCTACTGTGAAACGTTCGCCCTCTGGAGGTTAAAAAATAAATAAATAAAAAGGTATAAAAGTATAAATTAAAACCACAACTAGAATCCAAACATCTAAGCTTCGATTTTCCTCTTGCAGCAGTTTTAACTTACGAGAAAAGATGCACGACGTCGCTCTGCTCTTTGATGTTGTCCTTCCTGTACTTCATGAAGTTCTGTAACGTTATCAACGGGTCCTCGACCACCGGCATCTTATTGGTCGAGCTCCACGTCTCCATCGCAACCAACACGATCCTCGTGTTCAGCTGCTCCTTGTAGATCTGATGACGAAAAACAGAAAAAAGAAAAAAAAAAAGACATCACCACTAATGCTTTTTTGGCCCTCGAGCAGAGGCTGCAAACACACATAGATAATGTCTGGACAGGTGTGTGTGTGTGTGTGTGCAGAGTTTATCAGCAGGAGGATTATAATCCAACAAACAAAGCTCTTACAGCGTCTGCCATGTTGACCACTGCTTTGGCAAAGTTCTTGGTTTGGCTGTTGGAGCGACGCAGCTGTACAAACTGTGGAGAGACAAAGATTCACAGATGGTGTAAAGACATGGGTCACATTCATGTACACACACACACACACGTTTACACTTTTATATTCATACAAACCCTCACTGTATTCATAAGGCAAGTTTCTCTCAAAACAACTGTCTTCAAAATCAGGTTATAAAACAGAAATACGAGATGGAGGGGAAAAAAAAAAAAAATCAAAATTTTTTTGCATTTTCACAAATAGATGAAATGTTTCACAAATCAGAAACTGTGTTTAAAAGAATCTACAACCAACTTAGTCCAGGTTTGACAAGTCTACATGAAGAGGTTTTGGATCTGGACCTGGTCCAATGTGGGCTGAGGTTCAGACAACGTTAAAGTTTATTTCAAACGTCTAAAACAAAACAGTAGGAGGTGAAATAAACAGAAGATCAGTTGCTCAGAAAGTTAAGTTTCCTCTTAACTGCTGGATCAGAGTTCAACTTCAGCGTCGTAGATCTGTGTCTTTGGATTTTAACAGTTTTACTCGTGGCCTTGCTTTTTTTTTTTTTTAACCAGTTAAAAGCAGTTAAACAGCTTCATTTCTGACACATTTATAGGTGAAAGAAGGTCAACATGGAAATGAGAATAATGGAGCCAACTTTTGATCCAGGTCTGTTAGACAAAATAAAGCTGTTTTTTTTTTTATGTCAGATACAAGCCGCCCTTCACAAACATACTGACGGTTTTTTCTTTTTTTTTTTATAATCTGAACTGCACAAGTATCCAAGAGGACCTCGGGCTTTTAAACCACTCGGCGTAAATTTAGTGAACGAGAGATCGAGAACATTGTTCATCGACACCGATGAAAACGTTTTTGGAAGTGTGTGGAAGGTGGAAGGTAAAACTGTGAGTTATTTACATAATGAGGATACATGATGTTATATTTCTGAAAAATAGAATCAAGAGAAACAAATGTTGTAGAAAAAAAAACACAAGATCCTTGATGGACACTGAGAATAAAGAAGAATTCCCTAAAAAACAAACTATTTCAATACTTGACGGTGTAGATTTAAACTTTAATCTTTGACCTGTGTGTGATTTATGCAGTTTTGCATCTTCTTTCTCTGTAAAAAATAAAAAAAAGAAAGAAAAGTCCACAACAAAATTTAATAAAAACCTAAACCCCACTTCTGTCTTGAGGAAATAAATATTACTAAACAAATAACTTTTCAATGTGTTCAGTGAATATCATCCAGTCTTTATTTATTCAGCATGAAATATTAAAATAGAAGATGATTGTGTTGTTACTGCTGATTTAATTCATTCATTGTGTTTTCATCTGTAGCTGTCGGTTTGTTTATTTGTCAGAAGGATTAAACAAAAAGTGCAGGATCAATCTGCACTAAATTTGAAATAAGATTTTGAAGAAGAACATGTTAAATTTTTGTTGCACATTAATTTACTGTCACTTCATGAGGAAATAATCTTGGATTTATTACGGGTAATTGATCTAATTGTCTTTTTAGCTTTTGCTGCATTTGTTGTACTGATGTGACAGTTGAGACTCGTCATAATAAAGTCTGATGTCAGTGTGTTTATAACAAACCTGGTGGTGTCTGTTTGTCTCTAACAGCTTTACGACTAAAAGAAAACAGACCCTGTTATGTTCATATCATGCGTCAGTCTTTGTAGTAACAAATATTGAACCTATAACTGTCAAAAGTTTTCTCTAAATGTGTTACTTTTCCCTTTAAAGCGGCACAAATGTAGCTTTAATTCATTTTCATGTGTTTTCATACATCAGAGAAGCAGAAACAACCAGGTAGCTGAAGCTTTGCCAAACTTGGCTGGTACATGTTTATCTGGCAGATTTTGTTGCTTAACATCTCTAAATCCTCCTGTAATTTGGCAGCCAAACATTTTTAAACTCACCATTTCGTTGTCGTTGACTACCATCAGTTCGATATATTTGGTCTCGGTCTGGACGGACGGTTTACGAACAAATCTCTTGGTTCTCCTCAGACCTCCAGACGCCCGCTGCTCCTTCGTTTGGTCTGATCTGTCGCCACCACCGTCACCTCCTCTGCTTTCCCACTCGCTGTCCTCTGTACAGTCTGAAATACACACAGAAGCGGAGCTGCAGACAGTCAGGGTGACATTATTTTTACAGTGTGACACATCTCGGTTTCAGTCAAAACGTTACAATTTCCAGAGAAAGAGCTGTAATTAACCCTGTTTGAACTAAACAAGAATGACATCCTATTTAATCATCACATTTGTTTTGTCTGTTTTTGTCCTCGCTCACTTGTGTGAAACAACAAAAAGACTAATATGAGTGTCAGAGCAGTGAATAGCGGTTATTAAAGCACTAATGTACCTTCACAGTCGGGGGGAAGTCTTATATCAGGCATCCGGCGGATTAAATGAGCGCCACCGACCTAAAACACACCACGTTCAGATGAGATTAAGACCTTAAAAACAATCACTAACTCTTCATCAGTACAGATATAAAACTACCTGGTTGGTCCCATTGTTAACAGGCTCAATCCCGTAAGTGAAGAAACCGTCGGAGAACATCCCGCTGAGGAGGAAGAGCAGGATGAGGCGTTTATTCAACACTTTTATATTATATCTAGAAGCAATGACGCTCACTTGTTATGTGACAATAAAGTCTGGAAACATCCTTCATTCCTCTTTGATTGTGACAAAGAGAGACTGATGATGGTATTTCAAGTACGTTTCCTTTCCTTTTCACTGTCAGCTGGAATAATGTTCCTGTCAAAGCTAATTTATCCAGATATCGTGATAACATGTTGATAATTCATAGTTCATTTAAAAGTCTAAAAAGTCTAAACTAATTACATAACTGAGTTCTTTCCCTCATGTTTTATTTATATTTTTAGAAAAAGAATAGACCTACACCTACTAGTGTGATGTAAAGTCCCAAACAAATAAAAGTTTTGTTATTGTAGCTCCAGTTACAGATGTATGTAACCATGGAGTTTGTAACCATGGACTATCTCATGTAACAGTATTTAAAGTGAAGGTTCAGAGAAATATTTCACCGAGAATCAAGTCAAACACCCCCTCAAGAGATATTTTATGTCGGTCAAAGGCAGATTCGTCATTTTTCTTGCTCTTCACAGACACATCGGTCTGTTGTTCAGTAAAATGTTGAATCTGCTGATGTGGAAACATCCTTCATGTTGTTCCAGATCAGCAGATTTGTCATTTTTAAGTCTTGTAAAACAGTGTTTTTAATAAACTCTGGGTTCACTTACTAAGTTATCAGTACTTCAGTTTATGTGTAGGGACCCTATTCATGCTACTGCTGAGTGAAGTGATCTTGATAGTTTGATGACAATTTAGATTAGTTTGGCTGGTTACTTTCAAAAAGTATTTGGTTGTGAAAACAAAAGACAAAACCAACGTAACATATCTCTTGAGGGGGAGTTTGACTCATATTCATGGTGAAATAGACTCTGGGTTCATGTTGCTCCAGATCATCACTTTAACTGTACTTAACTCTACTACTTGACTTGTTATTTTTTCAGTGCACATGTCGGTTTGCACTTTATAGTGAATCATTGCACACACAGCTGCTGTTGCACAATATGCACAGTTTCTGTTTTATCTGCACATTGTTTATGTTTCTATTGTATTTTTTTTTCCACATGTTGCCTTTTCAATTGTCTTTATTGTGTCTATTATTATTATTTATCTATTTATTTATTTTTCTTGTTGACAGCACAGGAAGAATTAACTGAAATACTGAACATGATGGATGAAAATTGTCTTATAATTTGTATTAAAATGTTCTGAATAATAAACTCGTATTTGGTTTGTTACTCTGTGGGGGAGGTGACATCCTAAAATAACTGTAGATGTTTTTTTTATTTGACGTCTCTATCATTTCTCTTCGCCCAGAGGACAGGCTGACTTCACCCCCGTCTCCTCTACGTTCAGGTAACCTGTGTTTAATGTTAACAAAGAGAATAAATGAAGCTCACCACAGGCCGTGGCAGGTGGAAACAGCCGCCCAGGACTCCGGTAAACCTCTTAACCTTCCCTGATAGTAGCAGTGCTCCCCTCCCTGTGGACACAACGCACCCCCCGTTTAATCAAACAGCCACTACTGACACACTTCAAGCCTCGCGGGCATGTTTCATACTTCATCAGACATCGTGATAGGTCAACTCCCAGGGAAAAAAAAAAAAAAAGAACTGCCTATGAATATGCGACTCCACTCTCCCTCTATAACGGTGATGGCGTTTATGGAGCAGTTTGTGACCTACTTGGGTCTTGCGCTCTGCTCCACTCACACTATGCTTCACTGAAAACAGAGGTTGGAGGTAGATCCAGTACAAGCATCTCTTTAATAAACCAGCCCACACGGTCAGATCTGAGGATATGTGTACACAGTTGCTTCACGAGGTCACGGCGGTGAAGGTGAACCACCAGGAAAAGGTGAGACAAGTGAGAAACGCCGGTTCGCCTCGATTGAATTGAGTTCAGCGGTTTGTTT
The DNA here is from genome assembly GCA_016801845.1 of Polydactylus sextarius. NCBI lineage: Eukaryota > Metazoa > Chordata > Actinopteri > Polynemidae > Polydactylus > Polydactylus sextarius. The sequence continues at coordinate 19,773,053 of CM028917.1, read as the reverse complement.
CAACCTCACACAAAAATAACACCAGAAAAAATAAAAAAACAAGGTTTTTGACAACAGAAACCTCGTTGGTGACATTCGGCTTTGAACGCATCCAGCTGAGAGACAATCTGGCCTGACTACAGGTCTCCATCGCTCCAACCTGACCCCTCCCTTAATGTAAAAGCACCTTATATTACTTTTATATCAATGAGCATCTTTTTGCCTCCTCCTCTTCTTCTTCGTCGTCCTCCTCCCTCTTCTCTCACGTTTTTTTTTTTTTTTTTTTTGCTCTTTCTGTCCCTCTCTTGGTCTTCTTTCATTCTCTTCGCTGCCAAGAACTTAATGACACTGCTGAGCGAACCGGTTGCTATGGAAACAGGCTCATGATTGGTCAGGAGGAGGACGGAGGGAGAGTTTTGGAGACATGAGAGCGCCGGTCGGGTGGGTGGGTGGGTGAGAGTTTGGACGAGGAGGGTGGGGAGTGAGTGACACATTTATACAGACGACAACAACGACAACAAAAACAATAATAGTAATAACAACAACAACAACAATAGATGTTCTCTTCAAGCCGACAGGAAGCAGCGACATTCCTGCTCTGTCCTGACACACTCACATCACATGATGTGAAGGATTTCAACCACTTCCCTCCAACATCTCCTGACGATCAACAACAAAGCGGTCGTGGGCTTCACACCACGAATACATGCAGACAAAAGACAAACGCACGTCTGTATGTACAGGACTGCAACATACAAAACTTGTCATTGTTACATGGCAACCTATTTTTGTAGCAGAGAAAAACAAACACTCACACAGCAGTTTCTATAAATAGATGAAACAGTAGAAACTTCAACAACACAGTTACATAAATGAATAAGCAAAACAAACAAAAAAAAAACAGATCTGGTGTTTGTAAAGCAGCATTTTTTTTGAACATTGTAAACTGTTCTTTGATGTTTAAGGTCTTTAAATAACGTACGTAATATCAGGATCATGAAATAATCTTAGAATGAAACAACAGGTTGAAATGAATGTGTCAGAGGGTTAAGTTTAGTCATTTAGTCTCTCTAGGAACGATCAGTGTCTCAGTTCGGTCACTTCTGTTAGTCCACTTCCATGTACTATACTATGTGTGTAACACTACGTGTGCAAATTTGTTATTGTTGTTCTCAAATCGTTGTTCACTGACCAGAAATGATGATCTCAACATCTTCTTCTTCTAATTTTTAATGGTGAATTGTCACTGGACAGAATATTAATCATGGATTTGGACTGTGATTGTGTCCAATGCCACCTTGTTTTCAATTATAATCAATAATCAAAGTCTTGCTAGTGCTGATGTTTGCTTGTGTGGCTCCATGTTTCATGTGAGGTGGAGATTACGCCGCCGCCGTCATCCCTCCTCTTCTGCTACGTAGCCAAGATGGCGTCATTGAGGGAGAGAAGTGTCCGTTGTTCTACACTCAACTTTTTGACCGTGATGAGTGAAACCATCCGGGTGTTAACAGTTCACTATATTTTACCATATTTGTCAGTGTGAACGCACTTATGCAATCAAATAGTAAGTGTAAATATGGAAGTACACGATCTGAGACACACGGTATAAGTTTTACCGCTTCAAACTAGACAAGACACGAGACGAACGTTGTCTGATCTTTGTTCTTGGCATCAGAAGAATATTTTAAGGGGAATTATTTCTCCTGCAGCTGATTGTAGTTCGCTATCCTCCTGTAAAAGTGGGTTGGAATATGTATCTAAAAAGATGTCAGAAACTATGATGACATATCTGATCTCATCTGAGAACAGACCGTTTTACCACAGCTGTTTCTAGTTTCAGGATTTACACGCCGAGATGTGGTTTGAGGTAAAAAGATATATATTTGTGTATATGTGCAAAAAGAGGCTGCAAATAAAACTTCAAGTGTCTATTTAAAAGCTGCTCAGCAACTCTGGTCATCTCATTAATATTCTGCTCTATGATTTGCCAAAAAAAAAACAAGTTGACTGTAAAAATCTTGTCACTACACACACGTCCACATCCCAAAAAAAAAAAAAAAAAGGAGAAAAAAAAAAAAATCTTACCACAGACTGTGCTGGTCTGCCATCCTGGTTAAAGTGCCGCTCCACATATTCTGAAGACAGGAGGTGACTGCAGATATAGAGACCACAGAGATACCGTGAATATCTCAACCGCCACTCTGCATTTTTTTACAGATTCACAAAGAATAAATAAAAATAATATTATAACGTGTTAATAATATCAGTAGTAATTCATAAACATCCAGCTGCGTGTTTGTGTCACACTGGTATTTCCTCCATCTTGTCTTGCAGTTTAACATAATAAAGGCGCTAAGTGCATTTGGTTAAGTGCGGGGGAAACGCTAATGAGAACAGCTGCTGTAAATTAAGAACAAATACAGATACGAGTAAAGTGTGTAAAATGATACGAACTGGTTTAACTCCAGGTCCAGAGTGAAGGTGTGTCCAAAAGCTTCGATTTGGAAACAGCTTTGAGCCAAATGGACAGGCTGCAAAACAAAACAAAACAAAAAAAAACATATATCACAGTTTGACAAAACAATGTGGTTAAGTAAAAGCCACAGAGTGATTTGGAAAAACCATGAATAATTCAACAGAATCGATTGTGTTTATGTTGTAAAAGCATCAGAGCAGTTGAAATAATGTGATTGATAAAGTCTTTATTGATCGTTCAGAGATACGGTTGTTTAAGGAGCTTTTTTTTTTTTTTTTTGATTGATTTTACAGCAAGAGGTTGTGCCAATGGGCCCCTGATGGACAGACGCCAGAGTCGGCGAGGTGAAGCGACGACAAGTCCAGGACAAAGATGGAGAGAGAGAGAGAGATTTACTGCAGACTAAACAGTGAGTCTCTTCGGCAGCTCTGACTGTGCCAGCGTGGCTTTGATCTCAGTCTGGAGGAACCAGGCTGCAGTGAATCACTGGGCTTTTACAATGAAATGCTTCGCTATCCAGGAATTACAGACAACAGATTTCTTACTACTCGGTCCTGGAGAGACCGACAACGTCCACAAGTGCTTCCATTACTGTTTCACTTCACTTTATGTTCTTCTTTTGATGATGATGATGGAGGGGAAGGTGACAGAACAAGTCATTTTAAGACCTGCACACTCCTCCTCTACAGATGGAGTTTGCACATTTGCAATAAATTTGAAGATTTTAAATTAAACGTTCATCAACTTTCCACCAAAAATCTTCTGCGTCTTATTCATTTCACCTAGTATCATGAATACAAAGCAGCAGAAGAAGCAAATAAAAAACAATATCTTCCACCTCAGCTGCCTGAGGTTATAACGTGCATTTATCACATAAGTTGCAAATCACTGTCAACTTAAAGGGAATTCACAATGAACACGAAACGCTGCTTCATCTATTTTAAATCCAGAATAATGTGACAAAAAGGACGTCTGCTTCTAAATTTAACTCGCCTCTTATTCTGAGTGTCTCTGATAAAAACAAAAACAAAAAGCAGCAGGTTTACAGTCGTACGGCAGCTTGAATAGTGACACAGTCGGCGTGGTGAAAGTGGCTGCTGTTTTCTTTTAATGACACAGTATCAGTCTTGTTTAGGACAGCTTCTCCTCCGGGGACAGCGGCGTTCATCTTTACTGTAAGTCTTCAAGTGTGTGACACTGCTGTGGGTGAGGAGGGAAGGGGGAGGGTAATGTATTCACTCATAACTGTTATGTGAAGTGCATCATATCGATATGACAGAGAAAGACAGAGAGAGGGAGAGGAAGGAAGAAAGAAAGAAAGAAAGAGGAGGGGGTGCTGAAGCCTCTTGGACCATGCAGCACTTTTCACACAGGCCTGTTTCATAATTAATGGGGACATACTTCAACACACCACTGAATAATAAAGAAGTCGGGGGGCAACACACAAGCACAGCAGCCGCATGATCAGTAAGAGGAGGTCGAAGCTTTAAGAAGCATTAAGATCAAAACCAGGAGACCAGAAGCCACCAAAGCAAAACACAAACACACATGATGCAGGTCAGAGGGTTTTGGTGTCAGATGTTAAAACAGCTGCAAAACACACACACAAAACAACTGTGCGTCTCGGTTTCGTCCCGTTGATTTTACTACACAGCCGATGCTCAAAGGGATTCTCAGACACTAAGTAGGTCACAAAATCAAGAGGAGCAAAGACTGCTGCAAGACACCACCCTGCACTGTCATCTCTGTGAAGCAGGAGCTGCGTGAGCGGCACAGAGCTGCTGAGAGCTGCTGCACCGAAAAAAAAAAAAAAAAATCAGGTTCCTATCATCATGTTTTGGTGTTGTCACACCCCAAAAATGTCCAAACAGACTCGGCATCAGTGTAGCTTGTTTGGAAGAAATGTGACCTAATAAATGAAGAAGCTTTGTGCAGCTGAGACAAAAAACTATCTCAATCTAATTCCTGGAGTCTTATCACAGACTCCTGAAGGGTCCCCTGGCCCCTGAATGAAGACTGGAGTGACACAGGAGGGTTTTTAAACTCACCAAAGCGTCTCCAGAGGTGTTCTTCACCCTGGTATCCAAGCGGTCGTGAGCCATTTCCTCCTCCGATTTGATCTGCTGCACCAGCCGTTTGGGATAAGTGACCTCAGTGGTGGTGGTGGTGGTGGTGTGTCCCGCCGTCAGGCCGCCCCGCCGGGTTGAACCAGCTCCATATGCCTCCATCCTGCACTGGGCTCCTGTCCACACCTGTTTTTATATATATATATATATATGTATATGTGTGTGTGTGTGTATGTGTGTGTGTGTGCATAACAAAAATAGACACTAGAGTTAACACAAGCTTCGAGACAAACACACCTGAATTGAATCTGAACCTGCTGGTGTTTTAATGAGTAAAGCAACTGGTCCGTGTTGACGTTGACACATTTGAAGATGATGGTTTGGTGACCTAATTAATCACACTGACCAGTCACTGCTGCTTGATTTAATTAGGTTTGTAGGTTCCAATAAAAAATAATTAATGAATCCACTTCCCATAGGCTCTATAGTAGCCAAACGCCCATATATAGACATATAACATGGAGGCCTATATAGATTAATATCCTAACCAGGCTGCAAAACACATTATCTTAACAATTAATAAGTGACATCACATTTATTGGATAAAACAGCAGCTGTATGTTGGATATAAGCAACGAGGCTGCGGTGGAAATGTGTTGATGCAGCAAATCTACCGCATCGTTAGAGAGTGATTTCAGGCCAGTGGGTTGTTCTTTCTTGGCACCGATTTCCCTTCACTATAATAAAACAAATAAATAAACAGCCGCTGCTGGAAAAGTGCTAATGCAAGGAGAAAAAAAAAATGTGGATGCAAAGGAAAACGACGAGGGTTGCTCCCGCTCTTTAATCCAAACCCCCTCTCTCCTCTCCTCCCTCTCTCTGCCTCCCTCTCTCTTACCTGAGACTGCGAGCCTGTCGCCCACTGCAGCAAAGACCATGAAGCACCACACCGCCAGCATGATCTTCACATATTCCCCCGGATTACAACATCGAGAGAGCCGTCAGAATATCTCCGATGGAGAGGAAGAGGAGGAAGAAGAAGAAATAACACAGAGAAGGAAAAAAAAACCGATGGCGAGGATCCAAAGTGAATCTGTTAAACATCTGATGATGCGCGTCCTCTCATCTCTCTACGCCTCCCTCCTTCTCCTTCTCCCTCTTCCTCTCTCTCTCTGGAGGATTTCAGATTTGCATATCAGAATAATGAAAAATGAATCATTTGTAGCGGAGATGATCGATACAGGCCTGCGGATTGATCGGTGAGGAAATAGGGAGGAACCTGAAGGGGGGAAAGAGAAGAGTGCGCACCGCGGATGCACAGCTCCGCTCGGGCTGTGCGCGGGTGCGTATGGGTGTATGGATCAGTGTGTGTGTGTGTGTGTGGATATACGTGTGTGTGCGGTATGCGGATACGTAAGGGATGGGAGAGCCGATGAGAAACGCGTTGGGTCTGCGGTGAGGAAGGACACGTGGGGCCGTGGTACCCTCCCTCATCCAGAGCTGCCTCCTCCCGTTGCCATGCAGCTCTGCGATGAGGAGGAGAGAGAGAGAGACGAAAGGGGGGGAGGATGCGACAGCAACCGGCTGTTGCTGCTGCTGCTGGAGGTGCACAGTGCAAGAAAAGTCATGAAACGAAAAGATAGAAGAGGAGATGAATAGTTCATTCATCCTCTTATTGCAAAAAAAGGAGGGTGGTGGAAAATCTGCATCACGTTACAGGTGCGCAGAGCATGAATAGAACAGAAACCTTATTGTCACACAATCCTGCAGATACTTGCTGTTTCTGTGGCAACCAGGGTGTTTTTGTCATAGTTTTTTTCATAAAAAGAAAAAGAGAAAAATAAGACTTGTCCGATCTAAAAAAATTTTTTTTCCTTCTGATATTTACAAAGCTTGTTTGTTTTTTTTTTTTTTGTTTTTTTGCTTTTAAGGCAACAATGTGATATTTAGCAGCTTCAACAAAAATCTTTTATGGTGCAAAAATTATAGTAAAAAATAAAAGTCAAATTTGAAAAATGACCAAATAAAGAAGCATCGCATCTACACTTGTTGTAATATAGTTTTAGAGGTAAACAGATGTGACGTATGGTTTTAATGTCCCAGCGCGGCATCAATAGGCTCCTTATTGATAATCATAAATAAAACATTTTAAAAAAGCAGCCATCTCAGTTTAAGTGTTCGACCCAACATGCAGTCATCCTGCAACACGTCGCCGCTAATGGAGGCACATTGTGCACTGACAGCCCCCTCTGAATATTTCATCCACCCCCTTTGAGACTAACAGGGAGTGAGAGGCAGTAGGATGAAGGAGAGGAGCGTTAATGGGCCAAATATGTGTTAGAAAAAAAAATATATATATACAGGGTTCAGGCTGCTGAGATATTTCAGATCATTAACTCAAACTCCGCCGTCTCTTTCAGAGAAATTCATCTGATAAACGCTCTCACAGCACAGTGGTAACTGATGCAGGAGATTAAGTATTCAGCAGTGGTGCTGCTGAGTAACACAACTGCAACGAGAACAAGGAAGCAGTGGTTGGCGTGGGAGAGGACGATGGATCTGCTTCACATGGAAATAAAAGTTATTTAGACCTCATGATGTGAGAGATGATTATTAAGAAGATGTGCAAGAATCACTTCTTTAAACCTTTAACTCTGTCCACCTGAACAGAAGAGAAAGTCTCAACACTTTACCACTAATTCCCACATCTGAACGTCAACAGACACATTTTCTGCAGAATAAGGAGACACAATTAGTCTCGATTTTTTCCTTCCTCCCATTAAAACCAGATGTGAGAAGCTGAACACTACAGGTTTCAGTCAATGTGCGAAAACCTGAATGTATCAGAGACCATGAGAGATGGAGAAACAGCTCCCTCTACTGTACAAAGAGCTGTATCACAACTACTGTTTTTATTCACACACACGTGGTCATTCATTGTTTTTGACCCTAAGAAACCTCCAGCATGTGGTTGATTCACAACAAATAATTTTTCCCTTTAAAGACAGAAACAATTCACATGATACAAGTCAAACTGAACATGATGATAGGAGTAATATTAGAACTGGGGATGTAAATCACAAGTCATCATGATATTATATCAGTTCTTTTGATACGATTCTGATTTGTCTGATTTGATTCAGGGGCCTGTGATCGATACGAGATGGAATAATAAACACAATAAACATAACATCACTTCAGATCATATTAACTCACAAAGAGCAAATTCAGATTTTGCCAGATTTATTTCTAATCTCATCAAGACAACTAAATGAAAAACAATCTATTCTTGAGGATAAAAAGAATAAAAATAGACTTGAGTTTTTCACTTAAATGTCACAATTTCTTATTTTTAAATACGTGTGTTTTATCAGTGAATTAAAAAGTCTTGACAGTATTTAACCATAAGAACAAGAAAAATAAAAAAGAATATTGAGGAGACATCAGAGGCATCACCTGGAGTCAGCTGATCACCTGGTTGTTTTCTGACACACCTGAAAAACAAATAAAAACATGTTTATTACAGTTTTGCTTCAGATTTCAGGTGAATCATGTTGTGATAATGACTCATGAGTTCATTCATTATTTCCACTGAAGTTTAACACATAGTAGCTATACTATAATTACTATCATTACTGGAAAAACATGAACTATCAACATCAGCTTCAACCACCTTTGTCATCTCACTGACCTGAGTCCACCGAGGACGAAGTGTCTGGATTGTCCTGCATTATTGATTTGAACAGTCAGTGATCGATCTGGATCACCTTCACCTGTTGGGATGTTACAGTGTCTTGAACTTGTTCCAGTTCAGAACAATATAGCAACAGTCTGCCTCTAAACACTCATCACTCCTCCTCCTTGTCGACTGAGTAGCTGTTGTAAGTTTAGTGGCTGTAGTATTTTTTGGGGAAAAAAAAAAAAAAAGAGTAAACATGAGGAGTTATAAATGTTAAGACCACAGAGATAAACACTGACATTTAATCATCATTATTACTGTGATTGTGCTCATTTAAAGCAATTAATTTTACCAACAGCACTATGCAGAAGAAAAATCAGTGATAATTGTGTCGGTCAAAACTCTGAAGACTTAAAACGAATGATTTATTAGTTATTGTGAATTATAACTGCACTGTGGCAGAAAATCCTGAGGAACATGCAAGAAGTTTCTCTGGTTCAAGTGGGAGTTGAAACAGTCTTATGAAGAGAAACTACAACACATTGTCCTCTGTAGCTATTCATCAATACGACCAGTCAAGACACAGCACCAAGACACTGACAGCAGATTGTTTGTGTCCTTTGAGTTGAGGTACAAGGCCTCGATAGATCTGGTTTGTTCCAGTGAATCCTACAGATGAACAGACCAGTTTAGGATCAACGACTTCTACTTTGTCATGTTCCTCGTGCCACTTCTGAGCCCTTTCTGCAGAGCTGTCACGAAATAATTGCACTGTACTTTTTGTTTCTGTGTGTTTGTAGAAATTTCAACAAAAAAATCTTGAATTCTTTGTGACATAGTAACTTTCAGTTGAAGCCAGGACATGTCAGGACAAGTTTTCACGGAGAATTGCAGTTTAACAAAATCCATCTATTATCTTAAGACTGGGCAGGTTGACAGTCTAACACAGAGCTGATACAAAGAGACAAACAACCTACAGGCAATTATTTAGTCATAAATTAACCAAACCTGCAAGTCCTTGGACTGTGAGTTGGAAAATCCAGGAGAAAACCCCCCAAATGTCTGTAATCCATGCTGTCGCTGATCAGCGTTTAATTCTGCTGAAGTCAGGTATATATATGTTATATAAAAAAAACACTAAAAATATTTAAATTTCTATTAAAAATGTTTCGAAATTCTCTCACTCTAGGTCGCCATTGTTGTTTACATCTGGGTGGTGACGTCAAATGGTGGCGCCGGTGTTCTGACGTTTCGGCAGGTGTGTTTTAATGCGCATGCGTAAAACAAATTTGCCGGATTGCGCATGCGCATCATAAACTGTGTACCGCTAGCGGAAGCGGTTGCAAGATGAAAAGTATTAAATTTAAGCAAAGAACCGGTCTGTGTCAAATTCTCTTGACAGTAAAACGACATGAACACATTTTCTGCTCAGACTTTTCAGTTTGAACCTGAACACATCGTAAATCAGGAAACGAAGACGATCAGAGAAGTGAAGGAGCGAGAGTGAAGCTAAATCAATGGTGTCATGCGGCTACTTCTTGTTAATGTTACCGAGTGTCGCAGCTGCTCAGGGTAAGAATATGGATTAAATTATCACATGATGAAAACATTTAAAAGTTTACCTCGGTAAGTTTGGTCCGTTGTTACCGGTTACGAGATAGTGAATACCAGCTGTTGACACCAGTCTGAGTTGGATTCAATTAGTTTATCGTCGGTTTCCTCCATGATCGTAGTGTCCGACGGTTCATCTGTAGCAGCGGGTTGTTTACATTCAAGCAGGAGATGATCCGGTTATTTGAATATTAAGTTTCCTAGCGGTTTTCACGACAGCGGTGAAGTTAGTTTCAGGTTGAATGTTCAGCGCGGAGCCGTTGATTATTGGAACGCTGTGTTCTGTCCTGTGATTGGTTCAGGGGCCATCACGTGACTCACGGGCGCCATCTTGCAGTCCCACTTCAACTGGAATTCTGATTTACGTGAAGCAACAGATGAAAATCCGGTTTTAAACGTTTTTATAATTTGTTGTGTAAAAACAAATAGACATATTTTGTAAGGATGATTCCCGTGTTGTCGGACAACGGTATTGACATTTACGAGTCTGTCAGTGAAGGAAATAAACGTTTTACTTAAACACCACAAAAGGCTCCGCTTCAGTGAACTTCAATAGCTGTTGAATATCCAACCTGAAACTAACTTTATCACAGTCTTCTTCCTTTTTCTCTCATAAAATAAAAGCTGTGAAGTTTTACATCTTTTCTCGTGTTGCCTTTCGACTGGAAACTAAAACCAAACGCCGCCAAAACGGTCGTTATCTTCCCTTTTCAGTCGTAGCAACAGGTTAGCTTAGCTCCGTTAGCTGACCTGTCAACAACTTCTACCCAGAATGCTTTGCGCACGCTAAATAATGGCTGCCTCCTTTAAACTGTAACGATTTTCTAAATATTCACGAAAAAAAACATATTTATGACAATATGTCTTGTTTAAGGCTCTTAATCAGACATATGTCACCAATTATATTATTAAATGTATAAAAACATGATTAATATCACTGATGACACCTGTGTTTACCTTCTACTTCACACGAATAGCGAAGATAAACATTTATCTGGAAGTTGCCTTTTGATTTCTTATGTGAATGATCCTCTTTTGCATTTTAAATAAAAAGTGCTGCTGTTATTTGACACTCACGAGCAACAGCTGTGCCGCTTCCAGCTACTTAACGCACGTGTTGACTACACGTTTTTGTTTGCACGCGGGTTGATCTTTTATCTGTGTAATTAGGTTAATGAGTTTCACGTGAGCTTCTCACAGCGCCGCGGGTGCAGCCTGGTGACAACCAGACGCCGCCAATTAAACAATTAAAACACTTTCAAGAGAAGCTTTAAAACGAGCTGTGGAAAGCGCCGGTTTTCCCCAAAACGAACAGGAAAAAAAAGTGAAGTGAAGTGTTAAAACTGTGTTAGAATAAAAGCTTGAAGAATGAACGGTGTGCGCGGTGGCAAACCTGCAGGTGGCCCATCTCTGCAGCTGTTTAACTGCACTCACACCGACTGTGGAGCGACTTTCACCCGCCAGTGGAAACTGAAAGAGCACGAGACGGTTCACACCGGCGCGGTAAGGATGAAGTGTATGAAATATTAAATGTTTGCCGTGAAAATTAATTAAATAATCATCCACTTGCAGCGTCCGTGTCGGTGCACAGTCGCAGGTTGCGGTCGATGTTTCTCCAGGAAGTCGCACCTGAGCCGCCACATGCTACAGCACAAAGAGATAAAACCTATGTTCAAGTAAAGTCACATTAAGTTGTTATTTATGTTTATATTTCTATCTATTCCCGACCCTCCATTCTCGCTCATTTTAACTTTTTAAACTGTCTCCAGATGCAAATTTGCGACCTGCACCAAGAGCTTCTTCAACTCGAGCAGACTGAAGCGACACCAACGTTACGCACATGGAGAGAAAGATAAATACTTCAAGGTTTGTCCACGTGATGGCGCCAATTAAACACATTTTAACCACGAGCCTCACTGCTCTTCATGAGTTTTAACTGTTTTTGCATAAATTAACTTTTTTTTTTTCCTTCCTTTCGCAGTGTAACCAACCAAAATGCTCCTTAACCTTTAAAAAGCGCAAACTGTTTAAGCGTCATTTAAAGGAGCATGATCTACCTGTGAAGTTCAAGTATGTAAAATGCAACAATGTTTGGCTTCACAAACAAAATATGGTAGTTTTCCTGCAGAGAGAAAGACTCTGTAGACCTTGAGATAATGAAATGCAATTTTAATCAAGATCTTTGATGCTGTGCAGCTGATAAATGAGTGGTGGCAGCTGAAGTGAATTAACTCTGTTTTATTTTTACCTCTGTCTCTGGTGGTGCACTCAGGTGTCTGAAGGATGGATGCATGGCCACATTCGACTCTCACGTCGCCCGCAAAGCTCATGAGAAGAAGCACACAGGTTTGTTCGTTTCAGTTCTCAGTTGGAGTCTTTTATCTTTGGTCTCTGGTTGTAGCTACATTTGCATTTGCACATGAGATGGTTCTTGCAGGATAAATGACATGCACGGTTCTTAAAAGTGGATCCAGATTCAGATAAACAGGAGGTGATTATTTCCTGACACCTTGGTCCCTGCAGGTTACCGCTGCCCTCAGGCCAATTGCCAAGTGCTTGAACACACCTGGGGCAAACTTCAGAAGCACTTAACCAAACACCCAGGTTGGTATTTTGTTAGTTGTAACATGAAAACGGCTGAAGTTTTGTTGTTGATCGTGTCTTTTCTTTAAAATGTTTTGCAGCTTCGTTTTCATGCCAAGTTTGTAAGAAGGAGTTTAAGAAGGTGGACGCTCTGCGGAGACACAAACGGCTTCACGCTTCCCACAAACCTGTCCTGGTTTGTCCCAGAGACGACTGCCAGGCCTACTTCTCTACCACCTTTAATCTGCAGCACCACATCCGCAAAGTGCATCTGGAGCTCCTCAAATACAAATGCTCCTTCCCCGACTGCCCACGCACGTTTGCAATGAGAGTACGTCACAGTTTCTGTTGAAATTTAAAGTTAATTTGATCATTTCTTAGAAGCAGAGTCTCATTTATGACATTTCTAGTTGTGCATATTTACTGATGTTACTTTCTTTTCCACAGGAAAGTATGAATAGACACCTGCTTCATCATGACCCAAGTGCCACCACTCTGAAGGTACATGTGTAAAATACATGTGTACACAGCATAGATGGAGTCTAAAGCAATGAGCTCATTTAGCATTGACAGAACACAGCATAACAAGCTGCAAACACAAATGTCTTAAAACTGTACATATGTTTTTTAACAGAAACGTCAGCGGCCGAAGAAGTCGTGGCAGAAGCGTTTGAACGGACACCATCGTCCTCATGTGGAGGAAAACCTTCGCCGCCTCTTCGCTCTTCGCATGAGAATCTCCAGACGAGCCAAAGTGGAAACGAACCTCTCCGGCCTCTTCAACGAGAGAAAGATTCCTCATTACGTTGACCCGGAGGTCAACCTGCGCAACCTGTTCGGCATCAAACAGTCTCGACCTTTGGAGGAGAAACCTGAGATCGTGCCAGTAAAATGTTAAAAAGGAAAAAAAAATGTATTAAGTTGAAACTTCCTGAAAGTTTGAGGAAAATTGGAAAATTTGGGTCTTTTCAGTTTTTTTTTTTTTCTAATGTAGCTGAGATACATTAACGTTTTAATTTCAAAAGGAAGATATTTGAATTTAAAGTGACTTAAAAGAATTTATGATTAATTTCTATGTGAAATGCTTTTGTAACGTGACCCAAATAAAAATGAGTTTGATTCTGGATCAAAGTGTTGTTTTTTTCTTTTTTTTTTTTTTTTTTTTAAATAAAACCACTGTCGTCTTTTAACTTGAGTGTTTAGCCGAGCGCTGCTGGAGGTTTGCCCGTCACATCACTAACAGCTGCTGTAGAAGCATCATCTCAACAACCAAGATTTGTTTCAGTGTCTTAATTGCAGCAGGACGGAGCGTCTCATTGTCACCCCACCCCCTCCAACGTTTATCTTTTGTGCTGCAACGTGTCGGTTGACATTTTCTGAACTCGTTGGAGCTCATGAAATATGAACAAAGAGTTGAACACGAGTGGGAGATGAAACACGGAGATCATGTGATTAATTTTTTATTTATTTTAGAGGTGCATGAAATTTTTTGAACACAAAGTTGACGTCTCAGTTTTCAGATTTTAGCCTTGTGCATCATTTTACTGAAGGAAATGAAGGAATCTGTTTCCCTTAAGCTGATATTTACAGGTGAAGATGAACATTGTTGTATAATAAATATACAAACTAATCAATAACAGGTGAAGTGGTGAAAAGATTTCAAAAGTAATATCATAAATGTATCAAATGTTGTCAGATCAACCTTTTTATCTTTTAAAACTACAAATTCTCCAACATTTGTCAAAGTAACAGGTGAATTTAAATGATCAATGAGCTTTTAAGAATAATAATAATAATAAAAAAAACTATGCATATTTTGTCACATTTGACTGTGGAAAACAAACGGCTTCATTTTTAATAACTTGCTCTAGTCTTTTACAAACCAACTGTGACCTTGTGGAAAATAAAATATTCAGTCTGAAATTTTAATAGGTCCATTTTTTTTTTTTTTTTTTTTTTTTTCATGAGTTTCGATTAAACACTTCCTTTTTGTGTTAAATTGCTTTTTGTCCAAAAGTCCAACAGAGCAAAGCAAGAGTCTATTTCAAAGCTTCTAACTCTGTTTGAGCTCAGACTTGTCTTTACTGCTGTGTTTTGTTTAATTTTTTATTTTTTTGTACCATTTTCTCAGCGTTGCAGCGTCACTACATGCTGCATTAGCTCTGTAGGTGTTATACATTAACCTGAGGTCAAGCTGAGGAGCAGGGACTCATCTTTACAACAGCAGATATGAATGTCACAGCAGCTGATGCATCTTGTTAAATCTGTAATTATGTTTCCCGTTCTTCCAGTTTGCTTTATATCCCACGTCATTGTAAAATGCCGTTACAAATCGCAGATAAAAGCATCAGCCGGACGCTGAGTGCCTCTTAGAGATTGTGATATCTCACTTCTCGTTTCTATGGTGATGTGACACCGTTTCATCTTGTCAGTGAGGTTCTTTCAGACCAAACGGGACCAAGCGTTTATCAGGTGTACATCAGGTGCGGAAAATAAATGACTCTGGTGGTTAAATGTTGACTACAGAGTTGACAATTGTTTTCCACTGGTGCTACAAAGTCCCATGAGAAGCGATGACGCTGGTGGAGTCGTGGAGCGGAGAGGAGGGAAGAGACTGAGCTTTTGGACTGATACCAGAAACAATATCAAAACTGACACACACACACACGTTTCAAACACACCCTCACCATCAAAATCACACTCTGGCTCTGCAGAAAGGCCACGCCAATTATCCTCGGAGTGAAGATGACCTTTGGCGTAACAGGCCGAGCTTTTTGCAACGTGTGCATCACAAAGAAAAGTCAGAATATTACCAGCACAGTAATGGAGACCGTAATGCATCCAGGACTGCTGATTAGCTCTGAGGAAAAGCAGCTAATGGAAAGAAATCTTCTTTAATATCTGTTACATAAAGAGCAGCAGGAGGAGAAATCTCTTTCCTGGTCCTAAGAGAACAGGAATCATTTTTATTTCCTTGAGAAAGGAAAAGGGAAAGTCCTAATCTTACATTTTCTAGACAGAAATTAAAGTGATGGTTCAGAGCAACATGAACCCAGAGTCTATTTCACCATGAATATGAGTCAAACTCCCCCTCAAGAGATATTTTATGTTGGTTGAAGTTATGTCAAGTTTGACCGTCTTTTGTTTTCACAACCAAATAGTTAACAATGAAAGTAAATGGGGCAGTCAGCCAAACGTATCTAAACTGTCATTTTTTAACCACTAATAAAGATCAAAATATCACTTCACTTCAGCAGTAGCATGAATAGGGTCCCTACACATAAACTGAAGTACTGATAACTTAGTGAGTGAACCCAGAGTTTATTAAAAACACTGTTTTACAAGACTTAAAAATGATGAATCTGCTGATCTGGAACAACATAAGGGATGTTCCAGACCAGCAGATTAATCATTTTCCTCACTCTTCACAGAAACATTGACCTGTTGTTCAGGAACATGTCGAATCTGCTGATGTGGAACACCCTTCATCACCAGTTGTTATGAAAACAAGATGTTAGTAAGTCTTGTAAAACAGTTAAACTATAAGTCATCACTACTTTTATGTGTAGGGACCCTATTCATCCTACTGCTGAAGTGAAGTGATATTTTGAGCTTCATTAGTAGTTAAAAAAATGACAATTTAGATACGTTTGGCTGACTGCCCCATTTACCTTCATTGTTAACTATTTGGTTGTGAAAACAAAAGACGGTCAAACTGGATATTACTTCAACCAACGTAGAATATCTTTTGAGGGGGAGTTTGACTCGTATTTGTAGTGAAATAGACTCTGGTTCATGTGACTCTGGACCGTCACTTTAACTTGTTTACCTGTTGTGCTGCACAACGTCATCAGAAATGTATTCCTATTTCTAAAATGAATATAAAAAGTATACAGACTTTTTATATAAAGCGTCACAATTTGTCTCAACTTCTGCCGATGCCTCAAAAACAAAAGCAAAAGGGCAAGTGATTCATATCAACAACTGAGGTGCCGGGACAAATCCACACTCACTGATTCAGGCTTGAAAAAAAAAAAAAAAAAACACAGACGTCCACCCGTTGACATAAATTTTTACCTTTGTTACTTTAATTACAGGTGACATTTCTCCTTTGACATTTCTTTGCCCACTTGAAGAGCAAAAATACACCAAATAAAACGTCTGAATCACCTTAATCCCGCTGTGAATCATTTTTATCCTGATGACGACAGTTTCAGGGGTAAAATTGCTGTGACCTACAGGGACGAGTACTCTCTGAGTGGACCCATAGTCAACAAAATGACTCAACAAACATCTCAAACACAGCAAATAACCGCACTTTTTTGTTATTATTTTAACCACTGACACATTAAATGGTAAGACAGAAGCTCTGTCTCTGCAGTGCAGATGTTTAGAGACTAATAGTACCTTAAAATAAATATATCCAACCTTCATATGAACAATAATCCTCTTCAAATAAACTCGTCCTCTCTCTCTGACAGTTTTTTATATGAGAAGTAACCCACATTTTTGATTCTGATCTTTTTCACACACATAGAGGAGAAAGACGATTAAGAAAAAAAAAAAAAAACAGGAAATATTGCTTCAGAAAATCCCGAAACAAGGAGATAAATTGAAGTAGGTTAACCATACAGTCGTCATGCCCTGATTTAGCCTGCTTCCTCCAGAATAGCTGACCCAAAACCTCTTCTCCCCTCCCTTTTCTCCCTTTTCCCATGGCCCGGTTAACAGGCAGCCGTAACACAGCTACACGTCTGCTGCTGCCGAACCAATAAGATTAACAGAATTAACCATGAGATCTTGAGCTGTCGCCACAGGTACAACCTCAGCTCCTCTCGCTCGAATTACAAACATCATTATGCGTCATTCCATGTCAATATAAGAAGGTTTTTTTTAAAGCCAGAAATAAGCAGCTGTTATCAGCAAATAGGCACAAAAGCTTTTTTTAAAGCAACAAGGTCAAGTTTGAGGGGAGACTATGATTGGAATATATTTTAAATAATAGTAATATTGTTGTTGAAAACCTTGAAAACAGCTTAATGAGTCTGGAAAACAACAAGGCCTCAAAAAAGATTAGATTTGTGTGACTTTACTGCAGCTATAACTGTTTAAAATCATGTTTATCACAGCTTTGAGTTGGAAGGTGAACATTTGCAAGAAATTTTATGACAATAAAACAAATTTTTGATGAAATATTTTACCCCAAAACACATGTCAGACTTAGAAAAAACATCTTTCTGAGAAACATCTTTAGTCCAGTAATAATTGTGGAGATATTTCAGTTTCTCTGTTGGAGAGAAACCTCTCACGTCCACTTTTATTTAAACAGTGAAATGAATCCGGTCAACACAGATACATGGATACATATAACCTGCTGTGTTACTCTACATCAGTATCCGCTCCAACCTGAGAGAGAGAGATCAACATGACCTTTACTCTGACCTTAATGTGCCAGTGACACACGTCAGTGACCTTTAACCTCTCTGAGCTTTTACATAAATTATTGTTTATTTCCCCTCCAGTGTTTAAACATCTCACCTTGTTGCTCGCCTGCCTACGGTCGTACTTAATGGTGCTGTAAATCTGTGACACACACATAAATCAGCTCACACAGGAGTGTTACAGAAGTATTTTTAGTCATGCTGGAAAATAAACATTTGCAAAATTGTCTCTCCAAGCAGGAGGGCCATGTTGTTCCTGGACAGTTGCAGCTGAAAGTCGTCCAAAAAAGCTGCAGATTGATTGTGTTTTTGTTTTTCTTAAATCTTCTCTCTCCTCTGGCTCGGCTCCTCTGGACTGTTTCGTCCATTGACGCAAAAGAGAGATGTTGCTTTTCCTCTTGGCCTCTAATTGTAAAATGTCTCTCTGTGGATCTCCATCATCATCATCATCATCATCAGCAGCAGCAGCAGCAGCAGCAGCAGCAGCAGCAGCCTGTTTATCATCTTTTTCCCGGTCATTAAATCATGTCACCCTCAATACATCAAAGCTCTTCTCCTCTGCTGTTTGTCTTCTCTTTCTCTTCGTCTTCTGTTCTGGGTCATTTTCATGGCAAAATATTCAACTTGCAAATCTTTCTCAGTGCATCCTCGCATCTTGCTCTTATGAAAAATTGCGCCAACATGAGTCTTCTGTCGTATTCCTCAGTCTCAGGCAGAAACACTGACGATGGTGATTTATCTCTTTTTCTTTTTTGCATAAAACAAATCGCTTGGTGCTGCAGTTTGGTGCTGATTATACAGTGTAGCATAGCGTAGCTCTGCAGAACCAGATTAGAGCCAAACTGAATTGCAATGAGCTACATGTCCACAGGCTGACAGTGGATTGATGGTGCAGGTTAACAAAACCCATATTGTTCCTTCACTGTGACGAGGATTTGCATAATGCAGTTACAGATGTAAAGAGAGTCTCTCAAAATGCGACGCTGACGTGATTTATCTGGGCAGACTGTCGGAGTCATTCTGATCAGATTAACAGTGATTTTCTCCGTCACTGATCTGTGCTGCCTGAGATGAGGCCTGATTACCTCAGACGACAATTTAGGGTTGATTACACTTCCTTTTGTTGACATCCACATCACAACATGCAAACGCGGCGTGTGTGTGTGTGTGTCCTTATTTCCTCGTATCTATCGTCACGTTTGTTGCTTCATCAATCAAAACTCGTACGCTTCCTCCCGTATACGTGAACCAACCAGTGTCGTGCTCCAGTTGGGATTCACCAGTTAATTAACAATCAGGAAATGTGACAGTCAGTCACCTTGTTTCTATTTTAGCAACATCTAAAATAGACCGGTCAAAAAAAAAAAAAAAAAATGGATCTTAACATTCATTATCATCAACTAATGATTGTGTATCTGTGTGTTTTCTTTCGTGCACGAGATGTAGAAAAAGAGCCACTGATTGATTTCAACCTGCAGCTCAATCATTGTTAAAGGAGAAAGCTCTCAAAGCAGCGGGTGGGCCAACGTTCAATTAACAGTCATGTAATCCACCGTGATTAGTTTACATAAGCTCAATGTGAAAAGGTTGAAATGACAAGAAGCAGCAGCAGCAGCAGCAGTAGGAGAGAGAGAGAAGAAAAAACCTCTTTTATATGCAGTTTTGCTTGAAAGGAACTTTATTGATCCCTGTGGGGAAATTGAGTCATCGCAGTAGTGAAAGTAATTCAGCAGGGATCAAATGAAGTGGAAGTTAAACACAGAACATGAATATAAAAACACGAAATGCAGGAAAGAAAAAGAATAGAATAGAAAAAAAAACAATATAATGTAACAAACTTATTTCAGACGAAACTCTGGAGGCTGATTAATTCAGCTTTTAGTTCTAAAAATGGAGAATTATTGGAACATTTTTATACAGAAATGATGATATTTTTCAAAACAGACGACAACGATGATCGGTCACTTTCCTGCTCAGACACAGATGAGAAGATTAGAACAGATTATCTCATGCTAGCGAGCTCAGCTTAGTGTTGCTTCTCTCAAATCAAACTCTCAAACTTATTTACCAAAATGTCAAATTATTTTAATATCGTTGCAGTTTGCTCTGTTGTTGTTGTTAAAGATGATGTTGTTAAAGGAGTTAAAGATGCTGACGCTGCTCTGTAAATATAACACAATAATGTGTATGAGAGAATCAGGCTACAAGAAACTGAGCAGTGATTCTTCTTCTTCTTCTCACAGTTTCATTTTATCTATTGGCTGATATGAAAGGTCAGCTACGAGGAGAGAAAGATGACGCTGGTTGCTCACTATAACACTTTGATTGTATGTGTGTGTGTGTGTGTGTGTGTGTGTGTGTGTGTGTGTGTGTGTGTTGCAGCTCCAGCTCATCCACCAGCAGTGATGCCTCTGGCTGCAAAATCTTCCCGAGCGAGAAGAGCAACAAGG
This sequence comes from Polydactylus sextarius, assembly GCA_016801845.1. Taxonomy (NCBI): domain Eukaryota; kingdom Metazoa; phylum Chordata; class Actinopteri; family Polynemidae; genus Polydactylus; species Polydactylus sextarius. The sequence goes on along the minus strand of CM028917.1, from coordinate 19,752,768 downwards.
CTGTGGGAAAAGAGCGAAGCTCATGTTTCATTAATGAAGCATATCATGCAGCATGTGTGTGTGTGTGTGTGTGTGTGTGTGTGTGTGTGTGTGTGTGTGTGTGTGTGTGTGTGTGTGTGTGTTGGGTCAGAGTTGACTCTAATTAGAATGAGAATGCGTTAAACAAATGTAGAGCAGCCGCTGATACACACAGAAGGAGAACGGCGGCGTCCATGTTGGTCGGCCTCTAATCAGCGCTGATCAGGGCCAGAGCATGCTAACACGCTAACACGCTAACGGCATGAAGAAGACTGATAAGTCAGGAGCCTGTTTTTGAAGCATCAGTCATCATTACTGACTTGAGGGCTGAATCACAGTCAGACCAGCGTCTCCTGGTATAATTTCCCACTGGGAGGAAAAATCAAAAAAAAAACTCTGGGCTCAGTTCTCTAATGACAACGTCTGGTCACGGACCGACTGACCTCTGCAGTCACAATCATCTAGATTATTGATTTTATCTGCATCAAAACAATCCAATGACTGACAGGGACAGAGATGGTTGGAATAAAAACCTTTTATAGAAAATGTTCCAATTATTTTCAACCATCGGATCAGATGTGTACATCATCATCTGACATCACAACACACATTAACACTCCACTTCATGTTTTATCAGTGAAGACAAACACAGTTTGATGTTTGTTGTTTCTTTAAGAGTCAAACATCTTCCTGTTGTTGATGTGGATCAGCAGCTGCTTGTTTCATTCACATGTTTATTATCACAACATGTTGTTGAAGAAACTTCTTCTAACGTCAGGATCCACCACTGACACTGATCTTCATTCAGCATCAGTGACGACGTCTTTTTGTTCTTAATAAACCACAGGAAGATGATTTAATGTCGACAGGTCACATAAACTTATACAGATGTAGATTTAGTTTTAAATTCTTCACAATTACTGTTAGAATTTACCCCAGTTCAGAGTTGTAGGTTGTAACAATGTTACTCTTTATCTTTGATATGAAATACTAAATTCTGTGATAAAGTTGGAGAAGTTGAAGTCGTTGATATTTGTAGTCGACAAATGAGGAAACTTTGTGTCAGAAGTTAAATGAGCTGAGATGAAAACTGTTCCAATCATCTCTGGTCTTCATTACTCAACTTCATATCAACAGTAAAAGAAAGAACAGACGTAATCAGTCCTGACATTTATATGATTATATGCAACAGCTTCATCTAATGTCTGTATTGGTGTCGTCTATATTTAGAAACTGCACCTTCAGTTCCCTGAAACAGCTGGAAGAGGCTGTTTTTATTTACACATGCCTGAACCGAGGTCGTCTGACGCTCGGCGACGTCGGACGTGAGCAGACTTTGAACCACCGACGTCGATCTGTCGCCGGTGTTCTGCAGCCTTCGTCCTCACTGACCTTTTTTTTTGTTGAATATGAATGAAAACAAAGTTGGACGATTAGAAAACGGTGCAGACGCAGACACGAGCGATTTCCATCGTCACTTTAGTAGCTGAATCGCATGCGACGCACACCACTTGTAATTAAATGACTGAAAATGTTTTATTCACGTTTCAAATGAGGCTGCACAAGTTTTTGATGGTAAAAAGTCTTTTTTTTTTTTTTTAATCTTGTATTTAGAGCTACATGCTAACATTAGCATGCTTTCTGTTCATATGAGGAAGATTCAACAGATGTGGTTGTTTTTCTTTAGAATAAAGTTATTTAAACCCACGTACAAATCTCTGAACCTCGAAGCAGCTGGATTCTGTCACATTTTCCACTTTCTTTCATCAGTCAGTTGTCAGCTTGTTTGCATTTTATTTAAAAACTGCTTAATTTAAAGTGACATAACTGAGCTGAACGCTCAATTTATTTGCTCTGTAAACCTTCAATATTCCTCCTCAGAAGTGATGAAATATCAAACGGCAGCCAATAACACAGAGTGCGGTGTAATCTTTTAGCTTTTTGAGCTGCTAAATTTCAGATTTCATCCTGATTCATGCTCTGGCGTAAGCATTGTGAACTCCAGATCAAACAAACTACCCGACACATGACGGATGATGTTTATTCTTTTTCTCTCTTAAAAGCGAAGTTGACCAGTGATCTAATCTCTTCTCCACCCCCCCCCCCAAAAAAAACTACATTTATATGTTTGATAGCTCTGCTGTGTTTTGTCACACAACACTTGTTAAATCCCTGATACGCACCGGCCCACATATCTGGAATAAAAGAAGAAGAAGTATCGTGTCTTCTGCTGAGCTTTGTTTAGAAACGTGTGAGAGATAAAAAGATGATCCGTAGTCTCGGGGATTTGTTTTTTCTCGGCTTCCAGGCCACATGTTTCTTTGAGATTCGTTTTAATAAACACAGAGGTCCGACGCTGGCATTTGCACTGTGTTAATGACATTTCTCCTTCTGCTTCTTCGGTTGCTGTGTGTGATTATGCAGAGACAGGAAACAGAAATAAGAATAAAATAATAACCAGAGTGTCATCTATAAACCACACACGTGTGACAGTTTTATAAATTACTTTTTGTCTCTTATTTCTCTCTGTCTGAACAGGGTCTATATTTATTCGTGTGTGTGTGTTAGTTTGATGCAGGAGACAGATTATTGTGCTGCGTTTGTTCCTGTGTGGGTGAAGTAGAAAGGGTAATGATATGTTGTTCAGCTCACAGCTGAAGAAATAAATCTTTATGCTTCTGTCAACTGGGATCACTGATAACCCATGTATATATAACTGTGTGTGTGTGTGTGTGTGTGTGTGTGTTTTCTACCAACCTGTGATTTCCTTCTATTCTTAGATGCACTCTTCATTTAATAAGCTCTATTTTTTTGTAGTTGGATTCCCCTGATATTTGTTTTTGCCGTTATTTACTTTGATAATCGCTTCCCCTCCAGAAACAGAAAGTGTGAAAATTTCAAATTTATACAAAGACACACAAGGGAGGGATGAGTGTGTGTGTGTGTGTGTGTGTGTGTGTGTGTGTGTGTGTGTGTGTGTGTGTGTGTGTGTGTGTGTGTGTGTGTGTGGACTTGACAGGATTTGCTCTGAATTTAAGTGGGAAATGAAAGTTGTAATTTATTTTAATTGATCTTTTGTGGTTTAATCTTCTCTGTGTCTGTGTTCAGATCAGTTGTAATTATTGAGATTTTAATTAAAGGAACAATATATAAGACCATGAAATGATTTTAATAAGTCACCAGAGATTCAGGAATCAACTAGTACAACTAGTACAACCAGAATATTCACATTCATATTCTAACATTTATGTTTGTTTTGATTTAGTGTTTTGTCCTGTTGCTCCACCACCGCTGTCTCTGTCACCAAGTCAGTTGCATTTCATCAGTTTCCACTGAGCTGCAGCTACAAACATTGTTGATTACTAATGTGTGACGTTACTAAAACTAAAAGGCCTCACCACGACTCTCAACAACATCTTGAACAAAAGAGGAAACCATCTTTTAAACACAGAGGAAATGCATGCTGAACACGTGCTCCATTAGCATTAGCATTACAGCTACCAAGTGGCGTAATGCAGAGGACAATTATCACCAGCTCAATTTTGAAACTATAGTGGAGTAAATTAGACTATGACGGGACGACACAGTCTCATCAGTGTTTGACAAACAGTGATTGTGATGTTAACATCATCGTCGTGTTACGCTGAGACAGTGTGGTAACAGTACAGACATTAACACGTTAATTATGACAAATATTAGACACTAGATTGGTCAAATATGTGTTGTCATTATTTGATCAACAGATGATCAACTTACAGTGGACGACTCGTCGCTCCTTTTTTCACCTGTTCTAGTCTGTATTGTGTGTGATGTTGATAATGGACTTTACATGAACTGTGAGATGTATTTCTTGTGATTTAAGGACTTTTCCATTGAACTAATAGGGATGTACTTTGAATTGGACCCGTGTAGCTACATTGAATCTTGTCATAATATTAAATGTAATTTCTGTTTTAAGTCTTTAAGTCTTTAACCACTGACTATCTCATTACAATGGCACCTGTCGAGGAAATATCAGGCAGCTTGTGAACATTTTGTCATTAAAGTTGATGGTGAAAGTGAGAAAACTGCAGCTGAACCTACCAGACGGGGTCTGAAGAAGGAAAATAATGACTGGTTCATGTGGTTCATGTCTGATCCAACAGAAGAGCAACTGTGACTTGAAAAGCTGCAAAAGTTAATGATGGTTATGATAGAAATGTGTCAACATATGATAAAGACATCATTGGTCTGGTCGCGTGTGCATCACTTACTTTGGGAAGATGAGGTATCATGATGCACAATATCTTCAAGGAAACAGTTCAGGATAGTTTGAGGAACAATGGGTTCAGGGTGTTGGTTTTGGCTTCAAATTCTCCAGATTTCAATCCAATCAAGCTTCTCTCATGTAAGTCTGATCCACCTGAAAATGTTTCTGTATCGAGCAAGAAAACTATGAGTATTCAAAGAAAACACACAACCTCCACACAGAGCTGCTCACATGAGACATAAAAGATGAAACACATTCTGTACACACTGTTCAGTACAGTAGCTGATGCTCTTTCTAAGTCTTTCTTTGGGTTTTATTTCCTGTCTGTCTGCATTGATGTCATGCAACATTGTTCACCTGAATGGGGACACGAGAGGCTGCGAGTCCTGACACTCGCCTGGGGAGGGGCCACCGCTAAAGGTCACGAGACGTAACCGTAACAGCTGGGGACGTTCTGAATAATGATGCTGGACGTTTATTTATACGAGAGCACAAGTGAACCCCCTGCAGGGTGTGTGTGTGTGCAGGGTTGCAGATACATGATGCCAGGCCACCTTTCAGAAATAACCACATTTAAAGGCCTTTAATTCAACCCCTCCCTTCCCTCATTCCTGTTGCTTTACTACCTCAGAAAGCTGACATTAGAGCCAAGCAGAAATGAAGCGTTATTAAAAGGCTGTTGCTCTTTCAGCTCCTCCACCTCCCTCCTCATAATACATTCAGGTGAGGAGCCTCTGCACAATAAATCTAATACAAATAAGGTCAGGACAGCAGCAGCGGAGAAAAAAGTATAAAGAAAACAGACAGCTGTTCCCTTGTTTGCAGATCTCTGGTGTAACTCAGAGGCACGATGATGCAAGAAACAGAGACATCAGCAGGCAGGCGGTGATGGGAACAGACATGGAGAGAGAAAGACGGGGACAGAAAGACACTCAGAAGATTAAGAGACACGGTGAAGGACTGAGGAGAGGATCTGCGTCAGTGTCTGTAAAAGAAGCAGAGAAATGAGATGAGGGGATTGAGGCAGAGAAAGATGGGACGCTCACACACTGGCAAACTTTCATCAGCTTGGAAAGGACTCGCTGTGCTCTGAGTCACAGCAGATGGGCATCACTGTCGAGTGTTGATAGAGGTATGTAGCAGCCGAAACGTCGTCCTTGTGAAGATCTTTCTCGTCAAATCGCACCCACTGTCTTATTATTGTTTAGGTTAGATGGTGTCAGACGGTCTTAGTGCAGCCAAAACATTAAAAAAAAAAAAAAAAAAATGCTGCTTTTTGTTTATTCGCTCAAATGTCAAAACATTTGCAAGTTAGAAAAACTCCAAAAAAGGAGCAAATATGAAGCTGTATCTGATCGTTCAGAGGCTGAAAGCAATTTTTTAAGATAAAAGGAGTTTATAATTACACACAAACAGAAGGATGACTGTCTAACACGATGTGAAACAGGGTCAGGTCAGATCCAACGGTGACTTAAAGCACTTAGACGCTACTCAGACACTGAATTCAATCTCACAGCGAAGAGGAAATCTTTCATATTAAAGGAGTAAAGTGAAAAGATTCACTACTCCCAAACGGGATGTGAGGTAAATGTTAAACATAGTCTGACTGCATGTGAAATATGATGGTACAGAGTAATTTTATTTCGTAACGAATATGAGTCAAACTCCCCCTCAAGAGATATTTTACATTGGTTGAAGTAATATCCAGTTTGACCGTCTTTTGTTTTCACAACCAAATAGTTAACAATGAAAGTAAATAGGGCAGTCAGCCAAACGTATCTAAATTGTCATTTTTTAACCACTAATAAAGCTCAAAATATCACTTCACTTCAGCAGTAGCATGAATAGGGTCCCTACACATAAACTGAAGTACTGATAACTTAGTAAGTGAACCCAGAGTTTATTAAAAAATATAATTTCCCTGAACAAGCAGCAGTGAAAAGTGAGAAAAATGGTGAATCTGCTGATCTGAAACACCCTTCATCACCAGTTGTAATGAAAACAAGACGTTAGTAAGTCTTGTAAAACAGTTAAACTATAAGTTATCACTACTTTATGTGTAGGGACCATATTCATGCTACTGCTGAAGTGAAGTGATATTTTGAGCTTTATTAGTGGTTAAAAAATGACAATTTAGATACGTTTGGCTGACTGCCCCATTTACTTTCATTCTTAACTATTTGGTTGTGAAAACAAAAGACGGTCAAACTGGATATTACTTCAACCAATGTAAAATATCTCTTGAGGGGGAGTTTGACTTGTATTCATGGTGAAATAGACTCTGGTTTCAAATGGCTCCAGACCATCACTTTAAATAACAAATACTGAACAATACGAGGATAAAGACGAGTGAAATAACGGAGAGAAGACAACAACAGACGCAAATAGTTTGTCTATTGTTGCTAGCATACAGCTAACATCTGTATAGCTTGTACAGTTTGTGACACAGACACTATATAGTTTTCAGAAACAATCTTCTTAATGATATAAGGTGAAAACCCTGAGACTGAAGTGAGCTGGAAACGATGCAGCTCAAGTGAGTTTACCTCCCTTGAGCTGCTGCGACTGGATGAGGATAAACAGCTGCTGATTAATACATTTATGATTGATCAATTAACATTGATAAGGATAGTTTGGAACCAAATAAAGACAAAAAATTAGATCTTTGAAAAAGATATAGTTCCTGTCACCAGTGAGTGACTGAGTAACAACTTCATTTTCAAGTTTGGTCTAAATAAAATTAAATCAGTGTTGGTTTCACTGATTTGTGTGTTCGTTGTTTTGGTAGAAAACATCAATACTTTCTTTGTGCTTGGTGCAGCTCTGTGTGATGAAATAAAAAGGCTTGAATTACTCTCCCTCCAGCGGTGCCATTACGTGCTATTTATGTCACGGCTGTTTTGAGCATCATTTCAACGTTTCTCTGTGCACAGCGGTGTGTCTTTGTGCATGGAGGATGGAGTATTATGCACAGACACTAATGAAGCTTACCATTAAAATAGTGTCATTTAGATACACCCTGTTATTTTTTTTTTTTTTTTGGGGGGGGGGTATAAATAAAGTGGAGATGTGATTAGAGAAAAATGACAGCATGTTTCCTGTTAACACAGACCTGTGCTGTTGTCTGCATCATATGACAACAACAGAGAAAGTTTTTTTCTGTTTTTTTTTTTTCTGTTTTTTTGTAAAGATCTTTTTATTGAGGTATGTGGCCATCCAATGACTCTGAACTCTGCAAGGGGGGAAACATCCAAACACATATTTTACATTTTGAAATCTCAAAGATGTCAACATGTGATGCTACAGAGACAAAAAAAAAAAAAAGAAAAAACTTAATATAACAAAGTGTTTACATGGGTAAAATTATAAATCCAGTTCTGTTCTGACATTATTTTTCCTCCAAGGTTTTTTTTTTTAATTATTTTTATTTTTATTCCTTCTCAGAAACATTCGAAGAACAAGGACAAACTGTCGTCTGAAGTTATGGCAGCAATTATCACTATGAAGGACAACTTATTCAGATGACACAAAATAAAGTGCTTGTGGTCCTTATTACAAGAAAAGAAGCTTATTTCTCATATTCCCTAAAGGCTTTCACATATACTGAAGTAGACATAGAATAAACTATGATCGTTTTAACTGGATTTCCGTGCTCGAAACGAAGACAAACGAGTTAAATTATTACATCAACTTCAGCGCTGTAACTTTCTGTGCTTTGATTCTACGTTTTTTTTTTCTTAATGTTTGTGATCTTCCACATCCTCCGTCTCCGTCTTTTAAATGTGGTAAATAAGTAATGAATGTATGAATCAGTAGAGACCAAAAACCATCACACGTGTCGTGTATGAATGTCAGAAAAAAGAAAAGAAAAAAAAAAAAAAAAGGCCTTTTCTTTCCGTCAGAACTGACGAGTCGCATCAATAACAGCGGCCGAAATGTGGAGATGATGGACCTGACATTTGATCAATGATGACTCCTGCACCCGACGGTACGACATTACCTGCATGTGCACACACACACACACACTACACTCACACTGACTCATAATGGTTCGACGCTCATGTCAACCATCGCTGCTGCTCCTCCTCCTCCTCCAAAGCTGTCAGTGTAAGTTCGACTCCTCGTCACAGGTCAGAAACGTCACCCGCTGTGTTGCTGTTTTTCTGGCAGACTGGCCGTGGTTCATTTCCCGCTGTTTGAGCGTGTTAAAATGCTGCGCAACACTTGCAGCACGACAGCGGGAGCCTCTGCAGAATAACCGACCAGCGTCGAGCTCCTTTATGTGAAAACAGCAGAACAGCTCTTGTCACTTGTAACTGCTACACTTGGAAGATTTTGACATTTTTCCTCCAAACAAAAAGGAATCGCGCTTCTAGTTTTTTCCAACGAGAAACTCATTCAACTCATTTCACCTGCATCAACAATCAATCAATTCCTCTCTGGTTGTATCATTAACCAAAAAAGAAAAGAAAAGAAATGGCGCATCTTCAAGGGTTCTCCGACCACAAGTTAAAAAGTGCTGATACATTTTTTTAATATACTTTTTAAAAGTGAAAGGGAGGGAAAAAGGTTTTTGAGTTTCCTGTGAAAGAAAAAAATCCTCGCAGCGTCCAATTTCCCCTTGAAAATCTTCTCATTTCTGCTCTTTCAAGTTGGAAAGTGCAGTTCTAACTCAGCCCCACACTGCTGAGGATTTTTTTTCTTTTTTGGATTGAGTGCTCTCTTCCTTTTTCTCCTTTCATCTCGGCCTTCTGAACCGCAAAATGCATTCTTCAGATGGTGGTTTGGCAACGGTTGGTCCTTGGCGCGCGGCTCCTGTTGAGTAGCGTTTTGCATGAAGCTGATATCAGTCCCCGGGCCAGAAATCCTGACACCAGCAGATATGGATGAGACATAAAGAGTGGGCAGAAAACAAGAAAAGGACACTGACAGAAGCATCACGTTCCCGTGACAGGACACAACCTCTTCCCAAGTCGGTCAGCGACTCCAAGCATCATCCAGCAAATATGTGGGTATTTAAAGGAGCTTTATGTACGTTTTTACTGTTGCATCATGTCCAGTTTTAACTTCTACTACATTAGCATGCTAACCGGCAAACCCTGGTACATTTTTGTCACTTTCTGATGATGTGTTCAGACCAAACTGTAGCAAATTTTCACCTTGTGTTAATTGCACAACCCACAAGGAAGCAGCAGCTGTGCAACCACAACAAAACCCACCAGCTGCAGTTAAGAGAAGATATTTCCATGACTTTCCTCGTAGTCCTACAACTTGTTGGCCTTTTTCTCCAAACCCTCTCCTTTTTGTTTTGTCTCTATAAAGTACAGAAGTTGAATCATACAACTCTCATGTGCAAAACTGACTTTGTACAGAGCATGTAAAGCTTGTGCACACGTTATTATCTTGTTAGCTTAGCTATGCTAATTCTGATGAGATCTCACGTATCTCTTCTGAGTTAGCATCATGTAGGCTAGCTTAACTTTACAGGACTTCAGTGGCTTTGTAACTTTGCATTTAATGGTTATTCATCTCAACTACATATGTGTGGTTAATTCCAACTTCACATGTAATTGCACCACTTGAAAATTTCTTCGTGTTTGGTCTGAACTCACCTGGACAGAAAGTTGTTGTAGCATCTTTATCTCATCAGCTGAATCTGTTGTTTGTCCCAGAGAGAAACCACGTTCTGCGTCAGAGAAAACTTACATACAGCACCTTTAAAAGCATCTCTAACTCATGCACTCTTTTCCTAAACTTTGATTTTAGTATTTGAAAAGATGAACCTGCAGCAGAATCACTGCACGGCGGTGCATTTTTATTAAAGACTGGCAGCAGCAAACCACCGTTCCTCTTGGGGACCAGGTGTTCATGTGTTCATGTGATCGTCAGGGATGTGGTTCCAGTTTCTTTGCAGAAGTGAGTGTTTTCTGTCCAGTTTATCTATGTTTGGTTAAAGTCGGTCAGCTGTAGCTGAGAGAGGCGGCTGCTGTTGTTTTATAAAGGTGAAGTGAGGTGAGGCGGGGAGGGATGGAAAGGTGGCGGTGATAGTTTGAGGATGGGTGCGTCTCCCGGGGGAGAGGGAGGCGATGTGCGAGGCTCAGATCTCCTCTATGGAGTCAGCTGGGACCAGACCTCTCTTCTTCCCGCTGCTCAGCTTCAAAAATACTTCACCGTCCTCTCGCTTCCCCACACAGATCTGAGGAGAAGAAGCAGACGAGGTCGAGCTTTTGTTTTGGCACAGACACAGAATTTCTTGTCAGGGATGATTTCAAATATAAAGCGAGGTACCAGAGGAAAACTGCAAATGAAAATTATACAAATTCTTTAACGTGTATGTGAGTGAATAAACACTGCCAGGAAAGTTAACTCGACTGCATATTTCAGTCATTTTTTATTTTAAAAAATTGCTGAAAAATAAACCGTGTGCCTCAGTTCACATACTTACACTTACTATTTTGAGTATGTAAGTGCGTTCACACTGAGTATGACACAGTAAGTATAGTAAAATGGAGAGGACTGTTAATACCTGGATGGTTTCACTCATTACGCTAAAAAAAGGTTGAGTGTGGAACGATGGACACTTCTCAACCTCAACAGCCGACTTCACACTGTCGGACCAAAGCTGAGCTAAAAGAGGCGCGGTGGTGCTAACTGGTGCCACCTCGGGGCCACTAGCTCCAGATTTCTGGCCAAAACGTTGGGCCACTCGGGGCTAGAGGCTGCGTCAACGTTAAGACGGGGTCAACCCGTTGCTGTAGGTGTAGAGACAGCAGGTGGAAGCAATAAAGATGTTAATGCAGAAACATACAAAACAGCAGACAGAGCCGTCCTCCAAGTCCACAAAAAACTTAAGAAACCGCGGGCGCAGTATAAGCTATGCTAGCGATCTAAACGGTAGTTAGCAAGCTAACTTCTTACAGCAGACCCTTGTAGATCTGGTACAAGTAGAATTAAAAACAAACAGAATTGATTGTTTACTTGCCTCTAGTTGTTTGTTTTTGCATGTTTGAATCTAACATCGTGTTTAAAATGGACAGTTTTCCGAAGGCTAGTGGCCTGACTATCTGAACAGGGGCTATGGGGCTAGTAGACCTGGGATACTAGCACCAAGGTGGCCCCAAAATGACCCTGGCCCGACCTGGCTCCACAGCTTGAAGCCGGCTAATGGAAGCCATCTTGGCTACGTAATGTAACATGAAACATGGAGCCACACAAGCTACAACAACATCAGTAAGACTTTGATTATTGATTATAATTGAAAAGAAGCCGGCAGATATGTTGGTGGGAGACGATCACGGTCCAGATCCATGATTAACGTTGACAATTCACCGTTACAAAGGAGAAGAAGATGTTGTGATCGTCATTTCTGGTAAGTGAACAATGATTTGAGGCAACTCTACCCTTCAAAAATTGGAGAACACATAGTGTAAATAGTAAAATATAATATAATAATTTGATATAATAGGCCTTTTAGGTTTTGTAAAATTTTGATACGAGATCAAACGGAGCCGATTTTGGTGGCGACCTTTCCAGGATGTTCCCGCCTCGCGCCCATTGTGAGCTGGGACAGACTCCAGCTTCCCCCTCTGGGACCTTACGGGATTAAATGAGCACCACAAATAGAAACTGAGAAAGGTGACTACCGCTTCCCAAAATGTCAGAATAGTCCTTTAAGGTTTATAAGACTCTTTGGAGAAAGAAAGAAATAATAAAACCCTGGTACCTGGGATTCCCTGACGGCCATGTGTCCTCGCTCTCGGTTGCCAGAAACGCCTTGAACGACGCGCCACACTCTCTCTCCGGGTCGAACCCTCTGCACAAAGTTGGCGGGGAAGAAACCGACTCGGTCGCCGCTCTTTCCCTGAGAAAACAAAACAACACAAAAAAAAACCACAAGATGATAATCAACATTTTTGTTTTGTTTTCTTCCATATTTGCTTTGAGATGTTGTCTCAAAGCACCTTAAGTAGGCAGAACGCTCAAATTACACAGATTAAGATAATAATCGTTTGGAAATGCCGACGAGAAATTACTTCGGCTTAATGTCAGATTTGTTTTGCATGAATTTGAAGGTGAAGTAGAAACTGCACGTTAGACCTTTTATGTTTGTTTTTTTTTTCTGGTGGAAACAGCTGATGTTTATGTAGAGCCTCATTATTCCACAATATTTCATTGTTTATTACCGTGTGCCTCAGGTGTTGATGTGTTTATTGAAGTGATTCATAAACTATACATTAATAATGAACTGATGAATCCTAAATGATACATAATTTAAAGGTCGCTCAGATCGGTGCAGTTGATTAAAGGCGTTCGGCGGCTGCAGCTTCACTTTAGGCCTCATAAGTTGCAGTAAATACTGATCCAGTGTTCAGACTCTTGTGCTTTAGTTAAGTCTTTTCTCTAAAAAAAAACACACACTCTGGTGCTGGGCGCTTATTTCCTTGGGGAGTGTCTGAAGCTCATTACAGACTCAATAAAAACCACTTTGAGGCTGCATCACTAGTCAAGTTCATTATGTTAAACTCTTTTGGTAATTTTCAGAGGAAATTGTGTTTCTATTTTCTCCCTGCATGTTTATGAGCAGGTGTTTTATATAAAGACTCCAATTAATGCGCACACGCACACACACGCACACACACATTTCTGTACATTTTGGACAAACACACAGATGTTTGCAGCTACAGTAATTTATTACCCACCTTCCACCACTCTTCATTAGAGTCGTCAGTGACCTGCACTCGATCCCCGGGACTAAATGAGACAAGACGACACAGAGAGAGAAGCTGAAAAAGAGGAAGTGATTCAGGTGGAGATGAAAAGTGAAGATAACGTTATCGAAGTGGCAGAGACGACCGTGGTAGTCACGGTTATAAAGCCGCTGAGTTTAAAACATGGCTGCATCTTTGCGTCCGTCGACCTGTGGAGGTGACACAGCAGCTGACACCAAAGTCATGAGGTCTGTGTGAAATATGAGTTAGTAGCTGCCGTCGCCGTGAAGGCTGAGTCTGATCTGTAGTCGACCTGGCCTGCATGTTAATCATGCACACACACACACTCGTAGTGAAGCCACTGTCCTAGATACATGAGGAAAAGCTGCTGTCCCAATTGCACTTCTGTATGTTGCATCTCCTGGGCGCCTGCTCTCACTACTGCCCTATATGATACCAACATCACCCACAAACACACACACATAAGTTTGCAGACTTACCAAGTAGGCTGAGGCCTATATATTTAGGTGATAGCAGCATAATTCCTCTGCTCGCTGACATTTCTCCCTGGAGCACAGCTTAAAACTTAAATGCCTATTTAGTCTTGTGCTTTTTTTTTTAGGTCTCTGCTTCGTATTTCGAAGGTTTGTGTTGAAAAGTTGATCAGAGGGATTAGCCTAGTTTAACTGTTGTCTACAGGAACAGGCAGGAAAGTATGACTTAATAATCCTCCAACGATGGATGGAAACTGTGTTTGTCACATTTGTCACACACACTAGATTAAATATTGCATCTACAGTAATTCCTGTGTGCGTGTGCCAGACGCTAGAAACAGTAGCTGCTGCTGCTGCTGACACCGTCATTGTTTGGACTGTGTGTGTGCGAAATAAAGAAAAAGTGTTAACTAGACAAAAGAGTGTGCATACTTGTGAAAAAAACATTGAAAAGTAAGAATAAATCTTCAAGTCAGCTAAATTTACTTGAAGATAAGAAAGAAAAGCAAAGTTCTGTTTGTTTTTAGCACAAAAAAACGACAAAAATACGTCAAATTTAAACTTATTTTACCAACTTTATCTGTCTTATTAACCCACAGTTACATTTTAAATCACTCCTTTGCTCAGTTTTCAACATATTGCATCAATTATTTCTGTTAAGCTTGTGCATCACTTTTAATAATCGTCATAAGTGCATTGTGGAGTCGTTATGGCAGAAATGGAGCGTGCAGATTATAAATGCATTTATAAATTTTAAACTCAGGATCCCAACACTCTAATGTAACTACTGAGGATTCATGTAAAGTTGATTAAACTCGATATCAGACACAGAAGTGGAGACAAAGATTTTTTACGTGAAGCAGGAGGAAATAAAACAAATACCAAACAGTCAGAGACACAATTTTCATCCATTAGTTCAAATAATGTATATTGTGCAGCCAAAGCATAGATCGACCTTTTCAAACACACACACACACAAATCCTGTCCTCATTTTTCAGCTCTGTCCTCCTCGTCTTCTCCTCCATCCTCCTTCATCTTATGGAGCTTTTACTTCTATATTTGAACTTTTCCTCTCTCTCTCTCTCTTTCTCTTCCTGCCTCTGATAATCTTTAGTTCGGTGCCGTTTCCCCTCACGTCTACCCGCCCTTTCATCTCTCAAATGTTCAGTGTGTCTATCCCCCCCCCCCGCATCTCCCCTCCTCTCCTGCTGGGAGCACAGCTCAGTCACCAGCTCTAACGCGGGGGACAGTGATGGGCTCTGAGTTTATAATTAGTCGTCCTTAAGGGCACCGAGGCACCGTCCTCTGCAGATGGTGGGGACATTTTCATCCTGCAGGAACAACAGCCGGGGCAAAAAACACAGACGAAGCAAATACACTCACGTGCATTAAAAAAAAACTAAACCACACAAGCACAGTTATGAAAATGCTTACAGGCAGCCAGTGTGGTTTTTACTCACTGTAGTTCCAGGTCGTTCTGTTCCTGAGGCAGAAACTTGTAGAGTGCTACATAGGTGTGAATGGAGTGAACTTCAATGCGTTTGGGCACCTGGACACACAGGAGGAGAGAAGAGGAGATATGTGGTGGTGAGATAGAAAAAGAAACATGTTGTACAAGATGAAGGATTAAACATGGAGGCACCTTCACGTTGCTCTCCTCCGCTGGAGTCTGAACTTGGCCGTCACTCTCGTCTTCTTCCTTCTCGACCTCGACGTCGGGGGCGAGGACGGGGACGGAGACGGGGACGGGGACGGGGACAGGGATGGGGACAGGGATGGGGACAGGGACGGGGATGGGGGCTGGAGCATCTGGAGGAGGTGAGACATTTTCTTAAGAAGGTGTCAGACCCTCGAGTCACACATATGCAAACAGGGCGTGTAATTTATTTTTATTTTTTTCCACAGTAAAACCTCTCACACACTGACAAAGACAAGTACAACAACGACAGCAACAACAAGCTTGTGCTTCGACGCATTTCAGCAACAAACACGGAGCACATATGCAAATATCTACATATGTGAAAACACAGACAGACACGGAGCGTTTACCCCCCGTCTCCTGAGTTATCTCTTCATCCATGCTGCACTGTCTCTGCTCCGTCTCCTCACCTCCCTCCCCCTTATCAGAGAAAGATAGAAAAGAAAACATGAAACGTTAGCAGCATGCATGTCAAACAAAAACAACAAAACAACAAAACAAAACAAAAAAACACTCCTGCGCTGAATTATTCAGCATCCACGCTACACATCAGCAGCTCTGAACGTATACGCTTGTGTCAGCTCATGCATGCAAAAGGTTTAATGAGAAGAACCTCGTCAGTCCGGAGTCATCCATTATGCTCCTCATAAACTATACCCCTGTGCTCAATTATAACGCTTCACCATATGTGGAGGTTGGATTTAAATGAGGTGGATTTCAGCAGGGGACTAACACAACCTGGAAAAAAAAAAAGTAGAAAACTCTCTGATAGTCTTGTTTTTGAAGACCTGGTGTAACTTTTCACCTGGTTCATGTCTCAGCGACGGGCGTGGTTCAACAAACACACGTCGAGATGCTAAAAAAACCTAAAAACTGTGAAGATTTTTGCAGAATTTGTGTCTAAGTTATTAATAATTCACCAGTAACTTCACCACTGGTTCGTGTTGTTAAAAAAAAAGTGATTGAGGGTTTTATTGCCCTCTATCGCTCTTTTCAAGGTGATGACATCATACCAGGCTTCGTGTCGGCGACTCTGACAAACTGCCAAAACTGGAACGGCTCATCTGCGCCAAGGACGTCCCGTAGCGCAGGGCGGCGTACACGGGGTCCACGCGTGTCCGCGCCGCCTCTGAAAACCACGCAGATGAGTATTCATAAAAGACGGACACGGACTTATTATTATAAATCACTTTTACTCACAAACACACAAAGAGAAAGAAAGAAAGACACAGCTTCACGCACGATACAGTTACAGCTACACACTGAAACGTCATCGTTATTGTGTCGGTGCCAACGTTTGAAGGAACCAGAGGGTCTAAATATAACCGGAGTAACACAGCGAGCGCTGGACCAAAGTGACCCACTTTACATCTGAGAGAGGACAGCAGCCAGAAGTTGAGGAGACATCAAGACATTTCAGTAAATCTAAACCGCTGTGATTCATTTATACATTTGCTTATTGGCATAAGATACGACTTCGATTTAATAGCCGTAATATATCTGGAGCTGTAGGAAGGGAATAAGAGATGTGATTTAAAATATGGAAATCCTCAGAAAGCCCACGTTTCATGTTGAAGAGCTCGCTGCTACTTCAGACTATTTCTGAGGTCAGGATTTAGATTTTCTGCTTCTTTTTTTTCCATCCAACTTCAACACAAATTGAAGTTTTTCTTCTTTTTTTTCCCTGCAGGGTTAGAGGAGCCGTTTTAGTTGGCTCAGACTCTCTGTGCTTTCGTCAGATAGATAAAAATTTAAATGGGACTGGCTAAAAACCTGCAGCAACAGAGTCTTTGCTGCAACAAGTAGCGAGTATTTCTTGTGTTTAGTGGGGTTTTTTTTGTTGGAATTATTTCTTATAATTAAAAAGGAATTTATCTCTACATCACCGCGCTCAAAGAAAGATAAATAAATAATTATTCTTAACAAAGTCTGTGACCTTCAGCTTTTATTTTCATGAATCTATAGACGACACAAGCTCCCGTCTGTTGTAATATAATCCTTTGTTCACTGTCAGCTCTGAAAACAACTTCAATTTGACATTTTAGCCTCATTTTCCTTTTTTTAACCTCAACTTTAACCCCAAACAGCTGCTGTTCGTGCCTGAAAGCAGAGAAATAAATGATTGTATACAATCAGATTTTAATTGTTAGTGCAAGATTGCAGCTTAAAGCCTGAGCAAATATTAACTAAGAGGCTCTCAGCCTCATAAATGAGCTTTATTATGAGACAATAAACCTCTTTGCCAAAAGGGAAATTACACAAAGCCATTAAATTAAGTAAATCTGTCGTAAAACTTCTACCATTTGACGTTAATGTACATAAACATGAGCCGGGTGCTTTAACAAGCCTTTAAGTTTTGTTAGTGTAATTACAAGGACGCTGTGCAACGCAGGTTTTTTTTTTTTTTTAGCGCCGTTAGCAGGTTGCAGGTTGCAGGTTGAGTCCCCTGGTTGGTGTTTGTGGTGCAGAGCAGAGCGGAGGGTGGAGGGCGATGACGGAGCCGACGGAGGTTAATTGCAACCCCGATTCATGAATGAGGACGGACGAGGAAGCTGCAGCATGAGGCGCTAACCCTGACTCAGCGAGGCATACAGTACGTGACATGTGACTGTATCACCTACGCACATGTTCATCCAACGAGACGGAAAAGAGGAAGAACAAATTCAGATGCTTGTTGGGAAGTGTGTGTTTTAGCATCTTCAGCAGGATGGTATGACAGAGATGATGAAGTGACAAGGAAATGTTTGACTCATGGTGTTATACTTCCATAAATTCATACTCAGATTATATCTTCTTAAAAAGCTAAATAGTTGGATGTCATGATACGGAGAGCTGGTCGGGACCAGGCAGCATTTCAATGTTTACGAAGCTTTAAACATGCAAGCTGCAGTGCCAGACAATAAATTAATACCCTGCAGCGCTCCAGGAATATACACCGCAAATCATAAACAAGAGATGTGAAAACATAAACATCAGAACTTGTAAATATTTATTCACATACTTTCAGGGTGCCGAGCGTCCGTCAGCCTCCAAGAGAAGCTGAATTTGTTCTTCCTCTTTCTCTTTTTCTCCCCCAACTTCACGCTCCTCGGTTGTCAGGTGAGACAGTCGGAGACGCTTCTGGTTTTTTATTACGGTACACGCCACAAGCAAACACACAAACAAACACACAAAAATATCTAAAAATAAATAAATCAAAAGAGGCTAGACAAGAGCAGACAAAAGCACAGAGACACAAACGAGCCAATACACAGTTGGACTCACACACTCGCTCACAGACACTTAAAGGATTCTCACCTTGGCTCGGTTGGACTTCTTTAACGACGGCCAGTTGGTCATTGACGAGCATCGGAGAGCTGAAGTTTCGCTTGAATACTCCGGACTAATGAACGAGAGCAGAAAGCAGAATCGGTTGTCTGTTACTTCCTGTTTGCAGGCCCCGATGGTTGATGGGAAAAGAAATGTTGATTGCATGTTGGTGAGTTTAGAACATTAATGAAAAACAAATTAATGAATCAGAAACACACAGTGACAGAAGGAACAAACGCAGACGCCACACGCTGCAACCAAAGAGCTCATTTGTGTAATCAAGTCACAAATGGAAGCAGTGTCAGCTCTCTCCGCTGATAATTACCAACCATGAATTCACTCAGTCGTGCGCACGTAGACGTGGATGTACGAGTCTGTAAATTTGCACGGCTGCAATTTCACACTGAATTGAACTTGGTTAAGTGTTTTGGACGAGATATCGGCTTTTGTCTTTGCCTCCACTTCCAAATGAGACACTCACTTAGTCACGTTATGTTGAGGAGAAAAATGCTCTTTTTCTTTCTGTGAAGATGCAACAAACCAGTTTCTGATCTAATGATATTTTACCTTTCTGCAGCCGTTATCATTCCCCCTCTATCAAACTGCTCTGAGCCGTCTTGAACACAGCGCTCTTAAATTTTCTCCAAGTGGCTCTCAGAAGGTCTCACCTCCTCCTGCATGCTAATGTCCTCTCTGCTTTGCACTGGGGGATAAACACAAAAACCAGGATCTGCGATTGTTCCCAATTATCTGCTGCCCACTGCACTATTACTCACCTTCTGCAAATCGCCCTTCAACCAATGTCCAAATTAGAAAACGCACGAATGACTAACTCAGTGTCCACTTGCATTTATTTGCATTTGAAATCAGTAAATTAACATATAATAACCGGTTTGTAACAGACTGTAAAGTAGATCGAACTGTTCTAAATCTGGATGCTCTGGTCTTTTCAGGGTCTAAAGGGATGCGATGTTTTAAATATGCACACACGTCTGAAACATCGACTCTGTCGTCAGGTTGAGTCTGTTTGTGCGTCGATGTGGTGGATGCTGGGTGCAGCGATTTGCTGCTGCAGCTTCGCTGATAAAACGCAACAGTGATTCAACATTTTGCTTTTATTTTATATTATTCTCCTCCTCCTTCCTCACTGCCACCACTACTACTTAAAGCCGTGCAACACAATCTTTTTTTTATTTAAATGCATTAAAAAAAATCACAACTGGTCCAGTTTTTAATGTTTAAAGTTGTCATGGTAACACCGTTTCCCCAAAGGACCATTTAAAAGAAAATCATGGCCGCTTTCATCCAACAAACAACTCGAATCACTTGCACGTTGTAACACATTTTCATGAGAACAACAAATTTAAAAACCAAAGCCTCATAAACTTGGTTTGTGGAGATTAATTCTAGTTCTAGTAGGATTCTGGGCCTTTTTTAAGATCGTTGAGGGCTAATTTTTCCTGATTTTGCAGCTTTTTGGCAACAAAAGTTGGTGTTTTTAAGTGTTTTTAAGTTGCACAGCTTTAACTTTAACACACTGTTGTTGCTCCACAACAATATAAAATAGTTTTCCTCCTCTTTCTTTGGTGAACTCTGCCCGGATACTGTTTCTCTTGGTCCTTAACTGATGTTTAAGGTAAATGTGAGACTTTTTTTTTCATCTCATATGTTTCAAGGAAGTGAGTTCACCGACGTATGGATCAGTATTTCACTGGAAACGACGATGATTAAAAAATTGAAAGATTGTGCTGAATTTGTAGGATTTGGTTGAAGGGTCCTGCAGGGTCTGATCACTTAAACACCACAGCAACGATGTTAAAACCACATCTCTTCCTTTACCAACTCCGAGAAGAACCGAGAAGCTAAGAAAGGCCTTGATTTGTGAAGCTAAGATAACAAAAACAACGAGATAACTTCAATTAAATGAATAAAAGGACACTAACATTAATTGATAAGTGGTGACATCAAATAATTTCATCCTTAGAGCTGAACAATCATTGATGATGATGGTCAAAATTACAACACCGAGGCTGATTATTTCTTGGCTGGAAGTGATTGTCTGTAGCTAATCACCAAGATGCCAAACGCATTCAACATCGGTTTTATACTTTGAGTTTTGTGCAGATTAAGCAAATGGGAAATACTTTTTTAAATAGCTTCAGGAGGAGCTATCCTAACTGTTTCCACCCAGACTTTGTCCTCAGCTGAACTAACTCCCTGCTGCAGACTGCAGGTGTGTTTTTATAGCTGCGGCTGAAGGAAATCTTCAATTACATATTCTCCTTGTGTCTGTGATTTTCACCCGTTATGTTGATTGACATCTCTAAATTGCTCATAGGTGCGAACATGTCGGTGAATGTTGTTTGTCTCTGTATGTCAGCTGTCTAGTGCATACTCTGCTCTGATTGGCTCCTGCAACCTTCGAAGGATAAATATTATAGGTAATGGATGGATGGATTTTAAGAGTGACATCAAATATGATTGTGTGTGCCTGTTCGCACCTTCCCGTGACAAGGCTGCTGCGACAGCTCCGAGGTGCACCACAGGTGAGCAGCCATCTTACACGTTTTACACCGAAGAGCTTGTTTGGAGTTTCCTGCAGAGAAGGATGGAGATGAGAGAATGAGAGGAAAAGGACACGGAGGCAGCCACAGATAAAGAAAAACAACACGGGGCTGCAGATCCGCAACGGGCGGCGAGCGCTAACAAAGGAAATAAAGTGGCCTTCCAGTCACAGGAACAGGTTTTTCTCTCTTTGCTCCAACAGACACTGTAACCAAGAGCTGCCCCAGTTTTACATCAACAGCTCCTCTGCCATAACAAGCTGAAGAGATTGGAAAGCAGCTGGAGATATTTCTGTTATAATCGATTTTCAAATTGAGTCATTTCGTCTTTTTCATCTGTGTTTTTTTCAAGTGTGAGTGATCAAAAATTAAGAGAATTGAGATGTTTCCTCTTCATTTGTCATGTAATGAGAAATCCTCTGTTGATTGTTCCAACATTTTTAAGTATTAAAGCGTTTTTTGTTTTTTTTTTAATCCTCCAAACCAAAGATAACAGATTCGTGGATTGGTTGTAGATGGAGGATTACGCTGACAGGTCTGTTATGGCGCAGACACAACAATCAAACCAAATGGATGGTTCGATGAAAACACTGCTTTTACTAGAGGTGAGGAGGTAAAAAAAAAAAGGGCTTCTACTTCATCAGCTTAACAAGGAGACAGAGGCTGGACTGGGTTGTGTTATTGGACGGCAGAGGGGAGGGGGAGGAGATGCATTACGTAAATAAACCCAGAACGAATGCAAAAAGAAGAGCACGTTGGAGTCTGTAATCAATCACAGTGACAGAGAGTAGATTTAGCAGAAAAACTATCTGTCGGTTGTTAGTTCATGCAAGCGGCCGCAAATTAGGCATAAAAGCAGTAATAGATTTAAACCACAGCAATCTCTGTTAATAATCTAATGGTTTCTTTTAGAGGTGGAAACACTGTGACTCAAACAGTCCAGGCCTGAATCTCATTTTCTTTAAGCTGAGTAGAAAAAGAAAAGAAATCAAGCAGTGAGGTGGGATAATTACCAGCTGCAGCAGCAGAGCTGGTATTATTTTCACTTTGTGGGTCTGTGTGTCCTGCAGAGCAGTTTCAAGTACATCTCTGAAGGTTCAGTCATTCAGGTCACTGTAATCCTTAAGTGTTAACGAAGAAAACCTGGACTTCTTTGAAATCCTTGAAGATGTTTCATCTCGATTTGAGATGTCGAGGACCAAACTCTTTAACACTTACGAATTGATCTGGAGAGTTGTTTGACTTTAAAGTTGTGTCGTTGAGATCGAAACGAAGGAGTTTGAGGACAAGACAAGACAGACGAACTGAAAGTCCTCATCACTCTTCATTTGACAGATCTGATATTGATTCAAAAAAATCCTTTCATCTTTCTTCTTTTAATGTTGCCATTTCCAGTTTCCTCCGTTTATCTCCTACACTTCTCAGGCTCCTTGTCCACCGTCTCTTCTTCACAACAACGTCATGTAAAACAAAGTGTTATAGTCTAACCATGTCATGTTTTTTCTCTTGGGCTCTGTAGATTTGTATGAGGACAGAGAAGAAACAAAGCTTCATATAAAAGATGTAGATGATCAAACTAGAGGTTCACAGCATCAATGTTACTTTAGAGCTGCTCTGTTGACTTATATTTAATTAAAACTACATTCTTAGAACCACTTTGGTACAATTTTTGGTGTAAACATTCATCTTTTTAAACATTTTCAGCTCTAGTTTTGTGAAAATCTCTTTTATATCCAATTAAAACTGGTATTGAAATTGAATTTTCTCGATCTGAATGAGAAAATCAGTTGCATTAACCAGTTTTAGTTCAGACGATGTCAATGTCAATGTCAATGTCAGTGTCCATGCAAAAATACAAACAGATGTGAATTTGTGTTGGGAGACCTGAACTCCCACCAAGATTGATAAATTTTCACGATGTCGTGTTGCGAAAGCTTGATGTTGTGTTTTTTTGTGGACAACCAGACTTTTGTGCTTCATAGAGACAAAACAATAAAAAGGGAAGGTTTGGAAAAAGATTGTTGGAAATACTTAATGTCTCTGCCCTAATTAGGAAACACTCTCTGGAGGTTGCACTAGTTGAAGAGCCTTGTAAATAAAGACGTGGTGTTAAACGAGCATCTTACCCACTATCATGTGTTTGCAGTGTTGGCAGTTGGTGGGTTTGCGAAAGACGTGGTCCTGGAAACAGTGGGTGATCGGAGGTCGAGGAGGTTTGCTGGGCAGTGATGGAGAAAGGCTGAGAGAAGGAGAGTGGGAGGAGATTGATGGGTTGGGGCTGACAGACGGTGAAATGGACGGCGAGCGGTCGCCGACCAGCGGAGAGCCAGGCAGCAGAGGAGGCGAAGGAGGCGGCGGGTCGGTGATGAAATCCGGGGGCAGGCGAGCGTCGCTGTACGACCTCTGGAAGAAGTTCTCAACGCTCTTACTGCGCATGATGGTCTTGAAGGACAGCGAACGTTTTAGCCTCTGGAGCTGCACAAACACAACAGACGAGACAAGACGAGAGAGAAAAGACACTAAGAATAAACACAAGATGTTCAAGAATACTGCAACACATTTGAGAGCAATAACAAAATGTCCAATACACCCTGAAGACAAGCACAGGCAATATCCCAACATCCATAAACACGACACTGAGCGCCGGTGTGTACACCACAGGGATGGAGGGTGACTCATGAAATGCAATATCAGCTCATAAAGAAGCAGCACGTTAACGACAAAGCTACCTGTTCGCGCCAAGAGATCGAGCTCTGGGCTGTTTGTGCATTTGGCTCGTGGTCAAACAAGATAAGGCTTTTTCTTTTAGAGACTTAAGGTCAACGTGTGTTAAAGGCGTTGGCGAGAGGTGCTATTGTGATGAAATGAAACAAGACGGTTTACACAAGCTTATCGTGTATCAGCAGCCGATCCTCGGGCCTTTTAATCTGATGGAGGCTGCTGATTGGACGGATCGATCCGGCTACTGGCTTTTACAAAGCGAACAATGGATGCAACTTTCTACCATATCACACTACATATGGTGAAACTGATTATAACAGTATAAGCTTCTATCTATCAAACAATCATAAATGATTGATTTCCTTGTGTTTTTTTTTAAAAAGAACCAAACATGGAGACAACAGAGCGTCAAGTCAGCAGCAGTCACGCCCCGAAATCTCTGCTCTGTGCAGCCTCCTCGCATTGATTGGCTGGATAAATACACGTTTCCTGACATTTCCCTCCGGCTCTGTGTACAGATGATGATGATGCTAGTTTCCCAGAGGATGGTGTGACCATTTGTTACCCTGACACGCAGCAGTGGCAGCGAGGGTGTGGTCGTCGTGTCGTGTTTTGTTGCAGAGGTTGGATCAAAACAGATGGACGAGCCGACGGATAATCATCGAGGCTTCAGACGCTCTGCTCTGTCTGTCTGTCTGCGCTCGCTCTGCTCGGCACCAAACATAATCACTTTACAGGGACATGCTGTTTACAGCTCTGCGTGTCTGGGAATAAGATATGAAAACAGTTCGTCTATTTGACTTTGTGTGTGTGAGTGTGTGGGCATCAAGAGAAACAAAAGTGGGTAACTGAGTTGATGCACGTCCCATATCCTTCCAGTAAATTTCCATGAACTGATGAAGATCTTTCCCAATTTTTTTTTTTTGTCAAACCCTGATACCTAAAATACCCATGACACAACTTGCCCACAAACAGCTGAGTTAAAGATTTTGTGAGATTAACTCTAACTTTAGTGCAGTAAGACGTCCCCATTGGTCTCATCACCCTTTTACGAGGTGATAAAGTTGTTGCAGGCACTTCAGCCAAACACCATTTTTTAAAATCCTTCGAACCAAATGCTTCTCTTGTTACTTTGTAACATGAATAAAAGATTTATTTAACAATCCAAGTTATAATCCAACCACGGAGAATGTGTTTTAAGAGAGTGAGGTGCATATTTTAGTAATCTTGACTAAGATGCTTTGACATGTCTCCACGTTTTTCTGTGCAGCATCACCGCCTTGAGCCGAGCTCTTATTCTCTCTCTCAATCAGAGCAGACGAGCGCTGACATAACAGCTCCGGCTAAAGCACACGTCTCAATTACAGCTAATCTAATCAACTGTCAGTGTGTGGCCATAGAAAGCTTTCCCGTTAGCTAACGTTTGGAACATTAGTCCCCGAGAGCGTTACTCTTTTCCCGAATCGTAGCCTTTAATCTGGGTCGCGGATGTTCGCACGTCTTCTCTTATTCATGTGTATGAGGTAAATGTGAATTTTTTGTGACAGGTGAAATGCCGATAAAGACGGAGATGAGTCGCAGATGATGCAGCAGGTGGTGATGTACGATCCGGTGCCGTATTTATTATTGATCCTTTCTGCAATTTCACGACAATGCCTTTCAAGTTCAAAAAGGAACCACCTCAATCTTCTCAATCTCTCATTTCTACAATAACTGTACTTCTGACAAACTGCTATGTGAGGCCTCCCAAATGCATCACCCTCAACAAATTATTAATACGATTCAAAAAATGACTCACGATGCAAAATGCATAACACTGCCTGCACTTACACACACACCTGCAGAGCTGATATCTCTGTGCTGCAGACTGGATTTTGAAGAGCTGCTTCAGCGGACCTGTAAAAGCCCATAATTCTTACACCTTCGATCCAAACGCCAACCCCCGGGCGTCCTCACATGAGACCAACATAAATGTCCAGAATCAATGCTCCATTGAGAGATGGCGAGGTCTGAATGGTCATAACTCAAAGATAAAGCTTTTATTTCACACAAATATGAGGCTCTTCTTTCTTCCATCAGAATTTGAGGCCTTCACCCGGCAGCCAGACTGTGGGATGATATATATATGGGATGCTCTGGCCTTGTCCAGAGGTTGAGCTAAAACAACAAAGGCTCAGTCCCACAGGGAACGTGATGATAAATACAGCTCGTGGCCATGTTTTAAATGAATCAGCCAGTGCAGAATATTTCAAACAGAAAAGCTAATCCAGTAATTCCCCGCTGTGTCTTCTTTTAGCTCCTGTAAAGGTCAAAGTAAATACTCTCTCTGAACTTTTAGCGGTCAGAAATTCTTGGTGAAAACATTTAAGAGATATGGTTCGATGTTGAAAAGAGGAAAAATGAGCAGAGGAAGGATGTGAGCAGCCAAACTGTGACAGTGATGCAACTAGATTTCCAAATCAGCAGCTCTACAGGGATCTGTACCTTTCAAAAAACGTCCCTAGAAAGAAAAAACAATCAACTATAGACAAGGTCATGAGTGGCCAAGGCTTGTTGATGTGCAATGGGAGCAAAGGTCTGATCCATGTGGTTCAGTCCAACAGAGATGATGGAAAACTTTGAGTCCTGTCTGCACTTGGATGTTACCCTGGCATGTACCACCTACCTAAACATCTCCGGAGAACAAGTA
Organism: Polydactylus sextarius; assembly: GCA_016801845.1. Taxonomy (NCBI): domain Eukaryota; kingdom Metazoa; phylum Chordata; class Actinopteri; family Polynemidae; genus Polydactylus; species Polydactylus sextarius. The sequence goes on along the minus strand of CM028917.1, from coordinate 19,726,316 downwards.
TACCCCTAATGGCCATAGACTCTTGACTCTTTCAAAAGGTTAATGCACCTGCATAACTGCAAAACATAGTTTGATGAACACAACAACGAGTTCAAGGTGTTTTCCAGATCTCACTCCAATAAAGTGGAGGTTCTACCTTCCAATTTACAAGATTTAAAAGATATGGTACAAACATTTTGTGCCAAATACCACAGGATCTACAAACCTGCAGCTTTTTTGGGATCTTCCAAGTCAGCAGTGATGGGTAAAAAATGGCCCCAGGGGATTCAACCTAGTCATGAGTGGCCAAGGCTTGTTGATGTGCAGTGGGAGCATAGGTTCTGATCTGTGTAGTTCAACCCAACAGAGATGATGGAAAACCTTGAGTCCTGTCTGTACGTGGATGTTACCTTGGCACGTACCACCTACCTAAACATCTCTGGAGAGCAAGTATACGCCTAAAGGCCATTCACTCTTTGTTTAACAAACAAGTTCAACATGTTCCCAAGATCTCAAGGATGTGGGAAGGTTTGACAAGCACAAAACAGGATCTACAAACCTGCAGCTTTTTTGGGATGTTCCCAGTCAGCAGTGATCTGTAAAAAAAATGGCCCCAAAGGATTAAAACTGGTCTCGGGCAGCCAAGGCTGGTTGATGTGCAATGGGAGCAAAGGTCTGATCCGTATGGTCCAATCCAAAAGAGATGATGGAAAACCTTGAGTCCTGTCCGCACATGGATGCTACTTTTGCACATATCACCCACCTAAACATTGCTGCAGACCAAGGACTCTTTCAGCAGGATAATACTCCTGCATAACTGCAAAACACAGTCTAACAAACACAAAAACGAGTTCAAGATGTTCCTAAGATCTCAATCCAATAAAGTGGAGGCTCTGCCTTGCAACCTACAAGATTTAAAGGATCTGCTGCAAACGTCTTGGTGCCAGATACGACAGCAAACCTTCACAAGTCAAGTGGAGTGAAAGGTCAAAGTAAATACTCTCTCTGAACTTTTAGCAGTCAGAAATTATGGTGAAAACATTTAAAAGATAGGTATCCTCAAAGTTGATGTTGAAAAGAGGCAATATGAGCAGAGCAAGGATGTGAGCAGCTGAACTGTATCTCCAAACCTGCAGCTTTTTTGGGACGTTCCCAGTCTGAAGTGATCTGAAAAATATTGCCCCAAGAGATTAAAACTGGTCCTGGGCAGCCAAGGCTGGTTGATGTGCAATGGGAGCAAAGGTCTGATCCGTATGGTCCAATCCAAAAGAGATGATGGAAAACCTTGAGTCCTGTCTGCACATGGATGCTACTTTTATACGTATCACCCACCTAAACATTTCTGCAGACAAAGGACTCTTTTAGCAGGATAATACTCCTGCATAACTGCAAAACACAGTCTAACAAACACAAAAACGAGTTCAAGATGTTCCTAAGATCTCAATCCAATAAAGTGGCTCTGCCTTGCAACCTACAAGATTTAAAGGATCTGCTGCAAACGTCTTGGTGCCAGATACGACAGCAAACTTTCACAAGTCAAGTGGAGTTCACACTTTGACAGGTCAGGACTGATTTAGCATCTTAAAATGGACCAACATAACATTACAGGTGCTCTGACTGCAAATTCCACTTCTTTCTACCTCCACCTCTCTGTCTGTTCACTCCTGAACTGTGCAGATCACCTGAGGCTTATCAGTGACGAGACCAGAGGAAGAAGTGTGGCTGGAAATTATAGGAAAAAAAGGTCTATGGCACAAACACAAATACACTCAATGGCTTTAAATCACAGACTCAACGGTAGCAATTTAACAAACAACACATGTGGTCTATAAATACAATATTTTGCTTTTTCTGTAACGTGTAATTTCCATTTCCATCCTCTCATCCCACCTCTCGATAAAAACGGATACACAGCCGCCGACCTTGTTCTATAAGTGAAGATATTTCCGACTTAAAAAGGATAAAACCAGTTTAACTCTGCTGTGGAAGACACGAACCAGTTTCCTGGTTCAGTTTGATTCTAGGTCATCGACAAAATATGTTGGTTTCAGAGGAAATGGTCACCCTAAATTACCAGGTACATGATGTCTTTAAGGATATAATTATCAACACCCTCGGTTCAGTCGTTTCAGACGGATGAAAACAGCTTTAGGCTTTATCATCACAAGGAGGTTATCTGAACCAGTTTCATGTCCCAGTATTGACTTTGTCATTATGCATGTCAGCCTGGCAGATTCCTGCTTTGAATACAAGATAAGACATGAATAATCACAGTCTGCTTCCATCAATCTGTTCACACATACATGTACACACACACACAATCATATGCCTCCTTATATTAATAAACACACACACACACACACTTCTTTCTCCTCTCTATCATTGTTTAATGGAGGGGAAACTGAACGGAAAGAGTGCAGCTACTCTACTTTTCTTACCGTGGTGCAACACTCAGCTCACCTCCGCCATGCAGCTTTGCCCCGGCAACTCATCATCCACCCATTTTCACTCACCCAACTCCAGCGAGCACAACACAACACAACACAACACAACACAACACAACACAACACAACACAACACAACACAACACAACGGCTGTCAGTCTCAGATGGAGTAGAGGAAGGAACCGTTTTCTCAGATCTCCCTAACAGATGGTTTTCTATAGCCACTTATCTTTTTTTTTTTTTTCAGCTACTTTTAGCCTTCTACTGTCCAGTATTTCAGCCGCTCACACCTTTCTCTGTTGTGTCACATCAATAAAGCTCGCAGCAGTGGAGGTGTTACATTAATTTGTAAAGACCTTGGCCCACTTCACCCTCCCTTTCCTCGACTTACTCCCCCGCTCACGTCATTCAGGTCTGTGAACTGTGGCTGTAGAGGTGGTGATGGATGTTAGTTCGTCACTTTTACCTCAAAGTAAAATATCTAAAAAGAAAAAAATCTAACTGAAAATCCACTGGATAACTGTAGATTATCCAGTGGATTTTCAGTTAGATTTTTGTATTGTTTTGTATTTTAAATTTGGTGCAAACTTTCATGCACGCCTCAGATTTACTAGTTTTAGATTTAAGTGCAAACTTACTGCACTGCACCTGCAACAAATAGGAGCGTTAGCATTGTCTTTTAGAGCATGTTAGCTCACTTAAAGTGATGGTCTGGAGTGATTTGAACCCAGAGTTTATTTCACCATGAATACAAGTCAAACTCCCCCTCAAGAGATATTTAACGTTGGTTGAAGTTATATCCAGTTTGACCGTCTTTTGTTTTCACAACCAAATAGTTAACAATGAAAGTAAATGGGGCAGTCAGCCAAATGTATCTAAATTGTCATTTTTTAACCACTAATAAAGCTCAAAATATCACTTCACTTCAGCAGTAGCATGAATAGGGTCCCTACACATAAAGTAGTGATAACTTATAGTTTAATTTTTTACAAGACTTACTAACATCTTGTTTTCATTACAACTGGTGATGAAGGTTGTTCCACATCAGCAGATTCATCATTTTCCTGAACAGCAGGCTGATGTGTCAGTGAAAATGATGAATCAGCTGATCTGGAACAACTGAGTAAGTCTTGTTTGGCTGACTGCCCCATTTACTGTCATTGTTAACTATTTGGTTGTGAAAACAAAAGATGGTCAAACTGGATATTACTTCAACCAATGTAAAATATCTCTTGAGGGGAAGTTTGACTCATATTCATGGTGAAATAGACTCTGGGTTCATGTTACTCTGGACTGTCACATTAAATTAACGTCACATTAAAGCTTGAACTATTGCTGCTCCTACAGACTTAGAGACCTGTTAGCTGTGAGTTAAAGAGCAAGACTACAAACTCATGTGGGTCACTATCAGTTTTTTTTTATGCTAATCACACTAACGCACTAAACTAAAGATAGGAAACTTACTAAGCATTGCACCTGCAACAAATAAGAGTCATATCTTGATTACATTAGCCGTTAGCATGGCCACAATCTTTTAGACTTATCACATTTGGCCTCAATGTGCCGAGTGATAAATGAGAGCCAATAAAAATCACAACTTTCACAACTTCACATCAACTCTTCTTATCTGGAAACCCCGGAAATCAAAACAAATGTAGCGCGAGAGAAATGTGAAAGTCGACTTGGCAACAAGCTGCTTTAAGAGCAGTGACAACTTCTCATTTTCACACTTTAGGCGACGCCAGTCACCTTTTATCACTTAGCCGGCTGCGAGTGCGCTTAAGTGCTTAAGCTCCGAATGAGTAAAAACTGGGTGACGAACCCAAAAGGATGAATCGGTATGTTGTCATGGTTTAGTGTACAAGCTGACAAACGAACCAATCTCCCCCCAACAACATGTCACAAACTATTAACTTCAGTCTTGTGTGTTCATCTTGGACACAAACACGTTTATGTGTGTGTTGTGTGTGTGTGTGTAGCCTTGAGAGATCAAACCCTCCAACAGCAAAACAACACTAGTGGCTGATGATTCCTCATTTGCTCCATCACTTGTATCTGTGCCAACGTTGGCAACAGACCACAAACTACATTGTCGTGAGCCAGAGAAATTTCCTTTCTTCTTGATCCTCTGGCAGCGTTTCTCTCTGATCATGATTTCTGATTCTCATCTATGTGGCAAATCTGCTGCCGGTGGATTTCATGGAGCATCTGTTATCAGACCCGCTCCTCTTCCTCTTTTCTCCTCTCTCACTCCTTGTCATCTTTATCTTTATCTAATTAAAACCACATGGATGTGTGTCTGATTAGATTCCTTTAAAAAATTATACCCTGTGGCTGTTTTTTTTTTTTGGTTATTATCTTAGAAACAATCCTGATTGTTGATGCGTCTGAATCTCAGAGGACAGCACCTGTAATGTTATCAGAGCCGAGCTGAAATGAACTTCAGCAGGAGCTTTAATAGACTCCTGTGTGATTGCAAAATTAGTTACGATTGAATCTCGAAGGTGTAAAGTTGCAAAGATTTTACGATTAATCTTTTCACCTGCACCACGTCAGACAAAGTCTACGAGACGAACGGGAGCAACGAAGGGCTGAAGGTTAAAGCGAAATCCATTTCACACCAGAAGCCTTGAATCCTATCAGCTGGAGCGTCGATCGATCGGGATGAGGAGGGGAAAAAAAAAGAGGCAGATGAGGAACGAGACTTGTGATCGAGCGGCCATGCCTGATGATTTTGTGATGAAGCACTGAAGCTGAAGCAGGAGCTGGAGAATCAAATCCTGCTTGAGATCAAAAAGAAAAAAAAATGGCGCCCAATTCTCAATTCTCTTCTTTGGCGGCGGCGGTGGCGGTGACGAAGACTCTTGGCTTAAGTAAAGTTGTATCAAGTGTCCTGAAAGCCTTCCATTAAAAAAAAAAAAAAAAAAAAATTAAACAGCAGGCGTTGAAAAAGCTTTCACAGCTCCAGCTCTTGGAGGCAACAGCGCTTCAAACCTTTGTTTATACAGTCACGTCAACAAATTAAATGGAATCATAAAGACACTTTGTAAGGACACTTACAGCTCAGGCAGGCGGACACTGCACAGCTCAGGCATGTTAACCTCAAAATGCACATATATAGTAGAAATACCTGCAGCTATTTATGTGTTTATGATATAAAAAAGGCTGGAAATGACAAATAACCTCTGAGAAGTATTAATCATAACTGTTCTTTTATGTAAATTGTGTTAAAGTGCATGTTGTGAATTAACGTGATACATAGATCCTGTGTGTGTGTGTGTGTGTGTGTGTGTGTGTGGACAGGAAGTGGGTTTGGAGGGAGAGAGGGAGACGGTGACATCAGACCTTACGTGTGAGGTTACACCTAGTGACGCAGTCAAGATGAATCCTGCGTTTGTGTGAGTGTTAATACTATTATATAAATAAAACAGGGAGGTTATGTTATGAAAAAGACAAATAAATCAAAAAATCTGTGAAATGAAATCGAATCAAATCATTTATTTCATTAGTTTTTAGTCTAAAATGATTTAGAATAATAATAAAACTGCTCTGCAAAGTTCAATGTTGCACGTGGAGATGTGCGATTTCTCCCTCGTGATATTGGCTCACATGGAGCTGTGGAGCACGTGTGAGTTTCAGTTAAGTTTGAGTTAAGAGCTACTTGCCTTGGATGTCACCGGCTGGATGGACATGGTGCTTGGAGAGCGACGGAGCTGCGAGTCGTTCTCCATCTCATTGTTCTCAGTCATCATTGGGGTCGTGGAGGTGGTTGTAGGAAAAAAAAAAAACAACAAAAACACAAACAAACAATAACAACTTTCAGCTCAGATGCAACCCGTGTCTTCTGTCTTCAGCCATGAAAAACATCGACAAAGTGCAACAGATCCACATCAAAGAGATTCAACGGTGCGCGCCACCGGGGCAGATCTCCGCGCACCGGCTGAAACTGCAACTGAACCAACACGGTGTGTGTTGATGGAGAGACTCGTACACATTCACGTTCACCAGCTGTTTAGATTTGGCTCATGCCACGTGAGGACAAGCGTTCAGGAGAAACGGTTGTTTGTGTCTCGTTTTTTTTTTTTTTTTTGTGACGCGCGTCGGAAATTATTTTGGTTCCAATGTGGCACAATCCTGTTCTCCGGTTGGAGAGAATAGTAATAAAAAAAAAAAACGGACTTAAAAATATCTAGATCCAAAAAAAGAATCTCTGAATGAAACAGTCTGAGTGTAAAACCAAAGCAAACTGTGTCCTTCAGCTCGCTACAGACTTGAATTTAAGCGCAATGTGAGGCACGCCTTCCCGTGCGTCTGAGGCGCATGATTGGAGGGTGGAGGCAATTTTTTTTTTTTTTTTACAACTCTGCCAGAATCTTTTTAGCCCCAGAGGGGATGTAGGTTTATTTTAGTCTAAATAAATAGCTCACAATTTATTATTTTATTATTATTTTTTCTGTTTGAGGCGAATAAAAGCAGGAAGTAGAGAAACATGATACAACTATTTCATTCTGCTGTGCATCAATTACTACAGATCTTATTATTACTACACATTAATTATCAGCTATAAAACCTCATGTTTCTCTTCTTTTTTAAAAACATTATGGCCATTTTAAAGCCATTAAATCTTAATAAACTTCAGCGGTTGTTGCAGAAACTTTCAGAGCAAATGACCCATATTAGTTGAGCTGGACTACTTTCAGTTTTTGGGAGAAAAAAAATTGTTTTTAGCAGCAGAATCAAACACAAACAGCAGCTTTGGCTACTTATTCTTATATTAATCTGTTAGAAGGTGAAAAGCAGGTGAAATTAATGTGATGATGACTAATATGAGACTATTCAGAGAGATAAAGTGTCACATCAAAGCTCAATATGTGGGTGTGTTAGTGAAGAGAGAGAAGATGCTGAATAGAAGAAGTTTTTCTGGTGTGTACGAGGGGTTTTTCTGTGCAGCGAGATGTGATTTGATCTGTGTTCAAACCCAGAAAACACAGAGGAGCAGCAGCTCCACATTTAAATCTTTTTCCTCTGAGAGTCCCCAACCCGACATCCTCCCATGTGAAACCTCAGGTGCAGCTAAAAATGAACATTAAAACAAGTCTGAAAACACACTGATCTGTCAGCGATTTTAAAGGGAAGAGGATGAAAAGAAAACGAGTCCCACGCGGCGGAAGAGACGCATCCCAGACGTGACAGTGGTCGTCATGGAGCAGAGCCGCTGCTCTTTCCACTGAGATAAATTGATACTGATTGTTCATCTGTGCTTCCACCTCAGACACGTCTACGTAAGCGTGCACAAATATAGAGACCTGACTGTGCGTGCAACATCCCATCATCATGACCATGACACACACACACCTGCAGGAAAATACTAAAGCAACACTCAGTGAGGTTTAAACACAAAGTGCAAAAAAATGAAAGAGAAAAGCTTTAGATCACGTCCACTAGAAAAGTCTTAAACGAGAAGCTGGAGCCTTGAATTATCTCTGGAGCAGAACGAGTTTCCTCTCAATTATTCTGAAAAGTGTATTAGAAAATTATCTGAACCAGACACAGTGGAAAAATAAGCTCCTCCTGTAGTCGCATCTAAATGATTTAAACGAAAAGATGCTTCACTTCAAATTAAGACAGAAACATCACATCTACAAACACAAATAAAACATGACACTGTGACGAAGAAAAGTCATAAATTATTCATTAAAAAAAAATAAATAAAGACCCAAATGATTCAAAAACAGCAGCGTCATGGAAGTTTTTAGTCTCACATCAGAGGTAGAAATAAAAAATGAATCATTTCCTCCGGAAAAATAAAAGTCTGGTTAAAGTCCTAATTTTAAATCAATTAAATTCACTGAATTAGTTGATTTGATGATGAATCCTGGAGATCAGAGGCTCACTGGCGCCACCTGCTGCAAGAGAGAGAGAAAACTAGACAAGTCTTAATAATATAGGTATATATTTATTCATACGTACATATTCATTTATATTGGTTAATTGTAAAAAAAAAAAAAAAAAAAAAAAAAAAAAAAAAAAAAAAGGAGAAAATTTTACAGTAATTATAATGAACTACAGTCATTGTCAAAGTTGTTGTTTGTTGTTTTTTAAATTAAATTTCTCTGGCGTTTAAAATCTACGATGAACATGAACACACACACACACACGCACACACACACACACACACACACACTGTAATTTCATTGAACCTCTTTGTTGTTGTTGTTTGTTTGTTTTTCTTTTGTTTCCTAATCCTCAACCTCTTAACGTTAAAAACTCCAGTGTTTGGGACTGAACGTGACAGAAAAACAAAAACAAAAAAAAAAGGACATGTTTGGTTTTGAGAGAAGGAGAAAAAAAGAAAAAGAAAAAAAAGAAAAAGTGTTTTTTAGCTCTTTTTGTAAGAGCTTGTAGTGTATTTTGTACCTTGAAAAAGATGATGGGTTTTTTACTTTTTGTTCAGATAATAATTCATTCAAAGTGTCCGTCTTGAATAAAACTGCACCGATGACTCAGCCTGACTCATGATCAAAAGGTGCATCAACGTTCATTGATTTCAAACAACATAGTGGCGACTACATTACACGTCTCCTCCATTTTGTTTCATTTTGACTCTCGGTTGTTCCCTAAATCCCTCAGTTAAACAATTCATCTGAGCGTTCGTTCTGATCATTGGGGTTTTTCTTAAATTCATTTCCTATCTTGTGTGATGTATTTCATATTTGAGTTTGGAGGAGTTTAGAAGAAGGAAAAGCCATAAAAATGTAAAAAACAAAAAAAAGAAAAAAAAAAAAAAAGAGAGGAAAGCACATGACGTCATCTCCAAGATTCTCCTCGGTGGAAACATTCAATAAAAGTAAAACCTACATCATTATCATCAAACATACACACCTCCACCTCCTCCACCTCCTCCTGAACACTTATAAAAAAATATCCAACTCACATTTAACATTTAATACAATTGCACTGGTGCCAACACTTTCCCCTCCTCCTCCTCCTCTTCCTCCTCCTCTAAACGAAGAAGAAGAAAAAAAAAAAAGGCTACACTCTGAACATTTAGTAATAATAAACTCTTAATAAAAACACAAACTGCCTCAGATCATGAAACAAACGGAGGAGTTAAAGAGAAAGAAGAAGATGAAGAAGAGGCGGGGGCTCGAAACTCAACTCAACTCAACTCGAAGACACTGAACTCATGACTTCAAACAAAGCAGGCGCAATCCAAACCACACAAAAAAAAAAAAAAAAAAAAAAACAAAGACAGAAGGTTTCAGAGAAAGAGAAGCAGTAAAAGACGTTTTTATAAAATAAAACGAGAAGAAAAGAGACGCAGAGTGAAGCAGGTGCAGGAGAAGTTAATCCACAAGAAAAAGAAAAAAGGCTTCAATACTTCATAGGGTGAGACGGAGGGAGGGAGGAGGGGGGAGGCTCGAGTCCACGTTAGCCCTCTGTTGTTAAAAAAAACAACAACAACAACAACAAAAAAATAAAGAAGAAATCATTCCATCGTGTCCGTCAGCAGGCCGGAGTTGTGCGCTCGAAATTCAGTGACTCCTCGTCCTCCGATCTGGTCTGATCTGATCCGGATCAGACGTGGTTTTTGAGTAGGGGGTGAGGCGAGGGGGGTTAGGGCAGGGTGTAACAAAACAAAAACAAATAAACAAAAAAAAAAAAAAAAACTAATATCCGTCGCTTTGTCCCCTGCAAGGCATCATGGGAGTTGGAGGAGTTTTATGTTCCTCTCGTCTTGTCACCGTGATTGGTTCAACAAGTTCCTCTTTTTTTTTTGTTTTGTTTTGTTTGTTTGTTTTTTTAAACCAATGTCGGCGTGAAGAAAAAAAAAAAAAACGAAGATGAAATCAAACGTTGATTGTTTTCAGTTGGCTTTTTCTTTCCGTTGTTCTCTGGTAGCGATCGTCTTTTATTTTTATTCATTTATTTATTTTTATCGTCAACGTCAGCGTCAAATCCACGTTGAAGTTTTAGACTTTTCAAAAAAAAAAAAAAAAAAAAAAAAAAAGCTGCGGCACATCTTTTTTTTTTTTTTTCCCAGTCTCGGCCTCAAACTCCCACAATCCACCACTGCAGTGTTGTGTATTTATGTACAGTTAAGATTTTAAAAAACTAGAAGTTACATGCAACATTTGGCATCTTCGTCGAGTCCCATGAGTTCTTAATCGGTGTCCTCTTTCTTTTCTTTTTTTTTTTTTTTTTTTTTTTTTTTTTTTTAGAAAAATATTAAACTTCCGTCTTTCATTTTTATTGATTTCTTTCTTTTTTGTTTGTTTGTTTTTTCTTCAGTATATTGAAGCTTCTGATTGTAACAGAGACAGAGAGAGATGAGGGTTCAGGTGTAGCAAGCATCCAAGTGAAGGTTTGTATCGGCGCGTGTGTGTGTGTGTGTGTGTGTGTCGTTAGTAAAATGCCAGTCTTAAATTTCAAGATGGTTTTTTTTCTTTTCTTTCTTTTTTTTTTTTAAAGTGTCTCATCGTTGCTTTACTGTAAGTGCAAATAGCTGCAAGTATGCTTTTTTTTGTTTATTTTAAAGTCACAAAACAGGCTTCGGTTGCTTTATATGTGTGTGTGTGTTTGTGTTGAGGAAGGAGGAGGAGGAGGTTGTTGTTGTTGTTGTTGTTGATGATGATTTTCTTTTTTAAATCAACAGCCTGCAGGACAAAACTAAACACAGGTTTTACTCAAGTGCAGTTCCCGTCTAGAGGTAGCGGTTAAGTGACCTTCAACACAGAGGGGAAGTGTGTGTGTGTGTGTGTGTGTGTGAGAGAGAGAAAGGTAAACTGGCGTCTGTTTTAATATTTGTTTTAAATTAATTGTCTCAGTGCTCTGTGAGTGTGTGAAGATCTTGAAATGAAACGTGACGATCACATTTGTTTTTGTTTTGTAATACTGGTTCGTCCATTAAACCACAGCCCAGGAATGTTCTGACATTCATTTAAAGAGTTAATTAATTATGTAAAAAAGGCTGTTGTGTGTGTGTGTGTTTTGTGGTGGTAGTGGTGGTAGTGGTGGTGGGGAGTTGGGAATGTTTTTTGGGAAAGTTACCCAAGACCCTGTAGCGTTGTTTGGCTCTCTCCCCTCTCTCTCTCTGCAGCTCCAAAGAAAAAAAAAAAAAAAAAAAAAGAAAAGAAAAAATAAGAAAAAAAAAAAGGGAGGGAACACACCAGCATGTAGTCTATGACAGGGCGGAGGAGCATCAGGTCACGTGACGGGCTGCGGGGGAGCGTAGACGAGGGACACGGTGAGGTCGGGTGGAGGAGGGGGGCGTAGTTGTCTTTACATCATAGCAGGACGCAGCAGCGGCAAAACCTCTGACGGCTTCCTCCGACGGAGGGCGGCGGAGTGACGGGAGCGAAGTACGCGTGCACTTTGATGTTAGGCAGGTGAGTCTGTGGTGGAAAAGACACAAACACAAACAGGAATGTGTTAATGAGACAATAAATAATAAAACTAGAAAAGTTACTGGGATTTGATGATGATGAGTCACAGCTTCTCACTTATGGGAGAAGTGAATCAACATCAGCGTTTAAGTTCAAGTGAGAAGGTTTCGAAGGAGACGATGATGCATCAAATCTATGTTTCTATGAAAAACTCTTATCTTAAGACTTTTTACATTTACATTTTAACAGGAAGAAATTTAATTTACAACTTAATCTAGTCGACTCCACCAGTCTCCAGTGGTGGTGTCTGGTGGACTTGGTCCTCTGATGGTTGGTGAATCATCAGTTAATGATCATAATGTGTGAACAGCCCTAACGACTCCATCAGAGGCCGTCGGGACCTGGTCTGAGACCGGGACTGGATCTGTCATGTTAGAAAACTGGAGGAGTCTGAAGAGACTGACAAAGAGCGACAGCCAATCAGAGGAGGGATGTGAGATAAATGCTGCTGCCGTCTCACTGATTCACTCACAACCACGCTTAAAAGTCTGACGTTTTACGCTTTTTTTCTTTCATTTTCACTTTCTACAAACTCCCCGTCTGATCCAGATGTTACCGGTACCGGGAGGTCTGCCGCTGATTTCAGCTCCACTGTGAAAGAAAACCATGGTGATGTCGGTTTAGAAGTTTAGTCTGTGACAAGCATCTTCACCGGTGCTCGTCAACAATAAACGGCTGTAAATCACGGTGAGAAGCAGCGGCTACATCCTGTCTAGTTCACGTGACCAGACGTAGAGTTTGGTGACGTCACGGTGTGATCGGGAGTCAATCACTGACAAGTCTTGTAGTGTGAACACTACAGGTCTCAGACCAGTTGTTGAGACTCCACATCATGGGAACACAAGTCGCCAACAATCACGACAGAGACTGAGACTCTGAATATGAGCTGAGAGAAACATGTATAGAAGAGCGGTGAAAAAAACACTAAAAGCTGAAATGTTTTGCTTTTGTACCATATTTCCATACAACAGATGTTGTGTTTGAACCCACAGAACATGGAAATATATTATTTACCATATTGACCTAAATATTAGACGGTATTTTTCCTCTAGAAAAGTCTGAGACGGGTCGTCTTATATAATCGGGGTCCAGAGACCCGGGGTCTGAACCAACAGGTGGCGTCAAACGTCTTCTCCCCAAACGAGTCAGAGCTTCTTGTCCAGTGACCTGGCGACACGGAGACTCACTAGGAAACAGTGACTCAAATGAGCAAGTTAAACATCAGAGGAGACAGTGTTTCTCAGACTGACGCCACCACAGGTTCAAAATTGGGCCTCCGCGCATTACGGCTTCCAAGTGGTTGGTAGCTGTAATGCTAATGCTAACGCTAATGCTGTTAAACACTGCTCCTCTGGGCTGCCTGGACAGCAGAGTGGTTGAGGTGTAGTAGCACCTCAGTACCACAGAGTTCGAGTCCCGATCCAAACAAGTTTTCCTGCATATTCTCTCCTCCACTGTCTCCATCACTAAAGGCAAAAATCCCCAACAAATGATGATACAAACAAAAAACCCACTCCCAGATGATTCATGATGCTACTACAGGTCACATGTTTGCTCACTAACTTTCGGGTCAATAAGGTACAATACTTCAGTTCACACTGTTGTTTTTGTGATACATGTATGTTCTACAGTGTAACGTGAACACGTGGAGCTCAGAGAACGCGCTGATGGAAAAATGTTGGTTTGATTAAAAACATTAAAACAAGTGTGTGATGTGATTGTCAGAATAAAAAGAGTCTGCTGAGTCAAACATGGTTGTTTAGTGGTTTGTGTGGATCCAGGGTGGGGAGGGTGTGTGTTGTTTTATTGTTTTTATTGTGTAAACCACACTACTGTGTTTGTTTATGAAACAGTGGTAAACAAATAAAGTCTGATGGAAAATATGTCTGGTTTCCAAACTCTCCACTTCACATCTAATAAGGGAGGAAAATAACAAAACTGATGATTTCACTTTATAATATGAAAATGAGTCACAGCTCAACTCAAATGTGTCACATGAATCTGTGCATCACCTGCACACAACATTTGACTCCTGCGTTATAAACAACCCACATTTTGAATGTGTTAATACTTATTTGTGGTGAGAGTGAAGAGAATAAACCGAGGACTCATCAGAGATCGTGTTTGTGTTTGTTACGACACAGTTCACATCTACATCAACCACTTGGCATTTGAGAAACCAAATACAAAAGGCATATGTTGAGTTCACGATACATTCTGTAAATGATTCATCGCTTTGCTTACTCACTGCCGTTAGCCCACACAACTCACCCTGAGTCTCTTGATACCAGCGCGGGTGATCTGCTGGCAGTCATAGAGCTCGATGCGATCCAGACTGTGGCAGCTCTTCAAGTGCTCCAGCGAAGCGTCTGTGATCAGGGGGCAGTTGTCCAGCTCGATCACCTCCAGACGGTCGTGAGCGCAGGGGCCGCTGCCGAGGTGTCTGATGCCGTCATCGGTGATCAGCTCACAGTGTGACAGACTCTACGCGGCCGTGACGAACACGAGAGCTGTGGATTACTCGACTGTCTCTCAGACCAAGTTGTGACATAAAATAAAAATACTACACTCACCAGGACTTGCAAACGAGGGCAGTGGATAGACAGCTGGATGAGCGTCCCATCTGTGATCTGATGCAAAGGTGAAACGAACGACAATCAGGCTACATACGTTAACGACAATAAAAAACATTATTTACGCAGCTGAGATTGTTTATTTACCTGCACACATTCTTCTAAATCCATTTTCTCAAGCTCATGACAATTCTGCAGCAGGAAAGAGAAAGAACGACATTAATTAAACAAAGTCTGGCTGAGGGATCAGTATATTTTACTTTTTGGGAACAAAAAGCGTTTTCTCTTTTCCCAAAATAAAAAAAATCCAGTCTTTTTCTTGATCTTTTGTTTTTCCAAGACCATGATTTTACGTAGTTTTATACTTGTGTGTGTTACTTTCTTGTACTTGTTGTGTTTAGTAGAAAAACGCACAATAAAACACTGCTACGATCGAAGGGAAAACAGACTTAGACTTCAAATGAAGCGTGAGATGAAATTACCCAGGATACTTTGCAAACTCAGCGAGTGGGAAAAAAAAAATGGCACTGAGCTCAGAAAAAGATTAGAACAACACAAATGTAAATATATTTTCACAAATAAATACAGAAACATTTCAAAATCTGTTGGGATATCTTAGTTTGATGAACATACATAAGAATTCTGTACCGTTAAGTTAAAACACCAGCGTCAGGAGGCAAGAGAGGATTTTACTGGGTAGTTTTGGCAAAAATGTGCGTTGACATGAAACTTATCACCCGTAGCTTACGTCGACGCTACGTGTGACGTAGGTGAACACGTCGGCTTTGCTAATTTGTGAAGTGATGTCCTATTTCCTAGGATAAACATCTTTACCCCAAACACTTCTCACTACATTATGGAGAGGTGTCTCCTTATGGAGGGGAACTTGAAACCAAGTGTAACGTTAAGGGAGGAGAAATAGGATTGAGCCTAAATACTTGGGACCTAAGAGTCTATTCTGTGTGTGTGTGTGTGAATGTGCAGGCAACCAAGAAGCAGATACACTGAACCACACTCACCCTTGCTAATGTAGTGAAACCAACATCTGTAAGCTGAGAGCAGCGAGCCACTTCTAATATTCTGAAAGGAGAACAAGAGCAGCAGCATCACTTACAGTCCTGCACGGAGAAGGTTTACTCCACTTTAAAGTAACTACTGTAGATCCACAGCAGAGAGTGTTTGTTACATTTACTGCAGAAATAATGTATTTGTTTGTGTTTTGTTTTTTTACACGGTTTTCTGTAATAAAGTTCAGAGACAGGATGTGTGTGTGTGTGTGTTGAACGTTACCTGAGGCGGGGGCAGTTCTGTCCCAGGGCGTGGAGGATGGCGTCTGTGATGTTGGCACAGCCTGACACACACAGAGACTGTAGGCAGTGACAACCTCTGCAAATTGTGATGAGGCCCTCGTCTGTGATCTGCTGCTCAGAGAAAAAAAAAAAAAAAAAATAAAGAAAAACACGTGCATTTGTATATAGATCATATGAAAACACCCCACACTTCCCTGAGCGTCACAAGCAGCCCGTGTATGAATTTACATGTATTCAGGCGCCAAACGTTAACGCTCAGTGAGACAGATTTTCTCTGCACAACTGTTGTTGTTGTTGTTTGAAGTGATGTTCAGGAAAGAGAAGAGCATGACAAAGACAAAGAAGATGAAATCATGAGTTTCTGAGGTGGTGGTGAAGAAGGAGAATAGTAAAGTGAGAGTCCAGTCAGAAAAATATCTCAAGTTTTTGACTCGATGGACAAATCATCTGCAGACAATGATCAATCAATGTGACCATCAATCAAAAAAAAAAAAACAAACAAACTTGCACAACAACTGTTTTTCCAGATTAATTTCACTCGTCTTCCAAAATACTTACTGAACATGTCTGCAAGTTGAGTGTGACCAGCTCTGGACAGTGAGCGCCGATATGCTTCAGAGCCTCGTCTTCTAGCTGCGAAAGACATCGACAGACTCATTTAACAGTCGGATCATAAAACAGAAAACCTGCTGTAAACTGCATCTGCTGCGTCTCAAACACATCCTCTGCTGCACAGGAAGTGTGAAGTGGCAGCAGCTGTGTTTTACTTCAGTTTGAAACTGAGAAACTGTGTGTTTGATATTCATAGACGTGATGATGAAACCTAGTGAAGTAGAGTAAGGAGCTGATCTTCAACTGTACCTGTGTGCAGCCTTTTAGGAAAAGGCCTTTAAGTCCAGGGCAGGAACGAACCAGGGCCTGGATGCCGTCTTTCGTGACCTGATCACACCAGGAGATGTTGAGCTGTTCCAGCAAGGGACAACCCTCACTACAAGAAGAGCAGGACACATGAGAAGTGTCTTTTATCTGCTGCTGCACATTAAATCATCTTAATAAACCATAAAAATAAGGAGACACACCTGAGAGCTTTGAGTGACAAGTTGGTGATTGAGGTACAGGAAGCGAGGTCCAGGTGCTTCAGCTTTGGACAAAACTTACTGAGGCTATTACACGTGCTAATGGAGAACAGAGACAATTAGGGTTTAGAAGGTGAAACAGCATCCAGATTAATTAGCAGCTCTGTTACATGAACTGTGCACACACCTGTCAGTGATCTTGGTGCAGCCGTTTAAACTAAGCAGCTCAATGTTTCTGCAGTTCTGCGAGAACGTCCTGCAGACACAAAACACAAATATTATGTCTGTCTCTTTTCACAGACTGAACTAAAACTACAAACTACAATCTGAGGTTTCCAAACTCACCTCAAGGCGCTGTCACCCACACCCAGACATCCTCGCAGACTTAGCTTCCTAAGAAAACCCCCACATCGCTTTGAGATGTTCTCTACCACTCGACCCTGCAACAAAAACAAAATAAACCTGCTCAGCTACAAGATTTACTGCTACACTTTGATTTACAGTAAAAAAAAAAAAATTTAAATAACAGGTGAAGATTTAAGTAAACTGATGTTTAAATCACCTCGATGTCCCTCTGAAAGTCAAAGAGGTCGATTCTTTGCCAGTTGCTGCCGTCTAAGGCCAAAACGTTCCAGGACTGAAAACAGAGAAAGATTTTTTACTTTCAGTTTTTTTTTTATATTTATTTAATTATTTTAAGAAAACACACACACACACACACACACACACACACTGTAAACACAGACTCACCCGTGAGACCTGGGCACAGCGACACAGTGTCACCACATCAAGAAATGAGAAGATTCTGCAAGGCAGAGGCAGACAGAGACGTTTGTTTAGATCTAATCTCCACCAGCTTCCTCTTTACACAGACGACACTCGGCCGTCTGTCTGCTTCAGTCCAGCGTTTTATAAAGTACCTGAAAGTCTCACTAGAGTAGAAATACAGATACTCAACAAAAAATGATTCTCCAGTAAAAGTCTTAAAGTATCTAGTATTTACTGTACTTCAGTATGACAGTAATCTATAAGTAAATGTAGTTAAGTGTAGAAAGTAAAAGTACAAGTACATGTTAATACAACAGAAGAATATTATGAAGTTTATCCAGCACTTTAAAACATGGAGCTACAACAATCTTCATAGACAATGTCTTGAACCTTTTTTTAAACAAAATTTGATAATACTTGATGGTGTTTCCATCCATCCACCCTTAAAGATGGAGCCTACATCAACTCTCAAACATGGTGTTGATGGTCTAAACAGTCACAGGTCGACTTGTATCAGGGTAAAATTCTGTCATTCAGTTAAGAAATGTAGTGAAGTAGAAGTAAAATTAGTACAGATGCTCCCAAAACATAGTGAAGTATTACTACTTTGTTACTATACAACATTGATTCAGTCTTAACAAACAGACCTAGAAACTTCAGACACTCCTACAATGCAGCACAAAATCGTATTAAGGTTAAAACAGAGATGCAGTGCAGCTCACCAGCCTCACAAATCAGGCCGACCGCTGCACCTGGACGAGCAGCAGAGAGTCAGCAGCCGCAGCGAGAGCAGACGCTTTAGCTGGCGAGGCTGCGGATGAAGTAATAACTCAAGCTCCAGCCTCGCCAGCCGTTGGCCGGGGCTTGAGTTATGGCCTTCATTTTCTGTTTGCTCAGAGCTCGTTTTTTTTTTTTTTTTGTCTGAAATCATTTTTAATGTTGCGCAGCCTCAAGTCGATCAGTTTTTAATTACAGTTTTAGCACTGGAGGGAGGAGGAGACATTTACATCCTAGTGGTTAGTTTAGTTTAGTTGCAACATTTTAAAAAGGGCAAATGAGCAACACAGTTTGATGTATGAAACAAACCCTGCAGAGTCTTGATTCAAGTGTTTAGAAATAAATGTCACTCACCGTAGCAACAGCTCCTTGGGCAACTTCTTATTGATGACGGCCTCATCACTGTTTGTGAACATCTGAAAAAGAGCAGAGGAGAATATTAGTCCTGGCAGCACATTTCAACATGTCTGAACAGAGGAAGAGGAGGGTATACTCAAGGATGAACGATAAAAATCTCATCAGCTGAGATAAGACTGAATGTCGAGTTTTGGAGAAAACAGAGTAAAAAAGCAGCATGATGCAACTTAAGATGCTGTAACTGTCTCTGTTTTCTTGTAATATCTTTTCAGCAAATGTATTCTGTCCTCACTTCCTGTGTCTTTTACACTGACGCACCAGCGTCCACATTACAGTCTACCGATGATGTACAGTGGAGTCAGTTACAGTTACATCTTCGGTAACTCGCAGACACATGGCTCCAGTTTCTGCAAAACAGCTAATGGATGAACAGATGCATAAATACCATCCTATAATCAACAGTAAAAAAAGGCCACAGAGCACAAACACACAAAAGAGACAATAAATTAACATTTATTAAGACCCAACTCCACGCTGAACACTGCATTGTTCCCATAAACTGTGGTAAATCATAGTCTGCTGGATTGTAAAAATGCAAAATGTTGAGACGATGATGTTTGGGAACATCCACTCACTCAGTCACAACAACATCTGGCTCGATATATTTCCTGTTCATAGATTTATAAAAGATAAATCTAAACCAGCGATGGTGTAATTGAAGGGTGTGTGAGGGGGGGTTTTAGTGTGTAAATAGGAAAGGCGCAGTATTTACAAGAGGCAAACATCTGTGACAAGATCAACAAGTAATTTGCATCGTTACAGGTACGATTATGTTATGAAACATTTCATAATCCCATGATAAATTAAAAGTAATATTTATTACACTTCAACAAAAAGAAACAAAACAATTAAGTCCTCACGGAGTACACAGCGTGCTATTTAATTATGGGCGTCTTCATACGTTCACAATAGATTCAGTTTTTGGAGCAAACCAATTTATCAGCGTCGTAAAAAAATAAACAAAGTGACAGATCAACTTAATCGGTAAAAATCCACTCGGCTCTGGGTCAAAGCTTCTCTACGTCTCCCTGATAAACATACAGACACACAGCTGTTGATGTAGAGGCTGCCTGCCGGCGCAAACGAGTAAAAAAGTTGAGTAAGGGAAAAGAGAAACAATCATTTCATCCATTTTTTTTGTGGATTTTGGGGCAAATTGACTCTAACTCTGACAGTTAGTTAGGGCTCGTATTCTACAGCGACACTTTCTGGTCAAAATTAACCAAAGGGAAAAAAAAAAACAGGACCAGATGTACACGGTCAACGAGGCCAAACACTGTCCCCTTTTGTAATCGAACATATAATGAACCTGATGCTGAATGAATGTGAGCATTATGTTTTCTCCACTGGTCAGCTGGAGCCGGTGATACAGGCCTGGCAGGGGGTTAAATCTGGTAATATCCTATAAAAAAACATTCATGTCGATTCCCTGAGAAGACCTTATCCTTCAGATTAAACTTTGATTAGTTTGACACTTGAAACTGTGGCGTACATTGTAAGTTGACATTGAACCAGTGGTTAACTGAGCTCACAAGTTCAGCTTATCCGTGGATGTAGTTAAACACTTATAAATATACAAGATACTCAAGAGAAAAGCTGCTAAACAATAAACAGATCGTTTAGTTTCCCACAGTCTAAACCTCCTCAATAACTATTACACCAATAAACACAATAATAAACAATGTGGTTATTGTTTACATTTATATATATCAAAAGAAACCATAGAATTAAAATATTGCCGCATTAATTCCTAGTATAGTTTTCAGACTGCTGTGGTCTTTTGTTAAAGGCTGGTGTACAAACAGATCAGTATCTGCTGCAGAGCTGTGAGGCCAAACAGAACAGAAGAGACAACATCCGGCCAAGCATTTCAAAGTAAAAGTCTCACTGGCGCACACAAACATCAACAAGGTCTGACAGATGAGATTTGCATCAGTAAAAATTAGTAAGACAAAGTAATTATAACGAAACATTTACACACTCAAAATTTTACATTTCACTCACTCTTCGGATCCAACCTTCAATCTTAATACCACTACAACTAAAGCAGTTTATAAGAAATAGAAATTTCACAGCAATTACTACTCAGATTTAATCAGATATTATCTTTTTGTTGTGTGCGACTACAAGAACTACACATATATTAGTTGAAAGTTGTTACAAAAAAGGTTGCAGCTCTGTAAATGTTTGGAAACATGTCTTAAAACATGTATTAAATCCATACTAAAGAGATAAAAGGTAATATTTGTCTTTTATTTTGAAGGCACTGTCGCGCTACTTCCGGAACTCTTGCTGCCCTACATCCGGGTAACTTGACACAGCAGCTCTTACCGCAGCTGTCGAGCCAGAAGGTAACGGCCTGAATCTTCTGAGTCGTCAGCTGTTGCACCGTTAAAAATAAATAAAACCACACACAAATCCCACGCTAGCTGAGGGATTAAAAACAAAACCAAGTAGCTCGTGGCTACACGGTCCAATGTCACCGGTTGGTTTCACTACGTTTTGTGTCTGTGTGTGTTTAATTTGTGTGCAAGCGAGTTTTCACCCAAAAAAATATTCAGCTGCGCTTGCGTTGTCGCTGCGACAGACACAGACACACAAAAGTTTATGGTAAACGCTTCAATAACAACAACACTAATACAGATAATAAGTTGTGTGCCTGCGTGTGTTATAAGTTGTTATCAGTGTTGTGTGTTTGGGCCTGTTTGTTGATAGTCCTGTGCTAATATACGGGGGTGCATGTAGCAAGTCACAACCCGGAGGCCCCCACATCCGCAGCGGCCGTGAATATAGCACAAACACCCCGACTCAGACAACCAAAACACAGCGTAACAGCCATAAAAGACGACAACAGGAGTGTTATAAAACGTCTCATTTGAGTGAATTTATATTAATTTATCTTAATAGATGTGTTAATGTGAGCTGGGGGCTGTCCTCGCATGCTCCATGTAGCCTCATTGTCTTTGTTTTGACGGCGCAAAAAGGGAAACGAGGACAAGCATTTTTTTTAAGGGACCTTTAAAAAAATAAAACCGCAGACGAAACGCTCGACAGGTTAAAGCGGAAAATTAGCTAATGTTTTCACCCGATGATATAACCAAGTCGGCCTGTGAGGTGTTAGCTATGTTTGAGTAAAATAGAAACAGAAAAATAGAAGTAAAAAAAAAAAAAAACAACAACGTCTGACCTAATCCCAAACACTGACTGCGGAAGCTGCATCACCCATAAGCGCAGTTTTTGCAATAAAATACACCAACGTTCGTTACGTAGATGCTAATGCTAACTTTTAAATCGGCTAATCGAACGCGTGTCAGCGGCTGTCAGTTCGAAATTAACGGCTAAAAACTCACCTCAAACCGGCTCCGCGAGACACCGTTTACCTCTTTCCCCATGTCGGACGGCTGGTTACCGACTCAATGACTTCGGTGTAGGCGCAGTAAAAAGCAGATACGGGGCCTGTTCCTGCCGTTTCTCCTCCACGACTATCATGCTACCGAGCAATCCTCTCGATAGCTTCGTTGTTGTTGTTGTTGCTGCGTGTTTCTTCTTTTTCTTCCACCCCGTGTGTCATAAACGGTAATCGGTTAGTTTGTGCTAAAATAAAAGGGGGCTACACAGGCAACAGTCAGCCAATGAGCCAGTTCTCTTATCTGCTCGGTTCGTCCTCAACCTCCTCCTCCTCCTCCTCCCCCTATAGCCACAGCTTTCCATCCATACACACACAATAAGTCCGACAGGAACGGGGCTTGACTGCCCTAAAATGGAGTTAAAACACCTACAACATTTAGAAATAATAAATAAAACGAAGCTCTGAAGCACGGATAAAACAACTCAGTTGTTTGTCCTTCAACCATAAAGAAAAGCTGACTGTACACAGCTCATTATAATCGATACTTTACCCCAAACATCCTCACTATTATTACAAATAATCTAACATAAGTGTATGTCTCATAATATGGAGTGATAATACTTGAGGCTCTGTCACTAAAGTGGGTCATAATTGTTGTCACTATAAGATTAATGAACAGTAACAAGCATAGAAGGGAACAGTATGTGATTATGTGTCACTTTAACCATTTATATGTTTAATTACCTCGATTAGAGCACATTTAATCTCCTCTAGCAACTTTTGTTATGGTTATTACTGTAAGAAACGACACTTCCTGGTTTCTTGTTGGCCACGCCCACCTAATTAGACAACGTAACCAATCAGCATCCGAGACGGCGCTTCGTCATTATGTGACGTCACCCGAGAGAAAAACACGTTTCATTGTGTGTGGAGTGCCACATAAAAATATATCCGAGGAGACTTTTATTATTTCTGATGTGTGACAAATATTACAAAGACTTGAGGGGATTTTTTTTTTTAAATTAATTCACTAACTAATATAACATCATATAATAATGATAATAATAATAATAAGCAACTTTCATACAAACAATGAAGCTCAAAGTGCTTTACAATGAGAATTTAAAGACAATATAAATAAAATACAATAAATAATTGTAGTTAAATATAGTTAAATAATAGAATAAATGTTGTGTAAATTAGTGCAAAATAATATGAGTGTAGAGAGATTAAATAAAGTGTTATTTTCCTGTATTTATCATATGAAATATCACACCCTTATTATTAACATTATTATTATTATCCACCCAACAGCTATAAATGTATATATGCTCTCATTCATTTTATTTATTAGCTTTTTTCCAGTCATTAGGATGTTTCATGCTCATCCAGCTCATAGTTGTTAAATCCAGTACATACAGTGAGGTGTTTTATAGCTTTTGTTCTTGCGCTATAATGTAAAACCCACGTGACGCTGCACAAATCCAGTACTAGAAAAACAGGTGAGGGAAGTTGAGTTACATGTGACCTAAACTGAAGTCAACACAACTCTTGACAACACGACTGGAGCTCTTCTGTTTGTTTGTGAATATTGTGATTACATATGCTTCTGTTTGGCTTTTGTATTTTCCTTATTAAATTAATTTCTGGTTAATATTTAATATTAGCTTTTTGAGATTCGTTTGTAAATGTGTACAGGTTTGTGCAAAGGTTGAAGGGACATTTAATAAACTTTTATAATAAATCAATTTAATATCAGAAGTGTTTTTAAGAAAACACAAAGCTTACAAACAGGTGAAAGTGACTTTTATTTCAAAGAAGTTGCAACATTTGAAAAGGAAACATGAGTTGATGTGTAAATCTTGTTATAAACTCTTGATTTAAACGTTTTTCCTCACAAACTTTCATTTGTTACAGTGCACCAAGTATTAGTTAAAGGTGAAATTATGAAAAGATTTAGTCTGAAATTTAAATTTCAAACATTTTTTCATGTTAATAACCCAACACCTGAGGTAGCAGTCGGTGTGTACAAATCATTTGAGATATTTTTTCTATTTCTGGTCACCTTTTTTTTCAACCATTAAGATGTAGCTGTCATATAAACTATAACATTTCAGAAGAGAGACAACAGTTGAATAAAAATACAACCTTCTCCGTCAGAGGTTGCTATTTTTTTGTGCGTGTTTCTTTCCCTTTATCTTAAAAACCACATGAAGACCAGGAACTGTCCAAGTGACAAAAATGATCGTCCTTTAAACATCTAGAAAAAAAACATAAAAACCCATAACCGCACTCACTTAAATGTTTGTGACGTCCACCGTTTTTTTCCCCCCTGACTCAGACTCATTCACAAAAACATGTAAATTTTAGTAAAATAATAATAATAATTAAAAAAAATGGTTAAACATCCATACTTGTTTGCCAATAACTTTCTGGTAGAGAGCAGCTTCTTCAGCTGATGGCATCACAGTGTCCAATGTGGCCAGTGGACAATAAATACTTGATTCTCAGTTCACTTATTACCGGTGAGGTAGAGCAGAACGGCGTTAGGGACTTCCAAGGTTTCATCTTTTATCAACACAATGTCATAAGAGTCTAAGTACGACTGCTTCCTCTCCTCCACCTGAAAGAAAAACACACACGTGTAAATAAATGTGAATCTTTTCTCTCTGACCTTTCATGTTGAGGTGTTTTTTTTACCTTGTCGTTGAGGAACCCGATCTTCAGGATGTTTTCCATGTCCTGAACCCCGTCAGCCATGGTCAGATCTCCCAGAGAGTCTCCCAGCAGTAACACGTTGGGTCGTGTCCTCAGCTCCTGGAAGTGTCCGGTGTTGAGGAGGGCACCTTCTCTTTTGTTGTAGATGTGAATCAGTTCTCCCTTGAAGGCTGTCAGGACTCCCTGTGTAGCAAAAACAACATGTTTACATCCTGTAAAGCCTCATCTCTGCTGCAGGAGTCTGTTGTTGTTACCATGGTGTTGTGTTAGCAGCAGTAGCATCTCATTTACTTACTTTTTTCTTCTTTTTACCTAAACTTTTTAAACCACAGAGCCGTTGATCCGTTGCCTGATTGTCACTTCAGCAATCAGCTGATGACACTGTTCTGCTCAAGGATACGAGCCAACAAGGCAACTCAAGATCCCAGTAGAAGTAAGGTGGAGGAGAAGGAGATGCAGAACAGGAGTAAAGACGGTACAAACCATCCACATCGTCTGTAACTATGGGGAATGTACGATCTCTACCTTCAAGATAAAGAACTCACGGCGCTGACCAGCTACAGAGCAGCATCATGTGTCTCACTGAGACCTGTCAGCTGACGGAAGCTAATGAGACCGGCTGGAGGAAGGATGTGGGGATTGTGATGTTTATTAACAAGAGATGGTGTAACCCGGAGCACATCAGTGTTACTGAGCAGCGCTGCTGACAGGACATTGAGCTGCTCGCTGTTAGCGTGCGGCTGTACTACATCCAGGGAGTTCTCACACGTCATCGCAACTCGCTGTCGGCTGATACTACAGCTACCTGTGAAGTCTGTCGTGTCACAGCTGCAATCATCGCATCCACAAGCCACAAGACTTGCGCTATTTTATTTTTTTCTACATTTTATTATATAAACAATTTATTTATTATTCTTTGTCTGTGTTGTTGCTACTCACAGTTTCATCAAAGTCCATGTAGTTGGAGAAGACTTTAACGTTGGGGTGGAAGACATCTGCCTGGCGAATCACCTCCTCCAGGATGTCTCCGATTCCAGCGGAGAAGATGAGCAGAGGGATGCTGTGTTCGTACAGGTGGTCGAAGAAGAGCTGGTAACCTTCCCTGTTAAAACATCAAATCATTAATACACGTATACAATGATTCTCTTTTTAATATAAAATGAGGCAAGTTTCTGACCTCAGCATGGCGTCAGACTCCTTCACCACCACAGCCAGAAGGTCTTTCCTGATCTTCTGCTGAACCAGGAGCTCGTGAGCTTTGGTCCACCTGACAGAAATGAAGCAGAGCAGTTTTATAAACAAGTTAAAAGACACATTTATTTAAATATATTGGTAGATACCCACCACTCAACCATGAGGGGCAACTTCTCCTCTACCGACCGTGAAGAGTCGATCTCTATGGGGTAATACGTGTTGAGCAGCTCCTTCAGCTAAAGGTTAAAATAAATATGACAATATTCAGAACATTAAATAAGACAGAAACATTTTACCTGAAAAGATAAATAATGTTCAAGTCATATTTTACTGCAGAAACTCAGAGAGAAAACAAAAGGGACCATTTATAACAAGATGCAGACAGTAACAGTCAAATAAACAATGCAAATACAAAAGAAAAAACAACTTGTTTTTATAATAATACATCAACAGATGAAAGTAACAAATCATAATTTATTTATTTACAAACATTACAGTTCCAGCTGTCACCCACTAGAGGGCAGACTGGTTAAATAAAACATAATAAATAGAATTATCATTAAACATTGTGAGATATTTTTGTGATCAGTGTCTGTGTTTTACTATTTAATATATGAAAATAAGTCCAAAAAAATAGTGACATTACAAAATTACACATAAATTGTTTGTAAGTGACAAAAAAAATCACTCTTCAGCCCCTAATCTTTATAATTTTACAGTCCTGATACATTAATTACATGTTTTGCTGCATTTTTAATCAGAAAATAGCTATAATCTAAACTTTTATTATGTAAGCTTAATGATTTATGCATTTAACTATTATATAGTAAAACATTAGTCAGTATTACAACATAAAAACGCCTCAACGACATGTTACAGTACATACAAACGAGTTTAGTTTTTTGTAAAATTATGAATATCAAAGAAAGTTTTGATCAGAAAAAAGCAACAGAAAATCATCTTTCTCACCTTTTGTTTGCAATCTTCTGTGATAAGTTTGCTGTTGTCAAGAATATCTGCAAATATAATTCACACACGTGAAAACACTAATTTACACATTTAAATATGCAAGAAAAAACAAACTATAGCTTCAAGACTTACTGTGACACGTTGGGCATCTTTTGCCATTAAAGGCAAATCTTGTTAAAGTCATGTCGAAATCTGAGATCACCTGGATCAGAGAATAATAAATAAGATTTAAACCATTTAATGCTTTTATTATTATTATGTTTTTTTTAATGATTGACAGAGTTCAGGGTGTTGTACCTGCACGGTGTTGGATCCAGCCTTCATCATGGACTCCAGGATCTCCTGGACCCTCTGAGGATCCTTCATACACACCGAGGGGTTGGACAACTCCGGGATCTGTCAAATGTGTCATTGTGTTTGACAAAAAAAAAACAAAACAAAGAAGGAAACAGTGATTACACAACATGACACGTTGGAGTTGTTTTGATTTAAGGGACCTGAATGGAGAGTTAGCTAACCGGTCCTAGCTAATTTACATCCTTATATAACTGATTTAATCCTTTACGTACATATTTAAGCGCCACATTAATAAACATGTCTTTATTGACACAATATATCAAACAAGCTAACAAAGATATATAAGTGTTAGCTTAACCACTCTGACAGCACAGTTTAGCTAACGAGCTAACTAGCTAGCTACTTCACGAGTTTCATTTGTAGTTCGGCTTTTATGGTGACGCGATATTCGCCTGAAAAACAACTAAAAAAAATTACCATTGTTTTGGAAAATATAGCGCCGATCCGTGAATGTTATTGAGATAAAATCGGTGTCATCGGTCGTAATGTGCACGTTTGAATCATCTGTTTTCGCCTGAGCGCTTCTGCTGCCTTCCGGGTCAGCCGTGAGGAGTAAGTAGCCTAATTTTAATGGTAAAAATAAAACACTTAATAGTTGTTTTAAATAGTATAGAAGTGTATGGAAATGTTTTTGATAAATTGTGTAAATCATGCCAGTGTCGTGTCTTTTCTAGTCTAAATAATCTAAACAAAAGACATCGTTTTGTCTCAAGTTTTTAGAATTACGAGCCGATGAAGAACATTTGAACGCACCACAACTACTTGCATAAGTAGAAGGTGGGCCGGCGTGTCTTCCCCCGGAACAAAGGCTCTAATAAAAGGTTCCTACTACTTTTTGGTTCCTAGGAAAGACCTTAAAATACTACTACTACTACTACTACTACTACAGGGAATGAAATTGTGAACTAAAAATAAAAAATAAATCCTACTTTATACTTTTTAAAGTTTTTAAATTTGTATTCAAATATTTTAATATATAATTTTTGTTTTAGATTTTCCAATGTTGCTTTTACTTTTTTTTTTTTTTACAGCCGAGAGTATGTGAACAAAGGATTAGTTAATAAAGAAAACGTTAATTATAATTAATAATTCCTTTGCAGCACTAAGTTAAGGGTTAAAAGTATAATAAATAACCTCCAGTTTATATATATATATATATATTTTTTTTTTTTTTAAAAAAAGGGGTTTTCTAATGTTTTCTTTTCATTTTGTCTTTTACAGTCGTAAGTATGTGCAGCAAATTTGTCGAGACGTGTTATAAAAACAAACTGGCCTCAACCCGCCTCGCTTTTACTGGAATAACATGGTTAAAATAATGATTAATAATAATTAAAAAAAAAATACGATCTCTTCTACTTTGAAGTCACAAGTGCAAACAAACACAATGTTCATAATTGTTATAATCTTTCATGTCATTATTGAACACACCCGTTAAACATTCACAGAGCTGGTGAAAAAACTAAACTGTTCTCTTGGACTTAATAACAGGTTGAACCTTTTTTTTTTTTCCTTTTGGGAACAATGACCTCAAACAAGCTTTTCCAGTCGCTGCGGATCAGACTTTTTTTTGTCCCGTTGCATCATCCTACTTCTAAATCTGATAAAGGCGAATTTATCCAGGAAGCAGATCAACTTACAAAGTTCGCGTTTGTTCATTAATGTGACTCAAATAAAGATCTGATTGATTTATCAATAAGACTAAACGTGCAAGCATCTGTCTTACAAAACAACTTTAATTGCAAGTGATGACATTAGCATTTTTCTTTACATCCAATATTTAGGACACAATTGTCAGACTGATCACATGCAAAGCAAATGACATAGTTTATACCACTCGATATTTGCAGTGCTATTTGTGTTGGTCATAAAGTGGAAATGAATATCATTTCTGCGCTCTGTAACCTTTTACTCTTTAATCGGCACTGCAGAGACAGTGGGAACTTCTGAATGTCAGTCACAACTCATTCATACCGTAAAACAATCCCCCTTTTTTTGTTTTTGTTTGTTTGTTTTTGCACATAAATGTCTGTTTCTTCTCATTTTCTTTCTCAAGTCTCTTTGGAGAGTGAACAGATGAACACCCAGCTGGCATTAAAGTACAAGAACACAAGTTTTTACAAGACATTTAATGTGGGGAAACAAATCTTCAAATAATAATAATAATAATAATAATAATAATAATAATAATAATGATAACATGTTTTGTTTTTTCTTTTATAAAGGATGAAAGCTTATGAGCTTTAAGCTGGCTGAAAACAAAACAAAGCATTTCCAAAATACAATCACCTTGTCTGATATGAAATGATATAAGCAAAGTCAAAGTGCTGCAGCAACTTAAATCCTCCCACCAAAGCTTCTTTAAGACTTTAAAAACATCTAAATGTCAAAAAAGTGCCGTTCAAAAGAAGCTTTTGCCACTTTTTTTTTTTTTTTTTTTTTTGCAGAAAGAAAACTAAACTAAACCCTCTGCAAACACACAATTCATACAAACTCCTACTTTCATACATAAGAACGTTTTCTATGTATCTCTTCTGGAATGAGTTGAAATACTCTGCAAAAAGTGCAAAAGAAATGAATGATTGGGCCACTGTGAATGATTGGAGCCAAATAAGAATGACTCAGTGTTAACAAAAAAAAAAGGAATGATTTCTGATTTACATCTTTTCATAATTTACAGTTTCTTTCATCGTTTCACCGTTGAGCAACAGAATGAGCAACAAAAATCAGCAGAAACATTTTGTCTATACAGCTGCTGAAGAGAAACTGCAAATGCTAAAAGCAAACTAGTCTACAGGATTTTTTTCTTTTTTTTTTTTAAAGATTACCAGCCTGTTTCTGAATCGATTCATATTTAGTTGTTGAGGCTGCACAGCAACAAGCAGAGTCATTCTAGTAGAGCAACTACGATATAAGTTAGAGTAAGACTTCGAGACTGATGTTATTATACTTGCGCGTGGAGGTCGTCACAGTGTTACAGTGGAATGAGACTTTGTTGAGCTGAAGTTGGACTGAATGTAGGAATGCAATTATTAGTCACATAGCCTTCCAAGTAGGGGCATACAATAAGGGAATGTAAAATATCCATATAAATGTATACATATACAGCTTTATACTATTTATGTACAAACAGATAAACAGCATCTATACCAACATACTTGACAAAAAGGGATATTCAGTTGTTGGCTGCTATATAACACTCTTATTCACATGTTTACATCCGCCCTCTGACCTTCTTTATGGGCCATCAGCTGGTCAAAACACGCCTGCACACATATTTCATGGCTCAACACAAATCAGCCATTAACACAACACAACATGAGAGGCAATGGCACAGAGTTCAGTTCAGTGAAATGCAATGTGAGAGCAACACATGATCCGCTGCGCGTGTTATGTACGAGTCACGTTGCGATGGGATTGTTGGGGTTTTTCAGTCGTTGTCGTCCATCCGCTCCGTTCAACACTCGATCTGTGACTGGAGCTGCCGGCGCAGGGTGAGGGTGCGTCGGTGAAGCTGCTGCATCTGCTGCATGCGATCTCGCTGGCGGGCCAAGTTCTGGGGCATTGGGTAACGCTGGCAGCCGTACAGGAAGCGGTAGGGGATGCGGACGTGGCAGGCGGTGGCTCGGCAGCGAGGTTGGGGCATCGGCGGCAGCAGCATCCAACGCTTCCTCTCAGCACAGTAACGGTACGCCTCTTTACGATACTGCTTGTCCACGTCGTCGCTGTTCTTCCAGCCTCCGATGATGAAGACGTCCTCGTCAAAGTGGCAGATGGCGGCGCCTTCGATGCTCGTCACCTCCGGCGGCAAACTCTCCAGGATCTCATCAGAGATTCGAACACTTATCTTCTGCCTTGCAACTTCATCTCTCACTGTGTAGCTCTTGGGGCAGCAGGAAGCCGTGTGGTAGAAGTTTGTGGACGCCACCGCCATCTGGAAGATGCAGTAGTTGTCAATAAGAGGGAGGGAGTCGACATCTTGCCACTGGCGGCTTTCTGTATCGTAACGAGTCGTCACTGTCTTCAGTCCATCTTCGTTGTCTGTATCCACAGGCGTTCGAGCCGTGACGTAAACATAGCGGTCCTCAACGCTCACCGCCTTCACATCCCTCAGGATTTTGGGAGCCGATTCCAGATTGTGCCACTTGTCTTGCTCGGGCTCGTACACGCTGACATCTTTGAAACCTGGACTGAAGTTTCCATGGCCACCAATACTGTAGAGGATATCCTTGATGCAGGTGAGGCCGAAGGAATGCTTACGTGTGGTCAAGTTGCTCACCTGCTCCCAGGTGTTGCGGTTGGGATTGTATCGCTCCACTGTCTTAGCGAAGCCCGGCTCCATAGAACCGGCTACGTAGACGTGGGACTCGGTGGCAGCGATGGCGTGGCCGTCCAGGTGGTTGTGGATGTGTGGCAGGTTGACCCAACGGTCCTCGTAGATGAAGTAGCCCACGCACTCGCTGAGGTAGTCCCCTCCCTCCGACACTCCACCCACCACCATGATAACGTCCATGTTCTGACCGAAGCGAGGCTGAAACGACGCCATGTGGGAGGACCACAGCTCCATATCAGCTGACTTTAGGTTTTCAAACCGGATCGCGTGACCTTCGACTGCCTCTGACACCAGCCGGAGACAAGCCTCGTTGGCGGCCACCAGACGCTCATTTTTCACCACTCTGGTCAGGTAGGTGGGTTTGATTTGAGGCAACCTCAGGAGGCGGAAAAGCTCCTCAAAGTAACGGCTTCGCTCATCTGGATTCTTCTGCACCCACTTCACCACCGCCTCGAACAGAACCTCCTCAGAGTCCACCGTTATCTCTGCGTCGGACAGCCAGTCACGGACCAGGTGAAAGGGCAGCGTGTAGAACTCCTCATCTTGGATAACTTTGTGGAAATTGCGTCTGATCATGTCTGCGGCGCGTAGAGCCAGCTGGTCCAGAGTGTACATGTGAGCCAAGCTGTGCACGGCCACACAATTGGTCAAACTCAACTTCTTCTTCAGGAACTCACCACAGAAATCTTTCAGCTGCAGCAGGAGGAACCTAATGCACAAAGAGAAATGCAAAATAGCTGATATAACTCATGCAAACTTAAGTTTTCTGCATAAATACAACACATAAGTCAATGTAACGCATATATTTGACTGTATGTAATAATCCATACCTATCAGCTAGCTCCAACACTTCATGCACATTGCAGGTGCTAACGCGGATTTCACCAGTGTACATGTACTGGATGACACTCTCCACCGTCTCCGGGTCCGGCCCCAGCTCCGAGCTCCACTCCTTCATCTCAACCCGTCCGGACAAGGACTCGGAGAACTGTCCTCCCAGCAGGGGGGTGAAATAATCAGTGGCCGCGGCCAGGACCGACCTGTGGGCTGAAAACTCGCAGCTCTGGACGCTCCCGGTGGCCGCCCCGCTGCTGAAGGCCAGCGTCACGTCGCAGAACAAACCCTGCTTCCTCTGCTCGTTCTGCCGCCGAGACAGCTCGGAGCAATGCGAAGAAGAGGTGAAGTCCTCGGCCTCTTCCGCGTCTCCGTCTCCGGCGAGGGCGCTGGGTGTGCCGGTGCCGCTGCTACCGCCGCCGCCGCCGCCGCTGCTCCTAGCGGAGTCCTCCGGGTTTGGGGCCGCCGCTGCCATTCTGCTGCCGCCGCTGGAGGAGGAGGAGGAGGAGGAGGAGGAGGAGGAGAGCAGTGATGGGAAGTGAAGTAAACTAGTGAAGGAAAGGAGGCGACATACGCAGCCACACATACATGAAGTCAAAACAGACAGCGACCACGAAGTACGTCTCGCATTCGACTTTCACTTCCGCTTCTTAAAGAAACCCTCAACCATTTAATTAATAACAAAAATAAAACATTAAACTCAACTCACACAAAAAAACGCAAACCTTAATTTAAAATTAAACATTATTAAAAACTCTAACGCTCACAAACAATATAATAAATGACGCATTTAAAGCTAGAAATCGATTTGATACGAAACCACGAATATGAAACTTACTTCCGTTTAGTAAACACACACAGACTTTTGCGCATGCGCAGTACGTGGAAGACGTTACAGCGTCAGTGACGTCAGCAGGCGTTCCACCCTCAGTCTGCTGAGCTGCAGTCAACACATGGACAAACTAACACTAATTATCTCAATATCTACATATATATATATATATATATATATATATTTACATAAGTTATAATTTTATTTCAGACTATTTACTTCCCTTTAACAGTTCTAGAAGACAGAAGCTTCTATCTATTAAAACAGGCGTGTAATAGCAGGTGAAAAAACACGTGTGTAATTAATAATAATGACAGCTGTGTGATTAATTCTGCCAGTAAAAATATAATAAGTCATTTAGACACATGCACAATGGTGTGATCCTGCCCTAAACACACCTACACACAGTTCAAGCACCATTATCTTGGCATCACACACACACACACACACTTGTGACTCATAAATCAGTGATTCAATGCTTCATCTTCAAAAAGACAAGACTCCACACATACAAATAAATGCAAAGATTAAGATGAAATTATTAGATTACATCAATTATACTTTATTTACTCCTTTTTTAAACTTAATTACACAGTTGTCAACATACAACAGAAATCAGTACAGAGGCACATTCAGTTCACACTGGGACAGTTTTAAAAATAAAACAAATATACACACACACACACACACACACACTGGTGAGGTTTCTGGTTGTCCACAGAATTTTTCCACAATTTTTTGTTGTTTTTTTTTTTTTTTCCACATAAAAGATGGTGAAACACTGAACATTGCTGATGGTTGCCACATACTTTCTGTTGGACCTTGAAATTAAATTGTGAGGGGAGAATTTATATTTAAAACAGCGAAGAAGTTTTTTCTGCACTTAAAACTTGGATGTTGTCTGTGTCAAATTTATTGGTTTTAATAGAACAAACAAACAAATATTCAACAACAGACTCAGGAAATACCTACTTTAACACAACATATTAATAGTGTGAAAATATGTGTAAAAATAAAATATATAATGTCATGAAAACTGTTAAAATTAAGTGCCGAAACAAAAAAATATAATATCCTAACAATGTATTTTACTGTAAAGGGATTAGTGCTTTTATGTTGACGTTAACAAGACAGAATAGGTGGGATTACAAGTTAACTCTGGGATTTATTTGGAAGAAAGAAAGAAAAACCTTTTAGGAAAATACTCCCACATGTTGCACCAGCAGAGAAAGAGAGAGAACATTTCCTGGGGACAGCAAATGGCAGCTCCTGCCAGGAATGACTCATAAAATGGTCCCGTTCGCTACAGCGAGCAGACTGCTGTCTCACTGTTGCCACCGTGTCAAAGAAAAAAAAAAAAAAAAATAAAACTGAAACTAGAACATTCCCGTACCGTTTCATTCTCACTACCACTACATCTATACATAAATAAAGCTCTGGTCTACAGTATGTTCTCACGTCGTAGAGCGTTGCTGCGCTACGTGTTCATCTCTTGCAGCAAGCTCATGATTTATAACCGGCACGATGAAAAGAGCTGCACAGAGACACACACACACACACACACACACGCATGCTCGGTTAATACAACGCTGTCATAATCAGAGGTAAATATCACAACCTCAACTGATTCATCATCATCATCATCATTTCTAACACAGTCAGACTCCGACTCCGTTTGAGCTTCACAGTTTAGCAGGTTTTACTAGAATTCACAAAACTGCAGCACGAACAGGTTTCACAAAAATAAAACATGAGATTTTTCTTCTCAGTACTTGCCATTTACAGCTATATTAGTAATAATATCTTCCCTATATTTTATACCACTGCTTGTGATAGATCACACGAAGGGGAGGGGGAGAGAGACGGGTTCACATGGACATGTGTTCAGGCAACACGTAGGAGATGTCGTCCCACGGGTGGCGGTACAGACCCTGCTTCAGCCTCTTCTGGTCCAGGTAGTGTCCTGAGAAAGGACAAAAAAAAAAAAAAAAGGCGTTTGTTTGACGTACAAGGTGTTTTCTATCCTGTGTAAATGAATCTGTGCAGAGAAAAGACTCACCGATGAATCCCATGCTGCGTCCCAGGACAAAGATGCCATTCAGAGCGCCGATTTCAACAAACTCATCAGCTTCGTCCCTGTGGTGGTGTGATGAGACAACGAGGAAGAGCAGTTTAAGAAATTTATCACATCCTGTTTTACCCAGTTTACAAATAAGCCTCACACACGAGAGTCACTGTTGCACAGAAACAAAGAGTTAATTGTATAAAGAAGGTCAGTGTTTATCGTTTTACCTTGTAAAACCGCCACAAGTCCTGAGTAAGTCCACAAAGGCCACGCCAATAAAACCGTCCACATTCAAGATCAAGTTGGGTTTCTAACACCACAAAGTAAAAGTCAGTGTTGTTAAAAAAAAAAAAACAACCTGGTGTCTCATCATTTAATAAGACGATTAAATATTAAATCTTACTTTGGATGTGGTGATCTTCTCCACTTCTAATGCGTAGTCCAGGAGCTGGGAGGAGGGGAAGTGCTGCTTCACAAAGTCCTTCAGGATCTGGACTCTCATGTCTGGATTGTTGATCTGAGGAAACACAGAAAATCAGCTTTAATTTGTCACACGTTTGTGCATTTATTCTCTGATTCTCCGGCTGTTTGATGATACTAACCGACTTGACTCTGTGTCCAATCCCCATGATCAGTTTTCCATCTTTCTTCATCTTGTTGACAAACTCCATAGGCAGCATACCGCTGTCGAAGGCTTTGCTGAACTGCTTGGCTGCGGCATCCAGAGCTCCTCCGAAGCGGTCGCCCTGAAGAGACGAAGAAAAAAGAAAAATCAGCTGCTAATTTCTGTAGTTGAGTAAACAGAGGATGTGCATGGTAGAGACCGTTTGACTTACGATGGTGAGGAGACCGGAGGTGAGGCTGGAGATGAGGTCTTTTCCAGCTCGGGCACAAACGATGGTGTTGTGAGCTCCAGAAACAGCAGGACCGTGATCGGCTGTCACCATCAGGCACATCTCAATGAACTGGCAGGCGTATCTCGGCAGCCTGCGAATACATTAAGGAGATATTAAGTAATGATTTTTTTTTTTTTAGTCGTTTATGAAGAGTTTGTTTGTGGATCAAGAGGCCGACCTCCGCTGGAACCACAGCAGACCCAGAGTTCCTCCCAGACCGATCTCGGACTTGAAGACCTCGGTGATGGGCATCCCAGCGTAGATCAGCTCCTGACCTCTCTCATCACAGATGCTGGTCATGAAAGAAGCCGGTTTACGGATCAAACCGAGCTCCTGCAGGACGACCAGACACAAAAAGAACATAAATTCACCTCATATATTCTTTGTTTTTTGTTTTTTTTTTATTTATTGCCACTTAATTTCGATTTACTCACTCGTGCCCAGGAGTAATCCATCGGCACCGTGGGAGGAGGAACTTCTTCAGCCGGTTGGATGACTCCTTTAGTGACAAGGTCGTCATAAACTGATCTGCACAGGAAGAGGAAGAAGAGGTTTTTAAAACCAATGCAAAGAAAATGAAAAAGTTCTACATTATGAACAACACTGTCCACTAACTTAATTATGTCTCCGAGCTCATCAAAGCTCTTTGGGACGAAGGCACCAGCTTCTTTCAGAGCTTTGTTTTTAGCCACCGCCGTCTCTGAGGCCTGGTTGGCACAAGCTCCTGCGTGGCCGAACTGAACCTGAGGTGAGAGCACAGGTAAGAAATGTCAATAAAACGCTCGGTAATTATGTAAAATCTCCAGATCCATCCAGTTGTTACATCTGCCCTCTCACCTCAGAGGAGAACATGGTGGCACAGGTGCCGATGCACCAACAAACAACCGGCTTCGTGATCCTGCCCTGTTTAATAGCCTGGCAGATCTTGTACTCCTCCGTGCCTCCGATCTGCAGAAGACAAGAAACAGATACTTGATGCAGCAAATCGATGAGTGTTTAAAGCTGCGGGCAGCAGTTTTATTTCTTTACCTCTCCCAGCACGACGATCATTTTTACTCCAGGAGTGTCCTGGTAGCGCAGCACGTGGTCGGTAAACACAGATCCAGGATATCTGAAGAAGAATCAAACATTATGCACCAGTTTAACCCAAAAAACATGTTTAATATTGATGGAGTTAAAAAGGACAGAGACATACCTGTCTCCACCAATGGCCACACCCTCAAAAACACCATCAGTGGTGCGGGAGATGATGTTGTTGAGTTCGTTGGACATGCCGCCTGAACGGGACACGTAGGCCACGCTGCCTGGACGGTAGAGCTTAGAGGCCAGGATGTTGTCCAACATGCCTCCTGTGTTACCGATTTTAAAACAGCCTGGTTTGATTCCTCCAACCTGTGAAATAAAGAAAGGAGAGAGGATTAAACATAGAGGAAGAGACAATGTTTGTCAATCTTGTAGAAAACGAAGCGACACTAACAGTAGCTGGTCCGATGATTGTGACTCCCTTCTCATCTGCTGCCTTGATGATCTTCCTGGTGTGAGCTTCAGGGATTCCCTCAGCGATGATGGCGATGGTTTGAATCTGAAAGCAAATGTTGCGGAAATAATTAGTTTTAGAAAACTTATTCATATTTTATATCTTCCCAAACGGCACAGGAGAGCGTTTACCTGCGGGTACTGCATCGTCTCCATGGTGCTGTCGTAAGCCGAACGCAAAGAAGCGAAGCTGATGAGGACGTCGACGTCTGGATGCTTCTTCATGGCGTCACTCATGTTTTTATACACGGGGATGAGGATTTCTTTATGGCCCCAGTAGAACTTCTGCTTGTGGTCTCCACTGAAAGGCAGGAAAATGCACAATGAAGGAAAATAACAGAGAAGTTTAACAAACAAGAAGAAGGAGACTTCACTTACGTGAACGGGTAAACCATAGCGGCGACAGACGGCTCCACTCTGGAGCAGACGTAGTCAAAGTCCAACATGCCCTGCACCGCCCGGGTCTGCATCCCCCACACCAGAGACTTGGTGTGTTTAGTGAAGAGGGTGGTTGATTTGGCTGCAAGGAAATAAATTAGATTAGATACGTGACTGTAGGGTGCTCTGACAGTCCACAGAGGGAGCTATAATACCTAAAATATGATCACAAAGCCTCCACCTAACTGGTGCAGTGGTGTTTTTTTATTTCTCTGTGTGTTTTCTCACCAACAGGAGCTCCATTCTTTGCTTTTTTGGCTGGTGAACCCTCGACTGCTCCTTTGTTTTCAGAAAAAGACGCAGTTCTGCTCGATGCCGGAGTCTGAAAAAATAAAAATAAATCATATGTTTAAATTCTTTTATAGACAAATGGACAAAATGTGTGTGTGTGTGTGAAAACTTAGTTTAGGTTCAAACCTTTAGGTTATTTCATTAAACATCACAACAAGTCATAATGTTCCTGGTTTTTCATGTCATTAGTTACACAACTAGATGTTTGTGGAAACTTGCATTTAAATCTAAGATCAAATCTTTCATGACAACATCATTTCTCTGTGGTTTTTATTTTATTACACTCTGTAAAATGGCAAACACAATAAATGCATCTGTGCGCATGTGAAGGCACACACACACAGACACACACACACACACAGACTGTCTCTCTCTGAGCTGAAAGCCTTCGTGTCGTCTTAATGGACGCCTGCAGGCGGTCACAGTGGTAACGTTGTTCCACAATGTCCTGCAATGCTCTTATACAACAAAAGCCACTGGGCTTCTGGTAATTTGGTTCACTAAAAAAAGAACAAGACTAGTCGGAAAGTCCTCTGCCTCTAAACTGCATCACATTACTGTTGGTTTAGTTTTGATAGAAATTTGCTGCTCAGTGAGTCGACAGGACGTCACATCACGACAGCGTGTTTATCTCCGGAGTCAGACTGTGTCATACCGATGTGCTGCCGCTGGAGTTGAGCAGGAAGTTGGCGGTGTGGGCGGCGACGGGGGGCTGGTTGGGGATTGGACGGTGGCCGAGCGCCATGCCAACAATGGCTGTCATGTGAGTCTCTGTGCCAAAGACGTGGATGGGAATCCCAGTGGTCTTTCCTGAGGAGAGCGGCAGGATAATTAATTACCAGCAGGTGCACTCAAGATATTCATAAAATGTTTGATTATACTTACCAACTTCTCCCATCACTCTGAGACCTTCTTGGTAGTTGGGGCCTCCACGACGGACAAAAATAGTGACTTCATGCTCCTTTAGTGGCACCTGATAGTCTCTGATGGCTCTGACAATCCCCTAAAAAACAGGGACATATTCAGTAAATATTCTGATATAGTTTGAATAATAAAAGGCTACAAATATGAAAAAAAAATACCTTAAATGTTGCTGCAACATTTGTGAAGTTTGCAATGCTTCCTCCAATGATCAAAACCTTTCCTGGAAGATATTAATACGATCAAAATGTTATTTCAGTGTCATTTTAATACCTTCAGGGTAAAAACAGCTACTTTCAATACACATGGGAGGTTTTTATACCATCTGGGTGTTTCTCTCTGGTCATCAGAGACAGGATGGTTTTAGCGTAGTCGTAGGTCTGCTGTTCGCTCGGTGCTCCAGAATATTCTCCATAATTGGCGAGTTCGTTAACACCGCCCAGGTCACAGATTGTGTCACTAAGAGAAGTTTATATCAGAAAAACATATACAGAGAAGGACAAAAACAAAACAGAGCTAGAAGTTGAGCACTAAACTCCAAAGAAAATGTACTTCAGACTAAAATTACGCTCTGTATATTTTATTTGAATGAATTAATGCTTCAGTGTAAACAAACAAACACACAGAGGGAATAATTAGTAACGGCTGGCGTCTCAGCACGCGTCACGCTTTACATCCTCGACAGACGGTGGAGAGACGCCGCTCATTCCTCCAGACTCTCACTACTAAAAAAAAAAAAAAAACGAGCCGCATCTAAGAATCTAATTTAGCGAGCAGCTGAACGAGCAGAGTCTGAACTGCTGCACCATCAGTCTCACTGCTGCATCGCTGGCACGCTCCCCTCAATGCTACAGCCAAGTTATGTGTAGCAGTAATCGATGTAATGAGGATAAAGTCAGGGGACAATTTTAGCAACAAAAGAAAAATATCTAACTGGATTATTTCAGATATAAATGTACATATGGAAGCTGGTGTCTTAAAGTGATGGTCCAGATTAATTTGAACCCAGGGTTGATTTAACCATAAATACGAGTCAAACTCCCCTTCAAGAGATATTTTACGTTGGTTGAAGTTATATCGAGTTTGACCGTCTTTTGTTTTCACAACCAAATAGTTAACAATGAAAGTAAATGGGGCAGTCAGCCAAACGTAAAACAGTAGTTTTAGTGTTTTTAATAAACTCTGGGTTCACTTACTAAGTTATCAGTACTTCAGTTTATGTGTAGGGACCCTATTCATGCTACTGCTGAAGTGAAGTGATATTTTGAGCTTTATTAGTGGTTAAAAAATGACAATTTAGATACGTTTGGCTGACTGCCCCATTTACTTTCATTGTTAACTATTTGGTTGTGAAAACAAAAGACGGTCAAACTCAATATTACTTTAATCAATGTAAAATATCTCTTGAGGGGGAGTTTGACTCGTATTCATGGTAAAATAGACCCTGGGTTCAAATTACTCAGGACCACCACTTTAATGATTCAGGATTTGTGATATAATCTGGTACCTGTAAACCACTGAGGCGCCTCCTCCTGCCACCATGGTCCAGATCCGTCCTCTTGGGTTCAACAGGGTGAGTTTAAGACTCGCGCCGCTCTTTGCATCCAGGTCGGCGATGTAGGCTTCCTGCAAAAAAAAAAAAAAAAAAAAGGTCAGTGAAGAGGTGAGAAGGAGGTGAGTGAGTGATTACATCCTCAATCAGAGCAGGACCTTCACAAAGCACCACTTCATGTGTTTTCACTGACGTTAAAGAGACAGTTAAAGTGGTGAAAGTGGTTGTTATTCACATCAGTGGTTGTTTGTGACAGTCAGGGCCACAGCTGGTGACTGGGAGAAAAAAAAAAAAAAAACTCCCAATCAAAGACCCCCGCTGCATCTCTACTCAAGACTCACAGCAGCTCCAATTAGCCTGAGCCGTCTGGCACAGAGACAGATCTGTTTCAGACCAACTCCTGCACATCAACACTGAATACACACAGAATTAAATCTTTATTTTAATCCACACGAGTCATAAAAGGCTGATTAACAGCTGTGTGTTGATGTTAAACTTCTACGGACGTTACAGAATCAATCTACATTTCTTATTATTTTGGTCCCATCGCTGCTTTTTCTTCTGTACATTTAGTGTGAGTTAACTTTAAAATGTTAAATTACTCTAAGACTGGTAATTTGCTAGTTTTTCACTCTGCTCCCCAGCCTCCTTAGTAAGCGTTTTTCTTCCCTCTCAGTGCTGACAAACTGAAATCTGATACAGAGCTAAGCTGCGTCGCTCCACCTCCCCTCACCTCGGGGTAGGCCTCTCTGCCAAAAGGTGGAGGGAACTCCACGTCACCCCACTTAGCCTTGCAGATGTAGTCGGCGGTGGCATCGATCTTTGCCGCCATGTCGAGCACGTAAACTCCATCTTTTGTAACCACTGAGGAGGAAGGAAAAGACACATGTTAGGATCTATGTTAAGGTTTATAAACAACTCCTCCTCCTACTGAGAGTAACAGTCAACACAAAGCTGTGAATAGATCAAGGAGAAACTAGACGGGACAGTGATGATGCACAAGAAGACTCAAACCTTCCTGCTGTTGCTGCAGGAGGTGGAAGAGACGTAAAGATGGATAAAAAAAAAAAAAAAAAAAAAAAAAAAAAAGGCAAGACGACATCAAAGCAGGGACAGAGAAACAGCTGCCGGGGGGCACGAACCGCTGCCCAATTACTTCATTATAAACACACGCTGCATTCATCAAACACCAAGTGCATGAATTATTCACCTATTTCCTCCCTCGGTGATAAAAAAAAAATGTGGAAGAATCAACTTCTGCTTCTTGGTTGCAAGATGATTAATTTCCTTTTGATGTGCACTTTTTAATAATTTCATAATCTGGTGACTTATTTATGAATCAGCGTCTCGGTTGTCGCAGTCGCTTGTAAGACAAAGGTTTGTCGTGTTATTGGGGGATTTTATGGAAGAACTTACCCAGTGGGTTGATCTCCAGGTACGTGAAGAAAAGGTCTTCGTAGAGATTAAAGAGTCCGACGATGAAGTTGGCCAGGACCCTGCAGAGAAATGACGTTAAAACATGAGTAAAAGGTTGATGTTGCTGCAGAAGTGATTCAACAATGAAATAACATCCACTTTATTGCAGCATAAACTAATCATCTGAGTCACTTGTTAAGAAAAAGTGCAGAATTATCTGCTTCTTCTTTGGATCAAAAGGCAAAATAAAAGGTTGATTAATTGATTATTTGATTAAATGATCTTTAGTTGCGTGTAGTGTAGGATAAGTAGGAAATCCGCTGTTTTATAAATAGATTTATGTGATAAAATGTCCCCACACAGCTGCACAGACGTTATAATATCCCCATATTTCAAAGAATGAAAACAACAGTCAACATCATTGAAGGATTGTTAAAGCTCAGCTCAGACAGAAAACAGTCTACCTTTAAATGAGCTGCAGAAACGTTGCTGTAGCTGGAGGAAAAATTTAATTTGCTTCCTCCCTCACATGTCAAAACAGAGCAGTGAGGAGGGTGGAGGTGATGGAGGAGGAGAGGGAGGCAGTATTTTACTCCCCTCTCCTGCCTGTCAGTTGTTCAGGCAGCTCAGTTGCCTTTTGTAACCATGTCAAGTCCAGTTGTCAGGAATCTGATCTGGGCCCTGAGAGGAAAAACCGTGACCCGGACCCAGAGAGTGACTCAGCGCCTCATGTCTGGTTTTGATTTTGACGGAGGTGAAGGGTGGTGGTGGCAGCCAAGAGCTGCTATTGTTTTTAATCCAAAGAGCGTGAGGAGGAGAGCGTGTGAGGGTGAGGAGGGGTGAGCCAGTGTTGGCAGAGTGATTCCTTGGGGGGGGGCGGCTCCTTCAATGTCAGCCAAGACAGTGAAGACCGGCCAGAATCAGCCATCACAAGAACAACGACGGAGAGACGGATGGGAGGAGGAGGAGGAGGAGGAGGAGGAGGGGGGAGCTACTGTGTCTGATCAAAATAAACCGAACGTGCTCTGAATGTAGCTGTGGTGTAAAAACGACTGGACGATGAGGGGGTGGAGGCTGATAGAAGAACGGGCCAAGCAGAGGAGAGAGTTTGTCATTTGTTTAATGAAAAAAGCCTCCACCCGTCTCCACCCGACGTTTACTGCCAATATCAAAGTGCTCGTTCTCACTGCAGCTCAGTGACGCATTCGTTTTCCACCATTAGTCAAAGAGTTAAACTATATAAAGTACAAATCATGTTTAGTTTATTTTTCTGTTTATTCTCCCACAAACGTTCATCTTTTAAAATCAATTTTAGTTTTATCAATCACTAATTTCGAGCGTATAAAATAAAGCCGCGTGGTTTTAGTAAAACACGCACTGTTTGATAATGTTGTTGAATATTGCAACAAGATATAACTTGTGATGAATAAAGAAATACTTAAATCTTTCTAAATATCAACTGTGTTGTTCCATTAGAGCAGTAAGACTCCTTCTGATTGGACTAATATTAAATTTACGTGCATATAAGATGGAAATATACATTTATTATGGTTAAAAAAGCCTTTTAAGATACATATACTGTGCATTTTATGTCAGTGTTGTGATATTTTTGATATATTGTGCAGCCTGGATATAAAACTGAACGTACATTATGCAAAAAAACATGCGTTTAGATGAATAAAATCTAATATAAACTAATTTCTATTTAATATTAAGCTTATAAATTTAAAACAGGAACTTCTCACAGATCTCCTGGTTTAATATATCAATATATTTTGCAACTTATAACAAATTATAGGAGCAGAAATATAATTTTCCCATCGTTGACAGAAACCTGAGCTCAAATTATACTTTTTCTCTCCAACTTACGCCTTCTTGTCATTCGCTACGTGGGTCAGCAGCTGTGTCTTCACCGTATCCTCGCTGATC
Source organism: Polydactylus sextarius (assembly GCA_016801845.1). NCBI lineage: Eukaryota > Metazoa > Chordata > Actinopteri > Polynemidae > Polydactylus > Polydactylus sextarius. The sequence goes on along the minus strand of CM028917.1, from coordinate 19,681,899 downwards.
TTTTCATCCACACCAATTAGCAGCTTCTTCGCTTTAGCGTCCACGTCTCCGACGTCCACCCCACCCTCGTGGTGAAATAGGACATAGTCTCCTTCTCTGGTGGCGTAGATGCAGACGTAGTATTCCTCCTCCTGAACAATAAACCATTGAGATTTAAGATTAATAAATGTCTAATTTATTACTGCTACTAGTATCTAAGTGGGTTAAATGAAATCAGTACATGTGATAATAAAAATGTACCTGCTTGTGAGCGACAAACGGCTCAATGAGGAAGTTTTTAAGAACGCCTTTTGCTTTTCCCACCTGAGGATTAAAAACAAAATACACATTTTAAAAAGAATAAAAATATATTAGTGAGTACCTTGTGTTTACTATATAAGGATATGAATCCATTATTGTTATAACAACCACGTGGCACAAGTGAACAAACATTACCTAAGAAAAAAAAAAAAAAAAAAAAGAAGGAGAGGCTGAGAACAAGGAAAAAAGAAAAATGCCTTCATGAATCACAGAGGGCCGAGCCCTCGAACGCAGCCACAGCTCATTTGGTGAAGCTGTCACTGCTCCTCTGTTAAAGGCCAACAGGCATAAAAAAAAAAAAAAAAAAGAGGTAACCATGGACTGGCTGAGAGCAGCGAGCCGGAGAGAAAAAGAGGGAGCAGGGGAGTTGCCATTTTGAGGAGTGAAAACAAAAAAAGGAGGTTGGATGATGGGTGGAGAAACCTGAAGGCTTATCTGATTGTAAAAGGTGCTGAAGCCAATTCAGATAAATGAAGCACCTCTATTACTGACACTGAGAAAAGAAGAAAAGGTTTTCATGGTGTGAATAGTAGTTTAAATGTGAATGATTCAGTTTAACCACTTGTAGTGACGTCATCACGTAACTTATGAAAATTACTAATTTTAAATAAATGAAGCAACATGATGAACGTGTGAATCACGTAGAAAAGAAAACAGCGTGATAATAATTAAGTTGCTCAGTTTAATACAAGTGTTGATCAATAATTTAATCACCTTTTACATATTTAAAGAAACAGTGATTTGAAGCTAAATGCTAATTCTAACCTGCTAAATGCTAATGCTAACCTAAAGTTTAACGGTGGCGTCACAAAACTTTTGAAATGTCTCTTAATAATTTGGACTTCAAACCAAAAAGTTACAGAAGTTTAATTTGACTATAATCTTTAGATTTACTAGATAAATATATGAAAAACAAGTAAGCTAACTCAGTTAGCTTGTTAGCATGTCAGATATTACTTGTGGTAACATGCTAACTAGCAATAACAGTAATTGTTGTATTAAGGTACAGATTTATTTCACTTTATTCACCTTTAACGCATTTATGGAAAAAAGGCTATGCGAGGCTAAATGCTAATACTAAAGTAATGTGGTTGATGTTAGCACACCACATTAATTTGACTTTTGAAGTTTCACATGTAAAAAAACATGTTAAATAAAAAATGTTAGCTGTTAGCTGATTTAATTAGCCAGTTAGCATGTTAACACAAGTGATAACATGCTAACTGGCTAAGTAAGCTAGCTATTTCTATATGTAAGGAAAATGTGATTTGAAGCTAAATGCTAATGCTAACCTGCTAAATGCTAATCTAAAGTTTAGCAGCGCTATGACATCACAAACCTGTTTAAATGTGTTAACTAAACTATGATCTTAAGATGAACACGCTGAAAAAGAAGTTAGCCAACTCCGTTAGCTTAATACCATGTTAGCAAATTTTAGCCTTTGTCCTAACATTACAAAACATTTCACATAACTTATAAAATGCTCATTCAATTACATGAATCAACGTGGAAACTAATTGCTGCTATTATATTTAAATTATTCACACACTCACTTGTGCAACAATGTTGGTCAATGATGACAACGGAATTAGGTTACAGATTATTTCCAGATTAATCACCTTTAACATATTTAGTGAGAAATATATTCTGAAGCTAAATGCTAAAGCTAACCTGTTATATTCCGCTGCTAACCGAAAGTTTAGCAAAGTCCAAACCAATATGGCCTCACAAGGGAAATTAACTTTTACTGGTTAATTGAAATATTATCCTTAGGTTAAATTTACTACATAAACACATGAAAAAAATAAGATATCTAACTCAGTTAGCTTGTTAGCAGGTACAGTGCAAACATGCTAGCTAGCAATAACAGTAATTGTATTTGATTACAGATTTATTCCACTTAAATCACCTTTAAACATTTAAGAAAAGGTGATTTGAAGCTAAGTGCTAATGTGAATCTGCTAAATCCTAATGCTAACCTAAAGTTTAGCAGTGCCCTTGGATCACAAACTGGTTGATGTTCTTTTCATCTTAAGTTTTATTACATACACACATGTAAAAACAACTAGCTAGCTAAAGTTAGCTACCTTAGTTAGCTAGTTAGCATGTCACCACAAGTCGTAAGAAGCTAACTACCAATAACAGTAACACTTGTATTAGGTTACATATTTATTCCACTTTAATCACCTTTTAAATATTTAAGGAAAAGGTGATTTGAAGCAAGATGCTAATGCTAATATAAAGTTTAGAAGCGCCCTGGCATCACAAACCTGTTTAAACAGGCTAATTGAGCTATTATCTTAAGATTTACAACATGAATGCACAGAAAAATGAGAACAAAATAAAAATTTGCCATCTCAGATAGCTTGTTAGTATGCTAACAATTGCTAATTAGCATTAAATACAAACTGCAGCTGAGACTGATGGTATTATTGCTACTTATACATCAAATTAATGCATAAAATGAAGCTTTGATGAATGTAAAAGGTTGTTATAATTAATTTTGTGCGTCAACAACTTCTGTAACAAATTGTTTATCTCGTGACAGTTATTATCTGCGTCTATTAAATTACTTTCATTCCCCCAGAGGACAATGAACAAGCTGAAATATGACGCTACAACACGACTTCATGTGGTGTCATTTATTCTTATTTACTGCCACCTGCAGCTGCTGACAGTTTCATCTCATCTGTGAAGACACTTCTTCTTCTTCTACTTTATGAACCACCTTCCATAAATGAACTGGGGCTTTATAAGCCAACGTGGCTCAGTAGTGACGGACGAACCCTTTCAGCTAAACTGGACTGATTTACAACCAGCCAGCAGACGGAAACACTGGACGTCTCTGCAATATAAGAGAATCAGGCAAAAAAAAACACATAGAAACCAAAAATCCACCAGCGTAAGTGAGCAGGTGAAGGAGAGGGCAACAGCAGGAGGAGGAGGAGGGTCTGAATTAAACACTGGGATGTTATTGATCGCAAGAGTGCTCAGCAAAGTGCACCCCCTCAGATATATGGCGTGGGTCGGGGGAGGGGGGTAATTGACTGAGAAACAGGAGAGAGAGAGAGAGAGAGAGGGTGGATGACGTACCATCGTCTCCTTCATCAGACGAGACTTCAGCCAGTCTCTGACGCCGTTCAGGTCCAGGTTGACGCCGACCAGACCCAGTTTCCCCCGTCTCTTGATCAGCTGATCCGGTTTTACCACCAGCCTCTGGAAGGAAAGAAAGTGAATACTATTGATTAATTATTTTCATTATAAAAAAATCATCCAATTTGTGAGGATGTTGCTACTTTTCTGTGTCTAACATGAAAGAATAAATCATATTTTTACATTTTAGACTGAAAACCAATCAGAAATCATCTTTAAAGCTTTTCCAGGAACTGATATTCACTATAATAAATAAAAAAGATGAATCGGGATGATTCTTGTCCATGCACACGTTAAAAAAAACAAAAAAACACAAGCTTTAACTAAAAAGAATTAAACTAATTTTCATTTTAAAACCTTCAGATGAAACTTTAGTCACTTTTATACCTTATTCTTGTGTGTTTTGTTTTAAATTGATCAAATTTATTTTTATAATTAATCATCTTTAGATTCAGTGACTTTAAAGTTGTTAAATTTATAAACATATACAGGTTTTCTGTCATAATAAACTGAATATTTTGATGTTTTTTTTGTTTCTCACACTAATAAAAACAAACTATTTATTAATTTGAAGGTGTAAATGATTAATTAGCTGATTTACTGATTAGTTAATTAAAGAAACAAATTCAGCGTGGAAATAAATAATATGATGATGTTTGGTGACTACATGTGGCTCCAGGTTTGTCAACAAACTCCAGGTTGTCAGATTACATCACTGATCTGAAAGCAGAGCTGCGTTTTTTTATTTCATTTTTAAAGTGGGAATCTCTCATACGCATCGTCCTGCCGCCTCCTCCTCCCACTTGTAAGTCAGATAAAGAGAATGACTTATGACGCTGGAGCCATTAGTATCTGGTCGCTCGCCAACGAAGCTGAAGGGAGAAGAGAGACGGACGACGGAGGTGAAAGTTAATGCAATTTCCTAATCAATTTTCCTGTGGCAGCGTGTATCTTCCTGCATCTGCCTTCATCCTCCTCGTACCTTCCAGATAAAAACCTGCAGCCTCCAGGGAGAGATGGAGGGAAAATGATACGTCATAAAGTGATTTAATTAAAGTCTATTGGAGCAACTGCTTCGCTGTGAGAGCGGAGGAAGGTGGAGAAGAAGATCTCAGAGCTCCTGGTCTTGCTCCCTTTCTGTGACGTCAGATAAACAAACCTCCAGAGACCGATCTGTTGCCAGCTTAAGTAATTGTCTCAATGAGTGAGGATCATTTTCCACAAGCTGAACGAGACAGTGCTTTAGACATTTATGAGCTATAAATATGAGCTATAACAAGAACATTTTCACTCAGTCTGAGGTAGTTTTTTTGGTTTTTTACCTCCGTCAGCAGCCATGGATGATCTTGAGCCAGTCGGTCAAAGTCGGTCTCGGCCGTCACGTTGGCGTAGCGAAATCTGTTCTGGACGGCGGCCGACGTGCAGATGTGCTTGTACAGGAACTCTTTTCCCGTCTGCTCGGAGATGGCTTTGGCTGACATGGCTGCTCAGTCTAGACTGACCTGAGACGGAGACGGAGACGTGAACAAGACGAGATTAATAAACAGATTGATGTGGAGGGATGGATGAAGAAAATAAAATACAAATAAAGTTCATATTTACCCTGATTATAAAGAAAAAAAACTGTAAGAAAAACCTCACATTTGCACAGTTAGTCTCTGTTTGTTTTGACCTAATTAATAAGATAATTGGTACTTGTTTGCCTCCTTTAACAATTAGACTCCTCTTGGAGCTACAGCACAGTGTGTGTGTGTGTGTGTGTGTGTGTAAAACTGCATAGTAACTACACTTTAATCTGACATGACCCTTCATTAGCAGGAGAGCTGACGGAAGTAAAAAAAGAAAAGAAAAGAAATTAAATCACCTGTAACAGCATCTATAAATATTATTGCTCTGAGGAAGGTGGAGCTGTGACCTTTATTCTTTTGGATAAAAGCCACATCCAACAAACAAGCTCGACAGGGACGAAAGACAGAAACAAAACTCACAGCAGCATCAACGTCAACGGTCATGATCACCACGATTAAAACATTTACAGCTGCAACACAAAGATCAAGACAACGACGTCTCCTTTAACTCTATACATTATGTACTTCATGTTATCAGACTTAAAGCTAAATATTTTAATATTAAAGTTTTGTTTTTTTTTACCCATCACTTCCACAGACAGACAGGTGTATGAATAAAAGATTACACTTTGTATCTTTTAGATCTGAGCTGCTTTGAAGTCACAAATGTTACAGATTAATTCATATATTTTTTAGGTTGTCGATTGTTGGTTTAATCAACAAGAATCTAACGATAATATTATAATATTTAAACCTTTTTTTATCCATTAAATGACTAGTTTCTATGACTAACATCTATCTGATCTGATTATTTCTACGTCTTACGTGTAATTTTGTTTAATTCAAACAAAAAGCGTCATCAAAGCTTTTCAGGAATTGTTACAGATAAAACAAGATCATGATGATTCTAGAATCAAATGTAACTTCTATCTCTCATCGAATAGATGCCACTGTTGAGAAATGTGTTTTATTAGTTATAACAAACCTAAACCTTTCTGTAATCACCTCCTGTCTGAACCTGACAGCCGCTGTGTTGTAACCTCACAGGGACAGAGAACCAGCCGCTCGGCGCGTTTCATTAGGCTGAAAGCTCTGGACTCTGCGGTCCGAGCAGCTATTTCTTATAAATGGATTAACGGGGACTGTCATGGACCTTTATTGATCATTGTTTGAGTCACAACAGATGAATGGTGGTTTTAGAGCTCATCCTCGCTCTGTGGATCATCCGCTTTTTCACAGATGTTAAATATCACTGCTCCACTTGATGATGGATGGAGACAAGGAAAGAAACAACAAATCAAATCAAATCAAAGGTTAAAGCTGCAGCTTCATTCTCAAACTTATGCAACACAAACATTTTAGTGTTTGCTACACGACTGAGTCACATCCTTGACAACAAGGATTGTGTCAACAGTTTTATTCATTTACAAACCGGTCAGACAATGAAATGTTTGTCTTTGTTTCTTCTTCTTCTTTTATAACTAAACCCACGTCACCCCACGTCTCATTCATTCATTCATTCATTCATTCATGTGGAGCAGACTTTCAGTGCTTGTTTTAACTATTTTTAACCTCCTAATCGTGATGTAGTAAGAGATCAGGTTGTTGTCTGAGCAGTTTAACTTGTTTTATATCTGCTGATCATTTGCCAAAGAAAAAAGAGAGAGAAGGGAGGGACACGAGGAGAAAGAGTTAGGAGGAAGTAGATAAACAGAAATAAAAACACATGGTTTAAATCATTGATTGATCACAACAACTGACCTTGTTTATGAAGCTTGTTCTCCGGCTGTAGATGAAGTGAGTCTCGGTCTGGTGGTTGAGGGTTTCAGCTCCACTGCCGCTGCCTGTGGAGACCAGAGGTGCAGGATCCAGCAGCTTCCTGTGAGTTTTGTCTCCATCGCCCATCTGCCGATAGGCTTGGCCGATGTTTCCCGCGCTCTGATTGGTTCAATCCGCACCATGCTCTATTGATGCCTTCACGGACTGTGGGAAAAAATTAGATTTGAGGTCAAAACTAAATATTTCAGTAGTTCAAATATTGATTTACCACCATTTCTAAACAGTTCAAATATTGACTGATTTCCTCTTTTTCCCAACAGTAAAAAAATGAAGTTAAAGTAAAAAATACTTGTACCTATATATATATATATATATATATATATATATATATATTATTCTCATATATCATAATCACTATTTTTGCTTAATTTTATTTTATATAAATTATTTGTAATTTATATTAGATTATATCATATTATTACTTTTATAATTTCATTTTTATTTGTATTTTTATTTTTAGAGTAGTTACAGTGAAGTGCATTTAATTATCTTTGCTACTTGATAAATTAATCTTTATCATATCAAATCATACTCATCATAGTTTTGCTTCAGGAAGTTGCTGCTTCATTAATGAAACATTCAACATAAATGTAATAGACTGTAACTTTACTTTAAGTTAAGTTAAGTAAGATGAGTTAAGTTGATTTAATCTTGATTTAATAAATCTGTGTATTTAAGAATTAGAATCAGTTTTTATGATCCAGTATGTTGCACTTAAACAATGATAATAATTATAATAATAAACAATATAATATGATATATAACTAAGAGGAGACGTGTGCGCAGCAGCTTAAAGTTATTTAGTGTTTAAAATGTGCAGAAAGTTCATTTAACTATGAATATCAATAGATCAACACTGAAATATTTCTACTTCTTCTTTTCTACTTCTTCTATTTATATATATATATATATATATATATATATATATATATATATTTCTACTTTGCATTGATTTAGAAAAAAAGTGACTCAACTTTAAATGTTCTTTAAATTAACAATAATTAAATGTGACAAAATTAGTTTTTTTCCGATTTTGTGCAGCAACTTTTACTTAATTACATGATGTAATTACTTGACTATATATATATATATATACACGAATTATATATATAAATTAAGTTAAACCACTGTATTCCTGGAGTCCCTGAACGCCTCCTGAGTTTCTCCACGGGGCAGTTAACACACCACTCGTGGAGAAAACAGGGCAATTAACCGTCGCCGCTGCTGATTGGTTGACATTGTCTTTCTTTATCTTTGTGTCAACCAATGATGAAGTCATTTGAACTTGCACACAACTAACACAAGACGGTGAGGTGAGCAGCTGTGACCAAACAGAGTTTATGACCTTTTTTTTTCCTAAACTGTCCTCGACCTAAATCAATCAGGAGAGTATTTTTAGCTCAGTTTAAATGACGTATAAAGTTCAACAATTACCTCATAAAATAAACACATTTCAGAAGTGAATTATGCAAAAATGTTGCACAGTTAAAAAGTAACAGATGGGTCAGATTTTTGTTTAATTTTTACTGTTTATAATATTGTTTTTACAGCAGGTTTAAGTGTCTGGAAATACATTTTCAAGTGTGAGTCAGAATCAACACTAAATACAAAGATATCAAAATTCATAAGAAGGAAATACTTCACCACAAACCTTATTAATCTTTTTTTTTTTTCCCACAGTGAATAATAACAGAGTGCCCTCTGCTGGATTATATAGTCCGCTACAAGCTGTGAGAAATTAACCATGTGCAGATAAAAAAAAAAAAAAAACAAACAGACATACAAACACATATTGCACCGCAGCACTGGAGCAAAGCAAGTTCTTTTTATTTAAGTGTACAAAACAAGTGCAAAAATAGTGATTCATAAGAGCTACACAAAGTAGGAGAGTTGCCCTTCAAAAAATTACAAGTCACAAGACGACACAAAGTTGAAATGCAAATACATATGAAGTGCCGTTCGAAGAGAATAAAAAGGATCAATGGTGCAGTCTTGCGCAGTAGAAAAAGGTTGCAAAACATGGACTTAGTTTCACAGCATTTGATAGGTACTAAGTGCAAGCTGCTGAAACGGATGCCAATTTATTTATTTGATTTTTTTTTTTTTTTTGATTTTTTTTATTTTTGAAACCAGCAGACTCCCTTTCAAACTATGCACAGTGCAAAGATTTTACAAGGAAGAACCTTTTATAAATGACATTCACTCCAATACACTTGATCAAATAGATAACTTTGGCCCATATGCTATCAAAACAAATTACTTCCTAGGCTGCGCACACATACACACACGGAAATAACTTTTCTTTTATCTGCTTATCTTTCTTCTTTTTTTTTTTTTTTCTTTTAAACTTACAACTAAGCCAAAGGAAACACTGAAGTCAAAGTGGCAGAGCTATATTTCAGAAATGTGACCAGAAATGTGTTAATAAGTTGCTACTGTTAAACTGTTAAACCTGGGATGCATGCAATGGAAAGTACCTAGCTTTTAAATCCTTCACATCTGTATACTGAGAAACACTGACATGTATTAGAAGAGGAAAGCTAAAGTTGTAGATAATTGTGGTGTGATACGATTCGGTTATACTTCCTAAAACTGGAGCTAACGACACCTCAGCAAAGATCCAGGTCCTGTAACTCTGGCGCTGATATGTGAAACAAGATACTGAACGTCGACGACAACAACAAGCCTAACTGTTACTGAAGGCATCTCGGGTTGTGGTGCAAATCAACAGTAAAGGCACACAGCTTGTGGATTTAGGGTGGTTATTACTGGGTCCCTAAACACTGCACAAACACACAAACCTTGAACAGAGTAAGCCTAATTTTTAATTCACCAGTCATCCCAGACACACGTCTCCCATTTTTGTTTCATTTTACAGAATGGTGCACTTTGACTTCTTCTTCTTCTCTGGTTTTTTGGTCACATCCACCTTCTTGGGTTTATAGAAGCTGGAGAAGCAGGCGGGGACACAGATGGGCTCTCTGAGGTTGAGCATCCACCTTCCTTCGCCGTAGTATCTCAGCGATCCGAGCTCCATCTCCTCCACTGGATCCTCCTGCTGCAGGGCCAGGATGTCCAGCAGATCCAGTCCGGTTTGAACTGGTTTGACACCCTGAGCGCAGCCCAGTGTTATGTGGGCGCGGCTTCCCGGAGGCAGCGATGCGGCGGCGGGGACGACGGACTCCGCCTCCTTTTGGCCGTCGTCCGGCCACAGCAGGAGCTGCTCCTCTGTCAGAGACACTCGGGCTCCGACGGTGCGAGGAGTGACGAAGAGAGCGGTCAGCGACAGCTCGAATGTAGAGCCGTACAACTCTTTAACAGCCTGCAGAACGGAGACAAACAATCAATCACAAGATTAACGCAGTCAAACATTACACTTCAAGGTTGTTGCTCTTAGAAATGTTTATTCAGTGATAAAACAAAGCCTGCGGACAGTAGGAGTAGCGGTTCTTACCGTTTTTTGTCCATATTCTTTTGCCCCTTCTGCTTTTCCATAATCACAGAACTTCGTAGTGCAATGGAGGTTTCCTTTGGATTGATAGTACTGCTCCAGATCCACCTCTTTCTCAGCCGTACCACTGACTGTAAAAAGACAACACACAATCAGCTGCCAATCTAACCTTCATTGATTTGATAGAACAACTTTAAAAACTACACTCACAGTCTATCATGTGTTTCTTGAAGGCCTCCAAGGTGTCCAGTGTTTTAAGGAAGTCCATTGATGTACATCTAAGATTGTCCTGGACAGAGGAGAGAAGAAACCAGCCAAAGAAAAGTGGAAGAGACATTTCCTCCAGTGGAGTCTTCATGGTTTCCAGCTGAGCCTCGTCCAGTCCACGTTTGGTCTTCTTAGCGAGCTCTGCCGGCGCTCTGCTCCATTCGGTTTGTGGCTCCAGAAAGATGACGAGGAGATGGTGCTCCACGGCGATCTCCCCCAGGCGGGCCAGCCGATCCTGGGTGTGGTTGGTGTCGTCCACCACGATCATCAGAGCAGAAGTCGGTCCGGCGCTGCAGCACTTCACCACCGCCTCGTCCAGAGCCTTGTATCCCTCCGCCGAGGAATCGGGACTCTCTGGTTTAACGCCGTGGTCGTCGGCGCAAATGACAGTGCAGTGGTCTTTGTAGACGTCGGCGATGGCGCGAGCCAGGAAGCTTTTACCGCTTCCAGGAAGACCACGAAGGACGACGAGGGTGCGCGCGGCGCGAAGGGCATCTTTGGTCTGCTCTCGTTCCAGGAGGGCGAAGGACAAGGAGCCAGACGCCGGAGCCGGGTCTTCTTCTTCCTTCTTTTCAGGTTCGGCTTTAACACCTTCACCCTCTGCGGGCGCCGCCTCAGCTTCCTTCGCTGGGTCAGATTCAACCGGTTTCTCAGGTTCATCTTGCTTCTTGTCTTCTACAGATGCTGCTGAAGTCTCCACCTTGACCGTTTCGGCTTCTGTCGGTTTGTCTTTGGACGCTTCTTCCACCGCAACCTTCTCTGCTGGTTTTTCTTCTTCCTTCGGAGGCTCAGCTGCGACAACATCTTCTGGCTTCTTCTCTTTGGCGACTTCTGCTGCTGCTGTTGTGTCTCCAGCTTCTTTTAGCCTCTCCGGCTCTGCTGCTTCCTCTGGTTTCTTCTCCTCTTGGCTGGGAGGCTGTGGCACCGCCGGTTCAGGTGACGTTTGCTCTTGTTGTTGTTGCTGCGGTGGTGCAGCTTCTGGAGCAGGAGCTGGCTCTGGTACCTTCTCTGGCTCTGGTTCAGGAGCACTCGCTGCCAGCGGTGTTTGCACATCCACAGGTTCTGGATCTGGTTCGTTCTCTGGCTCAGGCTGAATGTTTTCCGGCTCCTTCTCTGAAGCTGCAACTGGGTCAGACATCTTTTCGGATGAGTCATCTGCCACCGCATCGGGAACCGGCTCCGTTTTAGAGATTTCTTTAGGTGAACTTTCTTCAACTTCCATTTCTGCTTTCTCTTCTGTCTCAGTCACAATCAGCTCTTCTGTTTCTTTCACGTTGGCGACTTCACCGTTGTGACCGTTTACAACCAGCTGCTGCTGCTCCTCGACCTCCTCGCCAGCAGCTGGTGGCTTCTCAGGCTCTGTGGATTCCTCTGGTGTCTCCAGTTTTGACACAACCTCTTTTTCCATTACAGTCTCCTCTTGCTGTGGAGTCTCTGACGCATCTAAAACCTCACCGCTCTTTTCAGGATCCATGTCTGGCTTAGAGGCTGCCTTTTATACACCACCATGTACCTTAAATACATAATTTAAAAAGAAAAAAAAGAAAGAAAGAAAAAAATGGTTTATATCAACGCAACGACGAAACATTTTTTGAACAACTTAAATCTGAGTCGTGGTTACATTTAGAAATTGTCAGATTGCTTCGTTATTAATAATAAATAAGACATTTTAATATAGGTTTTTTTTTTCCCTCAGACCAAAATGTCTCCTTTTTTTTATATAACAGCAATGTGTCATAATATCTTTTACGGGAAGTTACTCAATAATTTAACAAAGAGAGTGGTATTGCTTCTTCTTCTCTTCTCTGTGCAGGATGAGGATGTGCTCTATAATTTAATCTAATCTAATCATCCTGCATCAACCGCTTTTTTTTTTTTTTTTTTTTTAATGCTTGTGCATTCATTGGAAGCGTATGTGTGAGTGTGAGAGAGAGAGGGTTATTTATTTAATCTAAAATCTAAAGATTAAAAGAGAAAAATGGAGGAGACATGATCATCATCATCATCATCATCATGGCAGAAAAGAGCGATCACACCAGGTTACAGCGACCTTCATCGTGTTGCCACATTATTTATAAGAGTGTGTGTGAAGAAGAAATAAAAAAAGAAAAGAAAAAAAAACAAGTGTTGCTTGATGTTTGAGGTTTTATTAACAGATGTTGTGAAACCTCATCGTGTCATGAGACTTGAAAGTCAACTCAACCCTTGTACAGCAAATAAAGACAGACTATGAATCATGTGTGTGTGAGAGATTAAAAAAAAAAGAAAAATGAAAGAAAATAAATATAGGAAAAGATAACCGAAACTAAAAAAAATAGGAAACACGACTTTCATACCGCAGACACATCAACAACATCATCTCTTTGTTCAGAGTAAATGCGCATAAAATGACAGGATGTTTTATTTTCATTTTTAAAATAAACAAATAAGCGTCAATGTGTATTAAAATCAGGGTTAGATATTGTTTTAGAAACTGATACGGTTTGTGATTATTATTATTATTATCATCATTATATATTTGAAGTGCACAATGTGGCCAAGGCGGGGAGTGGCGTGCACCCTCACGTTAGCACGCGAGACAAAAACATTTTTGTCGTTTGCAGCTGATTTCTGTGAATTTAACATCAGCAGCTGCAGCTACATCTTCTTTAACAGCGTCGGACGAGACGCAAACAAATCACTGTGGACTTAGATGTTTAATTCAATTAATATAGAAATAATTAAGCGGCAGATTAGAGTTGTTAGCATGCGGAGCGACGAGCAGGCTTTTGTTAGTTGGTTAGTTAGTTAGCTGTGTGTGGTGGTGGTGGTGGTGGTGGTGCCAGCAGCAGCAGCAGCTTCTTACCAGTCGGTGCAGTGAAGAGCTGTTGTCGGTGTGGAGCCGCCGCTGACCACGCGTCTCTCTCCGGATACAATGACAAGGCAATCCTGGACACAGACGCGCACCCGCGCCGCTCTTCAAGGAGGGGAGGGGTGGAGGAGGAGGAGGAGGAGGTGGTGGTGGTGGTGGTGGTGGTGGAGGAGGGAGTTAAAGCGAGAGAGCAAACGAAAGAGAGAGAGAGAGAGAGAGAAAAAAAGCCCGGTAATAAATTCCCGGGAACGCGCAAGTGGGCGGAGACAAGGACACACCCAGAGACGCAACCGGAAGTACGACGTGAGAGATTTAAAAAATAAAAATGAAAATAAAAAAGAATCTAGAAAAAATATTTTATATAAGAGAGAGACTATGAACGCAAACAAATCACTGTGGACTTAAACGTTTAATTCAATTAATATAGAAATAATTATATCTATTATATTTATCTATTATATATATAAATACCTAGTCACCCCCAGATTTATTGCCCCAGAGCTTCAGTGACCAACAACCACAAGGAATAAGCTGATAACAAAGTCATTGTTCCATACTCAGATCAGACATGTCTAGTCTTTCACTGTGACTCAACCCAATAGAGATGCTGCAGTGACGAGACTTTATGATTTGGGGCCCAAGACATGCTTCAGGTCTCTGGTGACCCTCTTTATTGTTCACCGAGGGGTAATTCTGCCCTAGTTTGCCTCATTGGGTCTTTGGATTCATCATTTGGTCGTTGGTTTTTCCCATTTTGACCGAGGTGAGATCAGCAGCTGATGTGGAGACTCCTGTCACATCTGGACCTGCCAACAGACTGGGACATGTCTATCAGTCTGAATCCAGAATCATTAGTACATTTTATGTCTTAAATACTTTGTACATATTTCCTGTATTTTCTTATTATATCTGCATAAAGAAAGTGAGAGATAAATATGTATCTTTATAGCGCTGCTGAAACACAACATATGGGGGTGCCTATAACTTTTACACATATCCATCTATCTATAGATATACATTTGAACATTTGATGTTAGTCTATATTTTGTTAGCATCAAAAATAGAAGTGTAGTGTAAATGTCAGCATTTGTGGTTATCAGAACAGTAACAACCAAACTGGAAGAAGAAGAAGATGTTAAACAGGACTGAGCATCTATTTATTATAATAAAAAAGTCAAGACTTCCTCTGACATATACACAGCTACAATGTTTATTTTATCACCATTATATTTATTTATTTCATTCACTTCACTGTCATTTTATTAATGTTTCAAAACCAGTCAAAGTAGTGCTGCTGTCTCCGTCCTACACAGAAAGACAATGCTCTATAGTTACTGTGACCTGAACAGGAAACAGTGAGTATGTAAATCACACGGCGCTTGTCTTGTGATGGATGTAATAAGGTGTGATGAGATATGGGGAAGTTCCCCACTGCAAAGCCCAAAGGGAGTGTGTAATAATAGTTCACAACATTTTGTGTATCAAGACAACAACAATTTTTTTTTTTTTTAACAGTTTTTCAATCAACTTCAGCCTCGAAAATAAATCATCACTGTAGCAGGAGCTGCTCCGCTTCATCAAGAGCCTGAAATGAAGAATAAAACATGTAAGACATCAAAAAAATATCTTTAATAAGAATTCAGAAGATGAGAAAGGGAACAATAAAGTAGGAACCTTCTGTATAGCGTCCTCCAGAGAGTCTTCTTCTAACCGTTTGTCGTGTTTCAAGGCTCGTTTATAGTTGGCAACACACGCTTCAACGTTTCCAAGTTTCACTGGTTGAAAAAAATAAAAATAAATATCAGTAGTTTGTTACAGCAAAGAGCTAATAAATAAATAAACAGAAATAGATTTACTTTCTGACTGTGCCAACAAGACACTGGCATTTCTCTGCCATTTATCATCGGCGACGTCCTCGGCTCTAGCGAGTGAAGAGAAGCCGCAGTCTCGAGCTTCTTTGTAGCAGTTCAGCTCCAGGTAACAACGACCGAGCTCGTGAACCAACCAGGTCCTCTCCAGGTCGTCATGAACCAGGGGTATCTTCTTTTCCCAGCTGAATAATCAACACACACGTACACAGACACAGAGTGGAAAATAAAATAACCACAATGTCACTGATAAACAAATGTCCAAATGTTGTTTATCAGCGTGAAACAATGGTTGTTAAGAAAGATTTGACTATGACAAACATCAAATTAACATGTTATGATAAGGATGGACATTAATGTGCGTTTCACAAGAACAGGAGATATTTAATCATTTACTCACAACTTAATGGCCTGTTTGAACTCTCCCATCAGGGCATAGACTTTACCGATGTTCTCCAGCGCCCGGGACTTTGCCTCTGAACATTTGCTGACGATGAGAAAGATTCCTGAATTATTTTAGATCTATATATATATATATATATATATATTATAGGTTTTCAGTAATTTTTTCAGAGTCTCACCACTGTTTAGCCAGTTCCAAATCCTTCTGATGGTGATTTAAAGCTTTGTCCAAATCTCCCAGATTGTAAAAAGCACTGCCCATGTAACCGTGCAGGCAGCACAAAACCTCCTTTTTATTAGGAACCTCTCTCTCTGACCATCCATTTACGGTCTTCATAACTTTTTTTGCCTTTTTCAGACAGCCCTCTGAGTTTCCAGATGTCAACTCTACAATAAAAAAAACAAAGAAAATAAACAGTTTTAAGCTGAGAAATGCACCAAGTTATAAAATGTTTAAACAGAAAACTGACTCACCTGCATCGATGTCATTCAGGCTTTTCTGTACAAACTCAGCAGGTTTAGATGTTGCACCAGGAAGGAGATTACTAGAGTTTTTTTGCGAGAGTTTGCAGCCTCTATCATACGCACTGGTAGGTTTCTCCTGACTCCAGAAGTCGGCGCTATTGTCGAGGTGTGTCAGGCAGGTCTCGATGATGTGCTGCACCTGTTCTCCACTCTTTAACTTGCTTTTTGCTAAAACTAAAGATCATTACGTAACAGATTTAAATATGAGTTTATTAAAAGTAGAAACATTTATAATATGACTGGATAAATACCACTGTACCTTCATCTTTGAGGAGGGTTTCTAGTAACTTCTTGTCATCGTAAAACTCCCCGTATAGTTTTTTGGTTATCTTTTCATTCTTGGGGATCTTTTTGCTCTGCTGTGCTTTCTCCTTCATCAGATCTTTAACATCAATAACAGGCTGTGCACTCTTCAAGACAGAAACATAATATAGAGAAGTAGTGAGTGAGTCTTTGGTAACTGAAGTGATTTCTAGTGTTTCTTCCATGTCAGGTTATTGAAGAGGAAAGCGACAAACACTTACCACCTCTTCTTTCTGGAGAAATGACAAGTCTCCTTTAACCTCCAGTTGAACAGAGGAAGGGCCTGTAAAATAACAGACTTAACTTAATAACTTATTTTCTGAGTGTGAGTTCATATACCACAATTATAGTTCAAGCCACAAAATTACTTACAGCCAATAGCGGTTTCTATGGCTTCATGTGCTTTTTGGATGCCCAGTCTGAACTCCTGCATCTTTGGTCGAATTGCTTGTCCTCTGTGGTAAAACACCAGCGCGAACTCAAACTCTCCCATGTAATATAACGCCTCTGCCTTCTGGTACAATCCCTTCAAATATATAATGGAAAAAATGAATATTCACAGTTATTTTTAGATGATTCAATTAAGTTCACTTTTAATGTTTCCGGGAGTATCTGTCCTTTACTTGAGTTTGAGGACATTTAATACTAGTACTGACTTTACTAGTCATACTAAAGTATAGTTGGTGACTTCTACCAATGTTATCTTTTAGTGGAGTAGCTGTAGTTTTACTCAAGTGTGACTTTCAGGTACTTTATACAACACAAGATGAAAAACTTTCTAAAAACATCAATTAAAGCGACCGTGTGCCTCGACCGGTTGGGCTGAACTGATACAAAAGGGAAAAAGAGAGAAAATAGATGACAAAAAACAGGAAAAGGACAGTGTGAACACAAATGTAAACATTTCTGCAGCTTGTTAATTACCTCAACAAAAGTTTTATCTTCTTTCAGGGAAGTTTCTGCATCTTCCAAAGACTTTTCAGGAAGTCCATTCTTCAGGTAACATTTAGCTCGACCGACAAGACAGTTCCTGTCACCAGGCTTTAAGGTTAATGCCTATAAAACACACAAGTCAATGACAATAAAACACACATCAGTGACATTTATAATCTGCTAGTTTCAGTTAGAACAAACTTCCATAGCTAATGTTATAGCATGTTAGCTAGTTCCCTTCATATTTACCGTGGTGAAGCTGTCTACAGCCTTTTTATATTCTCCTTTACGACACAACCAACCTCCAGTTGAGATTAAAGAAGAAAAAACATCCTTCGACTTGTGTTTATCGTGGTCTTCGTCTCCTTCCGACATGTTTAAGTCACTTTAAACTTTTCTTTTCTTTTTAAAGCAACGTTCGCGGACAAATTAAACCTACAGAACGTTGCCTACAGAATGTCTACGGTATCCTAGCAACGGCGGAGGAAACATTCCACCGCCACCTGCTGGCCGTTTAACGCAACTGCAGCAAAATCCTGTTTTGATATGACTACATTTATGTTTAATACCTTTATTATTATATTTAAAAATGATTATTTAATCGTGATTTTATTCCTCTAGAATAAAAGGAAACAACCAGTTAAGGGGAAACCCAGAGGAGGCCACCTTTATTGACATGGCTGGTACTTTTCACGGGTTAAAGAGAGGATGGTTTCACCGTAAGGGCAAAAAACAATGAGAGCAAAGATGAGGAAGCTTTTCTCGTCTTCATGGAGCTGCACCGAGAGAACAGTACTAACTTCACATCAGCGGGTTTCATTGTCGCACGGAGCCTGACCTCTTTTTGTTAGACGGCTTCAAACGCGTAACCATGTGGCCGTGTTTGTTTTGTTTTTTTTAAGGTTTATCTTTTATTGTGTTGATTAAAATTAGGCAGCTTACATTTATGTAACAGTAAGGAAGTACAAAGAGTACAATTTGTTTCTGTGCAGACTCAAGAAAGAAAGAGAAAACTGAATTCTTCTGATTCTTCCTGAATTTTTGTGTCAAACATTTTGGTGCCGTTTTTTTTTACACTCGTGTAACAGAAAAGTGTCCTCATCTTACACCGATGGTTCTATCAGACAGCAAATTTACAATAAATATACATATCAAAATAAAAAAAAAATTGAAAAAAAAAATAACCAACTATCATCACAAATTAACACTTTAGATTCCAGTAAAATGTACAATGCAGCAATCTGTGAATGGCAACATCAAACATAAAACCTGTGACATCAAGAAGGAAGTGGGCGACTTTGCTGGCAACAAAAAGCCAGCACAGCTGTCTCCGCTGCCGTGTCTCTCTCTACTGTGCTTTCGGCTGTACTGTATCTGTAGATCTAGGCTCCAGCTGTTGTGAATTTTAAAAAAAAAAATGCTCAAGTGCTCCTATTGGCTTATGACAAGGAGGCAGTTTTCAGTGCGAATTTGTAGCAGCCAACTGTCTGTCTGTCTGACAGATTCTTCAAAACGTGAGGGGGGGAAGGGAAGGTGATGCTTGCTCAGTGATTTCCTTTTTAGGAAAAAAAAAAATCATTAAGCAAGGTTTTATTTTTCATGCAGAGAATACCCCCTCAGCAGTAAGTTGAGACGAGCTGGATAATAGCTTGTTCAATGCTCAGTTGCATCTCAAGAGTTTTCCCAGGACGTCTCTTCCTGCACAGATCCCTAAAAGCTCTGATATAATAGCTGCACAATCTCTCCTATCACAAAAACTCAGAGGATGTTTGGACCAGTGTTGTTAGCCATTACTGAATTTCAAGTTTGTTTCACTCTGGAAGGAAGAAAACCAAATCCAAAACCAGTAACAGTACCAACTCCTTAGTATACGGGCGTTAAATCATTTTTGCTGCATGTGGTCATTGGGTTGCATTCATTCAGTCAATGGCATAGACAAGAAACTGACTCAGAAACAGTCAGTTATTAAATACGGATGGTGGGTCACGGGGTTGACGTAGTTGAAAAGTCCTGATGCAGTGTTTAGGTTGAAGAATCCTCCAGTTAACCAAACTGGAAGAAGAAATTTCCTGGTCCAGATGCTGGAAAAAAAAAACAAAACAACAAACGTTGAGTAAATAATTGACAAAGATTTACTTTACTCTTATATTTGGATGTATTTAAAACAACTTACCTTCAAAACTAAAACCTCCCGGGCCACCGAAGAACGCCTTGAAAATGTTGTTGGCATCAAAATCTGGTGAAAAATAAAACACGAATAAGAGTCAAGTCAGAACAGAGAATTTTACAAACACGTTCAACTTTCTCACAATAAAAACAGCTGCTGCTTTATGACAAAAAAGTGAATTAGTGGCTGAAGCACTGACCCTAAAGCCTTCAAGTTAGTCAAGGTACTGACCTCCCATGTTCATGCCGTCATCCTCCAGGTCCTGACCGCTGTCGTAGCGAGACTTTTTCTTTGGGTCTGAAAGGACGCTGAAGGCCTCGCCCACCTCCTTGAACTTCTTCTCCTCTTCTTTCTGCACCTCGGCGCTCGCTCCGCTGTGACGATCTGAGAAAAATAAAAACAAAACGCAACACAAATCTCAACTAACCCGAGGGTAAAGATTTTAAGCCTCTTAATTTGCTCTTTTGATGTTTTTTTTTTTTCACTAAAATCATCATAAATTTGAAGAAAATAAAGCACCTGGGTGATGTAAAAGTGCCCGTTTGCGGTACGCTTTCTTGATCTCTTCCTCTGTGGCGTTCTTATCCACCCCGAGCACTTTGTAATAATCTTTCCGTTTGCTTTTCTTCAACTCCAGTTGGGCATTTTTCAGGAGATGCTTGTGTTCTTTATAAAAAAAAAAAAAGGAACAAAAATAAAAGAAACATGGGACAGGTTATTAAACAAGGGAGGAGCAACAAGGAACAAGCGAATGCAGAAGTTACAGTTCTCACCCTTCGTCTTCTCTGTCTGATAAACCTTCTCATAGTCTCTCACCGCCTCTTCGTACTGTTCTCTGTCCATGTAGCTGCAACACAGTGTGCACACGTTTATATATGACAATATGACAAAGACACCGGTAATTATACCATCTATAAATACATATAATAAACAACAGTTACAAATGTTAGACATACCACTGTGCTCTCCGTAAATAGGCCTTAATGTAGGTCTCATCCAGTTTAATGGCCTTTGTGCAGTCTTCAATGGCCTGTTCTAGTTTCTTCAGCTTTTAAAGAAAAAGTTAAAAGTTAAAATGACAGAAAAGTAGCAGCCTGGTTGTTTTTACTTTGACTTATTAACAAAACACTGAAAGAATGAGAGCTCCGCTTGTTGCTGCTAACCATTGAATTTGACTAACTGAATGAGGCAATGTGTTTGTGTTTTATTTCTTGCATGTAATTACATCACTGTGACAAGTCTAGCATTTATCAGATATAATGAAAATATCTAGGTCAAGCGCTCTCTAACAGTCAGTCACAGTTATGTTGTTTGTTGGAGGGTCTGTCTGAGCTGTTACAGACACAGGTTTCACTCTGCTTCTATCTGATACTTTTTTTTGTTTTAAATGTACTATTATGGTGTCAAACCTCCAGTTAATGACACTTGACTTTTTCACAGTAATTAAATTTTGCAGAATATGTTTTAGTGTTTTGAAATCAGCAGCCGGTCGTGTCTCCTCACCTTGGATCCAACAGTAGCCCTGTTACAGTACAGCTTGGCATTAGTCTTGATGTTGTTTGGGTCTATTGTTAGCGCCTCAGAGTATAGATCATAAGCTTCCTCAAAGTTTCCCTCTTTAAACGCCTTGTTCCCTTCCTCCTTCTTGGCTTTTAGTGCTTTGGCATTCTGGGAAAAACAAGATGTAAGGCAGTTTTAACAGAACAGAAGTAGAAGTGATTCCATTCTGACTTAAAAAGAAAACCAAAGAGCTATATTTCTCTTTATTTCCTCTATTGACATCCTCCTTTGAGCTATATTTATAGGGATTCACAAAAAGTTGAGTCTGTAAAACTCTTATCTTCTGAAATGCACTCACTCTGCACGCCAGTCGAGCCTTGTCATGGTCAGGAGCCATACGCAGAGCCTGGACAAAGAACTGGACGGCTTTATCGATGCAGTCTTCATAGTAGAGGCAGACGCCACGCACGTACAAAGCATCCGCATTTGTGGGATCCATTCGCAGAATATCACTGAATGAAAACAAATAATCAATATTAACTGTGAAAGTTATGTGAGATGACACAGTTTCTAATGATAAATGTGGTGATGGATGTGTCCTGGATGGAAAAACTGCACCAGCCAATGTTATTAATTTCAACTGTGAACGAGTGTTTCCACCTCTCTGAAAATGTTCAACTCAAATTAACACAATGGGGTCATCTAGTTACACAGTGTCATGATTATGAATTTCAGATCAAGTGTAAACTTCTTAAACCAAAGTGTTAAACCTATAATAATAGTTTATAATCATTATCATCATCACATCATTCTTCCACATCATTTCTGCAACCTGGCATTGTTGCATTCATTAAAGACGAGTCAGCTCAATAAATCATGACCTAAATAAATCATGACCCTCGGTCCTCCCTATCTGTTCATATTAAATTACCTCTTTCAAATCACAGTTCAAATTCTCTGCATATAGGATTACTAATGTTTAACTAATACGGTGTAATGAAAGCTGTGTGATGTTGGTGTGACATGATGTGACACAAGAACAACCCTGTGTTATTCTGCTTTCATTCCAATAAAATACGATTCATTGATTCATTCATTGATACCTGGCTACAGACTGAGCCTCTGGGTAGCGTCCCAGCAGAGCTAAACACTCTGCCTTCAGTATCTTAAACCTGTGACAAGCTGGAGCAGAGTCCAAGGCACGCTCCATGCAAAACACCACCTAGAAACAACCAAGACACGTTTACAGTCTGTGTTGTTTTTCATGTATCAGTTATTGTCAAAAACATACGATCAGTGAGGATCTCACCATCCTGAAGTCTCGCTTCTCAAATCCAATCTCTGCCATTCTCTCATACTCAAGGATCGACTCTGCATTCTTCACCTGTCGAAGGAATTCGAGGTATTCAGTGATGATAAAAAAGGCCTCTAGTAGTCACTTGACAGTTATTATACAGCTACTACTATTCCCTCTCGTGTGCCATGCTACGTGATTTTAAAACTGGGTCAACGTAAGCAGCAGCAGCAGCAGCGATTGTCTGAATAAACTCAAACGTACATTCCCGACACACTCATTAAGAGCCGACAGTAACGTATCCTCTTAAACCACTCATGATGAGACTTTTACACTTCATTTGCCCCCAGCTTGGCTGAAGCTTATCTGATAATCATGTGTAAAGTGTCTGATCATGCTCTGTGACCTCTGAGGTCAACTCACCTCCTGCTGAGCCTGGCTGTTATCTGGCTCCAGCTCCAGAACCCTCTGGAAACAGCGACTGGCAGCCATCGCATTGCCAAGAGACAGGTGGCACTTGCCCTCTCGCAGATGGCCCTGTGGCAAAAAGATTTACGGTTGACAAACTCTTCACTGGGCGTGATGAGCTCTAACTTACTTCTTTGTTACTTCTGGCACAGATAGTGAAGTTTTAAAACAACTAAACTCAAACTTTAACAGGATATAACACATTTCTCCTCTTCTTTACCTACCTTCATAAAGGTGTTATCTAGTCGTACTGCTTGTTGGGAATCCTCTAACGCCTCTCTGTACCGGCACAACATCATTAATGTGGCTGCTCGGTTTCCGTAGTAACTTGCATTCTTTGGACACATGTCTGCAGAAAATAAAAACACAAAATATGTTTGTTCACACCCTTAAAATATATAGACAATATATAAGACATTTCCAACCAAAAGGAAGTTATTTATGGGACAATTACCTATGGCCTTGGTGTAATAATTGAATGCTTCTGCATAATCCTTCTTCACATAAAAGGCATTTCCTTGTTCTTTAAAGGTTTCCGCTTCCCTGAGTAGAAAAACAGTGGGAATAAAAACAGAAAATTGTGATTTAGTATTTGACTGACTGGTTTTTATTATATTATTTACAATGTATGACTATGACCGTTAAATCAGACCACAGCATTTATAATCAGCTGTCAACGTAGCATGACTAGGATTGTGAATGACAAGTGTGCACTGACACACACACACATTCACACACACATTGCTGGCCTGAGTTAGCTAAACATAGAAAGAGCCAAAGCAGTAGGACACAAGTGTCTACTGCTGCACCCCCCCCACCCTCCTCCTTCCTTCTCTTCCTCCCAATCAAACACGTAGCTATTTAGTGAAGCAGACGTGGAGAGCAGAGCCAGGAACATATGACACCATGCTGTGGGCTACTGCCATTACTTTTTTTGGAAACCTTTCATGTTTTACATCACGACCACACACTGACTGACTGACTGACTGACTGAGTGAATGGTGTCATTGCTAATATCTTCATGGAAATAATGCAATCATACAGAAGGGATACTCTTACCTAGATCATTTAAAACGTATAGATATACATATATAAATCGATGGGTAATGACACGTTTATTGATGTTACACTCAATTCATCCGCAGTCAAGAGAAAAAAAAAAAATCAGCACAGGAGCTAGCAACCTCCATCTAACTGCTACCTTGGGCCAAATTTAGCTAAACATTTAGCGGCAGCACCGCTACTTAGCGACCAAAAATGAACATGACACGAGCTTTTGATTGCACATACGAGTAAAACATTATGTTATAAATATGTTTCCGTCGCTGACAACATAGTATAAATGTGTCGTACCTTTCTAATTCTTCGTCGCTGAGCAGGTCCATGTCAGTGTCCATGTTCACTGGATCACAGTTCTCCGTCGCCATTTTGCCGTGAATGAGAAGGGGGCGTGGCCACATCACTGCAGTTCGTTACGTGTTTTGTAAACAGGAAGTGGTCCGCGAGGTAAGCAAAGCAGCTAGCTTGTGGTTAAAAGCGCGTTTTCATTCATCAAAACAAACGTTACCACTACTCAACAATATCATCGTATGTATATATGAATACGCGAGTTTTATTTGAGGTAGTCAGTCTTAGATAACATTAGAAACTTTGTTGGAAATATCGTAATTTACTCCGGAAGCTAATGCTAAGCTAATCATTAATGTATGTTTATAACGTTGTTAGCATACCTAGCTAGCTCATGTTTCATGTTGTAATACGTTTTTTTTTTTAATTATTTCGTGTGTTTTTCGCTATATGTTAGTTTGTAGACAGTAAGTGTATCTGTCAGGGTTGACGCTAGCGTCGTAGCTACTTTAATAAAACCGGATTATAGTTCAATGCTAAGTAGTTGACTTGACAGTTTTCTATCTTTACAGATTTCCTGTCCTGACAGTCATGGGGAAAAGCTGCAAGGTGGTTGTTTGTGGCCAAGGTGCAGTGGGTAAAACGGCAGTTTTGGAGCAGCTACTTTATGCCAACCATGTTGCAGGTATCTCTATTTCTTCTTGACTGAGATCCAGCTGCTGAATGACTGAGCAAAGCTTAAAACTGTGTATACAGCTCAATTATGTTATATGACATTAACTAGAGTGTTGAGATGTTTCAAACATTTGTAATTGCCCAGTAATTATTGGAAAAGTATTTAAATCAATGTAATAGCAGCACATAATCAATATTCTTGTGCAGCTGGAACCAGAGTGATATGATCTTTTTTTTTTCATGTAGTTTAGTTTTTATATGTCTGAATCATCATTGAGCATGAGGGACACAACCTCTAATGTCCAGCAACATCCAGACAAATTTAATTTCAGTCAGGCTTTTCTAGGTGTATTTTCTGGTTGGTTGGATTAATAATATACATTGTATACTCCAGTTTAAAGTTAACCATGATGTAAATGTTCATTGATATTTTTTTCTGAGACACTTATTGTCATGTTGTGTTTTTTTTTGCTTATTCACCACCAGGTTCAGAGCCCATGGAGACTCTGGAGGATATCTACATCGGCTCCATAGAGACTGATCGCGGTACACGCGAGAGCAGGTGCGCTTCTACGACACCCGCGGACTTCGGGATGGGATGGAGTTTCCTCGACATTACTACTCTTTTGCAGATGGCTTTGTTCTTGTTTATAGCATCGACAGTAAAGAGTCCTTTAAGAGAATGGAGGCACTCAAGAAGGACATCGACCGTCACAGAGACAAGAAGGAGGTAAGTCTGAGCACGTATACATGCTTGATATGCATCAGAACATTACATAACACTGTAACAGTAATCATCAGCTTGTCGGTCATTCTTGTGTCAAGCTTATGGTGTATGAGGTCAAGTCCCTTCCCTGAGCACTCAAAGAATACTAGATGTTATAAATTTACAACATTATAAAGTCTCTCTGGGTCTGACAGGTTCCGGCCATAAAATGCAACAACAGACATTTATTATGCACTTGAATGAGATCTATGAATTATTAATTTTAAATGTTGCTAGTGTAGCATAAATACAGTAGATACAGGAAATGTGGAGCTAACTTGATGATCCTGATCCTCAGGTGACCATCGTTGTTCTCGGTAACAAGATGGACAGGCAGGATGAAAGGAGAGTCGACTCCAACATGGCGCAGAACTGGGCGAAGAACGAGAAGGTGCGTCTGTGGGAAGTGTCGGTGGTGGAACGACGTACGCTCATCGAGCCGTTCGTCTACCTGGCGAGTAAAATGACGCAGCCGCAGAGCAAATCCACCTTCCCTCTCAGCCGCAACAAGAATAAAGGCAGCGGTTCTACGGACAGTTAAATGACCAAACACTGTTATCATGTTGACGAAGGAGGGA
Source organism: Polydactylus sextarius (assembly GCA_016801845.1). Classification (NCBI taxonomy): domain Eukaryota; kingdom Metazoa; phylum Chordata; class Actinopteri; family Polynemidae; genus Polydactylus; species Polydactylus sextarius. The sequence continues at coordinate 19,655,644 of CM028917.1, read as the reverse complement.
AAAAAAGGGAGAAAAAGTTTTTAAAGGGAACCTTGTTTTCACGAAAGGATCAATTTTGATTGTGAAGGACTGAGAGAGATGAGAGGAAAGGCAGGAATGATTGTATGGATGTTTATATCCAATGAGCTCTGTTGGTGTTTTGGTGAAATTCGTATTACTTTACTCATCACCAAGTGAAAATGATGATTTCCTGATTGTTTATTTTTGCCATATTAGTTAGAAAACTGAAGAATGCAGGTGTTGTTGTTTGTCACCATCATTTTATCAGGTTGGATTCTGATCAAACTGTTTAGCAACATTCTTTATAATTACTGCTGTTGTTGTTGTTGTTGGACCCATATAATCTCCTTCTTGAACTACTGACAATCAGGATCGGATCTCATCTTATACTAAACTTATCATTAATTCATGGTGCTCACTGTTTAGATAAATTAGGACCCAACAAACATCTTCACAGGTCATCTAATTTTTGCTTCACACAAATGTTCAACCTCACGTGTTATAAAAGTGATGATAGGTGAAGGGATTTGTTGATAAATTACTGATGATGTACTGGAGATTTGTTACACTATAGATGTGTGTAAAGCACAGATTCACAGTTGGATATTGTAGCATGAATGAGTGACATTCCTCACCACGTATGGCCTTTTGTTCAGGTTTCACAAGTTTATATATGTGATAAAAGACGTTCAAATGAAAGGCAGTTACTGCAGGCTCAGGTGCTATTCTTTTCTGCTTGCTACTCATAAAAAAACATGGGACACAATGTGTATCTTTAACTATATGACTCATCATATTATCACTTACAGTAGCAGCTGGAGTCTGGTTATACTGAGCTGTAAAATAAAACCCACATTGACTCATCAGACATTTACTGACCTGTTCGTTCAGGGTGAAACATGAGGTCAAACATGCAGCTTTTAATATTTGTTTCATTGAAAAAAGGGTTAAAATTGTCATTATTGTATTGAATATTCACATACTTGTGCCATATCGTTCAACATTTGTTTGTGAATATCAAAAATTCCAGTTTTATTAACCTTTACACTGTGCTTGTTTAATATTTGTTTGCATGGTTTGTAAACAAATAAACAGATTTTTTTTTCTGTGTCTGATCAGGACAGTGTTGTGTTGTGTTTTTGTTATAATTTATTTCATGACCAGCAGATGTTTCTTTCTGGATGTTACTAGAAATCAGTTTTTAAAGGATGAACAGCCGATTAGATTAGTTTCATATTAAGGAAAATGTCAATTATGTTCTGTAACATCATGACTCAAGTGACTCAAATTGCTACTTTGACATTTAAGCTTCATCTAATATCAAGACCCTTCGCAGATTTATTTGAATAACTTGATGGTCTATGAAGGACAGTTAGGGACGTAGAAATAAGCATAATAAATACAGAATAATTAACTTAAAAACATGGCTGCCTAAAAAAAAAGTACTCAGCTTGGTTAGAAACATTTGTGGCAGATGTTTGTTTTTATCAGAGCCTTATAAGAATAAGATAATTTATCAATACTAATAGTCACACTGATCATGATATATGTATATCTATAAAAACATGTATTATATCAGAGATATGTGATGCACAGTGTTGACGTTTGAGTCTCTAGTCTTGAATCAGGAGTTTTTACTGCCCTCTACTGGTCATAGTGAGGAATATGTAGTAAAATATGAGGAAAAATGTATAAAAATTAAAGAATTTACACAATAATCATATTCTGACTTGTGTGATTGGAGGTTAAATCCACTTCTTGAAATCAAAAGTTGATAAAACTTTCTGCTAGTCATATTATCTGTCTTTTAAAAAACGCTAATTAATAATTACTGATCAGTTTAGAACAAACAGACCGAATATTTCACAGAAAACCGTCTCCAGTGTGTAGCGTTAGTGCTGATACAAATGCAAATCACGAAACACATGAGTTCTGGAGCCAAAAATTCACTGATTAATGGAAATTCAAGGACGCAGTTTGTGACGTGATACATCAATTCAACCTGCTCTACAGACTCTTTGTATGGTTGTGATTTTAACAAATCAAGAAAATCATTCAAAAATTATATTAAATTACTAGAAGGTTAATCAGTTTGGCAGTTGATTTGTTTGTTTGTTTTTTTCTCTCTCTCTGTTTGTTGCACAAACTGGAATCAGAGTAGTAGAAAATAATAGACAAGGTCAAAAATGTTTGAGCGCAGGAGATGATCTGCTGGTTCCACACGGCTACGCTGACTGGAGAGGTTAATGCAAGATAATGAAAAAACCTCAAGTGGAACATTTATGAAACGATATTACGCTCACCTTGGCTTCCCCCCAGAGGGTGCTATCATGTACAATCTCATTTCAATCATGTTCTTTTTAATGACTAAAATTGAGCCAGTGCACTAATGTAACTTCACTCACAAAAAATGTATCGTACGTTTGAACTCTTGACAGCACACGGTGGAGTTAATTTTAACGTCCCTGAGCTCAGCACAGTGAAAAGGAAACTAGTGTAAAGTGTCAATACAATATTCTTCTGTCAAAACCTTTTTTTGTGTAATGGCTCCATACCTGATAATTGAGAAAAAAAATTGAAAATTACTGGAAACGTGCCAGAGTGAAAGATCGATTTGTCACTCGCTAGTGTGATTTATGAGCCTCCATCTTCTTTCAGTCGACCACAGGAGAGAAATTTCTATGTGTGACACAGTTGCAGGGCAACGAGGCAACAAGGAAACAAGGCAACAAGGCAACAAGGAAACAAGGCAACAAGGCAACAAGACAACAAGACAACAAGGAAACAAGGCAACAAGACAACAAGGCAACAAGGAAACAAGGGACAACAAGGAGGCAACAAGGCAACAAGACAACAAGACAACAAGACAACAAGACAACAAGACAACAAGAAAACAAGGAAACAAGGAAACAAGACAACAAGGCAACAAGGAAACAAGGAAACAAGACAACAAGGTAACAAGGAAACAAGACAACAAGACAACAAGACAACAAGGCAACAAGGAAACAAGGAAACAAGGAAACAAGACAACAAGGTAACAAGGAAACAAGACAACAAGGAAAGAAGGCAACAAGGCAACACGACCACATGGCAACAAGGAAACACGGTGACAAGGCGATAAGTCAATAAGACAACAAAGCAATAACGTAACAAGAAAACAAGGAAACAAGGAAAGAAGGCAACAAGGCAACAAGACAACAAGGAAACAAGGCAACAAGACAACAAGGCAACAAGGCAACAAGGCAACAAGGAAACAAGGCAACAAGACAACAAGGCAACAAGGCAACAAGGAAAGAAGGCAACAAGACAACAAGACAACAAGGAAACAAGGCAACAAGCAAACAAGGCAACAAGGAAACAAGACAACAAGGTAACAAGGTGACAAGAAAACAAAGTGAAAAGGAAACAAGGTGACAAGACAACAAGGCAACAATGCAACAAAACAACAAGGAAATAAGGAAACACGACAATGGGACAACAAGGCGATAAGTCAACATGGCAACAAGGCAACAAGGAAACAAGGCAACAAGGCAACAAGGAAACAAGACAACAAGGTAACAAGGTAACAAGGTAACAAGGAAACAAGACAACAAGACAACATGAAACACGGTGACAAGGCGATAAGTCAATAAGACAACAAGGCAATAACGTAACAAGGAAACAAGACAACAAGACAACAAGGTTACAAGACAACAAGGAAACAAAGTGACAAGAAAACAAGGCAACAATGCAACAAAAAAACAACGAAATAAGAAACACGACAATGGGACAACAAGACAACAAGGCGATAAGTTAACATGGCAACATGGCAACAAGGAAACAAGATAACAAGGAAACAAGGCGATGAGACAACAAGGCAACAAGGAAACAAGGAAACAATGCAACAAGGTAACAAGGCAACAAGGAAACAAGGAAACAATGCAACAAGGTAACAAGGCAACAATGTGACCAAGCGATAAGTCAACATGACAACAAGGCAACAAGGAAACAAGGAAACAATGCAACAAGGTAACAAGGAAACAAGGAAACAAGGTAACAAGGTGACCAAGGCGATAAGTCAACAATGCAACAACAAGGCAACAAGCGATAAGTCAACATGACAACAAGGCAACAAGGCGATGCCCTTATGTTACTACCAGTAATGTCCTCTAACTGTTGCATGACAGCACATCTCCTGACTGTGTTCATGTGTCTCCCAGGGGAACCATAACACAGACAACACTTCATTGCCTCTCTTTTTATTATTTATTATTTTTTTCCCTCTTTTGTGATTCTGTGTGTGAAGAGAAAATAGACTTCGACCCTGGAAGCTGACCCTCGTTCCTCAGCCGCCATCACCGAGCGGTAGATTTACAAAACAATCCCACACAGCAGTGAGCACATTCAGTCTAAATGGCAACGCCACTTTTTTTTTTTTTTTTTTTTCTCCTGCAGGATGGAAATATTAGCTGCCCTCAAGCCGTCGTTTCTGTCAAATATTAGCTGTCATGGTGGCTGCTCGTGAACGTCTGAGCCACATCATTCGTCCTGAAAGCTCAGGACACAGGCCAATTTAATCAGGAATAAGTCAAGCTTAAAGGCTTCTGAACTCTGCTTTTAGTTTGCTCAGTGTGTTTGTGCATTCAGCGAGTGTGTCGAGGGAGTTTGACATTATCCAGGAGGACATGTTGACACGTCGTCTTCCAACAGTCAATAGAAAGACAATTGAAGCTCAATACGGCGCTAAATAAGTCACAGTGGAAGTAGAAGAACAAATTGATTTATGCAACTGTTCTTCTGTCACCACAAACACAGCGTCGACGTCTCTTTATGTTACATTAATGAGCGGTGGAGTAAGTAACAATAACTTTTCTTTAATTATCTGCAGTAAAAAGCAAAAATAAAGATAAATGTGATGGTGATTTACCACATTATTGTAGTTTATCTTCTGTAAGAACAGTTTTACGTTAACATGTGCTGTTCTTCTTTGAGTCTGGGTAAAATTTTGACCTTTTGACCTTTAGTGTTTGGGACAAATGTGCAAACAACACAAAAACATAACACTGGCAATAGTTATCAACATCAAAAAATGATAAATATATTAGTTTTTTTATACAGAAAAGTGGAAATGAATTAATTGTAATTTAGTTTATATCTACAATTACATCAATTACAATTTGAAAAATTGACTGACTTACAAAAATTTGGTGCTAATTCTGTTTTATGTAAAATAAATAAAAAAAATACATAATTATCTATAACTTATTACATTATAATCACTGTACATGTGTCTTTGTATTTATGTTTATATTAAGGTTATTAATGATGAGACAAAAGCTCATGAGGTTAATTACAAACAGTCGACTTGACCTTTCTGCAAACTGCTTCGTAGATTAATTAAGTACAACGGCGATATCTTATTAAATGTTTTATTTTCTATAAGCGGCTGTGTTACATTGTCAGTTGGTGTTAAGCTAAATGTTGCAGCACAACTGGCTTTTGTTGTGATGTTATAAGACGACGTTTCATAAATCATGAGGTGTCGTGTTGACCTGGTGTTTGCACCTTTTTACTGCAAGGTCCCTGGATGAAGGTCGGGTTGTGTGTGTGTGTGTGTATATATATATATATATATATACACACACACACACACACACTGAAGCTGTGTTTCCGCGGGGTGACTCTTGACTGAAGGAGCGGTGGCTGACCACCGCAGCAGGAGATAACAGTGTCACTCCCTCCATGGAAAAGCAATCAGATAAGATAATGGAGCAATGCAGCGGATACACCAGTGTGAGTGTCACAGCTTAGCAAGGTCATCGCGTCCTTCTGCCGTATCGCCGGCTTTAGTAAGTGCTGAGGATCCGATGGCTTTTCCTTTTGATTGGCACCACAGGAGTCGCCTGAATTGATGTTGTGCTTATCTGCTGTTTCCACAAAGAACGGTCGGTTCGGGGGCGATTGGCCTGAGGCGTAGAGGACAACACACGTCTATAATCCAAAAGGTTCCTCTTCAAGAAAAAGACGAAGGAAAAGTGTAAAATTATTACAGAGTTAACCAAGAGAAGTACGCGATTATTTGCTGTTAGAGATAAAAGTAGAAAGTCACAGTTGCCAGAGAGACAAGAGCAAACAGAGCAAATCCAGTGTTTAGTTTCAAATCTACTGTGGTGAATCATCTGAAGGTGACGGAGATCTGTTTGTCTACAGGTATTTTATTCTACTAATCCTCCAGGTGCCTCAGAGGTGGCAGCTTTAAAGTGATGGTCTGGAGTAATTTGAACCCAGGGTCTATTTCACCATGAACACATAAGTCAAACACCACCTTAAGAGATATTTTACGTTGGTTGAAGTTAATATCAAGTTTGACTGTCTTTTATTTTCACAACCAAAGAGTTAACAATGAAAGTAAATGGGGCAGTCAGCCAAACGTATCTAAATTGTCATTTTTTAACCACTAATAAAGCTCAAAATATCACTTCACTTCAGCAGTAGCATGAATAGGGTCCCTACACATAAACTGAAGTACTGATAACTTAGTAAGTGAACTAAGAGTTTATTAAAAACACTGTTTTACAAGACTTACCCAACATCTGGTTTTCATAACAAGTGGTGATGAAGGTTGTTCCACATCAGCAGATTCATCATTTTCCTGAACAGCAGGCTGATGTGTCTGTGAATAGCCAGAAAAATGACTCATCGGTTCAATTATCAAGTGATCAGTACTTCAGTTTATGTGTAGGGACCCTATTCATGCTACTGCTGAAGTGAAGTGATATTTTGAGCTTTATTAGTGGTTAAAAAATGACAATTTAGATACGTTTAGCTGACTGCCCCATTTACCGTCATTGTTAACTATTTGGTTGTGAAAACAAAAGACGGTCAAACTGGATATTACTTCAACCAACGTAAAATATCTCTTGAGGGGGAGTTTGACTCGTATTCATGGTGAAATGGACCCTGGGTTCATGTTGCTCTGGACCATCACTTGTTTCAGTTTGCTGTTGCTGTCGTGTCTTGGCTCAACTTCGCTCCTGCTGTCAAGTTTTTCCTGAAACGGTTGGAAAACGAGGAACTGTGGTGTGTGACGACATGAACAGATGCTTCACCTGTAAACTGAGCCAGACACCTCCAACACAGAGCAGATGATTTTTATAACAGTGATGTTTTAACATCGATTAATTATAATTGACGCTCAGAACAAAAAGAACAAAAGAAAGAGATCGAGGGTAATTTTGAGCATCTTCCTGAATCTGAGCATTTATGTTGTCACTGTTTATTCATTAGCAATCAACTGCCTGTGTGTGTTTTCTCTCATTTTTATCTCCTCACATACCCACACACTTATTATTATTTCTCAAATAAAAAAAAAACACTTTTGGTTTTACCCATGATGCACAGAAACATACAAAATAACAAACAAAAAAAAACATCTTTTACAAGTTCTAAAAGCTTTATTTTCCAAAATCCATCCCTTGTCCTGTCTAATGTACAGCACTGTAAGATTTTATTTTAATATGTATTTCATTTTTTTTTTGTCAATCCATCCATGCGTACAGTGTTTCCTGCTCTCTGGAGCTATGGAGGGATACCCTGAATGGATGGTCATGTTAGCATTTTGCTCAACCTGTCACCCCTGAGAAGGCCTGGCTAATGTGACTTTTTTTTTTTTTTTTCTTTACGGATATTGTCTCTTTTTTTCTACAAAAAAGAAAAAAAAAAAAAAGCTTTGTTCCGACACAACAGAAAAAAAAAGAAAAACTCACTCAAAAGAAAATAAACAAAAGAAAAGAAAAGAAAAAAAAAAGATTTTTGTTTTAAGTATTTTCTCTTGTACTTTTAAAAAAAACATATTGGTAAAATCATGTACGTAAATGAACAAAAGAAGAAAAAAAAAGAAAAGAAAAAAGAAAGCAAAGCATATTTGTTTTTTTTTTTTTTTTTTTTTCCTTTCCCTGTACGCCGCACAGAGTCTACATAACATAATCTACTCTCTTCTATGATAGCAGTTCATTGTGATACAGATAACAATAGCAACTCTGATAAAATCTCTATAATTACTCTATTATGATTTCTACATATAATTTGCCTTCTCTAGATTCTTTATTTTAAGAAAAGTTTCAGTTCTTTCGGGTCAGAGTTCCCAGTGAGCGATAATACAGAATCAAACGAACGACGGTGAAGATTAAAGGCTGGTTGGTTCACTGAGTAGAGAATCACGTGGGTACGGTGGGATGATGGGCGACTCGGTGGGCTTCGTTTACCCAGAAAGACTTGGAGGGGGAAGAGGGTGGGGTGGGGTATTGGTTGGTTCCTTAAACAGAAATATACTTTGAATGTAGAAGCACTAGTACTGGATGGCAATTACAGGGTTTTCACGACAGATGGCACTGCTGCATCACAGACAACTATACATATTGCACAATGAGAAATGCATAGGATTTAATCCATTACTGTAATTTAAGAGAATATGATTTGGTATGAGTGTAGCAAAAAAAATGATAATGATAATGATGTGTGTGCTCAAAGTCCTTATGAGATAAATGTGCCAAACAGTCCATTTTTTTTTTTTGGCAGAGGGAGGTTTGGTTGCTCAGATGATGGATTAGTAGATTTATTCCCAGATGTGGAGGATGACGGAGGCAGCACACGAGCATGAACATGAACAGAAATATGAGCATTAACGTTGCAGTTGTGACACTTATCCTCAAAACTCTTGTCTTTCCCTTGTGATGTCGTATAAAAGTAGAGTTGGCCCTTGAACTGTGTCGGAGCACATGATAACATTGTTACAGATGTGTAGAGGATATAATAGATAAAGCCATTGACACACTGAAAACACATCATAAACATAAACATATTGAATGTATTGCTTTTTAAACCATAAAGTGATGATTCTCACCTGATTGTTTTTGTTTTGTTTTGTTTTTTTCTTATTTTCAAAATAAAAAAAAAGAAAAAAAAAAGGTGAATATCAACACAGTATGACAATTATCATTTTCATTGCTTTTTTTTTTATAAGTAAATCAGTTTTAAGGTGCTTTTAATGTGGTTGCCATGGCACTCGTCTTTGTTCCCTCCCACGCCGTTTGCAGACTCTGCAACAGGATGTCAATCAAACAAGAGGCCTGAGCAGCTTCTCTACTCGCTGTCAGACAAACTTGTCACTGAGCTCTGAAATCCCATCAGGTCTTCAAGTTATCCATTGTGTTTTCGTTATATATGTGTGTGTGTGCGTGCGCTTTTTTTTCTCCTGCTCCTCATCAGCTCATGCTGAGATAATGCCAGAGAAAATCAAGGGCAACAGTGAGGTGACGACAGCGAGGTTGAAGGAAGAGGAAGGAAGAGACAAAGAGCAGTCACACAGAGGGGGAGAGAAATGACAACGTGTTGCGATGTAAGACATCACGCCGCCCGGCTTTTTTTTTTTTTGGTGACAACATGATGATGATGATGATGCACTGGACCAAAGAATAATAATAATAATAATAATAATAATAATAATGATAAAAATAATAATCATAATTCAAAGGACAGATTCAGAAACTGAAACAAAGTCAAGCTGACAAGCTGACCTTTTCTCGACATTAATGAATGTTTAATTCTGGGGACACAAGAAAGAGAAAACAAACTGGAGGGGCTATGACTATGGCTTTGACTCAGAGGACAAGGACACAGTGTTATGGAGAGCGATGGAGGTGCAACATGGTGCTAATAGGGTTTTATTATATAGTTATAGATCGTGTTTGATAATGGAAATACCCGAGATGTAATGTGACAACATCTGCAGATTATCCTTTAAGTTTTATGTTAGTTTTTCTTTTTTGTTTGGTTGAAAACACAGATCGATGAGTGACTGTACCTCAGTTTCAGCTGTTTGAATCTTTCATACCCCCCCCCACTTCCAAAAAAACAAAAAAAACAAAAAACAATAAGTTAAAAACAGCATTTTTAAAAGAGCATCAAGTAAAGGGACCTTATTTTGTGGCAACCACACTAAACATACATCTAGACTTGTCTATATTTGTTCTCTAATAAATTACACAATAATATCCAGAATCCAAACCATGTTGACCCATGAAATGGCTATAAAAGCGGCCTCTGTGCACCAGTCACTGTCTGGAGGCCTGTCCTGCTCCGTAGGTCATGATAAGAGGAGCAGAAAGAAGGCATGATGGGGGGATCTTGGCCTTTATGGTAGGAGCAGCTCTCAGGCCTCTGGGGCCAAACGAGCGTCAGGATTTGTGCACTGTTTCCATCTTAAGTCAGGCGGGCTGCATAGTTTGCGTGTGGCCTTCATCATGTGGGTCACACTGAAGTCGGGTCTGGGGTTTGGTAAGTTGGGTAGAGGGGTTGGGGGAGGGTGGTGGGAGGAGCTTAAACAGGGAAAAGAGGGGTTGAGTTTTAATAGGGTGAGAAGATGATGGGCGTATGTGTGGCCCGCAGCGGCCCCGGGGCCGGTCGAAACAGTGCAGGGCCCAAGAACGGGGTCTGGATGAAGGTGGTAGTGGTGCCGACTGGGTGGCGCAGAGCCAGCGGGTTCGTCGCCACTGTGCACAGAGTTGGTGGGGTGAGGGGGCTGGGCAGGAAGCCAGTTGTCAAGCTCTTGGTCAGCTGCTTCTGCAAAGCCAGTTTGGTCTGGAGGAGACAGGAGGGTGGAGGAGGAGGAGACGGAGAAGGGGTGGCGGTGAGAAGAAGAAGAAAACAAACACTGACAAACATGTTTTCCAAACTTATAGCACTTGTTTGTTAAAGCAGACCCTCCAGGATTTCAGGCCTTTTTTTTTGCAATGAAATTTGTGATGTTTTTTTAGTTGTTTTGTTGCAATAAAGTTGCAGGAGCAAGTCAAGTGACAAGTAAATTTAACACCGAATTAGGTGATAAACCAGTGTGTTAGTGATGTGTCTGGTCTGACGTCCTCCCTGTGTTTCTAACGTGTGTTTCTCAGTAGACGAATATAAAATAGTTTTCCTCCTCTTTGGTGAACGCTGCCTGGATACTGTTTCTCTTGGTCCTTAGCGGTGATGTTGAAGGTAAATGTGAGATTATTTTGTCGTTGTTGTTATGTTTCCTGCGTCTGACAAAAGAAACAAGGAAGTGAGTTCACTGATGTATGGATCAAAATTTTTCAGGATATGAGGATGTTGATTGGTTGAATTTACAATTGCAACATCATTAAATCCTGGAGGGTTTTGTAGAAGGATACATGTTCACACTAAATAAAACACAACAGGATTCCTGATCATTATCATACTTATATAACAAACTAATGCTAATGACACTCCAGCCTTTGGATAGTTCAGATTTTTTCTTTACTCACTGGTGCTCACTTCTTATAGGTTTTAAAGTTTAGTTTAAATAAAAAACTAAACTTTAGTTTACAAAAACAACAGCAACCTATTATACCATACTAGCTTGGAAGCAGTGATGGAAACAGTTACTCAGCTAAATCGCTAAATAACAGCACTTTGCAGCAAAAGTTTTAATACGTTCTTCCTGCTGTGTCTCAGGGTGGCCTTTTTCACCTAAAGTAACAGTTGTGAAGCCAACTACAGCTGCTGTGGGGGTGAGAATCTGATGCAGACTGCTCTAAGTCGAGGAAATACTAACAAACAAAATTAGTTTCATACATAGAAAGACGTCTCAGAAATTCACTTAGGATGTTGCATTTTCTCCTAGATGATGAAAATGGTTGTAAATTTTCCATAAGCGAACTTAACTGGACCTTGGGAGTCTCGTGAAATAGCATTTTTATATTCACACTGACACAAGTGAATAGTATTTAATGTAACAAAAATGGAAAAAAATCAAAACTATGTGTTTGATATATAAACATGCTTCCTTCATCAGCTCTGCTCAGTCCCGCGCCCCTGGCCAGGCCTAAAGTTCAACCAGCTGAAGCAGCTCTCGCCCTCCAATCCAACCCCAGACTCGTCCTCTCCCCCCACTGACCTGCGAGGAGAGGGAGGTGAGGTTGTACTGGCTGAACGCTTTCTTCATGGCAGACACAGCCACGCCTGCATAGCCACTCCATCTCACGTTCTGTAGGATGGAGGAGGAGGAGGAGGAAGAGGAGGAGGAGAGATGGGGAGGTGTGTATATGACAGGAGCAGAGAAATGATTAATCTGGAGTGCTGATTCAGGCTGCTGTTGTCAGAGCTGGTCAGTGGTGGTGGTGGTGGTGGTGGTGGTGGTGGGGGAGGAAGCGGGACTATTTTAGACCTGTCTCAGGGGTAGGGGACTCACTGAGTACGACAGTGTGCTTAACCTCTCTGACAGTACAAGCACACAAACACGCTGCTTCACCGAGACATACAAGCCCCTAAGCACAACGTAATGAGATCTGAATGTGTGTGTTTGCGTGTTTAAAATGCACGTCTGTCGGGGCAGGGGTCAAATCAGTTAACTGTGACGATAATAAATTAAAACTAGTGTTTAAAAATGCATTAGTTTACAAGCTTGACTGACTTTATTCCAGTTTTGGCACATGTGTACAGCATGTCGAGGCATATCTGTGATGAGACAAAAGCAATTATGTTTTTTTTTCTCACTCTCTGCGTGTGTGTGAGTGTGACTGCTTGTCTGTGTCTTGGTTTTAAGTCTTACCGCTAAGCTGGAGCTCGGCTGGCTCTTGCTGTGGGGAGTAAACTTGGGTTTGGGTGGTTTTCCGGCCAGTCTATCCTTGTGCCGTCTGCTGTTCATGTGCTGCCAAGTCGAGCCGAGCAGAGCAGAAAACACCATTAGTAAGCTAACAAGCATCTGTTGTAACAAACCAGGCTACAACTTCAAGTGTTATCTTCTGAATTAATAATGGACACACATTGATTATGGCTGAAGTGCACAGAAATTACATCACTGCCACAGTATCTCCCCTCCTCTCTCCCTGCATCACTAACAGGCTTACATCCTCCTGGGACAGCACCTGTTTATATAAGAACCGGTAGAGGGCGGAGGGGGGCGCATATATTTAAAACTAAAGCAGCTAACACAACCTGTATCTTTTATACAGACACAAAAGTTTCCAAGGCAATCCCTATTTACACTCACATCACACGCAGAGTTTAATGAACATCAAAAGAAGAGAAATGTTTTCACTCAACCTGGTTTGATGCCAGAGTAACCAGAAAATTAAATACAGCAGGCAATAGTAGCTTGAAATAATGAGAGGCAAATAAATCCCCCACCCCCCCACCCCCCGGCTCAGTGAAGAGCTTTGCAGTCAGTTATAACATCAGATGATATCTGTCTAATGTGGAAAAATGGCTGCTGCTCCAATGTACTCCACGCTCACAACCAGAGCTTTCAATAGCTTCATTCATGCGGCTGTAAATGAAACGGCTGCTTTGATTTAAACGTGCACACAGGTCCTCCATCAAGGTGATGTTAAAATGGCCTCTCAGATTAAAGCAAGGCCTTTTAAAATCCCATCAGTCACATTTATCATTTTAACACACACCGTTTGTCATATTTATCATTTTTAATATACACCATTTCTACTGCTTTTTTTTTTTTTTTTTTTTATAATTGAGACACTTCAGGTCACAGCTGGTCTGAGTTCAGTAATGTACAGTATCGCTCTCTTCATGTGTAAAGGTAATTACTAACTATACACTGACATTTCTGCTTCGTGATTAATTCTGCAGCCACGTCGTCAGTCTGTGGAGGTGAGGTAATTACATGCAACATTTTCATCACAGCTTTTCTCTGCAGACTCGACACTATGTCCATGCTCTTTTTGAACAAACCTTATCAGGTTAGTGACACTCTGACTTAATATGACTTGACAAAACTGCAGGATCTGTGCTACTTTACAGTCTTAGTATTTTTTTTTTTTTTACCAACAGTTACATCTCCAAATTGTCCACTTTCTGTTTTATGACTGAATATGATACATACATCCTCTAAATATTGCCTTTACCTGGCTCAGCTGGGTCTCAGAGTTCACAAAGATCTCACACACTTCACACTGGAAGTTCTTGCTCGGCACCCCGACACTGCCTTTGCTTCCCAGTCTCTTGCTCTTACAAGCAGCACGAGCCGCCACCACTTTCCCCCGGCGTCTTGGCAGGACAGTGTGACCTTCCAGCATTAGTTTGTGCTTCGTACCTGATGGAAAGAGAGAGAGATGAGTTGACAGGTTACAGTTACGGGCTTTTATTTACATCATTCTCAGATTCGCCTCTCAGCAGCAGCAGCCTCTCACCGCTGTTATGTGCTTCCAGTTGAGAGACGGAGTTGACCGTCACTTTACAAACAGGACAGTGGAGGTGAGCCTTGCTCTTCTTAGGGTCTTTGTCCTCATCTGTATTTGGCTCCTCGCTCGTGCTGGATGTGTCTGCGTGGCTGCCTGACTCGCCGGTCAGACCCGCAGCCTCCGAGGACTCTGGGATTTCTGGAGCGCTGGTGTCTGAGGCGGTTTCAGAGAGCTGTGAAGAGGGTGAAATCTGAGGCGGAGACAGGGTGACCAACTCCACAGACGAAACCTCTGATACGGGCGTCAGCATAACAGAGGTCCTGGGACTTTCCTCCAGCTTCACCTCCAGATTGGCTGGTTCTAGTTCAGTCTGAAGACCTGCATGAAAAAAAAAGGTGGAAACATGAGCCAACGTCAGCGAAATCTGCATATTTCATTGCAACACACTTTTAACCCGAAATTTAGTGGTGACACCTCGAGACCTTTGGTACAAGAGAAAGTAAAACAGCTTATTCCTGTTGGTGGAAAACTAGTTTTACTTCATTAGAGAGAAGAACAAAACCAAAAAACTCTCTGCATCACAAAATTGCACAAACAATTTAAAGAAACATCAAGAGCGTTGACACGTTAAGAGAAAAAATAACGTTGATTTTTTATGATTCTGTCCGTCCTATGATCATTATACCAGAACAGTTAATATAGAGAGTTTGGGAACATGCTGTTCTGTCCTGTGATTGGTTCATGGGGCTATCATGTGACTCATGGGCGCCATGTCGTAACCCCATTTACATCACAATTCTTATTTACTGCTATTGAAAGTGGCAAATTAAGCCTTTGTTTTATATAGTTTTATGAAAAATTTAAAAGAAGATAATGTCAAGATGTTCAGTATTCGGCGGCAACATCAAACTGAAACATTGGGAAACTAATGCATTGATTAATACACTCGTAATATATCTAATATGTAATATTAATATTTTTTTATCTAGTCCTTGTCTTCCTGATCACAGGAAACTCCTTCAAACACGTCACAAGGCAAATTGTGACGTATTTTACCTGAATAACGTCTGAAATGTAATTTTCGTCTGCAGTGAAAATCAGAAGAAGAGAAAGATTAAACACTAAATTACAACAGACCGATGGACATTTTAGAGTTTCTTTACTATTTGTGTGGTTTTCCATGTTGTTGGTCAATGATGATGACGTTTACGAGTCTGTCAGTGGAGAAAAATGCACATTCTGGAAAATATAGAGCTTCAGTTTGGTCTTAAAGTCTCCTCAACTTTAGTATTTTATAACATTGTCCAACACGGATTATAAAGCTTTTCCCACCACAGTTAAATAAGTCCAACAAAAAAAAAATGAGCCTGAATAAACAGAGAGAAAAATCCCCTCACACACTCTCTACCGACAAAAACACTTTCTTGATTGACTTTTCGAGTGCGAGTGTAAAAATTAATCTCCAAATAACCATTTCTCTTTCAGTACAATATCGGGAGGCAAAATTAAGAGTTCTCGTCAAGTGTTTGCTCCCTCACTATTCAAATATCAAGTGGACCTGGAGACTAAGTCAATATAAACAAACCCATTGACTGCAGGACCACGCCAATAAGTCACCGGACTTCTATTACACCGCTCCCCTTCACCCCGCTGCCCTCCCGAGAGAGACGGACGCTTCACCCCAGAGCACGGTCGGCTACGCTCGTTGAATATCTGCATTTCATTTACGGCACTTTCTCCCTCACAATCCGTCTCAACTGTGCAACTGTGCTCCATTGATTTCCCCTTTTTTTTTTTTTCCCAGAGTAAATTCATCATTGGAGATAAGGGTCTTCCTCTCTCATTCTCCAGCTTAAGCTTAAGTAAAAAAAAAAGGATCTATACAGGAGCAAGATTAGACAGTCTCCCCCCGGTGTAATGAGAGTGACCCCAGAGGAATTTGAGCCACAAAGACGGAGAGAGAGAGAAAAAAAAAAGGGGGAGAGAAAGGGGTGAGGTATGATCCTGAGCCTACGTGTGTGAAAGACAAGGGCCACCTGAGAAGTCTCCAGAGGGGACTGATACTGATCAATGGATTTAGTTTTACACAAAGAGGCTGCTGGGTGGGAATCAAAGCTTTTCTTTAAAAAAAAAACAAAAAAAAAAAAGCTTGAATCATAAAGGATTTCACTGAACAAAGAAGCATTTTTTAAAATCCCTGTTGAGTTCCTGGTAATTTCAGGAACTTTTTTTTTAAAAAAATTGTTATTATCACTACTGTAGCTGCTCTGAATTAATCACCTGAATAGTAAAATAGTAAATATTCAAGTCATTTCAGCCATTTATAAAATCACAAGGTTAAACTTTCCACTGTGCTGGTTCCCATGGAGTCTAGTTCTGGTTAGTCACAGGGAAGAAATATGAAAAATCCCATAAATGTTCATTTCTATAACATCTCCTTTTTCAATATTACTGGAAATTAACTCTGTTGTTTGGCCCAAACGATCAATTTCAAGATGACACCTCTGAGAAATCGTTACAACTGAAAACAAATTGAAAATATTCATCGACTAATTGTGAAAACGAACCCACAAATGAACTGAAAATGGAAATGTTGGTTCGCTGCGGCGATCCTGTGACTCTAATAAAACCAAACACAAAGTAATAACTGTCGTAAACGCCTTCCTGCAGGTTCGTCAGTTGTCTCATTTACCCTCCGACCGTCTACGAGATCGCAGACACTTTCACCGACATTGGCAACCTGTCAGACCAAAGGCCGGAGTATCGGCAAGTGCCAGGAGCGTCTCAGTGGAGTCGAGTTACTCTGCTGCAAATTATGGATATTTGGATCAATGTAACGCGAGCAATCATCAGTTTTCTTTAACCCAAAAAGAATTTAATCCATGCTTTAACAGTCCAATTAAATCTGACAGGCTTTTAGAGTGTAAACACATCTGAAGAGATCTCTATTCATTCAATAGACTGATCCACTGAGAACTTCAACCACATACAAACAGCAAATGAATATGAATATCGGTCTCATTAAACACACGCTCACGTTCGGCGCTCGCTTTAACAGACGAGCATTGATCCAAAGCAGCCGCAGAACATAAACAAGTCTCCACCCCGAGGGGGAAAGTTCTTTGCTTTAAATCATCATGAACTGTGGTGACACGCAAAGTCGCCGCCAAGACGTTTCCAACAGCCGCGTCAATCAAATCTGAGGGTGATTGATGCTTGTCACGGCTGACGGAGGAACTCTGTCTCTGGGCTATGCCCTGCTGCTGCTCTTTAACTCACTGTCTGCTCACTACCTCCTTCACTGGTCTGGGACCAGCTTCGATTGGTCCCTTTGTAGGATTGAAAACGTTGTCTCTTCTCGTCTCCGTCTATCTGCCACATCTAAGAGTTATTGCGGTGCCATAAATGACTGAATATGTGTAGAAAGTAGCTGCACTACATCGAGAAAACATGATATGTGATATAACTGGTGATAAATCAACAAATACTTAAGTAAAATAAAAATAAAGGGAAATGAATCATTTCTAGGATCTATTTGTCTCATAACTCAATTGTTATTATTGTAATTATGACAACAAAGGTCTCAAATCATGGTGTTTTTCAAACTTTGACAAACTTGTTATTATTACATCTGCTGGTGAAAGATCAGAGATTGTTTTTTGCAAAATTAATAATCGGTTTTGACTCTGTTTTGAATATATTTACTAGTGATCTGGAGACTTGTTGATAAAGACAAAACAAGTTCAAGTATCAACCAAAACCTCTACAACAATACGGATGAAATTTTTTAACTTTCATTATTTCAAACTAATGATAACTATTGTTCCCAAACCTCTCAACATCTTAGCTTCTATTAAGGCTGAACAATAAATAGAAAATATCACAATATCACGACACTGATGTTCAATAAACATGTTCCAAAAGACTATTGAAGCACAATAAAATAGTAAATTTCCTTGTGATCAACCCAGATATCAAAAACTGTGTCTGTCAGATATTTGTCATGTTTGGATTCAGTCTCAGAGGAAGCAGGTGAAGGTCTTTGGTTTGACTACAGCTCTATTGACACAGGATTAGTTTTACCTGGTGACGTCTGGTAATAATTGCGCAGGACGTCTGTGATCTTAATCCCGTGCGAATGCGCCATGTCTGTAATTTGTAAAGTATAACTACCACCAGAAATCACCGACCATATTTCACCAAACACAGACGTCCCGTGATAATACTGGTCCCGTGCGAGTCCGCATCTCGGTGATTGTTGGGTAGTCTTGTTATGTCATGAGACACGTTTACAGAAACAGCAGCTCAGATCCACCAGAAGAGCAAAATTTCAGAGAATATTGAGGTTGATGACATGCGCAGCAGCATCTTTCAACAAGTTTTACATAAACGCCCTGTGATCCCCTGATCCCGACAACTATCCACTGTTTCCAAGTCACGTTGCTGCTTTGACATTTTATTTACTGTTGCCATAACGACCATATACCAAGTTAAACGCGATCATGTTGTCCTGGCGATACTGTCGGTTCAGTATGTCGGACAGAGCAGGTGTCGCACACGTTACTACGAGCACAGCTTTGACATCACATCCGGCCGTGATGTCAGTAAATTTGAGTAAAATACAGACGTCGCTTATCCCGTAAGAACACGCTGCAAGAAACACAGACGTGGGGGGTAATTTACAAGTTACCAGACGTCCCCAGGTAACTAATCACATGTGAATATGGTTATGGTTTAACCACATGACTTAAAAAGTAAAAGTAAACAAGTTAAAAACTTTTGACTTGACTGTGTTTTTGGGACAGTTATGTCCATGTTTTGGGTGAGTTTTGGCATCATTTTGTTTTTTCTTCTGCAACACTAATTTGGGACATATAGATGCCTCAAATTTGGTCAAACAGATGAAGCCTTACTATCGTTAAGATTATGTGAATATCAGTTCAATGATACAGACTGGGAGAACATCACTGGAAGAGCTAATAGCTCAATATACTAAGAGACATATTTCTTCAAGTCTGGTAACTAAACAGGGTTTAATGCAAACGTTATCTACATAGAAAGACCAAAAATACACAAATAGAACTACTTTAAGGTCCTAAACTGATCAATTTACAATGCAGCGCTATACTGGGAAACATCTGCAACTTAGTGTGACATTGATCATCTAAATAAATAATTATTTCACTGCAGAAACTGCTGAGAAACCGTTTGAACAGCGGGACAAAGAGACCAATGTGTTGACTGAGCCTCAAACTACTCAGATCCTAATCTGGGTTGAGGATCTGTGTGTCAGATCCAGTCCAGCTCCAAACCACAGGAGTTTTAAAGTTGTGGCTGAACAGTTTAAATGTTTCACTTTCAGTCTTGTGACACCTAAAGTTTGTCTGTGGCACCAGACCAAACACGTTTTTTTGTCTCATTATTTGTTCTTGTGTAACTAAAGTGCAGCTGCAGCTCCTTCTGGTCAGAAGCTGATGTGATGTGATATGATATGAAGTGTGCATTAGCAGGTGCTTTAATGGAGCAGAAGAGTGCGACCTCTTTAAGGACGTCTGTTTATTCTGTTCGGTCTGAGCGTCGCAGGCTGCCGAGGGGAGACACGACGACAGGTGTGTTATTGGTTCCTGATGGCAGACAATATGGACATTACCCTCAGACAGCTCCCCACCAGCTTTCACTTTCATGGCAGACATAACTCATTTCATAGAGTGTTAATTTGGAGTGCTATTCCATTACAGGTTGGCATTGTGGTGTGTGCCACCATCGGCTCGCACTGCTGCATTTCAATTTCACATTAGGCCAATCACACAATTGGGCTTATTAAAGAGTGTTCCTGCTCACAAAATTGCCTTGGAACTGTAAAATTATTCACGGCGTAAAAACTAGCTATGACTTATCTACTTTCTCTCTCCACTGACACTCCTCCTCCTCCTCTCTGATTCCTCCTTCTCTTTCTCCATGTCTCCTTCATTCATTTCATCTTATCTTTCACTTTCCCCTCATCTCCTCATTTCGTCTGTGCCGCTGCTTCCCTCTTTCAGAGCTCTCCTTTGCAACGGCGGCGTATTAAAATGAGGTTTGATGAGAGTGTTATCAGGCTCACAGTCTTTTGTCCACTTTTTCCTCTCTGAAGGAGACTCTTAGAGCTGGAGGAAAAAAAAAAAAAAAAAGTCTGCATAAGCCTATGAGGCGAGATGAAGTACAAACTGCTTCCCTCCTCTCCTAAAAAAACCCTCATATCTCCTCCGATATTTCATCTGGCATCCAAGAGCATTTTTGAAATTCAGCTCAGATAGTGATCTTCTCTGGGGCAGAGAGGAAGTGGACGGGGAGGATGGAGTAGGGAAGTAAAAAAAAAAAAAAAGAGAGAGAGAGAGAGAGAGAAAACCTTTCTAGTGCTCCTCCACTCCCATCACCTCAGATGGATAAATGAAAAGTGTGCGACATGAGAAGGTAATGGGCCCCGCAGTCAAAATGCCATCGAGTAATTCATGCTTTCCGAGTTTAAGTTGAAGCCATGTTTTTGTGAAAGAGTCAACAGTGATTCTCCTGAAAGAAAAAAAAAAAAACCCATGCGCTGCTCCTCCTATATCAAAAGTCAAGACGTCTATATTTACACCTCCAACATAAGTGCATTTTGATGAGCACCTCTGATTTCTTTTAACTTTATTTTCTCTTTGACAACCCTTTAATTTGAAGACTCTCACCACTGTTTTGTTCCCTGTCGACTCAAATGTTGTGTGTTATTCATTTCCTGTATCTACAACGTCTGGAGAGATAGACAGCAGAGAGCAAGAGGGAGCAAGAAGGAGTCGAGCAATTAAAAAAAAAAAGAGTCAAAAGGGGGTAAAAATGACCCCAACGAGGCCACGATCGATCTCTGACAGCCCCTTTATTTACACAGCATCACTTGCTCACAGACATCCAGAAATCCCAGAGCTTTGGAGCTTTCCATCCATCACAAAGCTTGGGGACAGTGAGGCAGGTCAGAGGGGTTTTTCTTTTCTTTGTCTTTTTTTTTTTGGGAGGGAGGGGCAGGATTGAGTTGAAACTACTGAGGTTTGAAATGCACAGAAAGACTGAAGGGACAGTAGGGAGAGAGATTAACTGTACAAAACATGTAATCTCAAAGTGCAGCACAATGAAACAGAAGGAAAAGAGATAAGAAGAAAAAAAAAAGAAAACATGGAGGATGGAGGCAGTCAATCATGTGAGAGCAGAACTGGTTTGGAAAGATGAAATGGGGCAGAAGAAGAAATCAGAGGAACCAAAGCGTGATGGAGACAGGCGGAGAATCGGTCGGATCGGTTACTTTCTTCCAACCTCCACGTCCGTTTACGTACTTGTTCCTTCTGCTAAGCTTGTATCCATGAGCGCAGGAAGAGCCGCTTCAGACGTCAATGTCTTGCTCCTGTCTCGTTCTCGTTCTCGTCCCGTTCTCGTTCTCGTTCTCGTTCTCGTTCTCGATCTCTTTCCCTCCCCGCTGACGAGGCCTCTCCTGCTCGTCGCTGCCGGTTCTTCTGGGCCTCCATGGCTTTAAGTTTGCGAGCGTGTTTGTGACCCTTATAATGAGCTTCTGCTTGGTTCTGCAGAGAAATGAGAAGGAAAAAAAAAACAGGTTGGACAAGGACAAGCAGGAAGAGGACTCAGTGAATTATCTGCTGGAAAAGTGCGAAACCCACGTGAAATAAATGTTAAAACGCCTGAATATTCAGTCTCTCGGAGGCAAACAGCAGCTGCGAGGAGGAGAGTCTGTTTCCACCTGATAACAGCGACTGGCGCGCTGGGAGGCCAGAGGTATAATTGCATGTGTAATATGTAACAAGAGAGAGGATCCCATCTCCACAACTACCTTATTAATCTGCAAATTCAAGACTCATGTGGCAATACATACTAATGTCACACACATCTGAGCACTCAGGGGCCACGTGAACACAAATCAGGCGGCAAACACGTTCTGACTGACTGCGACTGCAGCAATAAACGAGGAAATTTCCCTCTGGGGTGAATCACAATTTACCTTCTCATTTTCATCGTTCTCACGGCCTCGTTCAATCCCAGAACAAAGCTCCTGTTGTTGGAGCAAACGCAGATACATAGCAATAGCAGAGAAATCAATACAGAGATTACTCATTAAAAGTTAAAACAACCTCCGGGGATCAGCTCTCGGCTGCTCCCGGTCTGGACACGGCCACAGTTATAAAGTATAAGGTGAAGTCGCTCCACTCTCTGAGACGGTAATACTTCTTTCTGAGCTCTCATCCAGTTTTACCTCCTGGAGAAATAAATCATGCAAATCCTCAGACACCAAAAGAACAACCAAAAGAACAGACTGGACTTTGCTTTGAAGGAATAAACACATGCAAAAATGTGATTTTCTCTTATTTCCCAAACATCAACGACCCATAAAGTCTCAAAAGCTTTAAAGATTAGTGATTATGTTGAATTAACGCAGAGATACAAGGTTACAGACTAACACCATCAGTCTCATGTGTTTGTGTGATGTGAACATGGAGTTTTAACCTGCACACTCCACATTAATGAGCCTCATGATGAGTTATAGCGGAGGTCTATAAATAACCGAGCTGTCAAAGTGTCTGTGCAAAAAAAAAAAAAACAACTTTGTGACTGATCTGCCATGAAAAGGCTTCAAGAGATTAGCGCGATGTGACGAATTCAGCCAGCGTCTTCTCCGCCACCGGTTCGCTCCGTCCAAGTCTCAGCGGAGGCGAAAGGACAAGGTGTGAAACGAGCTTTTGTTTTTTTCACATCAGCATCTCCAACCAGCAGTACTTACAGAAAGACACAACACTCTCTTTAAGATTGTCCAGTGATTATGCAATCCCCCCACACTAAGAAAATAAACAGAAAAAAAAAAATTGAACGCTGGACTGCATCCGGTGCAACAGACATATGTTCAGTGGGTGTAGAACATGTTCGCTCAATCTTGTCTCCAAACAGTGATGATGCTTGTAGCAAAAAATAATAACAAAGACAAAAAAAATGATATGCGTACGTGGGTTGCTGGGTTTAATTTAACAATCACTGAGCTGCCGCTTTTGATTACGGAAGCTGTTTTCCCTCAAATCACAAACAATGTCGGAAATATCGGATGTGAAAAAATCATCTTTTTTAGAAAATCACAGGTGTCTCTGTGATTATTATTATTATTATTTATTTATTTTTTTTGCTGCTGCTCTTCTTTCCACACTCTAACATGCTGTAGTTCCCTTTTTTATCCCAATATTTCAACACAACCAGAACTGGATTATACACAAAGGAGCAAAGAACCAAACCACCTCCTAATCAACATACTGCTATGTAGTTATTTTAGATGATTGATGATTACTTTCTACACAACAAGTGCATGAATATTAAAGAGGTATGAAGCAGCTTTCTACAAACTAAGACTAAACAGAAATATCTGAATATTTACCAGCTGGGAGATTTAATCAGACAGATATATTGTTATCAGATGATTGTTACTGATTATTATTATGTATTTATGTCATCTCATTTCTATAGTCTTATCCTTATTCTTTGTTATACTTACTGAGAACACAGGAACAGGAAGGTAAATAAGTTATATTATTGATATAATATTATATAAAAACCAGTGAATGTAAAATGTACAACATGAGTGTTAAATCCCTGCAGATCATGAAAATACTCATAAAAACTCAAAAACATCAGCCTCTTGTACCTGTAACGAAACAAAATTTCATTCATTTTCTCCAAAGTTGTATCTGGTCGCATCTGTCATGACTTGTCACCCAATCAGCGCTGTGACAGTCGCGCTGCACACTAGGACCCCAGGGCTGGATGTGTTTTGATTGACAGGTGTTGAGAACCGATCACAATCGACAAATAAGAAGGTAAATCAACGCTGATTGGACGGAGCCAATGACAGAGCAGCCTCAGGTCACCTGATTGTCGAAAGTGTAAGAACCGACATCTATTTGTCAGCGCCCTGCGACCAGGAAGTGACATATTTACACAGAAAGAAATGAATCAAATGTGAGCTGAACCAAGTTAGCCCAAAACAGTCAGTAAATGTGTTGGTAAATGATCATTTACACCCGAAAAACGAACAGAGCAGACTCAATGAGAATTAGCCAATTTAGAGATTCCCTGTGTTTTTCATGTAGCCAAACGATTTGTGTTGTTTCCACTTAAAACTTCTAACAATCTTTTGTATGTTTAGACAATAACCTTCTCATCTTTTTTTTTGTGTAATGCAGGGAGGGTTTAACCCCACTAGCCCATTGATACCAGTCGTCCCTGCAAATGTTTGAACAATATTTGAGGGGTCATTGCAAATAATTGATTATTTATCTATATGTGAAGTTTGTTGGCTGATTAATTAATAATTGGAAATGTTTACTCCTTAAAATCAGTATCAGCATCTGCCCAGAAAACTACACATCAGTCAGGTCCTAATCCGCATCAGTGTGAAAAAAGCTTTGCAACAAGTAGCCTCATTTGCTTAATTTCCATTTTGCAGCATTTTAGTTTTGCAGCAGGAACCAGATTTCAGCTCTTGAACGACCATATGGACACCTGAGCCAACCAGACGGTATTCAGACCTCCTGAAGGGAAATAGTTTGATATTTTGGGAAATATGCATGTTCATGGGAATTACATGAGAAAATCAACACCACTCATGTCTGTTCTGTTCATTTAAAGCTACTTCCAGCAGCAGTTAGCTAAGCTTAGCCAGTTGGCTAAAGTCTCTGCAGAAGCTGAATGACTGCAGTTGATTTGTAGCTTTAAATTTAGGTGTTGAATTACTCTTTAAGGTCAATTTGTGCTTTATGGAGCAGCAGAAGGGATAGTACAGACACATTATGAATATTATGCATAAGAATAATGTGGTATAATATCTGAGCAAACTCTGAGGAGTGAGCATGAAAGTGTTATGGAAAGGATTCATGCTCTAAGAGAGACAGATAAAGCTACAGTCAGACCTGACACTCCTCTTTGAGTCAGTGTGTGGAGGCAGGGAATGGGATTTTCTCTGGTGTGTGAAGAGCACGTCTGTGTCCCCTCTCCCCCTCTCAGCCTCGGCCTGTCTCCAGCGCCTCAGCCTTTCTTTGAACACTGAGTCCGAAAAAAAAAAAAAAAAAAGTGTGTGTATGTGTGTGTGTGTGTGTGTGTGTGTGTGTGTGTGTGTGTGTGTGTGTTTTACTGTCCCCAAACCTGAGACGTCTGAAGACTTTTCTAAACTATTATCTTTGTTTATGTGAATATGCAGAAAGTGTCATGGGATGTTTGTCTGTATGTCTACGAGTGTGTGTTTATGTGTATGTGTGTGTGTGTGTGTGTGTGTGTGTGTGTGTGTGTGTGTGTGTGTGTGTGTGTGTGTTGGTGAGGACTGGAGAATTGGAACGAGAAGGCGAGAACGCCGCTTCCTGCTGGGACTTCTGATTGTTTCTGCTCTTTGCTGATAAACGGCAGCTCTCTCTGCTGTCTAATCCCTCACACACACACAAAAAAATAAAAAAAAATACAAATAAATAAATAAATAAAATAAATAAATAACACATCCAGATTTCACTGACGTGAAAAACTGAACGCACTTGTATAAACACACAGCAGAAATAAAAAATGACTAACTTTTGATTTGAAGGCACATACATTTTCACTGTACAATATATGTCTTTGTCTCCAGCATATACATAAAAACGATGAGTCAGTGAAGCTGCTTTTTTAAAAAACCAACACTTGAGAAAATGTTAGAAACACAAAACAAAGAGATGTTGTTCTCTGAGGCTTTGTGCCATAGATTGCTTTTATGTTGTAAATTAGACAGTCTCTCTCTCTCTTATTGTCCAACAACCTCTCCATCTTTCTCACGAATGTCGCAGTGTAAACCCACTGAAGCATTTCTTACCGTTGAGTTAAAGCGCAGGTGGCAAATGTTGCAGGAGATAATCTGTTTCTTCTTGAGGGGCTGAGGGACACCGAATGTGTGGTTGATCACTGCCTTCTGGACAGGGT
Source organism: Polydactylus sextarius (assembly GCA_016801845.1). NCBI lineage: Eukaryota > Metazoa > Chordata > Actinopteri > Polynemidae > Polydactylus > Polydactylus sextarius. The sequence goes on along the minus strand of CM028917.1, from coordinate 19,629,470 downwards.
CCATCTAAGAGACAGAAAGAAAACACCGACACAAACAACATTAGCTCTATATGATTTTATTTTCCCAGATGAGAAATTTTCCGTGCAGCAGAAACAACCTATTCAGCCTGCGAGTCATGATTTAATCATTCGTACTCGTTACAATCATCTTCTCTAACGCGGAGAGCTTTAAAGTGTGTGTGTGTGTGTGTGTGTGTGTGTCCGCCTCCTCAGGGGGAGCGTGAAGACGAGGTGGGACACGGAGGGAGATGCTGCATTATGTGACGGGGACAGGTGCACGATGGTGTTATTGTTGTTCACCAACACGTTCAGCAGCTGGAGCTGCAGCAGAGTCTGAGAAACACAGTTCACGGAGGTAATTAAGGTATTTAAGCAGCTTGTTATAACTCGCTCGCATTTCAACAGGAGCGATGTGATGAATATCATCATCTTGTGAATAAACGGTTCATAAATCTGCGCAGGAGTCACATAAAAAAAGAGAAAAAATATGGCTCTTTAAACTCCAGAACTTACCCGAGTGTTATCACGTTTTTAAGTTTTCTAAAGAGTCAAAATTTGCACATCTGTACTAATGTGCTGTAAACAGGAACTTCTAATTACTAACTAACTCTGATCTACACTTGTAAATGTAAATAAATATGATCGATATAATCTCTGGCAACAATATGTTTCCTTAGATTGTCTTGATATTTATCCACTAATACACAAAATATATCAAATATTTCCAGCAGCTTCAGTGAAATATTTTGGGTGTAATATCACAACTATGATAATAAGGCACAAAAAAATGTTCATGTCCTTTCTGTGAGGATTGTTGAATGTCACTACAAGTGCAGCAGATGGGGAAAACTCACCAATCACAGCGAAACCTCCTGGAAACAAACTGAACATCACAGATAATACGACACTGTTATTATCAAACCCATTTCTGCTCCAGCAGCGTCACAATCTGAGCCCCCAACTCCACATTACCAGAGGCCACAGAGACAATATGCTGCTCACATGTTCATCATAATCTACGAGGATAAAAACCTAAATGAATTAAAAAGTTAAAACCAGGAAGGAGAGATGAGCAGCGTCCCCCTTTTTTTTTTTTAAACACGAATCTGGGACGAGTGCAAACGTCACTCTGTGAATTAGCATGTGGTCGTTCGACCTCGCGACGTGAAGCGAATATTTCAGTTTCTCCTTTGCAAGGACAGCGTCTCACACTCTGACTCTTTTTTTTTTCTCCTTTGTTTTCCACATTCACAGAGAAGTGTGATGTGACGAGTGGTTGTATCTCCGGCTCTTACTTTTATTACACAGTGGAAAAGCAGAAACGCACTAATGAAAAAGATGAGGGTGGGCAGAGGAGATAAGGTGACCAGGCACCTTATCACAGCGGAGAGAGACTCACTTTATCGAGTTAATATGTACCAGCTAATTAATGTACTTGTGTTGCTATTGAACTAACACAATGTCACAACTTTCGGTGACGGTAACGATTACACCAGTGAATAAATTCAGTATTTTTCTAACATCTTCCAACAATGCACTCACCCAACACATTGTTATCATATTAATACTGAGGAGAGCCTCCCTTCGCTCTCAACACAGTCTCAGTTCTCCGTGGTGTCGGTTGCACAAGATGTTGGAAATATTTCTTTAACACTCTGGTCCATGTTGACATAACACTAACACAACGGTGTTTGACTACATTTAGATTTGAGGCCGCTGAAGTCAAACAACTCATGTTTTGTCACATAACGTTGGAAATAAACATTAGAAGACCAAGATTGATTGGTACCAAACTGAGCCAAGACCACAACCACCACAACCACCAGCAGCAGCAGCAGCAGCAGCAGCAGCAGCAGCAGCAGCAGCCTGGACTGTTGACACAAAACAGGTTATTTATTCTGTTGATATGAAAAACTCCTGTGATCAGTGTTTTATAAAGAAGCTGAAAGTCTCACTGGAGTAGAAGTACAGACACTACAGTAGAAGTACAGATACTACAGTAGAAGTACAGATACTAGAGTAGAAGTACAGATACTACAGTAGAAGTACAGACACTAGAGTAGAAGTACAGATACTAGAGTAGAAGTACAGACACTAGAGTAGAAGTACAGACACTAGAGTAGAAGTACAGACACTAGAGTAGAAGTACAGATACTACAGTAGAAGTACAGACACTAGAGTAGAAGTACAGATACTAGAGTAGAAGTACAGATACTAGAGTAGAAGTACAGATACTACAGTAGAAGTACAGATACTAGAGTAGAAGTACAGATACTAGAGTAGAAGTACAGATACTAGAGTAGAAGTACAGATACTAGAGTAGAAGTACAGATACTACAGTAGAAGTACAGACACTAGAGTCGTTATGTGAAACACTGTAGTTTCTAACCACTTTCATCAGCAACATATTTGCAGAACTGCAGCAGTCAACTGCTTTGATTCAAATCTAGAGACGAGTTGTAAGAAAATCCCCCAGGTCAAACTCAACCAACACTAATAATAACACAGTGACTGGTTGTTTTGGTAATTACATGAATAAGTGGGTGTACTGGGGTTCCTAATAAAGTTTGTAATGAGGGTGCTTGTCTAAAATGTTTTTCTTGAAGCCTTAAAAAAAAAAAAAAAAAGGCAAATCAAGAAAATCAAGGTGCTTCGATGCATCTTCCAGTGTGCAGCTGTAATTGCTCACAGCATCAAAATACAGTCACGCAGCTGAGATCAAAGTGTGTTTCACTGATAAGAAGTAAAAAAAATGTGTTTAATACACCAGGCACAGGTGCAGTCAATGAGTCATCGGTCCAATTAAGTCGCTACAACAGCAACGGCACAAAATGGAGATAGAGAAAATGAAACGAAAAAAACAAAAAAATACTAAATAAAAGCTGGAGATTCAGATGACACAAATAATTTGAATAACTCCAGATGTCACCAGTTTGCACTTTGACAAAATCTGCATAAAGACGCTTCTGAAATTCATAGACTCTTTCTTGACAATTTAAAAAAAAAAAAAAACTATCTCCTCCTGCATAATATTTCCTTGATTTGTCAGACCTTACTCTACTCAACATGTTTTTTTTTTTTTTTTCTCTTTTTCTTTCAACTCTGATCCTTGATATGCAAACCTGCTAATTCATCTGGGAAACAGATTAAACATCTGTCTCTGACTTTCAGGGTGAAATTTACTCACTCATATTTATAGTTATATTACCAAATAATCAATGAATTAAATAATCTGAGACAATGAGTTGTCTTCCTCACAATAACACACAATAAACCACACTTTTTTTACCATTTGCATTCATGCAGAACCCATGGGAAAGTAATTTCCCATGAACCCGTGACAGTTAAAGAAGCATTCAGAGATCTGTAGGATCTAAATGATCTTTGCTGTTGGTGAATCATCAGTTAATGATCATAATGTGTGAACAGCCCTAACGACTCCATCAGAGGCCGTCGGGACCTGGTCTGAGACCGGGACTGGATCTGTCATGTTAGAAAACTTGAGGAGTCTGAAGAGACTGACAAAGAGCGACAGCCAATCAGAGGAGGGATGTGAGATAAATGCTGCTGCCGTCTCACTGATTCACTCACAACCACGTTTAAAAGTCTGACGTTTTAACGCTTTTTCTTTCATTTTCACTTTCTACAAACTCCCCGCGTCTGATCCAGATGTTACCCGGTACCGGGGAGGTCTGCCGCTGATTTCAGCTCCCCATGAAAACCGGCGTGTTGCCATGGTGATGTTTACACGCCGGTTTAGCGGTTTAGTCTAGTCTAGTAGTCGTCAACAATAAACGGCTGTAAATCACGGTGAGAAGCAGCGGCTACATCCTGTCTAGTTCACGTGACCAGACGTAGAGTTTGGTGACGTCACGGTGTGATCGGGAGTCAATCACTGACAAGTCTTGTAGTGTGAACACTACAGGTCTCAGACCAGTCGTTGAGACTCCACATCATGGGAACACAAGTCGCCAACGATCACGACAGAGACTGAGACTCACTGATCGAGGGTGAAGTTGACTAGAGCGAACTAGAGTGAATTAGTGTGAATTAGATCTGTAGGATCTGAATGATCTTTGCTGTTTTTACTCTGCTGATGTAAGTTTGTAGTTGGTAAAGATGGACATGTACTTCTGGTTACGCTGTATAAAACAGAGGACACAGTGGTGGTTTGTCACCGTGAAGGATGGAGTAAGTGTCCTAATTCTAGTTTGAAGGCTTTTGCCTGCTGCGAACATTTAATACACAGCAGTAGGAGACACAAAGTGGAGGTGGGGGCTCAAAATGGCTTTCACCCAGGACAACATACGAACTGGAACTGCTGCTGGCAACACAGACTCACAGACCATAACATGTAACGACCTACTAAACTAGAACAATCATAATCATTGTATCACCTCCACCAACCCGGACGGGTAACTAGTACCTAAATTATTACCAAAAAATAATGTGTGTCACAGTGACATTGACCTTTTACTACCAAAAATCTAATCAGCACGTCTGTGAAGTTGTAAAAGAGCAGTCAAAAGGCACTGATCTTTGACTTTTAGTCCTCAAATTATAATTAGTTTGTGCTGAATGTCATGAAATTTCTCCTGGGAATTCCTTTTGTACAAAAAAAGAATTGACTTTAGCTTTAAGAGGGTTGTGCAACATCATATTCAAAGGATTAAAAACATCTTTTGTGAGTTCAAAGTCACTTTGACCTTTGACATTTAGCCTCTAAAATCAAATCGCAATTCACAAGAATTTAGATAATATGGACACATGGACATCAAAAGACAAAAACTACAATGGATCAGCATAAATTCTCCTCCCAAAGGGATTAATACCCCATCCAACCATCCATCCATCCATCCATCCATCCATCCATCCATCCATCCATCCATCCATCCATCCATCCATCCATCCATCCATTATGCTGCCTTAATGTAACTCTAGTTTAATAAGAAAATAAGAGTAAACATGTGTGTAGCATTGTGTTGGTATTACTTGAACATATATAAATCATCCGTTTTATCATCTGTCATCATGTTTGTACTGCTCTGCCCTGTTGTTACAAGCCTCATTCCAGCTCCAGCTCCTATTTCAGTGCAGTTAGATTTCATTGTAATCTAAAAAATGTAACTGTCTGCTATATTATGAGTCATAGACAAGTGTTTCTGGAGGGGGAACTGTGTTAGAGACTAATACAGTTTTAACTGTCTGTGAAAAGACTGCAGAGAGTCCCAGAGTGGCGAACTATAAACAACCGAGCGAGAGCCGAGGTTTCATTAGTACGTCTACATTCCTTGATGACAGCTGATTTCATTGTGTCTCTCTTCAGTGTGGTATCGCATATAACAATCACCTTGGATCTCTCTCCCCTTGGTTTGGCACAAGGCCGGGGGCCCTGGTCCATTTCTCTCTGGCTCACATGAGAATCAGGATCTCAGGATGAGTTAGATCCAGCAGCGCCGGTGTGCCAATGCCACACACTACTACTGCCTTGATGTCTTTCTAAACCACAAGCCCAAACAAAATCAGATCCCTGGGTACCACACAAAGAGCGGTGCCATGTCCGAGGCAGCCGCCTCCACGCAAAGAATGGAGTCTGTTTACTATAGATTCTTCAAGGACGGGTGTGAGAGGAAATATAAACACACCTGACACCAAAACCTCCATGTTGGAGGTATATCTCTCCCTCAGGGCTATCTTTGCCTTTGTTGATTTATTTTGGCTTCTTCTATGTGACTCAGAGTTACCTCTGGGAGCGACTGACTTTTCCTTCACCAGCCAAAGCCTGACCATGGAAACCTAGCTCCTGTGCTCCTGCTGCCCTCCGTCCACCTTAGCAGAACAGGCTGCACACAGCTATTTGTTTTAGCAGCTGAAGAATGTGCCCATTGTCTGTCCGCAGCCATCCTGAACCAACTGCTATAAATGCATCTTTTGTCCGAGCGCCTCCGTCCTCCCCCTGCCGTCCTGGTGCAGACAGAAGTTATCCTGCGCTGGGCGGCTGAGTCCGTGATGAGGTTTCAGGATAGAGAGAGAGAGAGATGGAGAGAGAGCAAACACTGAGGGATGGAGGGGAGGAGTGGGACACCAGGGGGGAACCGGAGGATATTTAGTTTTGGAGACAGGTGCATTCATCTTCTCCCCCCTCGTACACATTTGGGACAACATGTGCCTTATCAGGTCTGAGAGAACCTGGGGCTCCCCGTCGAAAGGACTTTGTGATTAATGCCACAGCTGCGCTGTCAGACTGTGTGGTATGGAGGCTAATCATCTCCTCCTGGGACGGAGCCGACACTGATTTGATGTTATTTGTGTGATTATAATCATAATTTCAACATTCATGTTGTGGTAGATTCAGTTTTGACAGTGACCGACTGGATATTTTTTCTCGTATTCTGACTTTTTTTGCATTTATTTTTCTGCAGTAACTGTTATGAATATGACACTTTTGTCTTTTTGAAACAATTTACGAAGCTGCGCAATTATTAGGAAAATTAGTATTTTGACATTATTATATTTTTTCTGCATATTTTCAATTTACATAAACTTGACTGTTTATTGTACTGAAGTGTCACCAGGTGATGTGGCCTAAACTGATCTGACGTCAGGTCTTTTTTGACCTAATTTGCCTGATGTCACAGCAGCTTTTCTTGTTGCAATGAAAGTTGTGGTGTTTTTAGGTGTTTTGTTGCAATAAAGTTGCAGGAGCAAGTTAAAGTAACAGTATAATTATAAAGGTTTTAATAACAAATGAACAGTGAAGGTAGTGTTTCATCCTCTTTCGTTGGTGAACTCTGCCCGGATACTGTTTCTCTTGGTCCTTAGCAGTGATGTTGGAAGGTAAATAGATCAAAGTTTAACAGGAAATTAAGATGATTGGTCAAAATTTGCAAACGGTTGCAATCACAACATCGTGAAATCCTGGACGATCTGTTTACCTCAGACAAAATGAACCAAAAAAAGCAGTTAGCTGTTAATTAGAGTCTTTCTTTTTCCTCTTCCACATGCATCTTGTGACTTTGTTGACTATTTGTTCGGTGATCACAGCTCAATAACTTCTCTACTTTAGACATTTTATCATTTTTGACTTGTCAGAGTCTGTTAAATCTCTTTTTTGACCCATTTTGTCTGAGATAAAGAAGCTGCCTAATACCTATAGACAGTGTTGATCAATTTAGGCCACATCCTCCTTCATTACACATCAACTGATAATGCTTCAATACAATAAACATTTTTCAGACAAAATCATACCTCGGTCAAAATACTCACTATCCTAATAATTGTGCAGCAGATGTTTATATGTAATGGTTTGACCAGAGCTGGTTTGTGAAAATAAAGCTTTTTTTTTTTAAATATAGCAAAGAACAGACAACACACTGACTCAAAGGTTGACCCCACCACCACCTCCACCACCTCCACCACCTCCACCACTAATATAAATACATGAAGATGTTGTAGCAATGGGTGTTTTTCATTCTCAGTCCTCCACAGAGCGACCCCGGTTGGTTGAAGACCCTCTCATCCAACCTACCCCTCCCCACATGTGAACATACACCACATACAGCACATGTTTATGTCTCATCCACCCACCCACACACACACACACACACACACACACACACACACACGTGTCCTTCACTGAGAGAGTCTCTCTCTCTTTCTGCCTTTGTCAGTTCCTTTTTTCACTTGGTTTAAAACTAAAGATCAAAGAAATCACACACACACACACACACACACACTCAGACAACATAACAATGCACAGATACAAAAAGGATCAAAAGATACAAGCATTTAATTCCATCCGTTGCAACGAGTGAGAAATGTGTTTCAACCATTTGCTTCTAATGTTCAAAACAAAGTAATAATTCTCGTATCTATGGAGATGCTGATACCGAGGTGACGACAGCAACGGCGAAGGGTGAAAACAGCGCTTGAATAAAGATTAGCGTCCTTAAAGGTTTTTTTTTTTTTGTGCACTGTCCTGGAGGACGAGGTCGAGGTCTGGCAGAGGGAGATAGTGATATACGCTGAATAACAGGGTGGCGAGCAATAAGGACATAGTTTTATAGACCTGTCTTACTTTATATCCACTCACTGATGTAAAAACCAGTCAACCACCGTGAGGAGGAACACGGATACAAAGTTTATGAAGTGTTTGAATCATAACCCTGACCTTTAGACCATAAAGATAAGACAAGACCACAAAATAACGTTAATACGTCTGCATCTAATCAATAGCTGCTTATATTCACCTCCAGGGAGCGTTGGAGATGAAACAAGACAAAGCGTAAAGACCTTTACTTTCTCAAAAGCACGTTAGGCATCACGATCACAATATTTTTCCGCAGAGAGATGAGTCACCTCTTCACATGATATTTCTGCAGGATCTAATTAGGTATCTTATTATTCATAGGACATTTTTGGTTTGTGCTGCGAAAGACCTTTATTGTCGAGATCCCTTGTTGATAAAAGTCATATATTCTACCTTAGGTTTCTGTGTTTCTTCTTCTTTATCCACAATTCTGTGTAAAAGTTATCAGCACCCCACATGTTTTGTTTTGTTTTAGCAGTGCTGTAAAGACAATACATTCAGTATTTACAGTATCTCTCACTTTCTTTATGCAGATATAAGAAAATACAGGAAATTTGTACTAAGTATTTAAGACACATAAAATGTACTAATGATTCTGGATTCAGACTCTAACCGTCCCAGATTTATTGCCCCAGCAGAGCTTCAGTGACCAACATCCTCAAGGGGTAAACTCAGATCACTGATAGACATGTCTAGTCTGACATCAGCTTTTGGCAGATCCAGATGTGACAGGAGTCTCCACATCAGCTGCTGATCTCACCTTGGTCAAAATGGGAAAAGCCAATGACCAAAGGATGAATCCAAAGACCCAATGAGGCAAACTAGGGCAGAATTACCCCTCGGTGAACAATAAAGAGGGTCACCAGAGACCTGAAGCGAGTTTTGGGGCCCAACTCATAAAGTCTTGTCAATATGCTCGTCACTGCAGCATCTCTATTGAGCCAAAGTGAAGTCTGCAGCTGATCTGGAGACTCCTGTCACATCTGGATCTGCCAACAGTTTCTGGCAGACTAGACATGTCTATCAGTGATCTGGGTGTGGAACAATGACTTTGTTATCAGCTTATTCCTTGTTGGTTGGTTGGGTGCCTATAACTTTTACACAGTACTGTATATATATGATTACTAATCAGACTCACCGTGTTAAAGTTGGGGAAGAGGCTGAGAGGGGAAGAGCCATTGAGTCTAAAGGGCAGGAGGTGTTTGAGGTCGAGCTGAGGCTGCAGAGGCCGTCCTGGGACGGGGAGGGAAGCCAGGAGGGGGCTGCCCTGAGCCGACGTACCTGCAGCGACATAAAGAGAAAGATGTTAGGAGTTTAAAAAAAAAAAAAAAAAAAAGGTAAATGTTAACATCGGAGGGGAGGGGAGGGGAGTTCAATCCTGAAGTGATTGTAGGAGTGGAGCTGCTTCCAAGAGGTGAGGAGCAGCGACTTTGATTTATTTGATACCAGAGGCACAATTACACCACCAGCTGACACCAAACTGTGTGTGTGTGAGAAGGTATGTTGCTTCTATCTGGGACAAATGTAGCATGCGTGTGTTCGTGCATTATTGCTTTTATGCAGCCAGTAGAAAAGAGGGTAGAGCTGCCAGTCAGTTTTACAAGAAACTTAATACGCCCATCAACACAATTGCCAGTACTGATCCCTCCCCTCCCCAAGGACATGCACATGCCCCCCCAACCGTAAAACCCTCTCATGTACACACACACAAACACATCATTTAATTACTGATGTATTGGCTGAGGAAAGGTGCCTGCGCAAAGGGAAGATGGGAGATATCGGATTTCAAATGGACCAGGGATGAAGAGATTTCTAATTTTCCACCTGGCTGCGTTTCAGTGGAACCATTGCGCTCAACGGTGCGCGAGGCACTTATCCCAGCACCAGGATCAATCATCGGTGTCAGCCGCGGGTCACCGTGGACGTCACCCACCCCCCCAAGATACATTCACACAATGTGTAGCTATCACGTGAAGCACATACACAGCTAAAGCAATCACTAACCTTAGAATAAGAACAACTTCTTAAACATAGATAAGATTCGCCTAAAAGAAAAAAAAAAAAATGGAGCACCGACAGAGCAGGAATGAGTTTAAGAGACAGATGGTGGAAGAGAAGAAAGCTAAAGGTGAAGACAAAAACACTAGAGGCTCCCATACCTGGGAGCACACAGGAGTATTTTTACTGTAGCAATGAAACTATTTATCACCATCTAAAATAAAAAGAGGCTCTAAATATCAAATGACCAACTAAGTCTGAATAAAGACACAACGAGAGCAGAGAATGATGCTAAAAACGTGGCAACATCATTTGCTTGATTAACTGAAACGGTTGAGTCTTATAATTGTAGGTTTATGACAGAAGCTCGAGCTGCAGCGTGAAAATCGAGCGTGGTGTGAACTCATCCACCTTCCTCATTACAAAAAAAAAAAAAAAAAGAGACGCTGCTGTCTCCACTGTCTGTGAACATCACTTGTAGAAAGATCGTCTGGATGAAGTATGGAGCTATTCCATTTACAGGTCACCTACAGGCGGCTACAAAGCCTCCGCAGCCAACAAAGCAACAAAAACTGTCAAAAATAAAACTCAGCAGTTGCCCTGTGAAATTTTGTGTCATTTTTTTCCCTTTACTTTTCTTTGTTGTGGCATCTTAGTAGTATTTTTATACTTTTTTTATTTTTTTGAAATGGTTTCAAGTTTGTGGTTGTGACGATAATGATGTTTTATGGCCTTTGCAAAGTGCAGAGCAGAGAGATAGATGGAGAATCTGTCAGAAGTCGGGCACATTGCTTTTCTGCAGCTCGGGGAGGATTGGCAGACATGGCATGGGGTGTGGGGTGTGTGTGTGTGTGTGTGTGTGTGTGTGTGTAAGAGGGGAGGGAGGTCTGAAAAAAGACTGAATCTCTGAGCATATGCTTCACAGCGCTAGCGCTCAGTCCTGCCTTTGCCATGTCTGAGCTCTGCTCTGCTGTCTGTCTGACACTCAGCACAGGACGGATGCAGCCTACAGACACGTGGGCAGCAGCCGGCGGGGGATCACACACACATATTACACACACACACACACACATTCACACTGAAAACGAGGCTGAGTCTTCTCCTGGCAAGGCTATCAGAGGAAGTAAAAAAAAAAAAGACTGGGTTTGCAGGGAGGACAGTTATCAGCTGATAGTGCTTCCCCACCTTTCTGCGACTCCCTAGGCAGCTTATTAAATCAGGGGCTGGCTGTTTGCCTTTTTGGATGATAACGCTGCCGCGGGAGGCACAGCCCCGATTCTAGACATGTACAACAGTGAGGGAGTGTATGTGTGTGTGTGTGTGTGTTTGTGTGTGCACGCTAGACTCTCATGTAGCAGACAAATATCACACACACACAAACAAACGCATACAAACAGAACTGCCTACACACCTCTGAAAACAAATAGCTCCCAGGGCGAAGAAGAGGTGGAGGGGGGGGAGTCAATATAAACAGTCGCACAAGATGTGAACACACACACACTCACATCAAATCAAACAAGGTATAATTTTGCACTTGGCACATATTGTGTGTGATTCCAGTAGGAGTGCACTTAAAAGAAATGGATAATACATTTCTGAGTGTTGAGGTTTGATTCTTGTGTTTTCAGATGTGAGGAGGACGTCTGGTTTATTCATCCGGCACCTACTGATAATCTGCTTCCATCACACTGTGTCACTTCATTTTGTGTGTGTCTGTGCGCACATATGTGTGTGTTTGTATGTGGTTGTGAGCACATATGTTGTCATGTCTGAGTCAAGGTTCAAATTTATCTTCGCCTCACTTGTGGTGCGGCGGTTTCAAACCGCCGGCAGTCAGCAGGAAGGCCTCAAACCAAACGTCCAGCCTCCGTCTCTGTCTCCCAGATGACTTTGCTAACGGATCAGACTGTCTCCGTTAGTCCCTCCCCAGGCAGACCTCGTCCTCCTCCAGCCATCACAACAACACATTCCTCCCTCTCATGACTCACTGAGGCCGAGTTACACAACAGCCACCGTCACATCGCATCTACTCGGGTGCGTTTACGTTCATGTGGGGTGATGGTGCATCCGAGCCGGAGAATTCAAACATCGATTTTTCAATTATTTTCTACTTGCTCATCTGAAAAAATAATGGATTTCAACATAAGCAAGCAAACACGCCAAGCCTTTCTCTGCTCATTTCTTCTTCCGCTATCACAGAATTAGCTGTTCCACCCGTTAGTCCTTCTACTGTAATTCTCTTGTCATCACTCCGGTGCTCCCTTATGTTTCTGACAAATTACCTTTTCTCACATCTAAATACCTCCACCCCATCACAACTCCCCCCTGTGTTCTGCATATCTTTGCAAACTGCTGCCAAGCAGCAGAAGAAGGAGCAAAGGAAAAAGGGAGGAGAGAAGAGAGAGGGTCGAGGAGGAGGAGGAGAGAAAACTGCTTTTCTATTTGCGGCCCAGTGTAATTATGTGGGATAGATGCTGGCACTGCAGGGTCTTGGAGTTTGGTGAAAGGCTCACCACCACCTTTTTTCCCCTTTCTGCTGGTTCTTGGAGGAAAAAAAACAGATAAACCTGTTTTAAAAACAGGAGCTTTATCAGTTGGACTATTCAACACATGACTGACAGACGTCTCCTCATCCTGAGGCAACAAATAGTCCTTTTTCATTTCCTCAACAGCTGCAAATTTCATTATGTGAGTCCCAATTTGAATTTTTGCAAATATTAAATTTCACAAACCTGAACTTGTAAGATATATTCTGACTCTTTACAAGACTAAACTCAAGCTGGTAGTGTTCTCATTGTCCTCATTTATAAACCACAGAGGCTGAAAACACAAGGGCGACGTACTGCTGCTGCTAGCAAAACACCGCGATGAGGCCCCCGAGGATCCTCATGACTTTGGTTCTGGTGTTTGCATAAAAAGACAAAAAGGCTGCTCTGTGAAGTTAAATATTGTACAAGACTTATCTTGCTCCCTAAGTCCTTCAACAACCACGAGAAATAGAGAGAGGGAGAGACAGAGAAAAATATCACAGATCTTCTTTTTTTTTTTTCTTTTCTTTGTTATTATGCAGTTTCCTATAGAGTCTGACAGACAAGAACACACAATAAAACCCTTTGTGTGAGGATGTTTTTAAAGAATACACCAGAGATGGAGTTTGGCTTTGTTTCTGGTTTGTAGAGACAAGTAATTGTGGCGTAGCCGGGGCTATCGTCTTTGTTGATTTCTGGCATTAAGCACCAACTTCACTGCTGCTCAGCCTCGACCGCCTGCTGAGTTAACAGTTGGGCTGTCAGCTAGACCTTCACCATCGGGCCTCTGATCTGATTATCCTGCTATGATAATGAATTTCTACGCAGCTAAACTTTGAATGTTTTATACAGTAAATGTGCTGACCGGTGCAATGATGAGCACTAAGTGCAACAACAATATGAGCATAATTATCCTGCACCATGTGGATTATTCTCCACAAATAACCCGTTTTTGTTTTGTTTTGTTTTGTTTTTTAATGATGTTTCTGCCGGTCAGCGATCACACACACAGGTTCAGAGTCATAACACTCATGTTGCTCGCTGTGCATCATTTTTTTTCCCACCAGCTCCCGTGAACTTCCCAGCAGCCTTTGGCCTCGCTTCCTCGGACCGCCGGCTGATGGGACCGGATCTGACAGCGCAAGAAGAACCGGAAAAAAAAAAAACTACAACTCTCCACATAAACATCAAACTGGAGCACTTTTGTTACAATAACCCAACTAACAGAGGCATGAAATAACCACAAGACTCGCTCACTGCACATACAAATGTCCGTCTTACACGAGCTGCTTCTGGAAATAGTAAATTGGCCTCATGGTGTATTAACGGCTCACGGCCATTTGAGGGCATGAAATGACATTACGCTGCCTGTGGATGTCCGACTGTACTCCACAGAGAGACAAAGAGTCAGACAGACAAAGAGGGGAAAGAAAAGTGACTCTCAACAGCCAATTAGCTTCCGTTTGATCTGGAGGTGGTGTGAGAGCCACCGTGGGAACCATTACAACATGGACGGAGAACATTAACTACAATAATCAGTTTTAATTAAAAACTGAAGCTTTTTATTTCTCTCGATCCGCGGTCTCGCTTTGATTCCCCCTTTGAGTTTGATGATCATCTGCAAACCTGAGTTAGAGGCGGGATGTAACTGGACGGTTTAGATGCAGCAGTGCAGTGTAACATTGAAGGAACTTAAATAAATCACATCCTCCAGGATTTCACAACAGTTAATGCAAATTCAAACAATCCTTGTGAAACCAATCACCGGTTCTTCCAGTGAATCACTGATCCATATGTCGTGAACTCACTTGTTTCTTGTGGAAGACGCAGGAAACAAGAGAGACATTAAAAAGTCTCAAATTTACCTTTCAACATGACTGCTAAAACGGTCTGTCAACCTTTTATTTCACCCTCTTAACTCTCAACTCTCAAACCACAGTGTCTAATCTCCTTAAATGGTTTAAAGGTTATGTTAAAGCCAAAGAACATGAGTCCATCCATAGTTTGACATGAGACATCTTTGCCTCTTTGAGTTTGTTTTATCAATCGTTTTTATACGAAACTATTTGTTGGTCAGATCTTAATGAGGCTAATCTTGTTAATCTCATTTCTAATGTTTATCTTTAACTGATTTAACTGCACGTTTGTGAAGAAGTAAAGTTACCACTTGTAAACTTTTACTTGTTCCTGCAACTTTATTGCAACAAAATACCTAAAAACTGCAACTATTAGAAACAAAAATCAACAATCTGGAAAAAAAAGGTCTGAAATCATGCAGGTACAGTTAAACCAATTCATTTTATTTGGTGGCATTAATTTGTTGTCATCATCATTATATATGTAACCAGAAATAAATGCATGATTGCATGTTTTTTTTTTTTTTTTCTTTCAAACTGACCTTTTGTCAGTGAGTCACTTTCCTGCCTCAGGAGAGAAATATAAACTGTTTTCAACAACGTGCAATTTTAAATCTTTTACAAAGAAACCTCTCATTTAACGACCCCATCTCTTCCCATCCCTCGTTTCCTCACCTCATCTCACCTCGAAACCTTTTTAAACTTGTTTATTCCGACGACATTTTATTTATTTATTTATTTATTTATTCATTTTCCTTCTGGGTCGCTGCGTCGGCTGCACTGCGACTGTATATTGTGTAGTGGAGTGTGTGAACTTGATGACTGTGTGGCGTCGCACGTGACGATTGCACGATTTGCATTCGTGTGTGTGTGTGTGCGCAGCGGGCAGATACAGTTTATCCAGTCAATATGTGAGAGGAATATCTGAGCAGAACAAGAGCTTCAACTTCCTCCGGTTTGATGTCTGAACAAGCCGCTGTGTGAAGGGAGAGCAGATATCTCCTGCAGAGATACTGGAGTCGAGCTCTAATAAGGTTGTGGAGATTTTTTTTTTTTCTTATGAGGATTATGTTTAATCTTGGCACAGTTACTTCCTATTTTAAACTAATACGCTGTTAAAAAATATATTTATATATCTCATACGTAGTTCTGGCCTCCTTTCTTCCTTCTTTTCCCTGGATTGCAGAAGGTGGCAGACTGCTCCATGTGGCCTGATTATATGCAAGGCTAAGCACAGTTTGACCCACGACTGAAAATAGAGCGCTCTCAGGAAGGGAGATGATTTCATAACTTTTTAGAGACAGACACCAAATCTGTTCACTTTACAGCTTTGTCAGGCCCTGAAACCTCAACACGTACTCAGTCAGGCTTGTTAAAGTTAAAAGTTGTTGATGTTTTTTAATTTAATTATAGAGAAGAAAATGAGAAGAAGGATTAGAGGTTAATTTACAGCCAGTAAATTAATTAAAACATGACCTGACGATTGATAAAAAGCTTCTGTCACATCAGAGAAACACATCAACCTTTATCTGCTTCACTGACATCGACAAACAACAAGGTGACGCCTCAAATTCAATTATGAGAAAAACAAAGAGAGAAGTGAGGTCAGTATGACCTTGAATTGTCTTTGTTTGATCACCTACATGTTTTTTAACTTAAATATTTTAAGAGAATATTTCCTAAATTCCTCTGCAGAGCTGCAGAAAATATGTGAGCCACATGTTTTTGAGCGTCAGTCGTGGCAGACCGCCGATGGTAACGGGACCTCACGGAGATGATTCTTCTCCTTGGGAGTGTCTATAATGAGTTCTGTCAGGCAAGCAGCGAGCATCGCACTGCTACCAAACCCAACCTGAGCAGAGGCAAAAGCCCATCTGTCAAGCAGTGACGATAAGCCCGGAGCCATCCGGAAACAAATTGCTCAGCTTCCCCACTGTGAAGCCCTACGAGGCAGCGGACGACGGTCGGACGACAGAGACACTTCTGACTCCTGATGCTACAAGAAGGTAAAAAAAATGAATAAAAAAAGGAAGTGGAGAAGAGAAATATCAAACACATTAATCTATGCTGATGGTGCCGATGGCCCGTCATCATTCTGCAGCAGCTGTACACAGAACAATGTGAAATATCATAAAGTAACCTCATTTTTTTTTTTTTTTTGGTTTTGTTTTTCCCTCCAAAGCCTAAGGATGAGCAGCTTTAATAACTCACCAAACCTTTTCCTAATCTCTTTCGTTGTACTTTAGAAAAGATAATGACAGAGCTGTCAGAAGTTTCCATCCCCACAGTAAAAAAACAAAATGAAAAACTCTTCGAATACAGACGGAGCTAAAAAACAGGAAACGATCAAAACAAAAAACCAAAAAAGACAAACATCAACAAACGTTTAAACATCTGGCTTCATCTCCGTCGACACTTTAAAAAAAAAAAAACAGCGATACAATCACGCAATGTGATGTCAAAAAAAAACAAACTAATTCCAAGTTGTGTTATACACACACACACACACACACACACGGGTCTGGGAATGCTGCATGATTGACAGGATCTCAGACGAGGTTCATTTCCTCAGCAAATTGAGTCATTTGTGGAAACGGCATTAAGTGCGACATCGTTTTTTACATGAATAAATATCAGGCTGGTCAACCAAGCATCACACAGCCATCATACCAACTGTGACAACTCATTATAAATTGATTAGACGTGGTGGGCGAGTCGAGGCCCGGTTGGATCATCTTAGAGGAAAGAAGATGCAGTTGTGACGAAAGAAGAAAAAGAAAAAAAAAAAAAGCAGAAGACAAGAGGTTGTTTTCTAATTTTAGCTGCTCAGCTGATGAGATGAGACGAGCGTGAGAACAACGTGAAATGACTCTCAAGAGGCAACACACAAAGGTGTTTATGAGGCTGTGACGAATGCGAATTGAAAATGAAGTTGTAGCTGAGTTGAACTTATATTCTCTCACGCAAAACAACACGAGAGAAACTCTTTACAATTGATGATTCATTTACGAGGCTGCAAACAGTCGAGAGAACTCTCTTTATTTATACAAACGACACAGGCCAACTATTTGCATAGGGATTCATACTGTACATTACTTGCATATTATTACATTCATTGTCATGCAAAAGAGATGCTGCTAAACAAGTTGTGTTCACAGCGAGCCAGTAAATTGCTTCCCTGAGCTGATTTTTTTCCTTCTCTTCAAATGGCCTGATCATCATCTACTACCCATCGCAGCTAAATTTGTTTTGCACCAAATGTCTCTTTCCTCACTCATTTTCCCTCTTTCCAGGTTCTTTGTTTTAGACTTTTTCTCTTATAAAACACCTAATTTCAGTTCCGCTCACAGGCACATGTCTACGGCCAATTAAAACTCTTAATGGAAATGTGTACCGACTATAAAAAGGCAACGCTTTCCTGTTCTTTTTAAGTCTTAGCTGTAGGGCCGAATGGTTTTTTTTTCTTTTTTCTTTTTCTTTCTTTCTACCTTTTAACACATAGCAGAGAAGTGGGAGACAGCTCTTATATCATTTGAGGAGCAGAATTGCAGTTACACGAGAGTTATGGCGTAGGAACGACTGTGGTAATAAAAGTCCTCCAGCTGTGAAGGTTAGTGCAGTAGTAATGCATAAATTAGCTCATTCTATAACATTGCAGGAAAAACCAAACACGGAAGCAGTTCAAAGATAATTTCAATTATCCACATAGTTTTACAAAATCCTAATATCTTTGTTGATTGAAAGTAAAAGTGACAGACAATTTCAGTTAACCCTAAAGTGTCCAAGCCCAGGTGTAAGGTTGACTGAAGGACAAGTCGATGTTGAAAACTAATTACCCGACGGTTGATTTTCTTTTCTTTCTTTTTTTTTTTTTTTTAAATGCCCTCACTCTCAATCAGCAACGGCCTTGGGAAATGAACGAGCTAATTTTGCCCAACCTGGGCTGTAATTGTTTCAAATCAGCCTCATGCCTCAGCGTCACTGCCAGAATAATTGCTCATGAGCGGGAAGATTAATCTACAGAAGCACATCTGTGGGACTTAATTTACGGGTCGCAGTGCCATGCCTTGTGCTTCCATTAGACTCGTTTGGTTTTCGGTCCTGTGCGGCATATGCAGCTTAACGAAGGTGAAACAATGAAAATAATGACGGGGCAAACAAAGCTCAGTCATGTCGTTTCTAACATGTGTGAGAAGAGAACGGATGTAAAAAGGAGCCGTGTTTGTGAACAGTGGGTGTTGTTTCCCTCCTGCGGTGCAGCTGTGAAGAACCGACCCACATAAATACCTGTTAAAAGAAGAACAGTCAACAAACTCTTACAAAGGAGGAAGAGTGTCATCGCGTGCCAAACGTCGGCCTTCAATCAGCCACAGACGAGGAATCAGCTTTTTGAGGCCGAGATGAGGACGAGCCGTTTTTTTTTTTTTTTTTTTCAACAAGATCTCTGAAGAGAAACAGCTGCAAGCTGCAAATTGGAAAGCCTTTGTGAGAAGCTACTCTGCCCTTTGTTGTCTCCTTCCTCCTTTTCCTCAAAGTGCTGGCATGCAGATGTCTCCTCTCATTCCTCATGTGTAATTACAAAGACGAGAAAACAGCATAATGGGATGATTCTTCATATGAGGCATTGTGTTAAAAACTGGGCAGCCAACGTGTTTAAAAAAAAAAAAAAAAGAAAAGAAAAAAGAAAAAAACAGGAAAACTTCAGGATCAAGCACCTCGCTTCGTTTTTGCCACAGCTGCCAACTTCCAAAACCCCGACACATCGAACTGGATAATTCAGTTAGAAAACAATCGAACGTTACCACCAGTGTTGGTTGTTACATACACCTTCCACTTCAGTTGTAGGGTCCTCCTGCTTTGTCTGGTTGCAGAAAAGAAGCAGATAAGGATTCTTATCAGAGTGTGTGCAGGTGTTTGGTGAAGCGAGGCCATAACAGGATTCATACGTTACTACTGGCCGGCAGGATTTCTGTCCATGAGAAGAGAGCGAGAAAAGAAACGTAGAGGGGTGGATGGATGGGTGGAGATGAGGATGGGAGGTGGTGGGTGAGCCGGTGAGCTTGCGGCCAGCGTGTTATAATTGTGAATCCCCTGAGTGCTGCAGAACAGTGCGTCTTAGACACCTGCTGGTGTGATGATAAGGAGTGAAAAGCAATCACTCCCGACTACACGGCAGAACCAACTGGCATCTTGCTGCCTCTCAAACTGCTGCTCGGGTAATTTCTCTCACATATGACTTGTTTTCTGGTATAGGTCAGCTCCTTTTACAGGCGGTGGGAGGAGAAGAGGCCAAGAGACATGCTCTTTTCGTTCACCGTTAGCCCATTTAAGTCCAACTGCATCAGTGTAGCCAGTTTTTTTTTTTTTTTTTCGTGCCACTTACAGGCTGCCATTTCAAACTTCTTCGCCCACAGAGGTCAAGGACACGCGGTCTGGCTCGGAGTCGGTCTTCACCTTCTCTGCACAACGTTTCTCATTAGTGTGATTCCAACTGAGAATTATAACTCAAATCCTTGGGATAAATCTTGAGAGAGAGAGAAAAAGAGAGACCATCATCTGTTGCAGTCAACCAGTGCCGACTCTTGAATTATTCATTTCCTGTTTACAGCAGGCGACAGGCGCGTGACCTCTGTGATGAGTGCCCAGGGTGGCTGGGAGAAGTGGTGACAAGGGAAGAGGAGGTAGAGGAGGAGGAGAAGGAAGCCTTGGAGGGACAGTGCTGCAGACAGGGAGGAGAGGGGGAGGAAGGGGGAGGAAGGGAGTGGGAGCTCAGTGGAAACTGCCAATTTGTCAGACTCAGGTGCTTGGTGAGTTTCATGCGTTTCATTTTAATTCTGAGTCAGGGAACAGCATTTAGCAGATTTTTAGGTGAGGATGCATGAAGGGTTTTGGAAAAGAGCTGCATCTGCCAATTTTGAAGGAAGAGGAGGAGGTGGAAAAAAAAAAAAAGGAAAGTAAGGTAAAATTACCGTTCTTCAAAATGTTAAAGCGTTGAGGTTTTGAGCAGGTCTGCCAAGCTTGAGCTGCACATCGGCTGAGTGGCATTTACTGTAACCTTTCCCCTGGCTTTTAATAACCAACACAGAAACAGCAGAAACACGGATCACTGCGATTCACTGCAACGCTTGTGGTCATACACACACACACATAAACACCCAGACTGGACCAGGAAGTCCAGCTCCACTGAGCATCAGCTGCGTGAAAACTTTAATATCAGTGTGAGAAAACAAATGAGATGAAATAACAAAGAGAGGGAAGAGAAGAAGAGATGCAAGAGGTAGATAAATAGAGAGGCGATAAGCTGGAAACGAACGGATGTTGTCAAAAAAACACGGCCGACTCGTCGGCTTTATTTGGTTTAGCGCCAGTGAAACACCAAACTGAGGCGCAGGAATTCAATCTGGTTCACTCAGCCTGAATAATAGACCCTGACACCTGATAGCTTAAGAATAAGCCTCCTATGTATACACACATACTGATGTGGACATCTGCATGAACAAACCAAAGAATGCATGAAAAACCAAACAGTACGGACGCTCTCCGCAGAGTGACGCATGGGTTTCACCTTCAGGCAACCGAGGGGGAAGAGACAGACTTTTCTCCCTTTTGGCCAAACTCCCGCTTCAGACAAAATAACAAACGGCTGAATGATATAGTGAGCTGTCCCCTCTGGTTGCGAAGCACGAATGTAACCACATCTCTGAGACAGCAGCTACAAAAGGCCCATCTCTCTTTCCTCGCGCTCGGTTCTCTCAGCTGTGCATCCACAGAGACCTTGGCAGATCTCAAAGACAGATTAATCTCGATTGAAAGTTGCTCAAGTGTCCTCAAGCGTCAAAGCGTCGCTACTTATCGAAGAGAGAGCCCCGGTGGAGACGGTCCAAAGAAAAGACAGAGAATGAGCTCTGGGGTCATTTGGGATTGACGAACACCCACACGGTGTTGCTGCAAAGTGCACACATACTAGATTAAGCTCTCGTCATGTGAAATCTTGATTTAACAGACTTCTCCTCGCCCTGCCTGGGTTAAGCCTCGGACTGCTGCTGCTGGAGCTGCATGAATCTGATGTTTCCAGTCTTCGTAGCAGCACGAGCATCACGGTTTTTGGCTGCTGAAAGAAACGCTTCCTCTCACATGGAGCATAATTTTAATGTGGTGCTGTAACATCACCAGCTGTGCTACACTGAACTCATTTTTCAAACTGTTAGCTGATGCAGTAACGTAGCAGATTATGCATTTGTCGCTTTCTTTAACTTTAAATGTTCCACTTTGTGCTTTAAACTATTTCAGGACCAGACTGGTCCTTCAAGTATCATATGAAAGTAACTTAAGAGAAAGTAAATTTACTCGAGTGCTGCAGTTATGATCTATTTTGAGGTGCTAACATGATATTACATGGAAAGCATAAAGTAAACTTCTATATATAATACATATTATTTAACTGGGGTGTCTAAAATAAGATAATATCAGATGATTAATCAGATCGACCCAATAGGATGAAGTTGTAACTTCTACCTCCACCAGCTTTACCATGAAAATGCATCATTAATAATAATCAAATATCACAATATGAAACTGACAAGGTTTAATTATGATGACTTATCTGGAGGTTTAGCTATGACGCACAGTTTCTTTTAGAAACAGGTCAACTATTAATAAACTGACATTTTTACTCACTAAAAATATTATCCTGTATTTCTCATATCGATAGTGACTTGTCTTAACTCCATCCAGTTGTGTTAATAGTTCAAACAAAAGCTTCTTCTATTCGTTTTTAATAAAATCACGTCAGCAAATTAAGACCTTAGTGGCCTGAGGTGTAATACTCTGCGCCTTTGATCAAGTTTCTTTGAGTGTATTATAAAATCACATTAAGCTGAGGACAGTTCAGTGCAACCTCAGATAAAATCTTACCAAACTGTTACATCAGTCACAAACATGTTGAAGATCAATCCCGTATTTATAAAGCACCATCCCTGTCCTCTCTATACAGCTGCTGTCGCTGACATAACTCTGGTGTAACCGGAGCTTTGTCGACCTTTGGCTAACATAGCATAACCCCCGTCTGAGCACGCCAGCCTCCGCTAACCCACTTGATTCTGTCTGTTGCCGTCTCTGCTGAGACAAAGAGGATTTACTGCTAATCTGGCTTTAACAACAGCAGAAGAGCGTACACTCCACGACAACACTCGAGAGAATAGGACTAATCAAGACATCATGTACATCAAACAGGGAACAATTACCTCTAATAAAATCAATTTTGTTGACTGACTGAGAAAAAGAGAGCTGACACAGTTATTTGATTGGACTTGATTACAATTGAGTGTTTTGTTTAAGACCACGTGAAAAAATAAAATCACCAAAACAAGCCTTTTTTTTTTTTTAAAGACTCTTGAATTGAATAATATAACATTGGCTTGAGTTAATTCCATGTTATGTTATTTTTTATTTTATTTTTTTTGCAAACAAATGTCTCATCTGAAACATAAAATAAAAAAGGATTTTTCCACTGAATAAGCTGCAAAAAAAAAAAAAAAAAAGAAAAAAACATAGCTCCAACCTCGACAGACACAAGCCAACAAAAAGCAGCACATTTGAAATGGGTTTAAGTGCCAAAATGGCACAAAGGTTGCTGATGAGGTGACAAAAAGCAGCTTGATTGTGACGGCGAACAAACGTCGGGTTTGATTGCGGTAATGAGCAAATGGTTTTAACAGGTGTGAGTGTGTGGCCGGGGGAAGTGTACGATCTGCAATCCCTCCTCATTAGTAACCAAATGAATTCAATCACTTCTCTTTGGAAAGCGACTTGATAAATCCCTGCAAAGTGGTGTTTGGCTTTAACCACAGTGAGCTTCTCTAATAGATGCAGAACAGCAAATGCATCATTCTCATTGACTTGGCGCTAAAATCAGCCCAAACACAATCGTTGGCCTTCAGCAAACAAACCCAAGTCAATGAGGTTGAGGCTCCGTGGGGACACGTGAGGTGTTTTTTTTTTTTTTTTTTCTTGCATCAGATCCTGGAGCTGTACAAATTTTATTCATATGCTCCCTCTGGAGAACGACAGCGGTGTGCTTGTGCTCGAGGGGAAAGAAAAGCATGAGGACGATGTCTGGAAATGCAGATCTAAAGAGACAAGCTTAGACTTACTACTACAGGAAGACACATTTTTCCACCCAGATCGGATAAAAAGCATAAAAAATCAACATCATCAGCACCACCTGCTGCACCTCCTGTAACAGAGTCCAAAATGTGACCGCTGGGACCTGAAAATATGACAATCTGCACACAGGCTGCCACGGTCGAGAGCATGTTCAACACACACACACACACACACTTCTGGCTGAAGTCTCATTCTTAACACTTTTTAAATTGTCTTCACTTGAAGCTTTGACATTTGCAGCAGCAAAGGCCAATCGATACATGTGTTGTGTTAGAGCCTGAGACCGAAGTAGCAGTATTTGGCGACGGCTTTAGACCGAGTCAAACACAGACAAAACTAATCTCTCCATGCCCGGCAACAAATCCACCCTGCAGCCCCCCCCCATCGCCTCCATCCTCTACCCCCCACCAATCAATTTGTCAGACAGCAGCCTTCGTCATGAACACATACGTGCACATGAGAGTGTGGCACTGCGATGATTAGCTTGTCCCACTTAATCACTTCCTATTAGAGACACCTGCGACGTTGCAGCAGTCTCATGTGATTACGTATAATCATAGAAATGTCACATTTGAATGATGAGCGTCACGATAAGATGCGCCGCATATTTACACTCCAGAATCATCCACTGTCCTCATCACACACACACACAGACTAGAGAACTATTCATATAGGTCTCACAAATACATGAGGAAAAACATTGACTCAAGACTCAAGAAGAAATATAATCTCTCACACATGATTTTGCATTTGCAACGCAGGCGTATAAATGCACACAAGCACCCACACTGAGCTCTGGTAGGGAGAGAGGAGGGGAGGGGGGTGTGGGAGCCTATCTGCTGTGGATAAAAGACATCCCTTATCAGCTTCCTCATAGAGGAGCTGGGAATGAAGGCATTTACTCAAATGAAAGAGGCAGCTTTTGGAGATAAGCCGAGAGAGACGGAGCTCAACTAAGCTTTGAGATTGGACTGGGCCTACGGAGGCAAGCGGGGAAAAACAGAGGGAGAGGATAGACGGATGGACGGATGGACGGATCGTTGATGGGAATGATGGGTTGTGTTTCTTTTTTCGTTTCGTTAGCGATAGCAGTAGTTATATAAAGCATATTTAAAAGATGTGGGTGTGAAAAGCTATTGTGCGTTGACCCCCGGTGTGTTTTCTCTCGACTGTACCCTTCTGTCTACGCCCGCACTCGTTTAAGCTGGCCCCTGTCTGCACATCGAGCTGGCACATCTTCTCGGCCTCGCCGGGGTTGTGAGAAACGCTAGAATAACCCACTTCAAAGAGACCCATTGTCACACACTAATGTGGCGAGCGGCAGCTAGCGCCACAGAAATCAGCACGCACGGAGGCTGGATATTCCCTCTGAGATGAGGGAGGAAGGGGAGGTGGCGCAGGAGAGAGGAGAGGAGAGAGGGAGAAGAGAGAAAGAGACACAGAGAGAGAGAGAGAGAAAAGGGTTTGTTCACAAACACACTGCTGTGCCAACATTAATCATGTAGACTCTCATAAAATCATTAGAGCTGATCATTCCCAGTCAGACTCTCTCCTCAGCAGCTCAGCTCTGACGAAAAGAAGAGAGAATGCCAGTTTCTGTGTTGTTGTGAGCCAACACACACACACACACACACACACAGTCTCACACACACACTCAGAAACAACACACACACTCAGACTCCTTTGTAGTGTAAAACATCAACGCGTAGAAGTGAGACATTCGAACTAAACAGCAGCTTTGAGACGAGCTTGTACATTTTCTACACGTTTAATATATAATTATATTAAACTTCCTCTCCCTTATATTACATATATATTTATATGTATCATATATTATATTTCTGCACACGCAGCTGCATTTTTTTATCGTCTCGTTTCTCTGCTTTTATGAACGTTCACACACTGTGTATTTGTTGCTGAGCAATTACACAACAACTCTACAACCACTGATTGATTGAAGTTTATGTCGGTGAAGTGGCAGAATCAATATTTTTGTGTTGCTGTGTTTTTTTATTTGATTTTTATGCATCACTTGTTTGTGTGAATGTGTGCGTTTGTCTACAGAAAATGCTTATATGCACTATATTTATGTGTGTGCGCGTGTGTCAATGATTATAACTTGTGTCCACATGTGGACAGAAAATGCAAACTACGCTTTTTGGTGATTGCTTTTTTTTTTTTTTTTGTCAATTGATTTATGTATATTCATTTGTTGTTTAGACACAACTGAGTTCCTCTGTGTGCAACAACAACAACAACAAAAAATGTATAGTGTTGCATTTTTACAATTAAATACACATTTCCTAAACTCCTGCTCTTTAATTTTTCGATACCACAAATGTAAAATCTATTCACATGCATAATTTAACAGTGAAGAGATTTTGGTTTCTCTTTTTTTGCTGCTGTATACGAATATTTAGAGGCGTAAACAAATCTTTAACTGTGTCAGAAAACCTTAATGACTCAGATTTAGTTGTTTGTTTAATATTATTCTGTGTACATTCAAAGTGTGGACTGCTGATTTTCACTCCTCTGTGTGTGCACATGCATTACGTTTCATATTTTTTCACCGTATGCGTGCGAGTCTAAGACAACAATTGGATGTTAATTTCCAACCACTTCAATTAATCTGTTGAGCCGAGAAGCTGTTAAACACTCGTGAGATGGCGCGTGCTGTACAGGTGAAGGTCAGCATCCCGTCGTCTAACAAAGAGCTGCAACAGAGACAGCTATTAGAGCTGGATCACTGCGTCTTCTGTTTACACTCACCAGCGTTTACACACTAGCTGCTCTCTATTATGCGCATCGGACCCTTGAGTATTGCAGATCGGTGCTCAGGGCATCGGGTTCTGATGGCTGGAGCTGACTGTAAAATCGATGGCCTTTGTTACTTTCTCCTCGTGCTTAGAGAGGCCCGGGCAGTTATACAGACAGTCTGGTTTGATGACTTGGAAATACACTTGAGACACGAGAGAGAGAAGAGAGAACCACGGGAGGGAATAAAAGAGATATCTCCTTTTTTTTTTGGGTTATATTCCTTTTATGCTTCAATTCTCTTTCTTTACACCTGCTTTCAGTTTCTAACTTTCACCTGCCATTGCTTTGCTCTTTTCTTCATCTGTATTTTTCTCTTTTCCATCAGTCTGTTGCTTTCACAGGCTTTTAACTCTTTATTTAAGTCAAGGTCAAACCATCTAGTGGAGGACGAGTTGCCCACTTCAGTTGAAAGCTGCTTTACCTGCTGAAGATGATGAATTCACAAGAGCAGAAAAACACAGACACACACACGCTACGCTGGGTGGTGATGTGTTGCCGCTGCTCTTCAAGGCCTCCATCTTTAGCCTCAGTGCCCCAGGGGGAATCGCGAGGCTAAGTGGTGAGGTTTTGGTGCTGAATGCCGCGTGGGACCATTTCTCATGTTGTCAGGGCTCCCGCTGGGCCTCGCATATGCCTACAGCTCTCAGCATCCTGGAGCAGGCGGGCCAGCAGGCGGGCCAATCAAACCCACGCTGTCACTTCAGTGAAATGACTTGAGCTGTCACTCACATGTAGACATTTTCTCCACAGGAGACCCAGAGAGTGGATAGAAGCACGTAGGATTCACGCTTTACAAACAACATATGTGCAAACGACACGTTTAGGTCCCGTTATAAAGACCATCGAGATGCTTCTACAGACGTAAAGAAAAGAAAAGGTCTCATGAATATCAATGAGGACCGGGAACTAAATAGGTAACATTTTGGTAACTTCATTGATTTGCGACCTCAGCTCTTTGTTGACCTTTGACATGTCTGAAAGGCGCCTGCAGGTCCATGTAGACAGGTCTAATTATTGCCGCTGCCACAGTCCGCCCACTCTCTCTCTGCTCTACGACCCCCTTCTAAATACAATTCCCGCACAAAAATCCACTCTAAACACTGAAACACATTTACATACAAATATGAGGGTTTTCACTTTGATTTATGAAGTGTCACATCCCTGTATATATCCACCTACGCTTACAGTGGAGTTCAGTAACGAGATGCAGCAGGAGCTACATTCAGAAACTTTATTCATGAGTTTTTCCTAATTTTCCAAAACCAAAAATACAGCCACATTTCCCACAATGCAACATGGACATTTTTGGAGGCTACTGATTCAGCTAAGTGACGATAGCGGCTGCAAGTAAAGGTTGAGCAAGGAAACCCATCAGAGAAAAGTCACATACTGAGTGAATACGACGTCAATAAGATGTGAGTCAAACGTGTGACTCAAACACCAACATTTCATCACAAATCGACTCCTGAAAAGCGGCGAGCACCAGTCGTTGATGACACACAACTTTCCCTGAATAGAATCAGTCTTTTAAAGTCACATCACCTCGTTGAACTGATCTCTGCTGGGGAAGATGAAACAAGATCCAGAATAGCGACTCCAACGCGACTAAAAAGGGAAAAAAAAAAAAAACAGAAAGAAAGATTTTTTTTTTCTTTCTTTTTATTTTTGGAGAGAAAGAGAGAGAGAAAACACGTCCCATCGTTCCTGTTACCTGGAGGCTGACTGTCACATTAAAGTGAAAAAGAGCCACATGCATGAATCGACTACTGCATTAAAGTGGGACAGAACTACTTTACTCTGGAGGGACGATGTATAAAACACTGTAAGATGAGAAACAATAAATGTGAAATAATATATATTAGTATTTGCACTCGCTCTACGCGTTCCTCGCATCCTCACAGGAGTCTTTGCTGCGGTGACACAGACTAATAGGGGCTGAGGTAATGAAAAATAAAAAAGTCAGTTTGACTACAGATTTGTCATTTGCGATGGGGTGTTTGTTGAGCTAATAGAGCAGTGGGTTATTTGTCTCTGCTTTACGTGTGTGTGTGTGTGTGTGTGTGTGTGTGTGTGTTAGAGGGAAGGTAGAAATGGGTTGAGCAGAAGCTGGAAAGCTGCCACCTTCATCCCTCTGGCCCACGAGGGATGAACAAAGAGACAGGAGGCTCAGGAGATCCATCCATCATAATGTCTCATTGCCTCTCCAGCTTTGCTTTGTGCATGCATGTGCACAAACACAAAACACACACACACACACACACACACACACTAAGTCCAGACGTTAGCCCGCAGCTGCTTTTAACCAACAACAAAAAAAATAATTGCACAAACGTTTAGCGAAGCGCACACACTCGAGGAGGAGCTCGTTTGTGAGAAAGAAGCTGGTGGTTTGATGATGATGCTGCAGATGTGGAGTTGGTGGGAAATGGACCAAAGCCCTCAAATCCAACAGCGCTGCCTTTTCATTAACCTCCTCATTTACACCCCCCCACACACACACAGACACTGCCCTCCTCCGCCCGTCTCCACCTGCACAGCCACTTCAAACAGACGTGCTACTGCTCACTGTTACTTGGGAAACCCTCCAGCTTTTAAACATTAAAGCCAGAAACGAGGCCAAGTGGACACTGACAACTCAAGGTCAAGGACTATATGTTCGCTTATATATTTAGATTTGGGAATATGCAATCTGTACATCTCAAGAGAAACACACTGTCTGTCAGAGTCTTGCTCCCAGGGTTTAACCACCCTCTACCCCCTGACTGAGTGCTCAGTGAGCGTAACCCTAACCCCACGTAATTAACCCTGATCAAGCTTCCACCCTGTTTAGTGCAGATTAACCCTGCTTCCCATGCATTCCCGACTCCCCCCAGCTCTGATCTTGCAGATAAAAAAAGGGCTGAAAGAGGAAGAATGGCACCCACTCCCTGATGGACAAGCCTATAATCAGCCCTCCCACAGCCTCACAACCTGTCCACTGCTTGGGAAGGAAGGAGAGGAGGTGGAGGAGGTGAAGTCTCTTTTTTCAATTGCTAAAAGGAAACAACGATGTCTTCTCAGAAAGCAACAACAACAACGTTGACGATGTGGTGAGTAATCACGGCCTTCGTTAAAGAGAGGCTGTTATCTGGAGCTGAGCAGGATCTGCAGCGGTCACATCGCTCCCCTGTGACCCAACGAGCAGCTTTTAAGGCAACATAACGTTAAAAAACAGCACAAGACAGCAACCTGAGTAGTTCTGGCTCCACTTGACAGTAGAGGTGCTCTTTTATGAGAAGAATAAAAGGCCAAGAGGGAAAGAAACCTGACATGATATAGAAAGAAAGAAGATGAAGAGGAGAACATATGAGACAAACACCTTAATGCTGAAGGTGCTTTCATTACCTCGTGTTCATCCATTCTCGCTGCTAGAAGGACTCAGAGGTGGCGTTTGGAGAAAGAGAAGTAAATATGCTGAGAAATGCTAATGTGGCATCCATTTGCATGAGTCATTGGCCCGTGTACCGAAGCCATTTTAAGAGCACCGAGATCTCAAAGCAGCACACAATCTCACTTACAGCGAGATCCATCACTACCAGAGGCCTGGTGTTGCCCGCAAGAGTATATAACCACTACTTCAGAGCCACTAGACACAACCCAGAGAGTATTTTCTTCAGACGCTTGTAATAATCTCAACCTTTTCATTTTCGCATGCTACTTTTATTCGTCTCTGAGATGGAAAAGAAAGGACCAGAAGCAGAAACGCTGATATGTAAGAATTTTTTTTTTTTGGCAACGTTAAGGAGGAGAGGATTGAGTCGTGGCTATAAATCAGGGTTTCAGGTGAAGCTTGGCGACGGAGGAGCAGAGGTCCATTAGTCATATTCCTGAGTCCAGCCCACACAACAGAAAAGTACTGATATAATAAGAAGATAAGATGGACTTCATCATGGGAAATAAAGTAAATGAAGTTCTCTAGTCAATCAACATATATCAAATTCAGTCAAGGTTGTTTAAAGAAAAAGGCTCCATTTCAACCAAATGATTTTCAACCTTCAGGTCTTTCATAGATCAAAAAATGATCATATGTTAATCAGTAAACTCATGGACTTCTATTGTCTGAGGGTTTTTTTTTTTAGAAGAAATTGTTTATTGATCGTTTTAGAAGCTTATCTGACTCCTGCTGTGAAAAAGGCACAAAAGAAACGTCACAGAGACTGAGCTCTTTACATTTAATGTCCAATATGTTCATAAATCTCCTTTTCATCACCTGATCGATACCGGTGCATAATCAATAACCAACGATCCCAACACAGTCACATTTATTTGCTGGCTTGATTTTTATTATTATTATTATTATTGGTTTAACTGGTTTGACTTTTTTGGATTTTAAATACATAAAAAAATAAAACACAATCATGACGCACAGGTGATTTTTTTTTTCCTCCTAAACTTCGGCGCATTAATGAGGCTGAAGCGTCCGTCGCTCCTCCGCGGTTCAGGACGCACACGGATTAAATCTGCGCTGCACACAACTTGATCTGTGCAGGTTTGATTGTGTTGCCACAACATTGACTGTTACTGCGGTGTCTGGTGGAGCTGATGACCGAAGCTTCTCCACATGAATTTCAACCATAAAATCCACTTTTTCTTCGTCTTATTATTATTCTTAATATAAAAGCTCAACGTCAACGCGCGTCTGATTCATCGTGTTTTATCTCCTTTGCTGCCGCTGTCAGTGCGTTTTGACTCATAACAACATGACGTTGTGTCTATAAGCAACATTTCTATAACATCCACAGTAAACCTGAGCCTTGATTGTTGTGATTTCAGCCTCGTTATTACCTGAGAAGAGACGAGAACTGAAGGTGTTTGACACTTACCGATCAGCATCGTGCGTCCAGGACCGTGTCCGCGCGTCTTCGACTCTTGCGTTTCACCGTGCGTAAAAAAAACAACAACAACAGCAAAAGAACGGTAGAAAAAAATTACGCACTTTTATCACCAGGGAGAGAAATACATGCACAACGACGCACAGGTGCGAACAGGAGGCGTCCTGTAGTTGTAAATGTGCTGGAGCTGAATCCGACTTGACTTCTCCTTCCTCCTCCTCCTCTCCTCTCTCTTTTTTTTTCTGTAAATGACAACTCTTTCTTTTCGGTGCCGTATCCTTGTCTCCCACGTCTTTCGGTGACCAATCCCCGGGAAATCTCATGCGCGTTATCCTCAGTTAAAATCCTATTGCTCGCGCTGCTTCTCCGCTTGGCCTGAAGGAGGCGAGGACTGGGGTTTGTTGGAGAGGAGCTGGGTGTAATTGCCTGCTCCTTCTCTCCCTCCCTCCCTCCCTCTCTCTCTCTCTCTCTCCTTGTCATCCCTTCCCTAGTCCCTCCTCTCACCCAGCACCTTTTAACTTGACAGCAGTGCACACCTGAGGGAATTAGCTGCTATTTTTCATAGCCTTCATACCTGCAACAACTTGGCAGAGAATTAGCCTACTTGTCAAACTCCCTGTCTGCACTATAAATGATATGTTTCACACAAACTGTATGTGCATCCTTGTATGAAGCAAAAGAAGAAGAATGGGGTGGTGGCGGAAAGATGAGAGCGCCGTAAACGAGTATTTTCTCAGACAGGTTTCCATTCACGTTCTCATAAGTATAATTTGTGCACACTTGTCAAGGCAGCTGCCTTTTGTGTGTACAACAGAGTGTGAGAGTGATGGTCTCTCTCTCTCTCTCTTTCTTGCCAGTCTGCTCCTCCTTTGTGTCTCTTCTTGTCGATGCATCGTTTGGTGAAGTTGACACATATTCTGGGATTTGAAATTGGCTCGAGAGCACACTGAGCCCGCTTGTATTAAATCTCTGTTTGTTCAAATGGCTTGTATGTCTGTATGTGTGTATGTGTGGAGGGATAGATTGTGGGTTGAAGAGCCTTGGTGCAATGCTAAGCTGTCCTGGAGCTACGCCAAAGCACATCTCCCAGGGTGCTATCAGGAACTTAATTACAGCATTAAATTGCTCCCTCTCTGCCTCTCGCCCGCTCAGTTCACTTCCCCTTCTTTCCTCCTTTTCTCCTCCTTCCTGCTCTCTCTCCTCCTCTCTCCCACCTCCATATCTTTCTCTGTCTATCTCTTGTTGCTCTTTTCCCTGTTTTTTTTTTTTTTTTTTTTTTCTTTTTCTTTTGCACATGCTGGTTTGGCAGAAATCCCCGCTGATGCTGCTGTGTTCATGTCATCATTGTGAGAAAAATCCTTTCAAAAATGTGTCTCGATTGTTGCTGACATCCACTGTGGAACCAGAAATAACTAAAGGTTCATCTCATCTGCTCTGCCTGTGTTGTGCATTCGAATTTATTTTCTAATTTCACACAGTGTATATTCACAATTCATTTGTTTGTTATGGCGCAGCTACGAGCAGAGGAGTGATACTGCATGTGTGGATGTGGAGCGTAGCAGCAGTGAGAGGTGGTACGGATCAGTTTGCTGATGGAGAGTTCCCCCTTAAACATGAAATATTGCCTCTGACAGAGTGTTATGTGGGGCGTGAGCTACCTTTCCCCTTCAATCCAGGTTTTCTGTTCTCGCCGTTCGCCGAGGTGGCAGCGGCAGACCCCGAAACTCTCCCCTGGGGCAGAGCGGAGGACACAGGGGCAGCTGTGCTGTCCTGCTGCCTCATGCCAACCATCAACCTACTGGCTGGCACGCCAGTGCCGTGGCTAATTAGGGAACACGGGAATGACTCCAAGCTTTGCATCAGTCAACCTCAGCCAAGATGATTTGTTCTGGCCTGTTTGTTCTATAAGTTAAAAGGTGGCAACAAACATAGTTACATCTCACATATTATTTACTGTATTTAGTCCTAAAACTTGTATTTTCCTTCAGGAAGCTACTAGAAAACATGTGCTGTGCATTAAATCAGGTCACTTGGCAGATGCTTTTATACAAAGTGAAACTCACAAAGCCGTCAGGGCCAATTTAGGGATCAGGATTTTGCCAAAGGACACTTCGACATGTGGACGGGAACAGCCGGGAATTGAACCACAGACTCTCCGATTAGTTGAACTCCTGAGCAACATCTGCCTCCTCGTCCTCCATGTTTGTTTGTAGCTTTGCCAGCAGCTCTCAGGATCTCACTGTCAGTCTACTGAAACATATCACTGACTACTGGATGGATTATCATGACATTCATGATCCCAATTTTTCCTCTTGTACCACCAGCAGGTTATTTATCCAAAGGGTAAAAACTAAAACTCAACAATTCCAACATGAATTTGCTCCAAAAGATGTTGTCTACGTCTTCGTCCTGACTTTTCCCTCCAGCACCAGTGACATTTTTATTGAAATGATTCAACAATTCCCCGTGAAATTTGGCCACAGAGATTTATTTCCTCCCCAGGATGAAGAGGATTCAGCCAGTGGATGTGATGTGTAGCTCAAGTTGACACTGCAATTTCTTTAATAACTGGCAAACGAACAATGGCTTGATTGTTTCTCTTCATTAGTGGAAGGAGGTTAATACTGTTAGACTTCACCGGGGTGCAGAGATCCGTGTATCTATAGTGATGAGTGACGGACCCTGGAGAGCGGAGAAGGTCACGGCCGTCACACTCAGGTCTAAACGAAAAGTGTGTTGTTTTTCCACAAAGTCTGGTCGTTGTTGCTGCTGCTGCTGCTAGCACGATCACGATGAGTCGTTGAGTTGCTAAGCAGGAAGACGGCCACAGACGGGAGAGAGGAGGTGAGAGGATAGTAATTATCATGCGGTGTGTGTGAGCGCCAGAGTGTGTCGGCGCTGTCGTTGCGGTGGGGTGGGGTCGGTTCGGGATGGATGGGTTGGTGGTTTGAGGGGCGACGGGTGTGGGCATGAAATTTAAGGTGAAAGGAGAAAAATATGAAGGTAACTGACATCATGTGACATTGTCTCTCGCTGTGACATCTGGACTCTCTTCTTCCTTTATTCGCCACCACATCCCAACTTACATCAGTCATTAACAGATGGTAACAAACCCCCTGTCAGCCTCTTCCTCTCTCTCTCTTTTTCTTTTTTCTTTCTTTCTCTCTGGTGCTGATGTGAAGTTCATTTGACTCCAGCGTCTCAGGAGAAGCCTGATCAATACTTGCCAACGAGTGACAGCTTCATCATCTCCACCTGTTTGTTTTCTAATATTCAGCAGGCGTGCGAGAGTGAGACGAGAGCGACACAGCTGTTTTGTGGACTTGTGTGGTTTACTACAACACAGACACGTGTTGTTGTTAATCTATATTGATGCGTAGCTGCAGATTATCATCTTTATTCTCTGGAGAGAGAAAAAAAAAACCAAAAACATTCAGCGTGTATAAATCCAGACTTTATGAGCCTGGTGACACATGCGAATGTGTTTGAAAATGGCGTTTTCTGATCCCGACCACATGGCAGGATGTAATGAGTGACAGGCTAATTTATGAACAAGCAAAAAGGGAACGCCAACCTCTCTCTCTCTGTTGTTCTGAGCCATCGGCCTCTTCAATTAGAGCTCGCTCTGCCAACCTGCTGCTGAGGCCTGACTAGGTAATGACTGGCAGCAGAGAAGGCAAACAGCCATCTATCTTTCTCTCTCTGACTTGCTCTAAACTAACAATTTTCCTTTCTCGTCCTCTCTCTTCTTCTCCTCTCTATATATACTAACAGCTCTCACCCTCCCTTTTCTCTCTAAACCATCACTTCTTCTCTGTAAAATAACATCTTTCTCTAAAGTCAACTCTGGACACTCTCTCTTCTCTTTGACAGTCTGACACTAAGCTCTAACCCTCTAAATTGACATCCCTCTATCTCCTCCACCTCTTTCAATCCCTCTATCACTTTGCTTACTTTATTGGCATATTTATTTCTCTCTCTCTGTCTATCTCACACTATACTAAATCTCCCGGCACCTCTCTCACCTTCTTTCTCCTGCAGACAAACAAACAAACAAACAAATGAAATGGAGAGTATCGGCGGAGGGAACGGCGTCGAAGCGTGACGGCCTGGCCGGCGAGCTGACTGACATGGAGACTAACTAACACGGTGACAGAAAGACTGACAGGAAGTTGGAGGAGCACTGAGACGGTGGATGAGCCAAGAGCTAAAGTAATTTAAAGATTGGCAGAGAAGAAAGACAGATGCTGATGGGTGACAGAGTTCAACGTCGGGTCCCATAAAAGCACCTCAAGTCAGATTTTACTGTGTGTGTGTGTGTGTGTGTGTGTTTATGGATGGGAACAGATAAAGTTTTAGGTGATTGGTCTGTTGATAAATAGGTCATATTTTTAAATAAAGCAAAGTATGAACTTCCACTTCCGACGTTTGCAGCTATGCTAACAGAAAATCTGCACGTGGAACAGTAACTTTATATTATATTTGTACAAAAATAGGATCAATGTTTCTGTTTTTAGCTGCATTTAAGATAAAACGTTTCCCATAAAACCTTTGATCGCGGATTAAATGTCATGAGTCGACAGATGAGGCGAATCTCAACCAAAACCCAAGTTATTATGACACTAAGTGCACATGCGGGTTTGAAAAGTAAACATGTAAAAGTTAGCGAGGCTAATCTTGAGGTAACATAACAACCTGGACTTTTTTTTTTGACATTTTAAATAATTGATTAATGTTAATAGATTTTTTAAAAAAAAAAGGTCATTAACAGGAACATAAAACATAACTGCCACTTGAGCTGCAGATCAATGGACCGATGCATCTTTATTTACAACTTCACACTGCAACATTTACAAACTCAGGTGTGTCAACCTCCTCCTTTTTGTCTTCACTCTAACAATCAATCACATCTGTAGTTGTAAATGTTCTTGAGCTGTTAATTAATGTATTTTTGCTCCGCGACTCTTAAACACAAGATAAATGGGTCATCGAGTTGAAGCGATTCACGCTGGAGGATCATATCCGACGATAACGGATTTCTTACAACAGTCAACAAACTTATTCTTATGAATTGATCTATATACCATTAATAAATAATTCACGAAGCATTAATAAAACCATTAGTTACGACCTATTAGACGTGTAAAGGGCGCTGCTTTGAAAACTTGACGATATCACATGAGGTCTACATTTCACATGTTCAAACCTGTCAGTTTTGTTTATGAGTAACAGTAAATGTACAGATAGCATAAGGCTGTTTCCTCTGGCTTGGCCTGTTTACATAAGGCGTGAATGTGGTGGGTGATAGCCGGTGAGATTTTACGTGTTAAACTGTCGTATCCTTCATAAACCATTCAAGAAATAAGCCTGGATACAGCAGATGAGCGGAGCTTTATTTTAAATTCCTGCAGCAACAGAAACATATTTAAAAAAAAAATCACAAACTGCGAGTGTGTGTGTGTTCCCTGAAAGGTCTTGATGATGCTGTCACCTAATGTCACTTGACATATTGGCTGTTAAAATGTGTTTCTGAAAAGGAAAAAGATGGTGTCAAATACCTAGATCATATGAGTTAACCCCAGAGCAAGGAGAAGCTGTCATCTCAGCATGACACAACCGAGAAGGGAGGGTGTGTGTGTGTGTGTGTGTGTGTGTTATGTGCCACCTGCACATCCTATCTCACCACAACGGGAGAGAGGACGCCCCATTTAGCATCACTGTCACATACGGTTTCACAGACAGACAAACACAAGAGGAGACAGAGTGAAAAAGAAGAGTTGTAAGGAAAGAAAGGAAGATGGGTTCCCTAACATAAATAAATCATCAATGTGTTTTGCCGCCTTGGCTCTTGGATCACGAGTGGAAGATGAAGGAGGACACGGAGGAGGAGGAGGAGGAGGAGGAGGAGGTGGTGAGGGGAGTGTGAAACAGATCAGGTGGAGAAAGAAAAAAACTTGTGGCTGAAGAGAACGAGAGGCGGGTGGGAATCCTAACGTTGACAGAATAGAGCAAAACACGTGAGACGAAATTGCTGCCAAGAACAACTATAAAGATGTGAAAACTCATGCATACGATTACTGTAATTTTTTTTTTTTTTTTTTTACAGCTTTACAAATGAAGAATATGTCTCTTGCTGTGAAACATTTAGAAGATTACTGATGGAAGTTTTCTACAGATCTACAGTTTGACATAAAGTTGTTATCACAGATATTTAATAACCCTAAATTTTCCACACTTTATGGCATCTCATTAACTAAGTCTGTGGCCCGTGAATAAAGCTAGAATTACTGTCATCCTAGACTATTTAGAGATAATTAATCATGTGTGATCACAGTGATCTTTGACCTTTAGTCACCAAAACTCAAATCAGTTTCATCTTTGAGTCTAAATGAATGTTTCTGCCAAAGTTGTAGTGATTCTCTTCAGGTTTTTTTTTTTAGTCGCCTCAAATCAAATCAGTTCACGTTTCAGACCAAATTATTCTTTCATGATGTTACAGAAATATCACGCTGACGTGTCAAAAAAAATGTCTTGACCTTTGATCTTTGGCCATTAAATCAAATCAGAACGACAGACGGTCAAACTTCAGAGGCAGAAAAAAAAAAAAAAAAACATTCCTGCATTTTATGTGTTCATGTTCTCCAGAGGATAAATCATAATCATGTTGTTTTGACTTCTGACCCTTTGTTTAGTTTTCATCCATTTAAAAAAAAATGTCAGCCACAAACATTTTCTCCTTTTGATCAAACAGGAAAACGTATAAATCTACTCATTCGATAGATTACAACAGATAGGAGGATAACTGTAGAGCACATGTTGAAAACACAGGGTGCTGTCAGCACACGGAGAAGAAAAGTCAAGAAAAGAGTAAAACAATAACTGTGAAAATGTCACAGTATAATATATATATATATATATATATATGTATGTAAGGACCTTATAGAGAGTGTGTGCAGGTATTAGTGCAGCAACGTGTTCACTTGTCACAGACATGAGCTGCTGAAGCTGCTGTTTCTGCAGCTTCGTGTCGAGATGAAGAAGACGAGTTGGTTTGTTTCAACAACCTCCTGATCGATTGTCTTGAGCTTCTCTGTGACTTTATTGATCATTTTATTGATGATATGATTATTTTTTTATGATAAAGCTGAATTTGTGGCTGACACGAGGAGTTGAAAGGGTTAAAAGG
Organism: Polydactylus sextarius; assembly: GCA_016801845.1. NCBI lineage: Eukaryota > Metazoa > Chordata > Actinopteri > Polynemidae > Polydactylus > Polydactylus sextarius. Next base: position 19,590,960 of record CM028917.1, on the reverse strand, counting down.
AGAAGTGCTGCACGACGTATGTTTTTGTATTTGATCAGTTTCACCTAAAAAAATTTCTCTCTCTCGGTGTTTGTGAGTAGCTGCAGCGGGTGAAGGTGCATCTCGGTTCATTAGTGAGTGTCAGACTATTTTGTGCACTCGCTCTATTTCTGTAGCTTCATTTGTGGAGTCATGGTGAGCTGAAGCTTTTCAGTGGAAAATAGCTGAGGAGTCTTTTTTTTTTAAAACCCTCACAAAGCAGCTTCAAGTTGTCTTTACTCTTAGCGACCTCTGCCGCTCTCTGAAACATACAGAACAACATCAGGTCCGTTCTGATGCCATGTTTACTTTACGCTGTGGCACCTACTGCACACAACCATAAATCAACCTAAAGTGTGGATTATTGTTTGCCCTCATTTCATTTATTATTTTCATTTTTTTTTTATGTCACAGTTAGTGTGTTAGGCTGCAATTCTTCCACCTTTCACTCTCCCACTCCCCAGGGCCAGTGGAAGTGACTAATGCTGTACAATGAATGACTAATGGCGGTTTGTACTTTTATTCCTTACTTGCCGCCTTGGCACTTCAAACTGTAATTAAAATGGGTTATATATTTAAAAATTCTCTGTGTGACTGTAGCTGTGTTGCTGCCACATAAGAACCAATTTAAAAGGGAATAGTGTTGCTTTATTTTTTCTCCTTGTAATGCATTATTGTTATGTTTTTCTTCTCTTCTGCAAATATTCATGAGTGTTTCTTTAAGGCATAAAAAAGTGCGACTGATTTACTCTACAGCTCCTGCAACAGTCATTTTTGAAAAATATGAAAAAGATTACAGTGACAGCAGCCCAGGTTTATTGACGTTGAATAACGAATCATTTTTCTGTTTTAGCACTATATTACAGACAAATACGATCAATCTCCAATTCATTATCAGTCGATTGTCTCCAGGCTGTATATTATCACATAATAGACTCTTTCTGTCTTGTTTTTGAAGGGTTGCTAATGTTCACACATACTGATGAGAACAAACCGGACAATAATATATTCAAATTCATAAATGTCTGCACAAGCTTTCTAGATTGTATTGCTTTAATTACAAGTGAAAACATGTTTATATTTTAATTTGGATTTGATAAAGATGAAAGTGCAAAAAATTAATAAATAAAAAATAACACAATGGTTGTATATAAAGGATGAAAAGTGTGAAGAGAGGCTATATTTAGATACAGCACTCAGACCAAAAAAAAAAAAGAAAGAAGAAAAAAAAAAACAGATTTGCACATTTTGGTGGTATTCACCTTGAAAGAGCGTATGTGTTTGGGTTCAATAAATAATACAATAAGGCAGTCAGTGCTCGTTGACTCACATAAAGGGGACGTGGAGTCGCTGCAGTGGCTCAATGCTGCTTTGTAACGCTGAAGATAAGGCTATTCACAGTTGAAAGCAGAGGCCGTCACATTATAAATGTGGCTAGTAGCCATGCTCACACTGAGTAAGGTCAACTTAGCTTTTATCTCTTTTAACAGGAGTATAAGGAGGGAGCTATACGAGCCCTGAACTCTTAAAGATAAATGTTTAACACTTGTGGTTGTATAGTTACTGAGTCCTGATTGAGGAGGAAAATCTTGACACTTGAAAGGTGAATGACCACACTTCAAAACAACAGAAACACAGATTTACACAGAGTGACAGTATGGAAGCAGACCATCATGAAGAGGATGGAAAGAGAGAGTGGAGAAACGGCTATAATCTGAAGGGATGTGAGAGGATATTGAAGGTGAGAGGGGAAAGAAATCCACTGAGAGGTATGCAACGAGCTGCCGATGGCTCAGTGGAAACACTGGGGTTTCACTCAGCTCTGGAAAGACGACAGCGTGTGACGCACCTGATGTGAAAAGCCTGGAAAATCTGTAAATGGGCCCGTAAATGTGAAAGGCTATAGGGTTCGGTTCTTGGAAAAACCCTGTATAGGCACGTTGTATCTCTCTCTCCACCCCGCCGTCCTCACTGTTCACACCAAAAGACAAGTTACAGCTCCACCCAGCCCATAACCATCACTATGTGTACCCACACACACACACACACACACACACACACACACACACACACACACACACCTCCTCCATCTGCTGGGAGGAATTATACACCCACATGACAGACAAGCAGAAAGAGTTACCGTTGGTAAAACTGATCAATAGCAAAGTATTTTCTTGACATTTGTTTGTTTCCATGTTTCCATCTGTGTTTGTGAAAACAGCTGAAAACAGCTGAGGTATGTGGAGTGAGAGACAATGACACGATCCTAAAGGTTTACAGTCAGGCGTGCTGAGATTCATTTCACTGCAATTCAAGCGGATAAAATATCACAGCGTCTGTGGCCTGAACCCAAACGTCACCGTCTGTGCATCTATTTGCGTACATCGTGTGCCAAGGTGCTGTACGTCTTGTCTGTGGTTTCCCACTATTATTACTCGAACACGTTTCCTTCTCTGTTTTTCATTCTTGTCCAACAATACAACCCTCCCTCCCTCCCCGCCCCCCACCGTCAGGTCACATGGGCGTGCGCTGTGGGCGTTTTCACGTCCAATCATTTCCCGTGGCCGACTGTCGTGGCGGATCAGGGTGCCACGCGAGTTTAATGCTGACGAGCCGCGACAGCTCTGCTCTGACTGGGAGGCTTCTACTGGACCGAGCACAATCTGCATCCACCACCCCCTCCTCTGCTCACACACACACACACACAAGTAAACAAACATAAACACACACATACTGTAGAGAACAAACCGACACAGCAACCGTGTGCAAGCATCACTGTGCAAATCCAGTGTGTATGCAAGCGTAACTGTGTCACTACAGTGCAAGTATGACTCACAGCAGAAGGTATAATGGTGCATTATAAAGCTGGCTGTGTTTCTGTGGTAGTACTTATGAATTATTACTGCTAAAACACACTCATATAAGAATTACAAACTCATAAACAACCATAGAAAGAATAGAGTCCGGATGGAAACTTATTACAGGTCAAAAAATATAACGGACAGTCACCGTGGACAGCACAAGGCCTGCTGAGAGGTAGACACAAATCAAGTATAAACCAGGAAGGACGAGTGAAAAAAAAAAAAAAAAAAAAGAAACAGATGCAGGGACAGTGAAAGAGAAAATGAGCCATGTCGCTGGAATCCAGCCTCGGCTGTTTCATATTGCGATGTGGAGTGAAGGAGGCGACGGTCTGTTATCTGGACTATGTCACGTCTTACACCTGCACACCATCTGTGTGTATGTGTTAGTGTGCTGACGTGGACCTGCGTGTGTCTGTGAACCCGAGGACAAACAGACAGACAGACGGACGGATGAATGAATGGACGCCCGGGGCATGTACACACACACACACACACACACACACACACACAGATGTGGTTACATATGATAAAATGGTTGTTAAAGAGGCGACACAGCAAGTGTCGCTGATGAAGAACGAAGGCCCCTGACGACACGACACAAGAAGACGCACAATGAAAGACTGTTTGACAGAAACGGGCTAACAGTGTGGAGAGAGAGGAGAGCACAGGAGAGACCGACAGACTGAAGAGTTCGAATAATAGATTGAAGCAGCGACAAGGAGTCAATGAGATGCTGAGACAAAAGACAGATAGATGAGTGATAATGGAGGAACAGGAGCAGAGCAGCAGGAAACTGTTTACAAAAATGTAGAAAATGAGGCGTTTCACTCTTAAAACACAACACAAAGAGAAAGAGAAAGAGAGGAGGTAGACTTTTAACACTCAATGAGTCACTATTATTGATTATTGATTGATTATTTTGAGTGAGAGAGTGTTTATATTGATCCTGTCACCTCAGAGACTTTCGTACCCTGAGTTCAGTCTCACAGGTTGTGAATACAACATTCCTGAATCCATTCAACTAATTTCTACAATATTAATCCCATATATTTATTTATTGTCTTTTTTTCCAGGATAAGTCCATGACAATAAACGCTATTTTAAACAGAAGCATTTAAAGCCTAAGCTGATTGTGCTCATACATAGATTAGTGTTTTTTTTTTTTTAAGCACAGAAGTATTCATGACTAATCCTTCTTGACATTAGCTTCAAATTATCTCATTTATGAGGCCACAAGGACACTGACCACTCATTTACTTGATAATAACTGATCATTTCTTCAAGTCATGAACCAGTCTGAGGTCTCTGGATGAAGAGATTCACATATGGAAACATGGAAAGTCAGAAAGGACAATTTATAAAGTTTCCTATAGATTCACACAGACAGTTGATGCTACTGAGTCTGGTTATTTATGCATTAGTGGATGAGTAATATCTGCAGATTTAATAGAGCCATCATGACTGTTTGGGGTCACAGGGGGCGAGTTTCTCTCCTCCAACACAAACGGGGGGAAAGAGTCATTAGACAACACTGTCTCCAGACAGGATGATGATATAAGAAGCAAATATTTTTATACTAAACTTGTGTTTTTTGTGTTTTTTCTCACATCTCTGCAGTATAATTTAAAGGCTGTTGCAACTAAAAAATAGTTCATTGTTAGATCTGTCATCCACATGTCAATGAACCACAAGGTGACCGGCTCACGTCCAGTCAATAACCTCTGTTGCAGGTCTTCTTTACCAGTGTTTCACTAACATCAGCAAATGGAGCCATCATGGCTGTTACAGGTTACTGGGTCGTCTCTCATCACACGCTGGGAAACATCATTATTACCTGCAGGATGATGAGAAGAGGTGATTTTGATTTTTGTTTATCATTTAAAGCCATTTCTTTTCTACCAAATCTGTGCATCACATCCCCGATAAAGTTAAATTCAGTGATGATCTTGGCTGTAACTAAACTATGGTTCAGGTTAGAAACTTTCGTTTCATGTGCTCGTCTCGACTCGTTTCATTTGTGCGTCAGCAACAATAAAAGGCTCAAACGTGGGAAAATAAAACTTTGTTTAAAGTGGAAAGGTTTTTTTTTTTAAAAACGAGCAAACATTAAACTCCTGGCTCCAGTGTGTCCACACCCCTACTTTCTGCCTCTTTACATAAGAAACAAACTATTTTGTACATTAGCACTGAACGCTGTCAGTGGATATAAATTACAATCTGGGTAATGGTCCTGAATGAACCTACTTCTCAAGGCTGCTGAGCAGGTCGCAACCCATCTATCCTGGACTAAGACATAAGTGTTTGATCGAGGAGTCATTGAGGGTGAAATGTCTCTTTACTCTCTCTGTTCTGCTTGAGTTGGTTTGTTTGAAAAAAAAAAATCCACAACAGTTTCCCTCAGATGGAGCTCCATCAGACAGAATCTAATCCAAAACCTAATGTGTATTTATTTGAGAAGGTTTTTGATATAACATTGTTTGTGAACTCACAAAGTTCAAGTGTAGACACTGTCCATGTTTTATAAAAATAAAGACTGATGTTTTATTCTTTGTATTGTGCAAGCGGTGAATACTGAGAGTGCGAGGAGCGACTGGTTGGCCTGAGGGATGATGGGAGAGATTAAAACTGCATCACTCCACCAGTCTCTGTAAGAGAGCGCAAGACAGAGGCACGGTGACCAGCGGCCTCTTCTGAGAAGCGTCTGATTAATCTGACTGGTTGAAAACGAGTTGGTGCATCCTGACACGACGAGTCGCGGTGACACGGCGGCGTGGCATCTGCCAGCCATTTTAAATGCAGCTCTTGACAAGATGGAACAAAAAAATAAAAAATAAATAAAAGAGGAAATGGGGGGAAGTTGCGTTTCTGTGAAATGTCACAAATTATTTTCATAACAAAGCTCGTGTCAGTCGGAGAAGAAGAAGAAGATGGTGACGGTGGTGGAGGTCATGACATGAAGACAAACAACAGCTTCTCTTGTAAACAGCTGGAAGTCTTTTTACTGATTAGAGAGACGAGGACAGACGCAGAGATGGAGGGAGGTACGTGACTGACATCTGGTTTATCCTGTCGCTTTTAGAAGTTCTTGTTTTATCATAATTTACCCGATTTTGGAGCATCTTTTTCTAAAAAACGCAATGAAAGTTGTGGTGTTTTTAGGTGTTTTTTTGCAATTAAGTTTCAGGAGTCAAATTTTAAAGACTTTATACTTTACCACTGAGTTAAAAATGAAGTGAAACCAGTGTGTCAGAGTGACGCGTCTGGTCTGACGTCCTCCCTGTGTTTCTAACATCCTCTGTGACAAAGTTGTTTCTCAATAGTCGATTTCCTCTTGTTGCTCCACAACAATATATAATAGTTTTCCTCCTCTTTGGTGAACTCTGACCTGATACTGTTTCTCTTGGTCCTTAGCAGTGATGTTGAAGGTAAATCATCATCGTCATTTCACTGGAAATGACACCGATGATGATGATGTTGATTGGTCAAAAATAGAGGAAAAGTTACATGGTTGAATTTGCGTTAATAGTTGTGATTGCACCACGGTTAAATCCTGGAGGGTTTGGTTTATTTACTCTTCTTTTCAAATTCTCTTTCAAGTCATCACTCTACTTTCTCACCTGTTTGTTTGACACAAAACAGACAAACACACAGGCGCAGTAAAAAACCTTCTTCCTTTTTCACTTTTAATCCAAAATACTGTCAAATTCCTGGGCCAAGTGGAACCAAACAGATCATCTGCAGCAGAAGCTTTGGCAGGAATGTCACAGGAGCACGACCACTTTGGCAGGTAAATTCACAGTGAGGGCGAGGAGGGGAAGTAGGATTTGAAGAGGGGAAAAGCAGGAGGTTAGAGACGTTGTTGTCATCCTCCTGTGAGATTCACACCGTGTTTTCAGGGATCGAGCTCTTCCTGCGTTCCTCTCACATCCCTATCAGGTGCCAAGGCCATTATTGACCTGTGTGTGTGTGTCCCAGATGTTAAAAGCTAATTCAGTTCTGTCTTTTATACTGATTTTCTGATATATTACTCTGGAAGGCAGCAAAACAAAACAACACGGTGGTTGTCTTATCATAGATTATTAACCACCGTTCTCTGGAGACTCTTAATCAAAGAGATTCATCCATGAAGCTGCTTCTTGTGACCCAGGAAACTCTATTATTACCTGGAAAAGCAGGACGCCCTGTAATGAAACTGGAAAGAAACAATACAATATTCATGAGGAACACACTCGTGGACCTTGACATGACCTTTAGTCTATTGGTTGAGATAATCAAGCTCAATTTACTTTGCACTTCAGAGCCTGTTCTTAATACAAACGGTCGTCCTTGTGGTGTGACATAGAAAACACAATGTTAAAAATGAAATTAGACTGAATCTGCTGAGTGAGAACGCTGGAATCAGACCTCTTCTGGTGCAGTGTAGGTTTTATGACAGGATAGAAAACATTACACACACACACACACACACACACACACACTGACGCTTATAAAAAGATAGGTCTTGCTGGCTAATCCAGGCTAGCTCCAGCAGGCCTATAGGGGGCTGGTCTAATCCTGTTATCGGGCCCAACAGATGCTGTTGACAGAACAATAAGCGGGGGGCCAATATTGCGGCGCGGCCCTGAGGAGGTCATGAGCCAAACTCATCACAGCAGCAGCAGGATCGCTGGCCAGGCTGGAGCGAGCTGGACTCGACGTCGGACACACACACTGGGTCTCATGTGGGTTGAGCACCTGGTGGCCGCGACAGCCGCTCACACCGATTTGTTTCCTGTTATACACACCCTTTAATGTTTTGTCTGCAGTGTCAGAGGGTGTGGAGCGTGGTAAAAATACATACAGAGCTGCTCCGGACTCATCCACCGTGACAGATCTGGACAGTCAGAAATGTAAACGTTAAACAACACAGTAAGAAATATGTGGACGACAAAACACTGAAGGTTAGTGATCTGTGTAAAACTAACCTCAGCAGTTTTTCTGCACCGAAACATTAAATGGATGATAGAATAAATCAGAACAGAAAGTCTGTCCAGGATTTTTCAGCTTTCACGCTTTTTAAATTCAAGCCATGAAAAAAAAAACAACCATGCACAATCAAACCATAAAAAAATGATAACAACTGGACTAGAAAGCAAAAGACTTGAACTTTAAACATGAAGCACTGTTTGATTTTTTTTTTTCTCGCAGCTGTCGACTGAAGCAGACCACAGATGCAAAACTCTCTTGTTGCATCCAATCAATGACGATGTCTCGATCTATAATCAACCCTCAAGAAACTTCTCCTCTTAAGACCAACGCTGTTCATCATTTCCATTTTGGAGCAACAATAATTCTCTGTGCTGTGTTTTGCAGCCAACTTATGCACCTTTTGACTACTAGTTTAATAAAGCTGTGATGTGTTTGTGTTTGCGTCTGTGGTTTTCTTCCAGATCATACAAGAAAAAACTCTGCTGCTGGTTTTTGTGTCACAACTTCCAGCAAAAGATCCTTTCTTCTGCTCACCGAGCGTCTACTGCACACAATGTAACACCTTCATGGAAGATAGATACAGTATAGTATGGAAAACAAGCATACACACACACAGACACACACACACTGTTTTGTCACGCTGCATATCTCTGCAGCTGCAGCAGCTCTTGTCACACAAACATAACGTAGATGTGAATCTGAACATCTGGGAACCTGAACGAGACATTGACCCAACCTGTCACCTGTAAACACACACGTTCAATCGCTGTGACAATGTCAGGAAACGCAAAGGAAGAAAAAAAATCAAACAGAGGAACATGAACACAATGAGTGACATTGCTCATATCCAATAAAAAGAAGGATGACACACATATTGGTTAAGTAATCGCATCATGCAGGTCAGTCATGCATCAGAGCAGAAATAACAATGACGTTGGTTGTGATGATGAGGAAGTGTTTTCCTCTTTCCTCTCCCTGACTTTCTGGTTTGTGTCCCAGTTTAACTAAATCCCATTAAAAACGCTTTCATCTCACTGCACTTCATTACCGTCATAAATGTAGCGGCTCACCCCAGAGAGAAGCAGGGATTAGATGAGACGAGCTCATCGAAAACGTTACGCTCTCGAACCCTGGCAGCTTTTTTTTTTTTTTAAATAAAGACACTCCATATAAATACCACATAAATTCCACATATTCCATATTGGATTATCCAAATAGACCCTCCAGCGTAAGAAGGTGTGGTGAAGGTCAGACTTGTTGTGGTACGTACAGTGTGTAGATGTGTGTGTCCTTGTGCACCAACAAACAATATGTTGAATCTAAACAGAGCTTTTTGCTTTTTTAAATGAGAATGGGAAGAGAGAAACATCTTCTGGAAATTTTAACAAATGCACAGAAGAGACAGAGGATGAGAGCAGGCAAAATAAAGAGGAGCTTTACAGGCATAAGTGAGAAGAGAGAGAGAGGACAGCAGGAAGGGAGCTTGGTATTGTATGTGTCTGATTGGATGCGATGGGTCACAGGCTTTCACACGCATTTATGAATGCTTATTTTAAGCAGAACCCAAGCTGGGCTAATCTTTACTGCTCGCCTGAATGAGGGTGCTGATTAAAAGCTAATTATACGCTACAGATTTGGCCTCTGGTGAAGAGACTCTGCTGATTTGACACGGCTTGGACTGCGGCCTGGGTGCATGCCTGTGGGCTTCAGCTCCAGATAGCTGTGTGTGTGTGTGTGTGTGTGTGTGTGTGTTCACAAATCTGAGGGGAACGTCAGCATGCATGATGGCTGCTGTGAGGTTTGTGTTTGTAGCTGTGGTGGTATATTGTACTGACACACAATGTCAAGACCGTTTGTGTCATTATTATAATTTTCTGCTACTGTACATTTCTATTCAAATTTATTTCAAAGAGAAATATGTTAGTGCCTCAGTAAGATATCACTGTAACTCAACAGTGGCTCTGCTGCATTATCTGAAACATGGTTAACAACTGCAGTTTTGCCGCCAAAACAGCTCTGACACATCAAAGCTTGGACTCCATTAAACGTCTGAAAGCGAAGCTGTGATATCTGACACCAAGATGTTAGCAGCAGATCCTTGAAAGGCTGCAAGTTGCAAGGTGAGGCCTCCATGGATCAGACTTGTTTGCCCAACAACAGATGTCGGATGAATCTGTTGGATTGAGATCTGGGGAATTCGAAGCCAAGTCAACTCTTTGAACTCTTCAAATCATCTTGGATCATTTCTGCAAGTGTGGCAGGAGCATTATCCTGCAGAAAGAGGCCACTGTCATTAGGGAACACTGTTTCCAAAGAGGTGCATTGGTCTGTGACAATGTTTAGTTCAAACACATGAATGGAAGGAGCCAAGTTTCATCAACATTGCCTTCACCAGCTCATCTTCTTCCCATGATGAATCTTGGTGCCTCACCTTGCTCAGGTAAGTCATGCACACACACTAGATTATCCACGTGTGCTTTTGGTTGCGCAGAGGAGTCATGTGATCATCCTGACCGCTCTGCGACACCTTTCTATCAGCAGTTTAAGCTACAGTAGCACATACATTTGTGTATCTATCACAATTTGTTTCTGATCCTCTGCTACAAGTATGAATGATGAAGGATGAAAGACACCGTCCCGCTGCTTATTCTGCTGATCTGTGGTCACACATCAATAAACACGGGACACCGTGTACCGGCTCTCAAATATGGATATGAGAGTGTTTTTTTAAAAAAATCACCTTTGCAAATGTTTCATGAGGAAGAAAATGCATTAGTGAAAACAGGAGGAAAGTGTCTAACACTCTGGCTCCATGTGGAAGTTTTTCTTTTATTAAGACAAAGGACCCATCGGTTCTCAGCCCTTCTTCAACAACGAAATGCATTTCAACACATTTTTTAGTCTGGAGGATTTACACACCGTGCTCTTCAGTGAGTAACACTGAATGTAAATGTGGCACAATTTATTGCCCTGTTGCTTTGCAATTTGTGCTTAAGTAAAGGACTTGAAGACTAGTCTCCCTACTTGTTTATTAGTAGCATGAGGATAAAGTTTCCTTAAATGCTGTTCTTTATTTATAAAGAACGGCATTTAAGACTATAAACAGAAATCTTGTTCAGCATCTCTGCAACTCTGACCATTTATTCTCCTTTAATTTTGATCTTATTTGGTCTAAGTAATCTCCGTGTTTGTTTATTTAATGATAGTTGATGTTAATTTTTACTGTTTTTAGCTGTTAGCAGCAGCTAGCAGCCTCCTCTCTCCTGCCTGTCCCTCGTTTCTTCCTCTATAATTCTCAGTAGCTTGACCATCTCAGTTGACTTGACACCGTGTGATTGACTTTGACTTTCATCCATCGCTACATGAACTCTCTGGCCGCCTCTAGCTGCCACTCTGCCACTCAATCACACAGGCGAGAGGGGGTTAATATCTCTAGTAAATGCTGCAGGGAAGAGAGGAGAAAACAGAGTGAATCCTTTGCTGCCTGTTAGCATCTTCCCCCTCGACATCATTACTCCTCCGGCGTGGTGATGTTTCCACGCCTCTGACCCTCCTGCAGGAACTAACCTCCCCCCTCCTCCTCCCTCCCGGTGCCACTTCAACACGAGGAGACGGAGACACGCAGAAAACAACATGTCTCACAGCCAATTGCCTTCAGGGTGTCTTGTAGTCCGCGGCTATTTATGTCTCGGGCAGTGACACAATCATTCCGCTCAACTGCTTATTTTCTTACCGAGACTGAGCCAATTTACAACAAGTACTTCAGTAAAGCTGCATATAAAACTGCATTAGCCTTTTAACAGCTGCGTAACACGGACATTTGTTTTCTTTATGAGCTGAGAAATAAAGACTCGTGTTGATGAGGGTCAAAAAGTTGTCAGCTGCACTTTCTAAACCCTCATTGCTAATAAATATCAGTAGGTGGTGACATCTTTTGAGTTTTAATTGTCTTGTGGGTGGTTGGTTAAAAAGAAGTGACTTGTATCTTAATACGTTGTTACATTAAACTCTGATTCTTCTTCTGATCTTAAGACAAAGCAGCAACAGCCTGCAGCTGCTCTGGCGTCTTGTCAACAATAGACAGAGGACAACTCTACAAGCTCACCTTCATGTCAAGGACAAGATCATTCGCAGCGAGATCACACCTGGTCACTGCCTGCAAGTGTGTGTGTCCGTGTGTGTGTGTCCGTGTGTGTGTAAAGATGAGAAAGTGGGGGATTTGTTTGAGAGCTGGTGTATGACTAGAGGCATCTTGACAACTCCAACCTTCCTTCTCTAACTCCCACACACTTTCTCTCTGTGCCCTCCCCCCCTCCTCTCTCTCTCTATCCCCCTTTCTTCCTCCCTCCACCTCTCTTGCCTGTCTTTATTATTAGTGGCAGCTAGAGGCAGTGGACCGGAAAATTCCCATCGAGAAACAAACCCACATCTGCATATTACAGCCCTGTTTCACGTCTGCCACGAGCGAATAAATTAATACATGAATAACAATGAAAATCATCCATGAGTCGCCTCTCTCGCTCTTTAAATGGCACCGTGCCTGTGTGTATTTGTGTGTATTTGTGTGTATTTGTGTGTGTGCTTGCATGTTTGTGTGTGAGAGTCAGCAGGAGCTGCAGTTGTCTCTTTCAGCCACGCTCGCCTGGGAACTGGGGGCTTTATTTGCATAAAACCCCTATGAAGTGGCATACCTCCACTTACAGCCGCTAAGATCACAAGTCAGGTGGCGGTGGATGACAGGAGGCAAACAAGTTCAAGACAGATCCTGAGAAACATCAAATCCTCTGTATCAGGATCATTACCCACTTAAACCCTTTAAACACTCCTTCCCCGTGTGCATGCAACTGATTTAACTGTACCAGCGTAGGGAAAATTGATTGTGCATAAGTGTGGTTAAATGACTAAAACTGAATTACCTTACGTCTTTGCCTTATGTACAACATCTGGAGTTGCATATATAATCACCGTTTACTATAACACGACATGAATATGCATTGAAAAGTGGTTTCGTTTGTTGTTACTCTTTTTAACTTGCAGGTTCTGTTTATGTTAACATCTAATTAAACATACATATCGTAGGACGTAAGCACACAAGTGAAAAACATGTTTGTCACGTTGTCGAGATGAAAGCACGAGGATGTGAAACCGTGATGTTTTTGTGTGTGTTTTGCTTTTTTTTTTATTTTCACGAGCACGTCGCTGTCATTGACACCAATGGGACGTCTATTTCTGTGTTTGTTAACGCATCACGCGTGCCCTCCTCTCGTTCTCACTCTCATCCCATTCCACCGAGTTTACATCTGTTTACTAAAGCTTGTCTGCTTCAGTTTTTCGTGTACGACACGCTGGGGGTCTCTGGAGGTCCACCGCGCACTGTCAGACAACTTTACAGCCAATTCTCCTCATTCGATGTCTTCCAATGTTCTTGTGATATTAAATTTTTTTAAAAAAAAAAAGCTACTCTAACATCCCAGTGTTGGCAAATACAAAATGCTCCTCTGCAGAGATTTCTCCTGGCATCTCACTGCTCTGTTTCCGTTGGCAGAGCGGCGGATGTGAAGGATAGTAGCTACGTGTGAACTTTGGGAACTGTGAGGCAAAGCAAACTTTCAGGGGCCATATATCATGTGTCCATTAGCGGACAGCTCAGCCTCGCTCTGTAAATGACAGTGTTTGTCTATGTCTGCTTCTCTCTCTCTCTCCCACACACCACCCACTCAAGCCAGACTCTCAATCTCCTCTCTAATCTTTACCGCTTCCCTCTATCTCCGTCCCGCTGATGTGATCCTTCCCCTTTCCGAGCCTTCATCTTCCTTGTTCCTCTCCCTCCCCCTTCTCTACATTATCTCCCTCTCCCTCTCTATCTGCTCTTTATCCCTGCCTACCTTTTCCCTCTCTAACCTCCATCCTGTCCCTGGATACAGACTGTAATAAGTCACTCTGCTGTAATTTTGTCCTTCTAAAGGCCTGTAATGATGGAGCTCAGAGGATAAGGTGGAGGTGAGATTGGGGGAGGGTGTTTCATGAAAAAGTCCCTTCTCTCCCCAGAGAGGAAACCTTTTATCTGCCTTTTTTTTTTTTTACAATGTGCCTCTGGCAAAGAGTGAGAGACAGATTCACATCAGCTCACACTATAGGTTTGTTGTTTCTATATGAAAATTTACAACATGTTTACAGATGCTCAGTGTGTGTTGGATTAGCTGGAGGGAATGAGGGTCAGCTGTGCCAGGTGATAAAATGTTGTACATATTATTATTATCATCCCTCCAGGATTTATTGGACCTTTTTTTTTTTTTTACATTGTTGGAACTAATTTGCCTGATTTCGCAGCAGTTTTTCTAGCAAGTTAGCAAGTTTTCTAGCAAGTTAGAAGTTAGATAACAAATAACAGTAACCATATAATTCTAAAAGCTTTATAATCCTACTTTAACAATGAATTAAAAGAGAAGTGATAAACCAGTGTTTTAGATGTGTCTGGTTTGACGTCCTCATTGTGTTTCTAACACTCCGTGTTTTTCTCAGCAGACGACTTCCTCTTGTTGCTCCACAACAATATATAATGTTTTACCTCCTCTCTGGTGAACTCTGCCTGGATACTGTTTCTCTTAGTCCTTAACAGTGATGTTGAAGTTAAATGTGAGACTTTTTTTATCATCATGTTTCCGTCTTCCAATAGGAACAAGGGAATGAGTTCACTGACGTATGGAAACGATGATGACAAACAGTTTAAATTAGCAGATACATCACAGGAAGCTGTGTGTTGCAGCTCTGACTAACATCTGAATTCCCCGTCTCCTCAGACAGAGCCGGTCAACCTGTCAGACTTCAGGTAAACTCGAGACGTCTGATGATTTCTGAGAGAGATTCACTCTTCTCCCCCGTGGCCTTGTGAGCGTCACCTCTCATGTTTCTCGCTCCAGCGGACCCTGTGTGTCAAACCCGGTGACGACTGCCGACCTTTTTTTACCCAGAGTTCAGACCGCCGTCGTACAGAGGGGTCGCACCCCCCTGGGGGAAAAGATGAGAGGAGTGCAGTGGGTGTAGGGGGGTGGTGGGGGTCTGAGTCACATTTCAGGAGATTTACACACTCAAACACCGCAGGACAAGACAAGACAGCACAAGGAAATAAAGTGCACACAGATTCACACGGATGAAAAATAGGTCAGTGCGACCTTCGATATGCGCCCTCACTGGCTACACGCTTCGTTTTTCTAAATGCTATCATCACCATCTGTGTGAATTTTAATAAAAGTGGAAGCAATTATTTCCTTGTCACAGCCATCAAAGAGCAGTACAAAGGTTTTTAGTAGTAACTGATGAATGGATGAAAACGCGAACTAACCATAGACAGGCAACATTCAACACTAAGATCACTACACACAAACGCTACACACCACCAACATGTATGTCCGAGGGGCGTGGAGGGGGGAGGGGGTCAGAGAAATCATTTCATTACGCTTGGGGAGAAAAAAAAAATAGGAAAATGGCAAAGCAGCACAAAAATAAAACGCAGATGCGCAAATGCATTCAAGCAGAAAATCCTTGCCTTTAATCCAATTCCTCACGGTTTATTAAAACAGAGTCAGACAGGGACCACGATGAAGAGACTAACCATGAAGAGGAGGCTCACATTACACAAACATACACTAACACACACACACACACACACACACTCACACACACACACAAACAAATCAAAGCATAATGAGATATGGAGGATGATATATATATATATATATATATATATATATATATATATATATATATATATATAGAGAGAGAGAGAGAGAGAGAGAGATAAAACCAAATTCTCCCTCCCTCTCCTCTTCTCATTTTCCATCTTACAGAAAACACATCCAAACATGACACATTTATGCCTCCTCACAAAGCTGAGGGAGATTAACATGACGGAAAATACAAACAAGCACACAGAGGCAGGCGTCGTGGAGTCAGACGTTGAGATTTATGGATCTGCTGGCGGCTCTGTTGGGTCACATCAGGCCACGACGCTGTCCACTCCCCGATCCCTTTCCCTCTTCCCTCTCTCTGCACCCGTCCATCATCATTTGATCGTCTGCTCTGAGAAGGAGGGTGATTTATCGTACTGCACAACTCAGCCATGTGTGAGTGTGTGTGTGTGAATGTAGATAAGGTATTTCCATCAGAGGGTTGTGGGATGTTTTACTGTTATTTCTTCGTCTTTTATGTTTTGTCTATCTGCGTGTCCTTGACCAAAATAAATAATGACTCTAATTATAAAGGATTAAAGCCCATCTCCTCTCAGAGGACTGGGCTCTCTGGACCTTATTGGTGGATCTCAGGAGGTCTGAGGTCTTTAAGAGCAAGAGGAGGATGGAAGAAGATCCATATTCACTCTCACATGCGCCAACAGACAGAGGATGCATCACAGATGTTTAGTTACAATTATCAATTATTATCAATTATGAAACAATCCTGTGGTGGTTTTCCTCCATGTAAACTAGTCCAAGCTAGTGGAAATCAGTACTTAAAGGTTCACTTTACAAGTCTGGTCTTGTTTTTCCTCTATGAAACTCATCTTACAGTCTCATAGTAGAGCTGAGTTCAAGATCCACGATACGTAGCAAAACTTTTAATTCAACAGAAACAGAGGAGCTGTTTTCATGACACCAGCCTTACTAAGCAGCTACATTCACTTTAAAACGTCACATAGTGCACCTTTAAACTCATCAGCTGTGGCCAAAAACATGTTGCGTGCGGTTAACGCTTCATTTTTGAGTCCATGTAAACATTTGTGCTTAATCTGAAGACATTTGTTCAAGTTGGTCTTGAACTATCACTTTCAAAAGGCAAAAAACAGCCATGTTTCTTGAGCTCACATTGACCTTTGACCTTCAACAATTGCAACAACAACAAAACCAGAACATAAAACATCAGGACATGTATCCAGACTTTGACTTCCTACAGGCTTAAACTAGTCAAACCTATTATTTTTCATCATGACAGGTTTGATTTCTGTGACGTACTGTTTGTGTTCTTGCTCCTCAGTTTGTCCTTGACCCACAACAACACATGTAAAAGCTCAAACTTGACACGTGAGACGAGTAGACGTAGATTAAGAAGCAGGAAAACAAACTGAGCTCTTCCTTTTGTAGGTGAATCATAAACATACGTCGCTCTGCGTGATCCTCGTCACACGTGTGACGCACCGACACGGATCGCGTCGCGGAGGTGAAACGTCTGCGTAAGACGTGAGAGCGATATAATGAGACGAGGAGATGAGTCATCAACATCACCTGGGTGTTTATAATATAACATGATATAATATAAAATAACACAATTACAAAAGTCTGAAGAGAAAATCCAGCTGAAGTTTCTTCAATAACGCAACTCAACATATCAACATCTGTAAAATCTCTATCCAGCAGCAGTTTTTTTTTTTTTTTTCTTTTTCTGTGGCTTTGAAATATTGCGAGTGATACCATTGTTTTTCTGTTTGGACAGAATGAAATATAGCCAACATTAGCAGGCATAGAAAAACCATGACAACTGAAAAACACTTTTGTTGAATTTTTTTATTTTTATGAAATCGCTTTATCTTTTATGAAATAGCTCTTGAAATTTATGTTGGATGTTTTAACATCAGTGAATCATTATCACTTTCATTTTTCAAATGACTGTTTAACAAACACATGAGATGATGAGTTTAAAAAAAAAAAAAAAAAGATTTTAGCACCTAAACTCACATGATCATTCAAAACATCTGGATGACTTCTCTGCAGCAGAAGTGAGAATAACTTTAATCAGTGACACATTCGTCTTTTTAGGCACATGTCCGACATTCATGCTGGAAGAAGAAAGAGAAGAGAGGAGAGAGAAAGTGAGGGAGAGAAAACAGAGCCAGGACTCACTGTCAGCTCAGTGAAGCAGAGAGCGACAGAAACCAACGCTGACATGGAAGACGATTCGCTGGAGAGAAACACACACACTCACACATGTACACATTGATTTAAAAGAAAAAATAAAACATGTTCCTCTTCTATATTTACAAAATCTATAAACCTATAAACATCAACACCATAAAAAGATGCTCTACTGTACATTTCTGTGCCGACACACGTTTACAAACATAATATAATATAAAAGCTTCGCACAGCACAGTTACAAGTTACGCACTCTGCAGCATTTAAAGAATCTAAAAATATCTGCAGCAGACATGCAGGATGCACACGGACGTACACACAAACGCAGCCACAGAGGAGAAGCGGTGGTGAAGCCGAGGACACGGCAGGGCTGACTGCCCGGGGGAGTCAGCAGAAGGTGAGCAGAGATAAGGCTGTGTGATTGTGACTGCATGTCAGAGAGAATCTGCACACCACAACAGTTCAGAGCATCACACACACACACACACACACACACACACAACACCACAACACAACTACAAGACTTTTATAAATGCAGCTTATATCACCTGTAGCGGTGCAGCAGCAACAACAACAACGAAGGGAAGTCAGTAAATAACTTGAGTTTCTTGGTGCTTTACCAAGTTTGTTCTATTCTTTCTCCATCTAAACATCGTGACACTTCAAAGAGACGATGACGACAAATGAACTGAATGATCAAACAGTTTATCGTCACCTCGTGTCGTCTGTTAAAAGACGCTTTTAAACACACAGCGGAGATGAGACTACAGCTGGTGGCAAGATGGCCGCTGAGGAATACGTCTGAGGAACTGAACTGTTGAGGTTTCACTTTGAAGAGACGTAGTCACTCAGTGAAATAAATAAATAAATAAATAAAATAAAGAGTTGGAAATTAAAGCATTTGAGTTTCTGCACAAAAATTGGCAAAACTAACTAGATTCAGTAGACTGGAACAGGACGTCAGTCAGCTCCAACCTCAGCAGCTGCTTCTGCTGCAGACTGAACCTGCAGCATCAGGCTGATCAGAGCAAACAAGAGCGACGCTTCAAATCCTGCAGATACTCTCTCTCTCTCTCTCTCTCTCTCTCTGTGTGTGTGTGTGTGTGTGTGTTTGAATGAAGGAGAGGACATTTCTGTGTCCTGTAAAAAGGACGACATCCTGCTGCAGGTTGCTATTTATGTCTAATTTCAGAGAAGACCTCCAGCTTGTTTGTGTTCTCGGCCACTGAAATGTTATTAAATGTGACATTGACCCAACAAAGAAAACACACACACACACACACACACACACACACACACACACACACACATCCACACATAAATATTCTCGTGTTTCCATCAACCTCAGAAAATCTAAGAAACACTTTTATACGTGAAGAAGTTCACACCAAAAAAGTCGAACCTAAGCACTTTGAGTATAAATGTTAAAACCCAATTTTCAGCTGCAAGTATGTGGCAGTGTTATGTGCTGATCTCAGGCCTTGACCAAACTGATGGAGATAAATCTGAGTGCACTGTTTACCACAAGGCATTTTCAGAACAATTTCTAAAAAGTTTTCGCTGCCCACATTGACATTGAAAAGTATTTATGTTTCTTTTTCTTTCTCAACAACACAACGACAAAATGCAGCATTTTACACCTTCGACAAACACAGACGGTGACTCTCGTCTCTCGTCTTCACCGTGATGTTACATTTCTGCTTCAATAGAAACATGTGTCGTCTTTTATCTGTTGTTATTTATTTCTTTTTTTAGTGCGTCTGTTTTGAGCTGACTCACAATTAAAACAGTGCATGCATGACATATTCCTTAGGTACTAAAGAGAATCACAGAACTAAAAATCAATAATTCATTCTCATTCTCACTTTTGACAAAAATAAAACAGGAAAAAATGTCAATGACAAACCCTGATATACCGCAGCACCAGCTCACAGTCTCTTCACATCGCTGGGAAATCAATGCACTGTACAATATGTTGGACACAGTTGTGAGAAGTCAGATACCAGTCAAAAGTCCAACCATTAAAAAATCTGGAGAATTTTTTTTATTTTTATTGGTCTGGTTCAACATCTTTGTTAAGTTTCGGTCAAAACAAAAAAAGAAAACGGTCCAGCCTTCAAAATAAAAGCATGAGAGTGATTTGATTTAATCAGATTTTTTTTTTTTTTGCATATAAAATTATTATAACACATCCATCGCTCCATCCTGGACCCTGCAGCGACAGTCTGAACCTCTGTACCAACAGTGCAACACTTCCTCTAAATCAAATGATCTCGATTTGATTCACAAATAAGGCACATTATTCACAAACACAGTCCAAACTTAACTGGTCCCAAGAGGAAAGCGTGTGAGCAAGTGCACTAAATTACAGCGCACTTATAAACTCCACGGTGGAAGTCTGACGCCAGCGGTATTTTATTTTATCTCTCATCTCTTGAGACTAATTTATGATTAGTTTTTGGTTTTTACACGACTCGGAGTCATAAAAAAAACACACACACACAAAACGAAACTATCATTTCTTTCTTGTCCTTTTCATGTCGCCACAAAGCGAAACAAGTAAACGTGAAAACAAACGATCATCTCATCTCATTTGATTTCATGAAGACATAATAATGAACCGTATCTGTAACATCATACATCTGCTCCAGCAGCATTACAATAAGTTTTAAAAATAGTTCTTCTTCAAAGAGAAGTGCTCAGACATCAGCAAAAAAGTGAATTTTAGTGTTTTAAAATATATATTTTAGTGGTTTTATCCATTTTTAATGAAACATTTTTTCGCTTATTAAGCAAAGCATGTTTCAGATGCTACAAAAGGACGATAATTAGACCGTAACACTGCAAGTCTCCCAGAAACAACCTCTGCATGTTGTCCACTGAGCAGCTATAGTATGTTGAAGCACTTGTGGTCAAGGATGTCCAGACTTTATATACAGTCCAGCAGCTGTGTTAGAAATTAAAGTGCTGAACAAGTCTGCTTCCCTCAGCGTGAGTCCACTGGAGCCTCAGAAACATCTTTTCAGAGACTGACATTTAACCAGAGATGAGATTATTCCACTTCCTTTGAAAAAGCCTGTTTTTTAATGACGACGGCTGAAGCACAGCCGAGTTCCTCTGGAAAGACACAGACACACACGTTCGAGATGCGCACATAACAAATCATCTACAAAAAAACCCCTGCTGGCTGCTGACAGGGAGCATTTCTGGAGTGCAGATGTAAACCATGTGATGGCTTGAATTCACACAGACGTGTTGCAGATCTGAAACCTGCTCAGTCGCCATGTTTCCTGCATCTGTGCACAACGTCTTGAGACGACCTGTTACAACTAAAGATCCACTAGTTTTTAATTACTCTCAGATTTTTTTTTTTTAGAAGTTTACATGAGCTTATTGCTTGCTTATGTTTCTTTTTGAAGTATTTTTCTTCTGTTTGCATGCTTTTGGCAAAGCTGTGCAAAAAGCAAAAGAAAAGTATGAATGAGTGAAACCTGACTGAGAGACCGAGTCCCCTGCAGTAGAGTCCTAATCGAAGCTGTGACTAGAATGACAAAATATTCAACTTTACCCAAGCTGCATCACTCCCAGGAGCACAACCATCAAACACAACCAGCACTTAATTAGCTTCTCACTTTTCTGACTTCACTCAGCTCTGCTCCACTTGTATGCGTGTGTGTGTGTTTATCAAGTGTGTGTGTGTGTGTGTGATCAGCCCAAGGCTCTGTCTGAACACATTTCAGCAAATAGAAACCAATTTGTTTAACTTCAATTGAATACGAGGAGGGAAGGACTGGCACACGGAGGCTGTGAACGGTGTGTGGGTCTGTGTTAATGTGTGAGGCTCTATTGTGCCAGACTGTGTTACAAAAACCAGTGGTAGAGTATTTCTTCCACTAAGTTTCTGTATTTTTATCTATATATAATGAAGACACAAACAAACAAAAGGTCAGACGTCCGTGCCTACCTGTGCTGCTTGGCATCTTCCCATTGCTGATCTGTTTCAGTCTTTTCTGATGCGATTTGCCGTTGTAGTGAATTTGGGCCTGTGCGGCTGAGTTGAGTTGGATGTTGCAGACCTCACACAATGTGTAGCTCCGCTGTTTCCTCTCTCTTTTGGGTCTATAGAGTGCAGAAGGCAGGGCGCCCCCTGGTGACTGCTCATCCGGTACTGCACCCTCGTCCTGGGTATCGCAACAAGGAGCGACCACGTCCATCTGAGCTCCGAACCCCCTCCTGTCCAGCTCGCTGTTCGTCAGAGCTGATGGGCTGAACGGGCGTTTCATGCCTGCGATGGACGCAGAAGAGATGGTGAATACAAAAAAGAGAAACGACAGGAGGAGAGAGATGAGGTCTCAGATCACATTGTGCTTCAAAATTCTGTTCAGAAAAACACATGAGATGCTGTCTCGCTTTTTAAAAAACACACTTGCACATTAGCATGTGCAACACCACACAAACAGAGACAGGGCCGTTGATCCATCCTCTTGTGGATGCAGGAATCATTTCCCCAAGTCTGACCACACCAGACCAGACTCACCCAGCATTCAAAACCACACTGTTAAAACCTGAGAGCCACAGGG
Source organism: Polydactylus sextarius (assembly GCA_016801845.1). NCBI lineage: Eukaryota > Metazoa > Chordata > Actinopteri > Polynemidae > Polydactylus > Polydactylus sextarius. The sequence continues at coordinate 19,568,628 of CM028917.1, read as the reverse complement.
GAACACACAGGTAAAAAAAAATACCCCAGATTCCTAAATCTTTGTAGAGGAGTGTGTGGAAACTGACACTGCTGCTGTCTGATGTAAGTCACGCTTGTCAGCACACTCCAGACACACACCTGCACTGTACACACACACACACACACACATATATGTGAGTGCACACACTATGAAGACATCACAAAACACTAAAGACAGAAACACATACATGATCACACAGAGCGGAGGTATGTCAGAGTGGGGTGGGCTTGTGGGGGTGCGATGTCGCGCCACTTGGGGGAGACAGAGTGCTGCAGTGCTGGTTCTCTGAGGACCAGCGGGGCCCCCCTCTGTCAGGCTGCTTCACTGCTGATGACTCCATGTCTGCTCCATGTCTCACTGCAGCAGTGATGGTGGAGGATCTCAGCCTAGTGGAGCCAACGGCTGCAACCACGAGGAGTTTACGACCTAAATATACAAGCGTATAAGAACTTCTTCATGCTATTCAAGTAGCTGTGAAGACCGGTAAACTCTAACCAATGCATATAAAAACAAACAAACAAACAAACATCTCTGCTTCTTGGAGCATGTCAGTGCTTTTCTCCAGTGGTCAGAGGAAGACTTTCTCGGGACAGACCGTCACAGAGTAAGAGATGTTTGTTTCAAACATCAGCTACTGTCTTTATAAATAAATGACTAAGTCGGTCTACAGTAGCTCTGTTAAGGATTGAGACATCAGCATTGGAAAAAAGTCCCTGAAATATACCCAGCTGTGCTCTTCTGCTGCTGGCTTCGTGCCGCCGCCTCAAGTTATTTGTGTAAACACTGAAACCGCTCAGACACACACACACACAAACATAGAAAAATTCATACACTGAGACCAAAGTGAAGCAGAGTCTATGATGCATGCATACCTACATGCATGAAAAAACCTCACACACACACACACACACACACACACATAAACACACACTCACACAGAGAGCTCGAAAACACATTAGAGCAAGCTGCCTCTATAAAAGCTGCTATTCATGTTGCCAATCTGGGAGCACTCAAGAGGCTCCATCAGATGTTTTCTCAAAAGCTTTGAGCAACGCTGCTCTCTGGCAGTGAATGAAAAAAATCTCTGTGGTCCTTAACCACGCAGCCTCCTCACACTGCTGCCAAACTACTCAGCTACCCACCCAAAATTAGCATGCTTGTAAAAACAAAACCCTCAACGAAGACCTGCAGTAACGCAGCATTCAGGAACGCACATCACATCTTCCTCTGTCATCCATCGGAAACACCTTCCTCTTTACAGCAACATTCACAAAAGAAAATAAATGTATCAGGCTTTTTTGTTGTTGCTGTTGTTGAAACAGTCTCAGCATATCACGTGTCCAACCTGGGTCTTGACCTCTTGCTTGGCACTTTTGCAACACAATTTACACAGAGGTGGTACGAGCACGACGGCCGCTGCCATCGCGACCGATCTGGCACAGACGTGACAAAACGTTCACGTTGTAACAAAAGAAGGAAAAATAAACTAACATTTTGAACATTTTGCTCTGTGATTTAACTCAGTTTCCTGTAAATAAATCTTACCTTACAACCTGACCACTGGATGTGGACGCGTGCAGTGTGACACTAAATCAGTGCAGAGCGGAGAGGAGTATTTTTACCTGCTACATCATCTGCATTTTAAATGTGACTCACTCTCTTACAGAGATGCAACAAAACTCTTTCATACTTAAAATCTACCAGAAAATATGTTTTGCAAATACTTTTTTTTTCTTGTAGAAGTGAAGCAACTGTTCATTTTTAATATTAGACATGTACAACAAAACTACTATTACATTATATTTCTGGTGGTGGTTCAGATTTTATATGTCTATTGTTTCTTTTCCAACTAGTTTGAAGAATTTGGAAAAAGTCAATCAAACTAAAACCAAACAGTTCTGACGCTGATCCAGATATTTCAGTGTGAAACTTTTTTGCTACTTTGATTTCTTTTTATTTAAATTCTTTAAGATTTGAAGCTAAGTTTTCAGGGGATTTAAAAACCAAGACACACAATATGTTTTATGCTCTTTTTGCATCAAGAAATATATGAATGTCCGGGGGGTGGATGCCATGTCTAGATGCTTCTAAGAACCAATATCCTGGATGTCCTGTGCTTCACTGGCACCTGGCGTGAGCGAACAAGCTACTTTCATGTACAGCGGCTGTGAACCCACCTGCTACATGGAGGCTCACCAGGACCAAAAGGCTTTTACAGCTTACACTCATACGTAACTGAGTGTGTTTGTACTGAATGACCCGCAGAGATTTCGGAGACTGTGGGTAGAAGCTGCGTGAGATAAGGACCCACGCTGCGCCAGCACACGGAGATCTGCAGACTGACACAGGACAGGAGATTGTCAGGGGATCACCCCAGCAGGAAGAGGAGGCTGTGCCAGCCTTTCCATGTCTGCTGTTTCCACTGTCTGATGCCCCCCCACCTCTCCTCCGCCCTCCTCCGCCTGGAGCTGACGCCTACGCCGTACCCACCCTCCTCCCTCGGCACATGCGAACCATCAATCATTGCTGTGATCTCGCTGAAAGACCCAGGCTCACCCAGCATAGCAGCTCAGCAATAAAAACTCTATTTATGATCTCATGTCTGCTGCTCACTGATCCTGAAATACTAGAGCACTTTCCCCCAGCTCAAACCAGCTTTAACCACCAGGCCACCTCGAAGAACACGCCCACCCGTCCGCCGCAGCCACAGTTGGCACGGGGGCGTCGGTCCTTCCCGGCGCAGGCAGGAAGCGGCCTCCAGATGGACGAGGGAAAACAACTGCAGGCGCGTTAGCAGCTCCTAAATCACCCTGATGAGTGGGAGAGACACCGACGAGCGCCGGCCAATGAGACGCGGCCGTTCTCGTACACGTAACACAGACGCATATAATACAAATTGTCAGGAACGCACACGAGCATCCATGCGTACAGTTGCGGGCACAATCGTAAACACAAGTCGACCTCTGATTCTGTAAACAAGGAGGACGCGATTCGGCAAACATGCACAAGTAAACAGAAGCGTTTAGTCTCAACTAAAATTATCCTCTGCTGCAAAGAGTTGACCTCAGAGATATAAACAAACATAATCAACAGAAAAAAAATGAAATTCAAATGAATAACTCGACTCCACGCTGCCTCAGAGGAGACAGACAGACATGAATGATGAAGAAAACTAAATAGTTCAGTTCTTTTTTTAAATATCAGTTTACTGCGATATGACTGCAGGCGAGGATACTCTGTTTCCTCTGTCTGATGTATATCAAACAGCTGAGGATCGAAAACATTTCACTACATGAGGGCAGTGATGGAGGAGAGACAGCGGAGGAGGGAAGGAGAAGGAGAGAGACACTGACAGAGGGAGAATCAAGGCCTGAGTGAAATTGGCATCATCACAGCATCATTACTGTCATTACCACTGTATTGTCATCACTGCAACTTTAAAACAGGCCTTAGGTCTTTGATGCTCCGTGTCTTTGTGTCCAGTTGATTATGTCAAGTCCGAGCTACATGTTCTCTAATGAGTCTAATTATACAGGAATCAGTCGTGAGCTTATTGAAGAAGAAGCTCTGGCTCCACAGTAGCTGGAGTTGAAAGCTACGACCGTGTGTTTGTCACCTCCAGCCCCGAGTCGGAGAGTAAATAAAAAGCAGTGGCACATAAATTGATGTATTTTCTCTAATCTTTGTTTGCAGCCGTTCTTTGGCAGCGCACAGAGCATTTGTTTTATGTGTGAGTGTGTTTACTTGTGTGGATGTGTTTACTTGTGCATGTGTGTCACAGAAAAGAAAACAAACTGTTTCACGTGGGGAATTTATACACCATCACACTACTGATCTTATCAGTGAGGCTGCGATGGCTTTGTGTGTAAATCTGTGAAGGTTGGTGCACAAACAAACTATTTGGCGCAAAACTAGAATTATATCTTTGCGTTTATGTTCCTGTATAACCAGACAAGTTCTGATTTACATCTATATCTGTCCACAAAATATATGTTTATATAGGTTTACAGACATAACGCACATCACAGTATCTCAGGAAAACTGATTCACTTGGGCTCAAAGATGAGATCTGATAAGATTTTGGTGGTTAAAGGTCAAAGGTAAAGTTCACCGTGAGACTCAAAAGCCAACAGAAGGCGACTTGCAAGAAGTTCTTGTCGTTTTATATGAAATTTATTAAAATGAGGAATCAGAGAACATAAACATAAAACCTGTGAACTCGCAAAGAAAAACAGAAAAGTGGAAACAGAGGAAAAAGGCAATCTTCTGCCCTACTTCCTCTGGTTATATATTCTTTTAGAGTGGAGTTTAATCCATTCTTTGAGACTCTTTTAAAGAGAAATGTAGAAATGATAGTATGAATAGAGCTGAAAAGATGAGTGTGCACAAGTTATTGAACAGCGTGAGGAGAAACATCTGCTCATTTGCATGTAATTGTTGGCATATTTTCTCTCCGGTACAATAAAAAAAAAAAAAAAAAAGAAATATCTGCAAAATACCGAGCTTTTGTTGAACTTTGATAACTATTTAATGGGAATATATCAAGCAAGTAGAATTGCTTTTCATCTCCTGCTGCTGTGACCTCACAAATGCAGCTCAGTGCACTGACTCTATCTATTGTTTTATTATTAAATGACCTATTAGTTTGGACTCGTCTTCCTGTGCTTGTGTCATGCATCCAATCGAGCCTGACATGAAGCCAAATACCAGGATTTACAACCTGCAGAAAGCCGACAAACGCTGCTCTGAATGAGGTCGACTCCATCCAGTGTGGCCCTTTTTCATTTTTTAACCACAAAAAAACAGACAAGTCCAATTTTTGCACGACTATTCAAACATCCGTCTGCCCCCAAAATGTGCTAAACTTAGCTCTGACAGGAAAACAGGTCCATATTTGCCTTGTTCGCTTTTGACCACAAACTCAATTGGGGAACTGCCCAGTACGAGTAACCACAGACATTGGGAGAGGTTCCATACAACACTAGATATACTTAGAAATGGACAAACCCAGGTTTAGCCACAGCCACAACACACACACATATACACACACACACGACCAGGAAGATGTGGAGACACCATCTTTATTCTCATATCCTGTAGAGGAGATATTTTGGAAAGTAATTTGGCCTAAGAGGTGTTGACTTTCTAATCTACTTGGGCTCACGCCCTCAACTTCATGTCCATTTTTTTCCCTGCTACAGAAAACATCTGACACAATCTGTAACATCTAAACAAGATGGCATCGTGACAGTTCACGAGCAAAAAAAAAAAAGAATTTGTTCCCATCCAGAGACGAATCTAATTAATTTCATAACGAGTAACTGTCTTTATCCCGGGAGGCATCTGTTGGCTGCGGCGTTCGATAAAAAGCTGGCAGTTTGAGGCTCATGCCATCAGTTGCTGGCGTATGTCGAGGTATTCTGATGACCAGACTCAGAAATAGCATCAAGGACATTTGCCACCTCTGGCTTAAACATTCATGGCTCAGAGAATCACTCAGCTTTATTAGTACTGACCGACGCTCACTTTAACTGTAAGTCACGCCAGGAAAAAAAAAAGCAGTTCACCATATTTACTGGAAATTACATAAATTTCCAACCATCTGTATCGGTCTCAAGATTCAGACGGCGTTGTGTGCTCTGTCAGGTGTCTGGGGAATGAGATTAATTCAGAGCTGCCTGGACATAGATTTTGCAGAGAGAGTAGATGGATTTTTGCTCTCAGATAAGAGACTTTAATCCTGTATGAACGTATTTAAAAATGATGAAACAGGCTAAGTAAGAATGATGTGCCTCTATCAACTCATCTCCTTCTCTAAACACCAATGCAATTACCGTCTAATACGCTCCAATAGTTCTGTGCAAAAACCCATCCGAGCTCTCACACTCCAGTGACGGGACTGTGAATTTTTCCCCCCACACAGCTTGTGTGACAAACAGGTGAGTGCAGACAACAAGAGAGGCAGCCCCAGCCTGGATGGCATGACGGATGGAGATGGGAGGAAACAGACTGCCCCCAGGACAGAAGCGAGGAAGAGGATGAAGGATGGAAGTTGGGAGCAGGTGCAGTCGTGGTTTTTCATGCGGAGAAGGATTTCTTTTCTTTGCAGATTCCTGGATCCCTCAATGTAAACATGTTATTCCACTAATATTGTTTTATGTGGTGGGATGATTGTAAGTCCTTAAATAAAAAAGTACACCACAGTGAATCAGCTGGCATCTGCGGCTGGGTTTGGCTTCTCGTCTGGGATAGAGACGTGTACAGCAGACGCTCTCCCATGCAGCTTCTTAAAAAACATGAATAATTGAGGAATGCATGCGGCGTTGACCACACACTATTTAGACGAGATTGACCAAAACACACTAAGACATCTCACTTTGCAGAGAGGAGGAGGAGAGAAAGTTCAGGGCTCCTGCTGCCGTGACATTAATACAATCATGTTTCGTCTTTTCTGGCAGCACATCAGCACACGAGACAGCGCTCAGCTTTAAATCTGCCACAGCAGGTTTCAGAAACTGTCACTGTGACGCTTTTATAGTGCAAACTCTGCTCACGGCTTCACCTTAAAGGCTTAAGATGTTACATTTTGAAAAATTTATTCTCAAAGTATTACCTGACAAGACTTTTTGCTGCTTACACTTTGCTCTAATAAAATAAAAGTAGCTTGCCACATTTAAAAAAAAAAGACAAAAGGAATTTATGTAAATTCATTAACTGTAAATAACATATTTGTATTTTAAACAAGTTTAACAGAGAAAGGTTCGAGTCAGTCATGTGTATTTAGGTTTATCTGCTTTTCATTTGATGGAGAAACATTGAGATAAATGTTTAATAGCTTACTAATTTAATATGTGTAATGAAACATTCAAACGATCCTTTCTACTGAATTTTAAGGAATTTCTTCAAGTCCATCTTGAAATATCACAGTCAGTAGGTCAATAATGCATTTTTGTGAGGTCACAGTGACCTTTAACCTTTAACAACCAAAATCTAATCTGTCCAAGTGAACATTTCCAAATTTCCAACAACAACAAATTCCCTCAAAGTAATATTATTATGATATTGTGTTAACAATAACACAGCAAACAGTCAAACAACCTGGAAACGTAATTCATCTGGACGTCAAATCACTGACAATGATGCTTGAGTAGAAATAAATCTAATTACATTTAATCCATGTACAATGTCGTCTGCTAAAAAGAAAAAATGTCCTGTCACTGAACTCTATTATCCTTAGAAATATATATTTGACTGCCATTTTACTCACATCAGAAAAGCCCTTACATTTGAAAAAAAAATCACAAAGACCTGACTGCAGCTTAAATTCAAATATCTCCTTCATTTAATTTGTCTTCTTTGAATAGATGTGACTGTTGCTATGCCAAAATAGTGCTTTGTGTCACCGGACTGAAATCGCTAATGCCGTGTCATTAAATCTGCACGGCGCTGAAGCCTTGTTCTTTGAGAAGTCCAAAAGAAGATTAACTGAAGTGGCTGAGGAAGATGACACTCCCCGGTGGATTTCATGTCAACATTCATCAGTGTGAAGAACACGTACACCGAAACGAAACGCAGCTTAAAACGGCGAGTAATCGCCTATCGAGTGTTAAAAATGATGCTGTGTGAAGCCGCCGAGAACATGACGCCGACAATCATTTAAAAGCTGCACTGACGGGTATTTGAATGATATACTTTTGCTTTTCAGTGACCTGAGTTTTTGTAACAAACCTGCCAACGTTTCCCTGAACAGGTCGGAGATCAGAGTAAGGTCTCAGCTTTGTCCCTTTCCTCCTAATTTCACCTTGACAAGCTGCGAACGTGCAGTATTCCCACTCTCAGGTTGGGACAGTGAGACTGGCTCTCACTCTAATTAAAAGAGATTTTTAATAAAGCAAAAAAAAAACAAAAACTTTTGAGCTGCCAGATTCAACCGGTCTCACGTTTCCTGTCCACATTTCCTGTCTCTGGATCATGATGATGACGCCTCCAAGGGAGAGAGGACGTTGTTGATGCCAAACCTGTTTTGCTTACAAGCACTTTTAATGAGCCGCTACTTTTCATTGGTGAGCTGCATCCGGACTCGGCTGGGGGAGACTTGTAATTACTGCGAGGATTTGATTGCATTAGCCTCATCCCTACCTGTCGTTAATGACATTACTTATGTAGGAGGAAATTCATTAGACACAGAGAGTTAAGTCTCCCTCACATGCTCTTAGAAACACTGACAAATTACCCATTTCATTGAAAAAAAAAAAGAAAAAAAAAAAAAAAAAGAAAAACAAACAACTCAAAGTGTCACAAACAACAAAATGGCTGATTCAACATAAGGCAGCCAAGTGAGACGGACTAGCTACATGAAACTAAACAAGTGCACGTTCACAAACACACAACGTCAGCGCTGCAGGAAGTGGTGTCAGAGGAAACGACCAGATGTAGATCTGTCCTAATAAACAGAGATAAAGAGCAGCTCCATCACCACCTCCACCTGCTGAAATGCTGAGTGTGTTTCAGCTGCACGTGTCGATCTGTGAGTGCGTGTATGTGTGTGTGTGTGTGCGTGTTTGTGTGTCGTGGTATCCAAGAGCAAGCACCCAACTGTATTATCCAGGGATCAACTATGGTGTTGATGCTGGCATGCAAGTTGTTCCTGGCAAAAAGGCTGCCCTTCCCCTCCCCCACCACATCCACCCCTCCTCCACCTCCCAGCCCTGAATCTAAAAAGTCTCCATCACCCTCACAGTGCCAGCTCTGACAAGAGGAAGGGATTACTTGCCCAGAACTGAGAGCACTCGCTCTTTATGTTGCCTTGTTACTCAACAGGATATACAAAAAAGAATAAAATTATTAAAGGAGTGGAGGATATTTATATACATTTATATGTGTGTGTGTGTGTGTGTGTAGAGAGAAAGGGAGAGAAGATGAAGACAGTGACTGACACGACTATAGGAAGGATGAAGGAGAGAGAGTGGGTGTGACATTTTCTGTTCCTACACTGCAAAGAAGAGAAGAGAGATATCTTTCTACAAGACCAAAATAATGTTTAAGAAAATTGCATGAGTTGTCAAACACTGACAGATAAACCCACAAAAACTTTAGGCGGAAAACAATTGTTTATTCCACAAAGCGTAAATAGAGCAACATCAGCATTCGTACAGGGAGCCATGGGTCTGGACACCTGGCGGCTGCACAATAAATCTTTCAGCTCCACCAGCTCCTGATGCATTTGTAGTTAAGTATTTGGCTTTTTAGCTGCTAAATGTTCCACCAGCTAGTTGATAACTCATTTGGCAGCAGGAAAAGTAGAGAAAAACAGCTGCTGCTGCCTCCATACGGGGTTAAAGAGAGCAGAGTTGCAGGGCCAGAAAACCAAAATGATGAGCTGAAAGAAACTAAATCGACTCCACAGAGCTCGATACGTGTTTAATAACCCACAATTTAGGACGTAAAATCCCAAACCATGGCTACAAAAACACAAAACATAATGTTTTCTGTTACTTTACACCTTCCTGATGGTGAGAAACTGAGCTAAGAAGCTGTAACAGACACAGATTTGCACTTTCTACATCTGAGACTCAAGTGAATCATGTTTTTCCATCTGAACTTTGTGTAAAATGTATTTGTAGTTTCTAAAAAAACAAAGACTGTGTCTTTAACAGAAATACTGCTATTATAATCCTCAGCTAATGGTGCCTGAAATAACGCTTAACATTATATTTAGGAGCTTTTAGGACGTAATTTTAAAACAAAATGTTATTACGTCCTTAAGTTGCCTTAGTTTTTCCAGTGTATCCAGGAAGGAGAAAATCAGGTGAGAGCAGAACAATGCTATTAAAAGACCAACAGAGTGAATAAAAGGTAGTGACGCATACAGTCCCTGCTGAGTTTCTTACAAACAAACCATGGTGCTCGGCACAGTATATCACAGTAGTTACTGTCATTACTGCGTGTCCTGTAATACATTTATTATCTTCATCTAATCAGAGAATCTAATCTTAGTTTTTTTTTTTTATATACCTAAAGTTATTGAGCAAAGAAATATTCAGAATTTTCTTTAAAATTTCATTTATATTTGATTTTTTTTATCCATTTTAGAAAGAAAAAACAAATCTTTTGATCTTTTTTTGTAGAATATAGCAACAAAGAGAGAAAGAAAAACACTGCAATGTTTTAATTCTGTGCCACAAGGGAACTGTCATGTTTTGGAGACGTTTATGTTGCATGTGTGTAGAAATGGACAAACTCAGAAGGGAACTGCAGCGGGAGTTTAGGGTTGAAAAGCTGAATGGCAGTCGGCGGCGCTTTGAACGCTGTCTGTGCCAAGTCTTTGATGAGGAAGTGTGTCTGCTTTTGTTAACCCTGTGACGCTCTGACAGATAGACAGACAGACAGACAGATGGACAGACAGGCTGCAGACGTTGACGTCCACGGCTGGATGCTCTCCAAAAAACGAAGGGGGTCGTAAGCACCGTCGAAGCCGACGTGCTAAAACGAGCAAGCGTAGCAAACCAGACAAATGAACGGACACATTCACACATTCACACTCGCAAATCAGCTCGTAGTAACCTCCGTGTGGTATCTGGGTCGCACGAAATCTTTTAGCGGCTAGTCTGGGGTACACTGTGGTTGCACCACAACTGTCAGAGCATAATTACACAATCAACACTCAGTAAACACAAGACACTTTCCTCAACTTCTCCTGCTGTTGTTGTTTTGTCTGTAGAAATCCAATCTGCTCTGTAGCTGTAAAAGATAAACCAAACCGACCTGACTGACCTGTGAATTGTGGGACAATTAATTTGGCCTTTAACATTCCTCCCTGCGCTGCGACCAAACCTGCCTACAGCTCCACAGCTTAACATCACGTCTTGGCCTTCACTCCGCACAGCGAACATTAACCTCGTGGCTCTTTTGAGCTCGATGCCAATTTCCAATCTGATGTGAGAAGGTCGAGCGACCTGCTAAATCTGAGGTCACGTATGCTCAGGAGGAAAAACTTTGCAGTGTGTGTGTGTGTGTGTGTAATTAAATGATGCAGCATTACAACTACCAGCTGTATTTCTGCATAAAAACACACACACCTGCACACACACACCTCGCTCCCTCCCTTTTTTTTTTTTTTTTTTTTTTTTGCAATTGCTGGCACATCTTCCCTGCTTTTCTATCAGTACATAAAAGACCCTGAGGAACCTATTAACATAGTTAAACTAGGCTAATTATATAGCAGGCGCCTTTGACGCTGAGAAAACGTGTGAACGCGGACGTGTAAGAAATCAGAGCGTGTGAGAAAACTCAGTTGCCTTGTGTGCGTCGCGTGATAAAAACCTGTACGTCGTCGACTTGAGTCGAAGGAAGTGAAGTGAATCAGTCTGGTTGCCGCTCGTAATTAACACGCTATTAATAACAAAACACTGCACTGCTGCTTCCACAACAACCATAACTGGTGAAATGACTCCAGTAGGAAAATAGTTTTATGACCATATCAATTATTCAGCACTTGGCAGTAAACAGAATTTGCATGCTCTTTATTGCTGTACAGACAATTCACTGTTGGTTATGTATCTGTTTCCTAATGTATTTTGGTCTAACAGCCAGGATCAAGGGCCCTCTCCATCACACCGTCTTAGTGGCAGTGACAGAGCCAAGTGGCGCTCATCGATCACACGTTAAACCGCTGCAGAGGAATAAACATACGAACAACTATTTAGAAGTGGAGGAGGATTAGTTTCCAGTAGCTGAGAGAAAAGAGGAGGTGTTGATGAACAAGTTTATGGTGAGAGCGTAAACATCCAGGGCTCACGCTTAATGATTTACAGACAACTCAGGTGAAGAAAATAGATGGGTGACTGTGAAATATTTAAAATTTATAATCACATTAGGTTTAATTAACTAAAAGGTGTTTTAGCAGCTGTGGTGGAGTGTTATGTATAGTAAAGAAAAGAAATGTGCAGCTCAGTTCATGTAACGTAAGTTTCCTCAGATTTACTGATATTTTTCTTTTTAGGATCCTTATATGAGACGTATCTATACATCTGTGGGATCGATCTACAGGATTTAAAGTTGCAACACATGAAAAATATCAAACTTAGAGATTCAGAGAACAGCAGATTTTGGTGTCAACATAAACCTGCTGAAATATTAAATATATGTTACTTATTATTTCATATATTGTATGATTATTTCAGAAAACGTAAACATCTACATAATGAAAATGTATAAAAATGACTTTGTCCTGATTTCAATCGCTGTCGAAGTCGAATGTTGAATTGTTTAATCTCTTAATTTAGGTTCTGTGTCCTTTTCTTTGATGTTTTTTTTTTTTTTTTTACCTCATCCTGTTATGTTGTATTTTGTTTTAAAAGATGAAAAAAAACTGTAGAAAATTTCCCTTAAGTTTCCTGATGTAAGAAAAATACTGATCAGTGTAAGAATCAAAAATCCCTCTGCAACACCGACATGAAGTGTTTGTAGTGAAATAAAAGAGAAATTATAATTAAATATATGTTTGTTGTCAGGGCTGCGGTGATTTCATATTTTCATAATCATAGTGAACTTTGACATTAATCCATCAAATTAAAACCATTTAAACTTTATCAGAACAATAAGAAAGTGAAATACAACATTTTCAAACCTCACTGGTTTCAAGAAGTTTAACACATCGCTGGGTCAGTGTGACGGGACGATGAGCTGCTACTGCTGCTGCTGTTGTTGTTGTTGTTGTTGTTGTGGTGGGATGAACTCTTAGAATAGTGTGATGGATCAGTGGATACAGTGGTGACAAGTGAGAATGTCACTGCGTGTCACAGCGGCGCTATACTTAGTTTGGGTGTCGTACTGAAAGTTTGGCCTTGGTTTACCGCTGGTGCTTGGATCACCTGCGAGTACGACATGAAACTCAGCAGCAGCAAAAACAGAAACAGGAGCAGCAGCCACCTGCTTCACTCTGAGTAACTTATGGCCTCATGCTGAGAGTCTGCAGTGATCGATTTCTTCATTTATCTTTTTTGGAAGGGGGTATAAATTCACTTGTTTGATCTAATTCTGCCAGCACAAGTGTGATGCTCAAGTGAAGGAAAAATAATATACTGGCAAAAAAAACATACTAGCAAACCTTGAGATAAGAGAGTGAAGCAGGGGGCTTTAGTTCAATCTCCTGCTTTGGGACAACAGCAAACCCTGGAGCTTATACCCTTCAGGCCACCTGCCATGTCTAGAATATCAACTAGTCGAAGACGGATACTGTATGTTTGTGTGTTTGCTTCTTCTTTCATATCAAACACGAAGCTGCAGCTAAATTCATGATGGAAAAGACCAAAATTGAAAAGTCAAAGTGTCTTAACAACATCCTGCATCGTAGCTGCTGATTAGTTACTTAGTCATAAAGTCTTTATCATCCGTCCCACAAAATGTCTTTCACCACACAAACTTGACAGCGTCTTATCAGCCAGTATGTGTGGGTGGAGAGTTTGAAGGGTGATGAAAAATCAACAAAATGAAGTCTGGCATGAGTCTTTTGCCCCTCCAGATGTTTGTTCAGTAAATTCAGCAGTGAAGCACCAGCATCCTCCTCCTCCTCCACCTCTTTTTCCAAAATCTAAACGAAAAAGAAATCCAGCAATTTCTCCAACTGTGACACACTCCTCCCGTTTTTAATGAGCTTCTGCATCCACTTCATCAGCAAAGATGTGCACGCTAACAGTCTAAGGCCATTCAACGCCACGGGCAAATCTTTTTTAGTGATGGCCCATTTCCATAACTGGGGCAGCGACGGTTGGTGTAGTGTCAACACAGAAATGTGGTGAAACATGACATCCAGAGCACATTCCTGCCTCAAACGTCTCCTCATAACAAGAAAGACACAAACAAAAATAGTTCTTCAAACAACATTACTTCTAAAATTCTGGTTATTTGTCTTTTTTACATGTTCGTTTTATGGATTAACTTGTGGATTTGACACTGCTTGTTCTGTTTTAAAGTGGCGGAGTGAAGTTGATCTGTTAATCTTTGGAAATATTTAGTCGTGGAAAGCAAAGTGAACTTGGACCTGGTGAGCTGAAAGCTAACACATCAACAGTCGCACCATCTCTCTGAGCTACTTGTCTAACAGATTACACCAAGACAATGGACGTTAATAAGCTGCAAAAGTTTCCCCCCAAGTTGCTCTTTTAAATGCTGATATGACGAAGTCTTCAGTAGAGGCAGAAATAAACTTTAGAAACAAACAATGCATAGACGATTTAATTACAGCCTTGCCTTTGTTTTCCTCCACCAACGGGATCATGTTGCAGAAAATATGTTCATTGTCTCCTCCTCTGTTCCTGAGTTATGATGTTAAATCAGGATGTTTTTTGCAGAACAATATGAAGTTGACCTGTAATCTTTAACATCTTTAACACAATCTCACTAGAGTAGAAGTACAGACACTAGAATGATTCTCCAGTAAATGTCTTAAAGTATCTAGTATTTACTGTACTCAAGTATGAAAAATAATCTATAATTAAATGTACTTAAGTAATAAAAGTACTGTATTTTTTAAATTATAAATCACATTAAGCAAAACAAAACAATCAGATAAGTCAAACTTTATTCAACTCATTCACAGTAACTCTCAACATTGTTCAGTTGTAACATAAAATACAAAACAATACGTTCACTTTTTCAGTTCATTCCTCCGTACTATTGATTCATTAATGTTGAATTCTCTGGCAGCTGCTCTATTCTCATATTCTACTGAAAGCCTTGAGTTTGAAATCCGCTTCGTAAGCATGTATCTTAACAGGTGCCGTTTTGGGGTCCTTATACACACACACACCGTAATATTATGCTGAAGCACAGTACGTGTTACTCTGCAAGGCTCCGACTACTGTAGCTGTAATGCTCCGACAATCCATCAAGCGGTGCAGCTTCGTAGCTTTCCAAAGTCGTACTAAAACATTTTGACAGATTTTTGAGCACCATGTACCACATAAAATCGGTTTGAGGTCAGTAAGCACAACCAGAATTAATACATAAGGCGAACTGTCGATTTTTGAGAAATTTAAAGGATTTTAAGTGGCCTTAATGCAAAAAATATGGTAGATGTTAATAAAAACAGAAGAATATTCTGAAGTTTATCCAGCACAACAATCTTCATAGACAACGTCTTTAGTCTGAACTAAAGTACTAAAGTTGTTATTGTTGAAGTTTCTCCATCATCCATCCTTTAAGATGGAGCCTCCATCCACCCTCAAACAAGGTGTTGATGGTCTAAACAGTCACAGGTCGACTGAGAAAACACACATTAACTTTCATCCCTGAACATTGAAAATGTATCAGAGTTAAAGTGTCATTAAGTCAGGAAATGTAATGAAGTAAAAGTGAAGATTAGAACCAAATTTGAAGAAATTTCCCCATGTGATGTTGCAGAGATACTGCGACTGAAGCTTGTATTAGACTCTGAGGAAAAGTGATGTTTTTTCTTGTCCATCAGCCACTAAAGATGATGCAGCTTCACTTTTGACAGTTGCATCATTTACATCACAGTTGTGACAGTTTCTATCAAAACAAAATACTTCATAAACTGCTCATCTGCTGTCAACTTCACCTCATTTTGTCAAAGTATGACTGACAGCCCTTCAAGTTAAATGTGTTCCACTGAGCTTTACTTAATAGTTTCCTTTAATATGAATAAATCCACACTGACCAGCTGCAGTAGGTAAATCTAGGAGTGAGGACCAGGGAAAGGATAAGGTGACTATTGACATACATGTAGAATAAAGATAATAATAATGTTTGTGTTTCTAAAATAATGATGATGATGATGATGGAGGATGGATGGGACAGCAGTGAAAAGATTTCCACATGTTCACAATTACTATCAGGCTCACAAACAATCAGTCTATAGACAGGGAGCACACACACTAATTGTTTATCCAATTATGCCATTATCACGCCATTACTCATGAACTCGTTCAATTATTACCTGAGATAGGCAGCGGAGAATGGCAGACTGCAGCTATTACAACCTAGTGTTTTTTTTGCTCTATAAATGATAACGGCAGCAGCGGTTTGCTGAATGCGAGAGAGGAAAGAAATGAAACCACTTGTCCGACACCAAATGGACTGTCAGCTGCAAAACAAGAATGACTCTGACTGTGACTGTGTCTCTCCATCACTGAGAGAAAGAGGCGGCGAGAGGAAACGACATAAAGAGGGAGAGAAAAATGAAGAAATGAAGGGTTGGTCTCAACAAAAGAGATGAGACAGAAACACGATGCCATCGCATGGTGATGTGTGCCGTTGTGGAGTGGTCCGAGACTGATGAGCAGCTCTGATTGGCTGCACTAGACGCTGAAAACACACACACACACACACACACAAATAGATGAGGAGGACTAATGATGCGTGAAAGAGAATTACCCGTCTCCTCCACAGACGACAGTCACTCTGCTTGTCGCATGGACAACACTTATTTCAAACGACCCTACTATCTATTCATGAAGCGTCTGTACGTGTGTGTGTGTGTGTGTGTTTTGTTTAGGTTTCTTTGTGTTCATTTCAGTCTTGATGCATCTTCACACACACACACACACACAGCTTGTGAAAATTAATCTTTTACGACCTTTTTTATCAGCCGATCGTGGGATGTCAACCATGTTCGGCTCCTGTTTTCCAGCTTCATATGTTTTTAAATGCATAGATTCTTGTTGACTTATTTATACTGGCAAACCTTCTTTGCCAAAGAGAGTGACCCCAAAAACAAGTTGTTGAGACAAAGTGCAAATGTCATTTTCAAGGTTTTTTGAGACTAACTCTATTTATCTCCTATTTCAATGCATTATTTGCTGCTGTAACATTGTGAAACATTTAAAGAAATGATCTAATCTAATCTGATATTGTCTACAACACCAGTGGTGTAATTTTGTGCACCAAACCAACATGTTCGTAGCTAGAAACTGGTGCACGACTGACAAGATGGATGTGTTAATAAATACATTTTTACTACTGCTGATGCCCTAAGCAGCCATCTTGGATTTTGAGGTTAATCTTGGGGTGGACTCTAACCATTTGCCCAACAGGATGCCCCTTGTTTAAGTCCTCAAAAACCTCCTCATAAATGTTTTTGTCAGTCAGCTTGTGTAGCTGTTTCTGGACTATGTGCAAAGCTACGCTAACTAGCTTCATTTGAGCAACTGGGGATTCACTTCCTTACCTAAACAGGTATGAAACAGACACAAACACAGACTCTCAAACTGGACAACATCTGAAGCGTTCCACCTTCCACCCTCTTCCATCCGCTGAAGGGATTTTACTTCAGCAGATTATTTGCCATCTGTTAATCAAGATGATGATGTGACCTCGACCACCTGGCAGAGAGGCATCAAAAAGGGGGGAAGGGGTCAAACATCACGCTGTGTTGGAGACAGTTGAAGAGGTGGCGTGAGAACTGAGTGACAGGAAAAAAGGGTAAAAACAACTGTCCCAAAGCTGGTGCTCTATTTACTGTCTGATGGGTGTGGGGGTAAACTGTCCTTGAGATACTGATCTATTGCTTTGCCGGCAACACTATCTTCATCCCGGGTGACTGTGACTTGGGGAGAGGGGGCAGCAAACACGCTGATTGGTTGTCGCTCAAACAGCAAGGGAATGCCTGGAGCCCATCACATCATCCCTGTCTCCATCTTTTCCTTCTTTTCCTTCTCCCTCTCTTCCTCCATGTATCGTATTGTTGATGATTAATGAGTCTGCTCAGCGGAGTCCAAATAAACAGATAAAGTCAGTGTGAGAACATAAACAAAGGAACGGTAAGTGATCAGGATTTGGATCATGTGCGGGCGTGGACGCCTCTTTGCCTCTGTCGTGTTGAAGGGCGGTGGGTTGCAGGCCAGTCAGGGCTTAACATGTAATTCAAACCATTTTCCATCACATTTGTACTCACTTGAGGTCTAATCCCACCTGATTAACATGCCAGTCAATGGGGTGGGCACCTGCTGTACTGACCGGACCCGTCAGTGTCGGAGGGATGCTCTTCAGAAACACTGACACACGTGGGTGTGAGACACAGTGGATTGATTTAACTGTTTCCAACCAGAATCAGATTTTACTACAAACATTATTAACTATAAATCTAAACAACAGGTTATCTAATAAACTTTTCTACATGTGAACAAGATATTTGCTTCATAGATGCTCAACTTGTCAAACCTCAACCCTTCGGACAAACATGTTATGGTGGATTACACACACACACACACACACACACAAACACGTAAACACACACAAAGGAACAGGGATTAAAAGTCTGCGTCACTCCAATCATTTTCATGGTTATTACAGAGTCAGAGGATGAAGCAGAAACAGATCAAATCAAATCAAACTACAACATCATCCTGCTGACATTCCTGGATGAGCCTGACTATTTTAGAAAACCGTATGCTGCTTTTATTGTATTGTTCTCTTTCTCTCTCTACATAAACATACATATATTTATAGAAAGTGATTATCTTTCATACAAGATAGAAAGAAAACTTCATGGAAAATTGACCATAGCTTCCCAGGCAGAGCCTGCTTCTAATACAGGTGGTTATTTCTCTTTCTCATCAGTGTGTGGAGGCTTATGACTTCAGCCGGGTTGACTAACGATCCTTTCACATGATGGAAGACGGCAACGATAAAAAGAAAAAGGTCAAAAGTCAACTGTTTGTATTATGGCAGGAATATGGAGAGGCGCGACAGACGGCGGCATTCAGACATGAATGTGTCTGAACATCGGGGTGTAGAAGTTTAGAAGATGATTAAAATCCACTGTGTTGGATGAAGTTTCCAGGAGCTGATAAACTGATCAAATTTCATTGAATTAAAGATTATTTTTCCTCAGAATAGTTGAAAATTAGTTTTAAGATAATTTTCTTGAGATTTTCATGAAATCAGATCCTTTTTTAAATATTATTTATGTATATTTTTTTTCATTTTTTTGTATTTTCTCTTCAGTTGCCATGTAATACATTTACAATCTTTAATTACCGCTCTATGTGATGGTCTCCATTGTCAGCGGTGGTGTCTACAATATTTACACTGGATTCAAATTGTCTTAACACACACACACACACACACACACAATGGGTTTCAAAGGAAACAATGCCACATTTAATCCAGAGTCACCATTTGTGTAATTTTATCTCACTCACATCAGCATCACTGTTTACACTGTGGTCAGACCAGAGCCGGATGAAGTTACTGATGTAAACCCGCCACTTTCTTCTGACGCCCGGGAGGATTTTACTACCGAAACTGTGAGTGGGTGAATTTGCAAACGTCACAGATTTAATTGCGTGGTCACAAAAGGTCACAAAACAAATATTTTATTATTTATATATAAATATATAAATACCCAACGTGAACTATGACGTCTAAACTGAAAAGTAGCATCAGCGGCTATTTTTAGACTCAGCCACTGATAAAATATCTGAGTCACACATGTGTCTGACACACAACCTTATTGTGGACTCTCTGCCGCCACATCCGATGCTCTCTAACATTATATCGCTGTTCCTGAGCAGTGATGAGAGCACTCACCGCAGGCTGGAGAGCTGCAGTAGAGAGAGAGAGACTGCAGACTGGCTTTGTGCAAGAAACATATAAAAAAGGAAAGAGAGAGAACGACGCGAATGAAGCGTGGCAGTGGGCGGAGTGTCTGACATTTCTCGTCCTCAAAATAAACAAACAACTGTGACGTCACGACGGGAATGAGTCGGTCTAATTTTCTGAGTGGCGAATGGGTCGCAGGGGTTACAAAGTTACAGCTGAAAAAGTAACGGTAAAAAAATGTGAGGGGGATGGTTTTAGGACGGCATGAAAGGGAGCAGTGTGTGTTCAAAAGAATATTCTACTGTCTATTAGAGCAACACGAGAGCGGAAAGGAGGAAAAGGGTTCGTAGTAAGAATTTAAGGAAAAACACTCCACAGTCGGCACAAATATAACTTTATTTAAATGTTTCGGTTAAAACACAGTTAGTTCATTAAAAGTGAATATTTATTTGGATTTTTACGCTGGGTTGTCAAACCATCCATCCCATTCTTTTTCATAACAACTTGAAGTGTTATGAAGACACTACTTCATGATATACTGATTAAATTTTGGTAGTCAAAGGTCAAAGGTCACTGTGACCGTGCAAACACCTGTTTTTGACCTGGTGAATCTAAGATACGTCACCAGGAAAATGTTCACAACTTGGGATCAGTTTTATAAGTTTTATTTGAAATATTTGTGATTGAGATGGTGCAGCAACTTTATTTCTACATCATATTTGGTCGGACGTCGACCAAATATCTCCAGACAACGGACACTAACATTCTTCAGTGTCGTCATGCTCAACCTCAACGTCTGCTACAGCTTCAGTTTGGGAACTTTCTCACCTAAACACCTCCACTAACATAGCTGCTCCGTTACATGTGTGTTTAGAGGTGCAGCAGTAAAAAAAGGCCCCAACTCAAACTGTTTCCTACTGCCCCACGTTCCCAACGTTGATTAGGAGATTTAAACTGGAACTGAGGTAGAAGAAAAATGCATGTTTTTAGCCTCGTGGATGTGAAATGTCAGGAAAATCTTGCAGAAATTTCTTCAAATTTGGCACAAACATTAACTTGGATGCAAGAAATCACCGATTATGATATGTGATCAGAGGTCAAAGGTCAAAATCACCTCAAGAAATGACACAGTAATTAAATACAGTGGTTGGTGGAGACATACAAACATAAGCTGGTAGTATTTAGGTAGTAGCATGTGTTGCTACACATTAAAATAAAGTTTATATTCAACCTGAGCATCTTCTACTTTCACTTTACAAACGAATTCATCTCCATTTCATCCCAGACTCCCAGATGTATTTTCTCCTCCAGTTATCACTCTCACTCTTCAGAAACTCTGAACAAAATGTAGATTTCAGTGTTTTCTCCCAGAGCGTTTCCTTAAAGACGCAGCAGGAACACACACAAAATCCCCAAAATGTTGTTGTGTGTTAAAGATTAAAGAGTCTTTGAAATACAAACAAGTGTACCTTCCTGAATAGTTTCTTCATAGTAGTTGCATTTCTAATGTACAGCTGGTTGTTAAGTACACTAGTGGGTGTAAATAAGAACAAAAATTTCTGTAGGGCAGAACACGGTGTCAATACAATACAACAGAACGTCAGAGCTGCGAGATGCCCACACATCCTCACGCTTCTGCTCTCAACGTCCCCCAGAATCTGAGGGTCTGGGGCAAACCTGAGAGCTTGTTCTCCTCCTCCCACACTAATTGTCCTCCCGAGTCCTTGTTCCTTTCCAGATGAGACAGAAACACTCGACAGAGTCAACCCACGCTCGACTGTCAAAAGAAAAGTCCAAATCCCACCTACGGCGCCTGAAGTTGTCACGCGCCTCCTGAGGGATTCAGAGCATTTCTACGAGTCGTGAAAATATTCCCAGATGTTTATTGTTTAAAAAAGCTCAGCATGAGTCACATGGTCATGATATCAACAAGGACTGGTGTCATATAGTTACTGTAGGATCCACTGAGTGAGACTGATTCACCATTTAATAAAAGTATAATGAAGGTCACATAACTTTCAGTAAACAAACCGTCCTGCTCATTTTTGAGATGTCAAAGGTTGTGTTTGATGCTGTTTGAAGATCATTAAACAACATAATCTGATAAATAAAACATTTGGGTTTTTTAAAGAGCTATATGTAAGTTTTCCTCACCTCCAATCGTTGATTAACACTTAAAAGTGATCTGCTATCAAAAAATAAGTTAAAGTGTTGCTCTTGATGAGTAAAATAATGAAGTTTGATGTTTTCTGACTAACTAAACATCTGTTACATCTGTCTAATGCTAATTTTAGCTATGTAGCGATAACTAAAACATATACATTTGCTGTGTTTAAAGTATAATTGTTCCAATTTATTCTCAGCTAACATTGTGATTTAACAGTCTCAGTTTCATGATCAAAGTCTTTCAAACAGGCTCTAAATCTAGAATATATTGAGGCCCAATGAGACAAAAAATATACACAAGACTCAGCACATTCAATACTCAGAACAAACAAAACTCTGAGGCTGCATCTGCATCCTCCGAGTCTGCCGTTCAAGATAAAACACTTTCTTTCAGACATCACAATCTCCTGTGCACACACAGAGCCTGCCACACAACAAACGCACAACATCAACAGCAATCAGCGACTTAGGAAAGACAAACAGTTGGTTGCAACTTTTGTAAAAAAAAAAAAAGATTCAAATCCATTCATGCCAAACAAAAAGCACTTTCCCTCCTTGTGGAAAAGGAAAAGCTTTTGAAACAGCAACAACATTCAGCTTCATTACGTTCGCTCTAATGAAACACGGAGCAAAAAGAGACAAGAAAACAAACACACTCAGGACATTGGTTTCATGCTAAATCAGCCTTACATTACCAGTAGAAACATTTGTGTTAGACCAAGCTACTGTTTGAGAGAAGATGAAACATAAAGGACAGTGAATCGCAGCCCCTCCCTCGTGTGTTTGGTGTTTTTTTTTTTTTTTTTGCTGGAGGTGGAGGGGAAAGAGCTCTGACAGTCACCCATGCATGCAAGGCCAGTCTGTTGTAATTTAAAGGCTCACTTGTTTAATAAGCAAGGTCTTAATTTGTTCACCATGCCTGTACTCAAAAAAAAAAAAAAAAAAGAAAAGAAAAGGCAGAGGAAGCAGGAGGGGGAGCGTTCACCGATGAAAAACAAAAAAAGACGAGTGAAAAACCTCAAGGCAAAATGGATTTGAACAAAATTTCAAAAGAGAAAACTGGTGTGAAAATCCCATTTTGCATTTTCTCTGTGAGGTTTTTCAGGGGAGAGATTTGACAAATAACATTGTAAACATGATTATTAGATGTCAGCGTCATCTAATAATAAAACTGTGTGGTTATGGTGAAATATAATCCTCCATAAATCTAAGTCTGAATCCAGCAACCATTTCCTTTGAAAACTTTGGCATCAAATTGCTTCGGTGCAATTTCAGCTGACTCAATCTGCCACTTCCTGAGCCAACATTTCTGTGTGTGGGTGCAAAAAATAGATCAAACAATTACTCCAACGAATTCTTGAGAATAATGAAAAAAGAGTCTATTTTGGTAACGAAAAAAAAAAAAAAACACTGACTGGGTCTGAGTCCAGAGGGTGTGGACCCTTTTACTGTAATAGGAACGACATCTCCTCCTCCTTAACCAGAAATTATTGACCTAATTAGCTTTTTAGTTAGCACTCAACACAGCAATTAGGACCTAACTAATATTAGAAGTGCTAAACAGAGAGAAGATTGAGACAGAGAGAAACCACAGGAAATATATGAGAAGACAGCAACATGGTCGGAGATGATAAATGTAGATGAAACGCTGTGTAGCCACAAAAAATGTACATATCACAGATATATACACAGAGTTGACTCCTAGGAAAAACTACGAAGAAAAGACAAGTGCTTTTCACTTTAGCTTTTGTCTGGATTATATGTATTTGCTCTCTAAGGTCAAAGACAAATGTCCTCCGTCGTCTGTTCACACAAAAGCTCGTCAAACAGCATGAATGTCGCGGCGGCTCCAGCCAAGCCAGAGTCCAGCCGTGCAAATGGCTCAGCTGGCCACAGAGATAATCATTACACTCATTAGGATTCCACTGCGCTCTCTTCAAATCATTGGGCGCCCCGTGTCATTACAGCAAAATTGTCATGCTGTAAGGCACGACGCAGCTTTGTGGTGTCCAGCCACCCAGCTGGGACCAATGTCTTCACAAAGAGCTGCATTGTCTTCTTATTGACCGAACGACAAAACCTGAGGGAAGAGTCCGAGTTTCTTCACGGCTGCAGCTTCATAGAGACAAAAGTGTGCAGATATTTCTGTCAAAAAGACCTCTCATTACGGCTTGTTTACACCAAGCTGAACACAGACAACGTAACGCTGCCCCAGAGAAGAGAAGAGACGAGACCAGACGGACAAGGACAAGAATTAGACTTCAACCTCACACTTTGTTAGCATGCCAGTCACACAAAGTGGAAAAAAACAAGTTGCAGGATCGCTAAGATGCAACAATACAACAAACTCTGGGGAAACACACAAAAAGCTCAAGGTGTTTACAGCTTTGAATTAAACCACATCTCAATCTAGGTTGGACATCTGTCGTATGAACCAGATCCACGGAGGCTTCGTCCCTCAAACCTGATAAAGACCTGACGAATCCGGTTTGATGGTTTGTTAAACCTACACATTCCTCTTTCTCTACATTGTTGGTACACTTATCTGGATTTTAATTATTGTTATTAAGTAGTTAAACCGTTTTCAGCTAATTTGTACCAAACATCTGTTCATTTAATGGCAGCGTTCCACATCTGTCTTCCATTTATTTACCAGCTCAGATACACAACTTCACTCTGATTTACAGTCGCAGCATCACAGCTTTGGAGATGTTGGTTGGACAGTCGGCCACTTTAACAAGAAGCATAAAACGTCTCAACATCTGGACTGAAATGGTCATGAAATGGACACGCCACCAGCTGCTTTGAGTTTTCACTTGTTTGTGGAGACGCCTCAACATCTACTTCCTGGACTGTCAAATATGTTGTTGGCGTGTATATGTTGGCAACTTTTTCTTTAACACCATCAAAAGGTTGACATTTAATAAATGCACCAAAAAACACCCAATCACCTGTTTTATATGTTGTCATTTCATTAGGTTCATGTAACTTTTCATTGCTAAAATTCAGGCTTCGAGGTTCATTTCCATTTATGTTTAAAATTCAACGAGAAAAATCAAACAGTATATTATTTGTCATTTGTCATTTGTCATCTAATTCATGAAATGAACATTACAATAATCTATTGGGTTAAAACATGTACACGTGCGCAGGATGAAGGTCAAGCTGTATAGTAACTCTGCAAAACTGTGACTATTGATGCTTTCTGTATAATTCAGATAAATGTGTCAATAAATAAACTCTAGTTGTCTAACTGATCATTCTGTTTTCTACTGAAAAATCCACCAAAGAAGATAAAAAAACAGTTGTTGCTGTCGTTTTTTGACAGTTTCTGTTCATTTACTGGAGAAACATGAATCTAAACCAAAGTAAAATGATATTTATTTGTCCTAAATGTGACAAATACACTTCGAGAAGCTTAATCTGTGCAGCATTACAACACCTCTGTCCTTAGAGCCTCAGTGTGTGTCTACACTTACTATTGTGGATATGAAAATGACGCAGCAATACCCTACATCATTACCATAAACATGTTGACAAAAAAAGTGGTTGACAACGTACAACAAATTTTGATGTTTCACACTCTTTCACTTGACTCGTACTCGTACTGTTTTTCTTACTATTATCCAACACGGACTGCACAGTAACAGAAAAACACACATGCACGACCTTATGATTTGCTATAATCTCAATTGTCTTGTCTTCAGGCGTTCGCTGACCATGAAAGCACACAGCGATCCGACAGAGTGAGGTACTAATGAATAACAAACCTACGCTTTTCAACAGGCACGATTGTATGGCCCAGCACTTTACAACATAATCTACAAAACAATCAAGTGAGGCGGAGATAAACAAGGCAGGAAGCAGAGAAAGAAGAAATGACCCCTTGGAAATGCTGAGATAGCTCTGCAGGCTGAATGATAGCACAGCTACTCCACAAAAAAAAAGAAAAATGGAAAGTGAAAAATAGAAATAATGCACAACGCTTGGTGGTTTATGCTCCTTTTGTTGCTGGAGAAAGCTTACTGCATGATAATAAACTGTCTTCACAGCGGTGCCCACTTTCCCTTTTTTTTCCATTGTGCACCAATCAGCTGTATGTTCTGTGAATGTCTATTTTTCTGTGTAATAGCTGCGCTCCTCCACCTCCTTCCTCCTCTTTCTCTCCCTCTGTGTCTCTCTATCGCTTGCTCCATCCTCATCTCTGTCTCGGGGTGATGAGTCAGGGAGCAGCAAGGGGTCCAAGATATTTGCATCAGTTCCTCGCCTCATTTCCTTTCCTAATGGGAGATATGGGAGCACGCCGGTGCACTGAAATGAAGGGGGGCTGTGAGTGGGACAGAGGGAGAGGAAGAGGTGGGAGGGCTGGTTTAGGGAGTTGACAGAACAGAACGATACAGAACGATAGATGCTATAAAAAGATAAACTGAATGATGAAGAGTGTTCGAGTAGGTTGGTGGGAACTGGAGAATGCATTTGCATTAAAATACCAACAGGCAGTGATGCAAATGATGAACATTTCCACGAGTGAGTCATTTGTAGCCTAAGTGTGTTGATTAAAATCGAGGTAACGCTGTGATTCATTGTTGCTTGCGCTATGTGACTAGATCAACCTAGACAACGCCTCCACCTCCACCTCTTCCTCCTCCTCTCTGAGATGCTGAATGGTTCACTGATTCATCCACTCTGCTGGTGCTGCGATGTTTCATACTCTCACATGTGTACTTCTGTGTGCAAGCATGTGTGGTAGCATTTTTTTTTTTGCGCCTTTTGGCGGTGGGCAGTCAAGCACCGCTCACCGGTTCAGTAAGAGGAGGAAGAGGAGGAGGAGGAAGAGAGGCCCACAAATCATCATCTTTGCCAAAGCGAACACCTCTGCCTATCGAAGTCATTAGGCAGGCAGCCACTGATGCATTACCCATTATCAGATGGTGCATAACAAGCAGTCAGAACCATCCTCATAGGAGAAAAAAAAACAAGCATCAAAAACAACAAAATAAATGTGATGATAAAACAAAATGTTAAAAGACCTGTAGCGGTTAATTGGAGCGCGACCACAAAATAGATGCAATGGGTCCCAACTGCTTCCTGCTCGACTCTCCCCGCTGTGGAGCTCTATCACCCAGCTGCAGGAGGTGATTTGGACCTGCAAGCGTCCCTGTCTGCCATCCATCTGGTGCTGCAGTGTTGGCGAACGGATTCAGTGTATGTGTGCGTCTGTTTTGCAGCAGTGGACGACTGCATGCCAGGCCCCTGGGCTGGCACCACTCTGAGCACAACCTAATGCTCGCACTATTGCTCTCCAGGGGAAATGAGGTTTGAACTCCAGTGTAGCTGAGCAGACTACAGGCTGAAGGGAGATGAGGGTGTGGGAGTGTGGGGGGCATGAAGGATAAATCTGAAGGCATAAAAGTGCAGTTTGCCAATCATGGAAGTTTTCACTCAGGGTAACGCCTAGGGCGACAGTTAGAGGAAGGAAGGGAGGAACTATACACACCAGGAAACAAACATCCGTCTCAGACGTCTGTGTTGTCACTGAATTAAGACAAATACACCTTCTTTCCAATAGTAAAGCACTGAAGCAACCTTGGAGTGAAAAGTCTGACGCTGGATTTA
Organism: Polydactylus sextarius; assembly: GCA_016801845.1. Lineage (NCBI taxonomy): Eukaryota > Metazoa > Chordata > Actinopteri > Polynemidae > Polydactylus > Polydactylus sextarius. Next base: position 19,541,262 of record CM028917.1, on the reverse strand, counting down.
CCCAACAGACTCATGTTTCTCTTTAAAATACTTCCTCAATTTCATATCATATCGATTTTTTAATAGTCGACATGTTCCCAAATTTCAGGTTTCAGCATGGGTCAAGCTTCAAACTACCAGAACTTGATTGGGTCATGTAAACAGCACATTCAGTCTCATACATTGCCTTTACTAAATGCACCTCAGCTCTGTGTGTGACCTAAAAACCATCTAGACAACAGACAACAGTGATAGAGACGCAAGTTTGGCGTTTGGTATCGTGTCTGAACCACGAATCAAACCACTGAAACATCAGGGCAAAAAGAAAATGAATATTGGTGCTTGTAAATGCGCTGATTTCCCTTTATTAAGAAGGTAGTAAACTTCAGCAGAAGAGCTTGTCAGATGGTCGACAGTTTGTTCAATTTCTCAAACTTTTCAAAACACTAAAAATCAGACACTGACTCTCACTTAACATGGTCTTCAGCCGGGGGCACGGAGGTGAGAAAACAGGTGTGAGGTTCAGTGTAGCTCACAGCTCTGATAATAATCCAACCCTGAAGTTCTTTGAAACTCTGTATCCCTGTGATGAGGAGTATTAGTGCTGCACTTGAAGGGAAAAAAAAAATGGAAAAGTCGACAAGGAAAGATAAAATAAAAAAAATCGCCCTCTTTTTGTTATTGTCTGCTTTATTCTTCAACTTCATTGTTAAGGTTGACTAAAAGGATTAAAGTAAACATGTTGAAAGATTCCCTGTCAAGATTAATCTAAGAAAAAAAAAACACCACTAGAGGTATTTTCTCTCGACTTTCCCGAGTTCCTCTAGAGAAACTGAAAACTTCTACAACTGTGGCTTCCCCGTGACCAGTAAACTGATCTCGGAGTGTAAAATTGATGGACTTATTAATTAAATCATGATGGCTCTCCTGAGTGAACTGTCAGTCATCAGGTGACAACCAAAAAAGAAGCTGCTAATATTTGAGGTTGGACTGTAAATCCCTTAAAAGCTGATGAGGGCTGTTGTGGCTGCAGCATCACGTTTGTTCCCCGTTAAGACGATCGTCTCTTCAGTCCCTCTTTAATTGGGATTGACATTTAAATGAAGTAGTTAATGTGTGCCAAGGACAGAGTATGCCGTGTTAACAATTAAAATGCTGCTTAATGGGGCATGCCAGAGCTATTTTGAGTGCATGTTGTGGGAGACAGAATAGGGCATACTCTATTAGTCAGAAACCAGAGCGTTTCCCTGAAGTGGGCCAAGGTCAGAGCCACTACTTCCTTTCTAGGCTAGTTGCTCATCATCTAGGCACTTCAAACGCCTGACTAAAGTCATTAACATAAACATCAACCTGGGAGAAGGCTTTTAGCATACAAAAAGTGGCAATCGAGGGTATTCTGTCATTTATGTAACACCTCTCTGAGCTGTGTGGAAATGCAACGGCTAGCAGGCTTACATGAGAGCCGAGAAGTGCCCTCAGGGCCCATTACTCCTCTCTTTGAAAGACAGGCTTCCTCTCACATCTCACTCACTCTCTCTCTCTCTGTCTTTCTCCGGTATAAAGCATCGTGTGTCTACGCTGTTTGGGGGAAGACTTGGGCTCACTGTTAACTGAGGAAGTTGGATCAACTTGACTGGAAGTTTTGGACTTGGGAGATCACAGAGTAGACAAGAAAAACAGGCAAGAAAGTCATAGCCGCCAAAATCAGACACTACACTCGGGCTGGGAGTCTCAAAGGCGTATGTATGGACACTAGGGAGATGGAGAAGAGGTTGTGCCAGAGGGAGGTGGAGAAGGAAGTTAAATACAGAAATACAGAGCTCCAATGTATGCGTTTCCCACCAATCCCGTCTCTCTGCCTTCATTCATGTAAAGGCCCCAGTGTGTTGCTTCGTCCCGGGCCAGAGGGGGAACAGGGCTGCTCTCTGTGTTTTCGTACCTTGTGAGGGTCAGTTTCCCCGCAGGCAGCTTCCAGCGTGTACGTTTGGGGTTTAGATGTGAGGCCGAGCCCGAAGACGACCGTGTGTGTTCATGTGCCACAGAAAAGTTTACAGTGGAGGAGGAGTACCTTGATACAGGCTGTGAAGTGGGCAGGCAGCACAGGCAATGACTGAAGGCACTGTTAGGAATATTAAACAAATTCCTTCAGCTCGATACATATTTCCAACCCGCAGAGCAGCGGACTTTTAGTGATTGGCATCAGGAAAACTGGGATTGTCGTTTCAGTTCAGTCTTACAAGTCATAGACCAAGTTTTCATCTAAATATATGATGGACATTTAAGTTCACACATCCCCAAAAAAGAAGAAAATGTAAACAAAAGCTATGTGATGAAAACTCTGAAAGAAATTTATCAGGATGTATCAGGATACTGTTGTAAGACTGTTCATATAATTGATATTGATCCGAAGTGTATATCAACAGACTGTAGCAGACTGTGTACATCAACATCAGCTATTAAATAACTTAACATATAAGTTAAGTTATTTAAAGTAAAGTAAGGTCTATGAAAAGCCTATAAAAGCAGCTTCTGTCTCCAGAAACCATATGTGTCTCTAAGAATGAGTAAATTAATGAAGAACATGCTACGTCAACTGTTTCTCAACTGATAAAATCAGATGTACGATGGTTAAAGTGGCGTTCACATCAGAAAGTCGTCCAGAGACCAAAACTTGTTTGGACCAAGGAGTTAAATGCTGCAGGGTTTGTTTTAATCAAATTTAAGTTAAGTGTGAATTAATTCTAAGATCCTAATTACTTTATGTGATGGTCTGGAGTCATTTGAACCCAGAGTCTATTTCACCATGAATACGAGTCAAACTTCCCCTCAAGAGATATTTTATGTTGGTTGAAGTAATATCCAGTTTGACCGTCTTTTGTTTTCACAACCAAATAGTTAACAATGTAAGTAAATGGGGCAGTCAGCCAAACGTATCTAAATCGTCATTTTTTTAACCACTAATAAAGCTCAAAATATCATAAATAAGGTCCCTACACATAAACTGAAGTACTGATAACTTAGTAAGTGAACCGAGAGTTTGAGGGAAAATGATGAATCTGCTGATCTGAAACACTCTTCATCATCAGTTGTTATGAAAACAAAACGTTGGGTAAGTTTGTAAAACAGTCTTTTTAGTTCACTTACTAAGTTATCAGTACTTCAGTTTATGTGTAGGGACCCTATTCATGCTACTGCTGAAGTGAAGTGATATTTTGAGCTTTATTAGTGGTTAAAAAATGACGATTTAGATACGTTTGGCTGACTGCCCCATTTACTTTCATTGTTAACTATTTGGTTGTGAAAACAAAAGATGGTCAAACTCGATATTACTTCAACCAACGTAAAATATCTCTTGAGGGGGATTAGTCCAAATTAGTCCAGACCATCACTTTAAGCACCAGAAGCTTTACAATGCTGCTTCCTATCTCATCTTCAGTATTTTACTGAGATTAACAAATTTATCAACGAATTTCCTCTGTCCACACACACACACACTCTCTGCAACGGAGATAAACAGCAGCATAAAACATTTTGGTCTCACTGAAAAAAAAAACACCGACTTATTAAAGCCAAAGACGACAATTCAAATAACACACTCATTTCTCAGAGCTGCATCTATCGTTAGCTTAGCTTAGTATAAACATTGAAAACAGAGAATAGACAGCTACAGTGGAAACTAAATCTGCCTAACATCATCTCTACAGCTCACAAATCGTGTTACATATCGAGCTGATCTTATATTTAATGGACAGATATGAGGATGGTGTCAGTTTTCTCATCTCACTCTCTGCCAGGAAGCAAACATTTTAGAGTATTTCCCTAAGAGTATTGAAATATATTGATTTATTTTACACGAACAACATTTAATACTCTTAAATAAAACACTGGTCTTTATTAATGACACGTTAGAAATGTATCGACGAGGACATTTTTATCTCCTCAACAGTGACGATGATGATGACGAACACAGAAACTGTATCAGCATCTATTTTTGAGTGAATCCCCAACTCTACTCACAGTCTCATGTGTCTCCAAGTATCTGTGCATTTACAGTAAATATGAAAGTGAAACAGAGAGGAGTCGAGAGGAGATCGACAGCCCTCAGGTTCTCTTGTTCAGGTGTTCTCTCCCGTGTTTTCTCTCTCCGAGTTTGCCATCAAAAAACATTAGCAGAGCCCAGAGCGAGTGTGTTCTCTCTCTCACTGCAGCCATCTAGTTATTGATTTCCTTCAGACTTTTGTGGTTCAATTCGTCTTTGAAGAAGAAGAGTGCCTTGTTTTGATTCTCGCCTTGTTTCTTAGAGCAGAGTCACTGAAGCGTCACTGGGCTGCAGATCATGTACCACCCTGTTCACACCACAGACACATTAAGACACAATAAGCCCCCCTCTGGTTCCTTTGAAAATGTTTTTAGTATTCAGTATGCCAGTCTGTCAACTATAACAACCACAGAAAGAACACAAAGTACTAAAAGTCTTCTAAAAAACCTGTATACAGATGTTACGTAACTATAATGTTTGTTAAAATGGTTCAAAAGAAATAGATGAAATTTCTGAAAGTCAGACTGCTTTTATTAGTATTATTGTTATTATTATGTTTCCCAATGCAGACTTTTTCATATAGAGAGGGTATATTAAGAGAGCAGCTAATAAGTTTCTAGTGCTATATTGTTGTTTCAGAGACAGTTAAAGTCTGAGGTACAGGTGCATTCACTTCTCTTTCTCTCCATCTTCTGCTGCGTCTCCTTCTCTGACAGCAGCGTTGTTACAATTGTTAACCCGACCTGAGCAGCAGCAGCAGCAGCAGCCCCTGTTTTGTCAGCAAAAACGCTCCCAGGGGCCGAGCACTGAAAGATGCCCCTTCTCTTCAGCAGAGGAAAAAAAAAATAATATATGGTTCAATTATAAGGTCTGTCAGGCCAGTATGAGTTTGTGATGTCCTAAACTGAGCTGCGGGGAGATAAAGTCAGGTCAGTAACCGATGTAGTACAAGCGGTGCTCCATGTGCATTTATATGTATTAAAAACTCAAAGATAAATGAACTAAGTTTAAATTTGACTGTGAAAATGTGCAATGAATCAGCGGTAGAAACAATCTCATTCAACCTGACTGGTCAAGTCCGGATGTGCCAGATGCACTGCAGAAACACTGACTCACCGAACAGGTAAGAAATGGTGAGAGACACAGTGAATCAATGCAGTTAACAGAAGAGATTTAGTGGATCAGTGAGTCGATGTGTGCGTCAGCCATGTGAGTTAAGAGCTGATGTCTCGGTTGCTGCTGCTGCAGGGCTGAGAGGGATTTTAAACTGGAGGAAGTGGTGTTAATGTGGGATCTTGAAGAGTAGAGAGCTGCCGTTTCTTTCTTCATCCACTCTCAGCCCACCAGTTTGACACAGATGATAAGAGGCCTCAAGCAGAGTGCAAAGGCACATCACCCACACACACACACACACACACACACATACACACTCGTGCAAAAACAGAAAACACTTCAACTAAAAATGAGGGGAAAAACAGTACATGCTCAACTGACACAAACTGAAAACTGTGACTGTGGAAAGAATAAACAAGTCCAGTTTCCTCGAGCTGCTTATCCCACATATGGTAAGAGGGTGATAATCTGACTTTTAATCAAAGGCCAGTCTACCACTGATAGGTTTGCTAAGCCCCTGTTCATCGTGAGGAGATGGCAGACCTGAATGAAAGAGGGCAGCTGAATGTAAGTCTGAGTCAGCAGCTACGTCAACAGCAGCATCACAGGCTTCTCTCCAGCATCAGGCGACGCTACGCTATCAGGCTATCTGGGGCGACCTGAGCCGCACCTCGTCAATATCCAACCCTCCTGCGCCGTAAAACAAGAGCGACCCGGCCCTCCAGACGGTGGAGGTTACTGTGATCAGCATGGATTAGATGTCTTTCCAGCCTGATCAATGAGATGGAGGCGAAGGGGAGGGACGAGGGGAGGGGAGTCGGTGGCTTGGTGGGGTGGAGGAAGCTTTGGTGCCACCTCCTGCGGCCTGTAATGACTCTGATAGCTGATATCTATGGCTGTGGGAGGCAGGAGAGGAGCTGTTTGCTGTGCAGGAGATAAAACAGATCCTGCTCATCCTGAAAACCACCGACGCACGAGCAGGAAAAACACAGCAACAGCTGCCACAACATGGAGATGAATGAGTGGAAATAGTATGTAAATAAATAAAGATTATTTATCAAATCATTTTATTTATGAAATTAACTTCCAGTGAAACAATGAAGCTTCAACAAAACCATTCAGGTCAAGCGTGAGATCATACATCCACCTTTATGATGCAGGTTTGAAGCATTTCTGCAGAACAAAGAGCAGAGTGCTGTTCATTTTACAATTTTTATTCAATGCAGCATTTCTACAAAAATACATCCTCGAACCAAAGTTGTAAATGTAATGGAACAAGGAGACTCGCAGGTAGAGACTGTAACAAGTTCACCTCAGTCTCTGATACTTGAATGTGAAATAGACGACACATAGCTGATCCAAATACCTGTGGGGTGCCTGTCGTTTTCCTGCTGATCGCTGCTCATGTTGCATATTCATCATTTGCTGCAGCTTCACATTAACAGTGACAGCAGTGACGGCGAAACGTGTTCATCTTTCTGCTGGAATTTTTTTTTTCTTCCTCGAAATCTCTCAACACTGTTCAGCTCAAATATTTGTGCTATATTATTTATTTCTATTCCAAGTTTTATCTGCACTGTAAACCCACAGAAAGTCCTAGAAAAAGGACAAGATAGTAGAAGTAGCGCTGGAATAAATAGTAGACTAGAGTTAGCTGAGGGCACAATTTCATTCAAAAGCTTTTAGAATGAAATTTAACCTCTGAATAAGCCCCAGCAGCTAAATATCTTTTACTTAAACTAATGCATTTCAGTCAGTCAGATTTAGCAACCAAACAAACAATAGCTAGTGATGAGTGAGGGCATTACTTTTTACCGCAGCACTGTCGGGGATTTCGCAGTAGCCGCTGCTATCATAATCCCAACAGTGGAAAGTGATGAGGACAAGGGCTCAAAACACATTATCCATACTGAGAATCTGGTTTTCTCAGCTATAAATAATCTTGACAGAAAAAGGGAGTGAGCAACACTTTCCTTTATGTCAATATTGACGATTATTATGCCCTTGAGCAAGGCAATTAACCAGCGACGGGAACGTCAGAGCCCCTGGTGAAAGACTGTGGTTGTACCAGGTGTGAATGTGAGAAGATGAATGGAGACTTGTATGTGCACAGCAGCAGAGTGTTGCTAAAAAAGGCCACGCATGTTCAAACCATACCTACAAAAACAAGGTAAAAAAAAAAACACAACACAACATCTGCATATTCATGAAAACTTTCCATAATAGCAGGTTTCTGATCAAATGAGTGGAGCCGCCGCCCTTCCTGCTGCGTGCAGCTGGACCCAAACAAGAGCTCTATTTAGTGTTTGTTGTTGTTGTTGCCGAGTGGTTGAGGAGGTTTACCTGGTCAGACACACTGAGCCAGTGTTCAACCCCAGAGCTCCGTCATTCACCAGCAGCTCTGCAGCATAAACGCACCTCTGTATGTGTGTGTGTTTGTGTAAATGAAAGTGCAAAAACTCGAACACTGGAGCCACTGTCAGTGTGAGTCACCGCACACGTGTGAGTGCACGAGTAGCTCACGGCGGCGAGGCGGACTTCTGCTGCTGTCTTAATGAGGATAATGATTACATAACAAGGAATCAGAACGAGATCAAGTGAAACTCAGAAGTGCAGATGTTGAACGTGCCACCGAAGAGGATCTGAACTGTGACTCTGATGCTGCAAATTCTCGCTGTCAGATCACCTGCCGGTCGGTGGTGTGAGGCTTAGCGAGGTGTAATAGGCATCATGGGAGAGGAATTACACAAACGGAGAGAGAGTATGAACTAAACCCCCGGCCCACCAACCCAGGGGGGTCGGCCTTGTCACTTCTCCAACTCCCACACTGACCGAGGAGCAGCAGCCTTTGCTGAGTCGATCCTCAGGTTGAGCACATCCAGTCGCATGTGCCAGGCGGCGGCGGGAGGGTGGGGGGGCACTGGGGGGAAGCTGGAGAGGAGGGGAGCTCAACGGAAAAAGGGCAGCCTGCGTTCCCTGAGGGAGATTCAATGCAGCTGTCAGAAACCCTGACCCCCGCCCGGTCAACCCCACTGTGTCTCTGCCACCTCCAGCCTCACACAGGGCACCAGCACAGGCGAGTGTTGTGGCGAGAGGTGGAGAGAGGATCACTACTCTGTTAGTGAAAGAGAGAGAGGCTGCGTGGCTCAGAGGGCAAATGTTTTTATAGAAGTTTTCCGTTTTCATTTCAAGTATCGCGCAAAGCTCGCACCCCCTCGGAGCGTGGTGGAGGAATTTATAATTTGTGATACAACATCTGAATAAACATGAAATGTGCACATGCTTTTGGCACTGATTTATCCTGAGGTTCATCCAAAGGAAAACACAATACTGCCTAAATAATGTAGTGATTTAATGAAGCGCATTGCACAAAAATGTAAGAAATTATTTTACAAAACACATCGAAACAACGCAATATTTTTTGTTTGGTTTCACACCAACACCCGGATAAGACCACGCTGCTCTGTTTTGTGACGTCAGGACACTGATGTCCCTCGGTGTTAAGCTTCGCTCGGCTAATTGGGAATTAACTGTATGTTTGTACGGACGACTGGAAATACGAGCAGCGAGCGCGTCACTGTTTTAACACAAAACTTTTCAAAGAATCCAACTGAAGGTCACTGTGTTACTGATCGTCTTCAGTGTAGGATG